>CM062809.1:1255489264-1256220950 GCA_031772625.1 Pinus tabuliformis
TGAGCCAAATCCTCCACAATGGAGTAATTTTGAGCAGCTCAGCATTGGGGTTATAATTGTCGCGCGTTTGCGGAACCTTTCGGTATCCTAGGTACAGTCTCCAACAGGAGGTCGCTCAATATGAAGGTCATTACTTCCGGAACCGTTTTATCCTTAGATGTTTCGGCTTCACCATAATCACATGACCGAGTAGTCACGTTAACGTTTGAACCCATCATAAAAACATTTGATGCTTTTTCCCCTTCCTGGTTGCCCCCTGAGGAGGTCCCAGGATTCGAATTTGTGCCAGCAAGAAGTTGCTGCCCTTGGGGAAACGGGTTAGTCAACACAGCTTGCGAACTAGAAGTCCCTTGCTGTGCTAACAAGCGCTGAGCATCTTCGATTCTAGGGCAAAGATGAGTTAGATGGTCCCCACTGCATAACTTGCAAGGAAACTTGACTTTCTTTCTCGACTCACCCTTACCACCACCAGCGTTGTTGCCGGATTTATTTGCATCGGGCTTCCCATCCGAGTTCTTCTTTTTTACCACGTCCTTTCTTTTTCCCATTGGAATTTTGATTTCCTTTGGGGTTATCGGATTGGACGGCGTTAATGGAAGAATTTTGGGAAGCAGGAGGATTAGACATTGTGACTTGGTTGTTAGGAGCAGTTTGTAATGACAACTGCTGCAATTGATTCAACAAGTTCACTGTAGTCGAGTCTACACAACCCCACGATACCATCCGCATGCGGACCTGGCTTTGGCTTAGCTAAATCAACCTTAGATCCAGGAGCATCTGGCAAGTACTTTGGAGGATCCCAGACTGAGAGTAGATCAGTTCTAATTGCTGGGCCCTGAAAATGGCTTGCTCCTCAGAATAGACCCCAGACATGGAGACATCCTTGGAGATCTCAGGTTGCAAAGACTTCAAAAACCACTCTAGACGGTACTCCGGAGGGATTTCGGCTTTAATGAGCCTTTTTCTCCGTCTCCATTCCTGTATGTGATCAGAAATGTGGGTTGCCTTATCCTGACGAAAGGTAGCCAGAAGTTCAGTTCCGGCATCATAGCGGACAGGCAACTGAAAGTGATTCAAGAAGATATTAGCTAAGTCTGCGAACGATGTAAAGCTGCCCCCTGGCAACTCTATGTACCATTTAGCCGCATTACCAGTCAAGGTGCGCTGAAAAAGTCTCAACCTAACCGAATCTTCGATGAGGGAGTTAGATGAGCACCACAAATGGAATGTGGTTACATGATCGCCCGGATCTTCACCACTCTTCCCTTCGAATTTGGGATGTCCGAAGGTAGTTTGGTTTGGACCGGAGGCCAGGCTGGATTGTATCTGATAGGGTCATTCGTTAGCTTAGTGAGATCTGGCAAGTTTAACGTTGCCAGAAATGGAAGCCTAGGAGGACCTAGGGATTCCACCCAGACTGGGCAGAACTCCCCAAGTTCTGAAAAGATTGTCCTGGGATTTGAGAGGCACCAGGCTGCCCCAAGTGACCAGTAGAACCAGCTGAACCAAAGGGCAAGCCTTGTGGTCCAGCAAAATTTGGAGTTTGACCAACTCCTGCCGTATAAGCTCCATAGCTTGCAAAGTTTCCTCCTAAAGAATTGTAAGGAGTCGATAACCCTTGATATGGGTTCCAAGCCGAAGCGAGGGGAGGAATACTTTGAAACATGCTAACCGTGGAATACGGCCTACTTCCTTGTTGGCCAATGAATGGATTCGCAGTTCCTGCGTTACTAGCCCCAGGGTTATTCCAACCTTGGAAAGGATTGCTGCTTTGTCCTATTGAAGAAAAAGGCATGGATCCTACCGTTGGGTTGGAATGTGGAATATGACCACTTCCAAAAGGAAAACCCTGAAATGAAGCCGATCCGCCCAACATGGACGTAGCGGCACTGAACGGAACTGACGGAATACCCTGTGATTGGGTGCCAAAAAGGAAGGAACCAGTACTAAAAGCATTGGTTTGGGCATTTCCACTCGTGGACGGAATGGAGGTAGACCCAACCAAAGATGTGCTAGCAAACGATCCGAACAAGGAAGCGGAGGGGATGGAAATGGTTCCTCCCCCTTGCACCGATGTTGGGGTTTGCATAGTCGCAGCACTCGTGGAAGCCATGCTTCCAGTAGTGATTATAAATGGTAAGCGCGTAGCGTAACCTGGACTCGCTGGTCTATATAATGGAGGCCCAACGTATTGCAATACGTCTGGGTAACTAGATGGTAGTGGAGAATTTGGAATCACTAATGATTCTGAAAGTTCTTCTACCTCTACGTTATCCTCCGCTTGAAAGCGAACTTGAGAAAAGACTGGAGCATCCCTCTCTTGTTCAAAAGTACCAGGCCTTGCTTGGCCGCTAATATCCCCGAGAGGAGGATCAATCCCCGATGCGTCAGCCGGCGTGGGACGGACCCCACCGGTAGTATTCCCTCTGCGCCTTCTAGGAGAAGGCTCTAAACTAGGTGGCAAGAGACCACGAAGTCTTCGAGACCGTCTTGGAGACCGGTCAGCCACTTTGAATTTTTTGTTAAGATCTAACTAAAGACTCAAAAAAAATTAAAAGCTAAGCCGACTAGGAGCACAGAGCACACAGTATAAAGTTCCTAAAGATACAGCCAGTCAAACAACTTTCAAGTATTTCCGCTCCGGGTGATTGAGACCGGACACCAAAATACGAGAAAGTGAATCAAAGGGCCTTCCGAGGATAGTCTGGGATGATGAGGGCCCAGTCCTATCAGCGAAGGTATCAGAGGAAGTTACGCTGACCTCCTAACAACAGCCTGCGCCGGTGCAAGCCCCCAAGCTTCGCAAGGGTGCCCTCCGGAAGTACTGTCGAGAGTGATACAACGTCGACCTCAGGTGCCACGGGATTCCCCTCCGCAGCCACCTATGCAGATCCCTAGGAGAGGCAACTATGGGTACCAACTCGTCGCAGAAGCCAGGCGGAACAGTCGTGAGGTAAGTTCGGACAAGTAGGAGAGGGGGTATCTCTCTTCCCTGTCTTCACAGACCCTCGTGCTTAACTCCCAGATCCGGAGCTTTCCTGGTCTCCCTAACGCTATTGGGTTTACTCTCTTTAATCAGACTCTTATGTTTGACGTTTTGTGTGGCCTTGGAGAGTTAACTCTCCACTCGCCTAATCCAAGGCCCTAAAATCCTAAACTTGTTGGTGTAATAACTAAAACAAAAAGTTCTAGTGGATTTTAATTAAGCGCTTGATTTTATTAGGCTGTTCTTTAAGTCAAAGGTAATGGAGGTGAAACTTGTGGTGTTTTATGGACGCAAAAGAAATTAATAAAACCTAGCTACATGCACATGCACTTTTGTTTTCGATGAATAGCAATTTCTATGAGGTTCAGAAGGCACTTGTAATATAAACAAAATTTTTTTCTTTTTCTTTTCAGACTCCACACTCACAAAAACTAACAAAACTAAATATGCCTAAAAAGAGATGCAAATCTTACCCTAATGCAAGAACTAAATGTGGATGCACGATTCAAAGACTACTCTAAAAACAAAGAAGGAAAGTTGCTGCTTTACCAAATTTTGTCTTGCCACTGAAATGCTTAGATAGAAGATGATTTGTTACTAATCATTTCGTCCAAACAATAAAAACAAGTTTTAAGATAAAAAACAAAGCACTTTCACTTCGCAAAAAAGGAAATCAGATGAGAAGCAAGTTTAAGAAAGCGAAACTCAAAAACTTTCAAAAGATTTTCTTTCAATCAAACCAAAAAGTCTTTTTTCAAAGGAAAACTCTCAACAATACTGACACTAATGATTGATAAACAAGCCACCAAACACTTTCGTGAATTGACACCTTTCAAATGATGAAAACTCAACAAAAATAAAATGTGTTCGAAAACGCTTTTGACAATCACAAGCAGCAATGAAAGTCCAAAATATCAAAAGACAAGTTTCAAGAAACTGGTAACAAACAAATTTCCCGAAACAAAGGAGTAAATGGTCATAAAAATGATTTCGTTAAGCAAACACAAATGTCATGAAAACAAAATGGACACAAAGATTTTAAGACAATCTTCCCACTCTGCCGAAACAGAGCAATCAAGATTCTTAAACAGAAATCTTGTGTGTCAAAAATCAATGACGCTTGCAATCAACGAAAAACAAGACTAGCACTCCTTATAACTAGAGAGAGTTCGAAACAAGATGCCCCCTGTTAAACAGAGAACTGTCACTGGGAATTGACTGCTTTAAACTGACCCAAACCACCAGACAGACATTCAGCCAAAAGAAAAATTATAAATCTTGAAAATTATGGAATATACGCGCCTGCAATTACTTGCAGAATGCGTGTACACGCGACTGTAACTAAGGAAACCTGCGTATACGCGGGTTTACTTAGTGCAACTTGCGTATATACGCTTCTGTAATCCAGAAAAAGTGCGTATATGAAGTGTTTCAAGAAAAATAAAAAACACAAACTGAAAAACTGGAAAAGCTTGGAGTTCAAGAAAATATCAGACAGTCAGAACCAACAAACAGAGGGACTGAGCCTTGATTGGCTTGAGGACTACCCAAACTAGGAACAACAAGAGTGTTGTCCCCAGTGGAGTCGCCAATTCTGGTTGAAGGGAAAGTACCCCTAGGGTCCTTTGGGCTAAGACTCTACCAGACTGAAAATTGCTTATACAAAGAAACACACACACACAGCCATCTTTTTTACTTTTAAGCAAATTCTAATGTTTAGGGTACATACCTAAGGTCCTACGTTCGAGAAGACCGTTAGGGTGCAAACCCTTCTTGGAGTTCCCTTCTTCTTTCTTTGACCTGCAAGACAAACAAATCAAAGAACACAACAGTACATGTATAGAAGTTTATATATAAATCATCTTTATGCTATAAAGTTAGTTATAAAAAATCTTTAAGTAACCACTTTCATAAGAATTCAACTCAAGAATCTCATAAGCATAAAGAAAGATTATTCGGGAACAAAGACGTGTTTCTTTATATATAAAGGCAAATAAAGTACATATATCAGAAAGATATCACCTGAACACCTTCAGCAGGCTCCAAGCAAGCTTCCTCCCGGATTCGTTCCAGCCTCAAGCCTTCAGCAAGAGCTCCTTCCAAGTCCTACTCAATGATGATGTCAAGGATGAATGATCACCAATACACATGGAAACAAGGGTTTCCTATGCAAAATGGGGGAAGTGCAGGATGCACCAAGGACTTCAGACCTGGTCTAAGGGAAAAATCTCAGCATAATAATCTTGCTCTCCTTTCTCTCTCCCCTTGGCCTTCCCTTTGATGTCTTTTTATACCCTCTCCAAAGTAGTTTTTTAGTTAGGAGTTGGTTGGGAACAGTTGGGCCACGGGCACTAATAGGTGATCCAGCAGGTAAACCCGCGATCACCGCCCGAAAAAGAGGAAATTATATTTTTTTAAGTGTTTTAATAGATACACGCGGGTTTGGTATGACAGACCCGCGTGTACACGCGTTTAACACAGGGCAAAGTCGCGTATAGGGAATAAAACACTGTTTTTTAAATTTTTGGACCAGGTCTGGAAGGAGGGGTTGCCCTAGGCCATAAGTGCAGCATCACAAACCATAAGAGTGAGATTTGGAGCTATAACACCCCTTTTCTTCCATGGTGAGCCTTGTCCTTAACGAATTCCTTGGGGACATGTTGTTGGGCATGTAATCCCCCTAAGACATGTTTTGGGGCTCAAAGCCCATGTTTTGACTCGATATTGTTGTAAAGACTCCGCGAATCGCGAGCGTAGAGTGTGAAATGTATGATAGAGTCACAGGGTTGTCCACCCTAGTTTTGCAATGTAATGTCATCTGGATAGACCTACCCATGGTCCACAGACAATGGGATTGTATAAATAGAGCGAGGCTCTAAGTGTAAAAGAAAGCATAGTGAAGAAGTAGAGAAAAGAAAGAGTCTAAGTATCTAAGTGTGTCTTTGGGTTGTAGGGTAGGAGAAGGCTCTACTACTGGGTGCGTAGAGGCCTAGTAGTCTGTAGCTGAGTGTGCAGACCCATGTAGCTGAGTGCATAAGGTGGAGTCGAGTTTGTAACCAAAGAAGAAATTAATAAAGAGAAGTTTTGTTACCAATTTGTGTATTTGTTCTTGGATTAATGCATGTTTGATATAAATTGAAAATATACTGTTTATTTACTCTATGCACCTGTATGAATGATTTATATTGCTAAGTATAACTTAAAGCATGCAAGTAAGCTAAATTGATCAACTAACAGTGGAATACGAGTAAGGACTTGGGTAATAACATTGTTTGGCCCCTCGAGTAGGGTTGCGCAAAGGCAGTATCTTCGGCTATGAGGTATGGGAAAGTGCACAAAGTGACTTGTGTGCAGGGTCGAACTGTGGACCACTTGAACACATCAAACATCTACAGGGTGCAGAAACCTGGTTCTAGCATCCTCCCATACTAATTTGGGTGAGACCTCAGTCCACGCTTCGTGGAATGTTGCCAAAAGGGCCAGTATTACCCAAATTTGTTTGGCCAAATAACCTCTAAACCTAGGTGAGGGCCCAACAAGCCAACAAATGCTTCCATTTCCAGGACCGGGATCTAAATAAGAGATGTCCGATGTCGTGTCACTAGAATCCGACAAAGAAAGAAAATAAAGGTTGGTTGGTCAAAAAGATTCACGAGTTTGCGGCGCAGGAAAATAGGATTCCGTGAGTATCGAAGGAAGAGTGGTTGGAGCACTGCTTATATATGGAAATCCATGAAATTTTCTTTGCATCCTTTCCCTCTGAGTTGTACGAGTGGATCATGAAGCTAGTAGATAGTCAAGGAAGGTGTAGGCTCGACAAACTGATTGTGTGGACTCTAGAGTTGGTACGCAGACTAGAAGCATTAGAAGATAAGATCATGCACGATGTGGACCATTGGCTCGATAGGATTATAGGAGGGTTTATCACCAAGTTACAATAGATTCATTTCATACCACTCAGTCTACTAGTATCCTTACACCTAACTCCAGTCATGGCAGGCTAGCAAGCCCTCACAAAGATAGAAAGAATCATTGTTGCTAGGTATGGACCCTTGGTCTTGCCTGTTCTTTTAAATGCCATGTGTGATGTAGGAAAGTATTCCCTCTACAGACATAGGCAACCCCTCTAGCCCTAGAGTGGGTCTAGTCACAAACAAGGACAGATCAACAATATCCTTCCTTAAACAGTCATAGTTGGAGGCCTACCTCAACCGATGGTCAATGGAGTTCTATTGCGTTGCTCCAGCCTCCGCTTCCTTCTCCTAATGAGTAATCAACCTGAAACAATGCAAAGGAAATACAACAAAGCACGTAACCAGAACAACAATGATCTATTTACTCACAAAGTCAAGAAGTCATGAGCTATCAAGTACATTACATACAATACATAGGAAAACATCATTGATTGCATTAATAATGAAATAAGAGTAATCTTACAACCAAAGTCTTGACGTCACAAGCCTTCTCAGAAGGATCCAGCCAGCATGTTCCTCAAGCATTCACTCTTTGAAGATGGATCTCCCAACATATAAATCTCTCTTACTCACAAGTTTTACGCAATATTAAGGGCACTTCACATCCTTCCACAAGCTATCAAAAATCCCACACTTGTCACACTCACACCAACTATCTAGCAAACTCACAAACACTAACAGCACTGCTCGACTAGCCAACTATCAGCAACCATTCCAAAAACTAGCAGCACATAGCAATGGTGAGAGTTTAAATAGGAGAAGGAGTCTCCATGAAAGGTTGAAGAGTGAGCTTATCTCCAAGGAAGGTAGCACAAATGACGAAACAACCACGCCAGAGAAAGGAGGGTGATACAAACTATGCCAACAACCAGGTCTGGAGTCATCTGGAAGGCCGACTGTTGGAACAAATTCGCCCAATCTTGATCATCGTGGGTCTATAACTGATCTTCTGCACTGACATCTCTATTGAATAGCGTAGCTAGTCAGGTCATCGCTGAATATTACAAGCGACCTCACGTTGGCACATAAAATCAGACCATCGCGAGAATCAGGTGTACTTCCACGATGGCAGTGCTTCTGGACTATTTAGGAGTGCCCTTCAGCACGTTTATTTAGCCAATAGTCGCGATGAGGCAAAAACCTTTGGAAAAGTGGGTCATTTGGCAACATCAGAGAGCATTTTTCTAATATGAACATGTATGACTTGGACACATGACACAGTAGGAAGACTAGGATGAAGACAGTAACAAATCACAGTGTAACAAATGCCCCCTAAAGTATGAAGCCCAAGAGAGAGGGAGGGGTGAAATTCTTTACAAAACTGACTGAGCTGGAACACCATCTAGAAGAAATTGCACGCAAGTACAACTAATATCCCTGATAATGAAGTACATGTAGTCTAGGTATGGGCGCAACAATCCAAAATACATATGAAATAGGTCTATGGTATGAACGCAGCCATCTAGCTAATGAGACTATGATGATAATAAAGATATGGTCACAGCCATCCATGAAGACTCAGGTATGGTCGCAACCATCCATCAATGAGTCATGTAATCATAAACCAATCCACGTAGCCTGAATATATGTAATTTGCGTTCAAGGTATTGAACCCATCTAAGCATAGTACAAATTCTAGCATGTGAATAGATGTGTTGAGGTCGAGCATGATAGAAAATTTCTTAATTATCGATCAATGATGGAAACTGTTAACAAGCACGAGAGAAACCACCAATAATGCCAATGGCTCTCAAGGTACTGTCGAGCATAATCCACAAAGTGTGAAAAAGGAGTTGAAGTTGAACACTCATGGAATCACCCAATCGATGACCAATATTGAAAGTCAACCATCAGGTGCGAAGAACTTGCCATTGAGGCAAGCAAGCTCTGTGGCACCAAAGGGTATCTCTAGGTCAGTCTCTTGGATAATGAGCTAATGTCCACAGGAGACAACCCATCGTAGGAGGGCCATAATTTTTCCCCCATCAACGACACGACATAAGGAACAAGTGGTAGATGGCGAAACACAGTATCAAAGGAGAAGGCAAGGGTGTAAACTACAGAAGGATTATACTCTTGAACATAAGTATGGGGGATTTACGCAGTGCATTATACTCTTGAACATGTCGGCGACATGACTTCGGAGGGTGGCAACATTCGAATACCAAGGGATCAGAGGTTCGATGGAGACGACATGAATTGGATGCAATGAGGCTAAATGACAACCCAAACCTGCGGAAGGCCAAATGATGATGTATGGATGTCCTAAAACGACAAGAAGCAAAAGTATCGATGTTCAAGAGTGACTAGCTGCCATAGACAATCAATGATAAACCTGTTGTTGAGTCCAACCTAGTAATAATTTAATGAACCCTAGGAAGGAGAAGTGTTACACAGTAATTTTTCACTGTCTTCACTCCAGTCTTCCTACTATGTCATGTGTCCAAGTCATTCATGATCATGTTAGACAAATGCTCTCTGATGTTGCCAAATGAACCACTTTTCCAAAGGTTTCTGCCTCATCGCGTCTGTTGGCCAAATAAATGCGCTGAAGGGCGCTCCAAAATAGCCCAGAAGCACTGCCATCGTGGAAGTACACCTGATTCCCGCGATGGTCCGATTTTATGTGCCAGCGTGACCGTCGCTTGTAATATTCAGTGATGACCTGACTAGCTACGTTATTCAATAGTGATGTCAGCGCGGAAGGCCAATTATGTTCCCGCGATGATCCATATTGGGCGAATTTGTTCCAACAGTCGGCCTTCCAAATGACTCCAGACCTAGTTGTTGGCCTAGTTTATGTCACCCTACTTTCTCTGGCATGGCTGTTCCATCATTTGTGCTACCTTCCTTGGAGATAAGATCATCTTCCCACCTTTCATGGAGACTCCTTCTCCCATTTAAACTCTCACCATTGCTATGTGCTGCTGGTTTTCGGAGTTCTTAGTCTTTAGAATGGTTGTTGATAGTGCTGTTAGTATTTGTGAGTTTGCTAGATAGTTGGTGTGAGTGTGACAAGTGTGGGATTGTTGATAGCTTGTGGAATGCTGTGAAGTGCCCTTAATCTTGTGTAATACTTGTGAGTGAGAGAGACTTTTATGTTGGGAGATCCATCTTCAAAGAGTGAATGCTTGAGGAACATGCTGGCTGGACCCTTTTGAGAAGGCTTGTGACATTAAGACTTTGGTTGTAAGCTTACTCTTATTTCATTATTAATGCAATCAATGATGTTTTACTATGTCTTGTATGTAATGTACTTGATAGCTCATGACTTCTTGACTTTGTGAGTGAATAGATCATTGTTGTTTCGGTTACGTGATTTGTTGTATTTCCTTTGCATTGTTTCAAGCTAATCACTCATTAGGAGAAGGAAGCAGAAGCTGGAGCAGTGCAACGGAACTCCATCGACAACCAGTTGAGGTAGGCCTCCAACTATCACTGTTTAAGGAAAGCTATTATCGATCTGTCCTTGTTTGTGACTAGACCCACTCTAGGGTTAGAGGGGGTGCCTCTATCCATAGAGGGAACAATTTCTTGCATCACAAATTGGCGAGTCCGCTGGGGAGTTTTGGCCTTTTTTCTTCTCTTGTTTACTCTTGTCTTGATTTTTTGTGTTGGTTTTGGGGATTAGTTACCAATCTTTTGAGTTTCCTGGCCTGATCTGGGAAATGCCCTTATTTTATTAAAGAGTCATTGTCTTTGGTTTGGGAGTTATTGGTTCGCCTGTTATTGTTTCAAACATCATCACGGATTTTAATTTAACAGCCGCGTTGTCATCACGTCACCCCTTTTGTAGTATCATGTTCATCGCGTAATTATGCTTAACAGTCGCGATGGTTCTGTAAATCGAACCATCATGGAAAATTCGTGTACTTCCACGCTGCCATCGCTTTGTTGCTGTGGTGTGCTCTTTATCAGTGCTTGTTGCTTGTGTATCACCCGCGCTGATTGCTGTAGAATTGATTTTTTCAATTCTGCCACCTGAATCCATCAGTCTTACTAGTCCCTTACTGTTCTCACTTGTTTGATGACTTTTTTTTCACTGTTTAGAGGTTGAGGCACTCTCTTGTGAGCTTTGTTAAATGAATCTTGTTTTTCTTGCTTTGTGACCTAGTTTCATTGTTTCAATTCTTTTGGATCAATTCCGCTTGGTTGCATGTTTGCAAAGATTCGTTTGCTTCTTACTATTGGTTTGATTAAGCCTTCCCCTTTGCTTAATTTTGGTTGATTGTTTAGTGATTTTTATTGGACCAATCTTGGCATTGATTCGATTTCTCTTCACTACCCAAACATAGATTACAATTGTTTGGATCAACCATTTTTCCACATTTGTTTGTTTCTTATTGGTTTCTTTTAGATTAGAGGCATCAAAATAAAAAGGATTGCATTTCATTTGGCATGCGAAAGTGAAAGTGAATTTGCATTTCAAGTTGCATTTTGAAAAGCGAATGATTAAATCTCTCATTAGTAGTATCCGTGCACTTTAGGAATTGATGTCTGCATTGAGTGACTATTTTGTTGCCCTAGTTTTCTTGGTTTGGGAATGATTTCTCTACCCTCCCATAGGTAGGTGTTCATCGAAAAAAAAAAGATATTTCTTTCATTCTAGCTGCATCCTAGGATTTTTTATATACACACGGTAAGGCCTGAAAACTTAAACATAATCCAAGATCAACTCTAAAATGAACTGAATAAATCTAACAATGCATTGGAACATAACGCAAACATTTAGAGGTCTAGGCTAGAGACGTGCTCTGACGTCGTTAAACCTAGTCACTTTTGTTTCCACTCAAGGTTGGGTTATTCCTCCTTCTGTTACTCAATAGGGGTCTAACACAAAATTGTGCTCCCATGTACCGTCGAGTATATGCTGGGAGACCCCACTAGGTTATCATCCTTTATCCATAGGAAGCCATGTCTCTCGCCTTACAAGTCATAATGCACCGAACATAGCATTCGGGAAGATTGACTGCCATACAGAAAGTCCTTGGTTTTCATATGACTGCCAAGGCTTATATGCAGTTTTACAGACTTTTCTGGTAAACCTTTTTCCTAGTTCTCCAGAGTAGTCACTTTCGTTCCTTTCCAGACTCCCTAAAAGAAAAGGTCCATCTAAGCACTTGTCACTTCAGGCTCATTAAATATTTGAAGGCGACTAGAGTCATCTTTTGTCATTTTCTCCACTCTTTAAAGATGAAAGGTCAAGTTTTGTTCCTGTTTCTTAAAATTTATTCGGCCACAATTCACATTTACCCTGTTAGATCTTGTTTGCGTTAGCTTGAGTAGGGTCCTTTCTCATTCTCGATGGAAAATTCCTCGAGTTTACAGGCCAAGGTTTTCCCCCAGATGGAAATCCTGGTCTGTTTCCCTCATTTGGAACTGTCGGTGCTCCATATATGGCAACATTGCCTTTTCCTGGGTTAACCATCGATTTGCCCATATGGTTGTTTTCAACCTCGGTGGTCCCAATCGTCATGACTCCTATTCCACAATCTCCTTCGTCTAAATCACGACATGTTGATTCCAAGGTTGAGCCTATGCCTTCTTCTCCTGTTTCTTCCTCCTCCTCTCCTCCTTCACCTGGTGAAAGCTTCATATCTAGTAGCCAGGCGACTAAGAAGAAGAAGAAGATGATGAAGAAGAAGAAGAATTCTAATAAATGTAAGGCCACCTGTGCATTTACTGCTCTGAGTACTTCTTAGGTTGTACTACCCTCTGCTCCTCCACATAAGGTTAAGTTTCCTTGTAAATTGTGCAAGGGTGACCATCTTCTTCATGATTGTCCTAAAATTCCTAGGATCTTAGATGTATGGTATCACGATCCAGCTCGTCCCTCATAATCCTCTAAAGCTCATGGTGATGCTACCCTATCAACTAGTAATGATAATAAGAAAGGAAAGATTTGATTCCCCTGTAGGCTATGTGAAGGCAACAATCCCCTTCACCTTTTTCCACTCATGGATAAAGCTTCTATTGTTTTGGAATGTCTTACAACTTCTTCACCCCAACTTCCCATTGGTTATCAGAGGCTCTCTTCAGACCCTCTCTTGATTGCCAAAGAGATTGACTTAGATTCTTCTCTTGTCTTTCCTCCTCCTTCCAAGCCTGGTTGTGCTAAGCCTATTCCAGACCAACCATTGGTTAGTGAGAGTGTCAACTTGGGTCCACCACCTGTTGATCACTCTGTTTCAGAAGAGCGCCATGCTCATGTTCTTCTCATCTCATCAGATTCTCCCGAGTCCGAAAATGACTCCCCTCTCCCAGTTGATCCAGAGAGTCCTTCAGTTCCTGTAGGGTAGGGGGGAAATCATACGATTCCCCCACCAAGTATTTCAATCATTTCCTTCGACTGAAGTCATTTGACTACATTCTGCCTTCCATCCCATGTGCCTTTCTAGATTACAGTACATGCCTATGATAAAGCAGTAACTGGCACTGTCTTGGATGAGGGTGCATCTGTCAGTCTTATGCCTTCCACTACTTAGCAAGCTTTGGGCTCCCAACAGCTTATGTCGGTTGCACAGAATCTGTTGGCATTTGACGAAGGAACCAGTTAACCTTTAGGGATCCTCCCAAAGTTTCTTATTACTTTGGGGTGCAAAACTTTCTGTATAGATGTGATGGTTGTCCAAGGTGCTTTAGATTTCAGTATTCTTCTTGGCCGTGACTATGTTTATGCCATGGGGGCCCTCTTCTCTTCACTTTTCCATGTGGTTTGTTTTCCACACGACGGAAGAATGGTGACCATAGATCAATTATCATTCTTTATTCCCCTAGTTCCTCCTGCGCAGTTTTCATCCCCTCTTAGTTCTTTCTCGCAAGCGGGGCCTTCTTTGCCACAGGTCAATTATGTGGCTACCCGTTCCATCTCCGCATATGTTGTTGATCATGCAGATGGTCTCGCACATCATGTACTGGAGGCATTGGAACCTGATATGTCATTGGTACATCATGACATGTATTCCTCCCAGCATGCGTTTCTTCCATCCCGTGAAGACCTCTTGGGAGCCATGTTCTCAGATGGCCCATGAACAAGAGTACGAGCATAGTTCCTGATCTTGTGTCCAATGAAACAAGGAATCATGATGATAGTTTGTTCCTGTGTCAACCTCGTTAAAAAAAGAAACAAGGAGTACCGAGGATAGTTCTTATCTTGTTTCAACCTCCTTAAAAAAAAGAAACAAGGAGTCTCGAGCACAGTTCCTTCTCTTGTGTCAAGCTCGTTACAAAATGAAACAAAGATTATGAGGATAGTTCTTTTACCGTGTCAACCTCATTAAAAAATGAAACAACTCCCCTTTCTAAATCGAGTCTTTGATTAAGATCTCATAAAATCAAAATCAAGTCTTTCCAATATCTCACAAGTGAACCTTCATTCCATCCACCTCGTTGAATGCAATGAAGCTTGGGGGGCATGTACCTCGATTTGCGTCATTACGCTTGGGGGCATGCGAACTTATAACAAGCATAGTTTTTCATTTCAAGCTTGTGTAAACATGAAACCGAATCCAAGCAGAGTTCTCCATGGTTCAAGATTGTGTAAAAATGAACCCATACCTGATTTACATCTCGTGATTGCCATTTTTATCCGCTAGACCGTATTAGATGAGCCTTGGTTATTTCATTCCATCGCCACCATCTCTTTGGCCAATCATATTCTTTCACTTGGTTTTTTATCCTTTCCTAAGGAACCGCAGCGATGAGTGGTTTTATTAGCTTGACCATTACATGTTTTGAGCAGTTCCACCATTGCTGGAACCAATTGCTACCCTTTATACCACTTGTTCCTTTACGACGAGTCACCTTTAAGCTCTTTTTCTAACTCTTAAAATATGAAAATATTTTCGAGTTTTTCCTTTTAGACTCGAATAAAAATGGAAGTCATCTTTAACCTCTTTTCTGACTTGAAAAATGAAAAGATAGCCAAGTTTTCCTCTTGACTCGTTAAAAGAAACAGGAGGCGGTCGCCTTTAAGCTTTTTTCTGACCGTTTAAACACAAAAATATTGCCGGGCCTTTGTCATTTCACGGTCATTACCGGTTACGAAATGACGTGCTTTTGACCACTTTTCTACTTTTTCGGGTCGAAGTCACTAGTTACGAAAAGTACTCCTCGATCGTAAAGGTCGGTCGGTTCTTTCGAGTATCGTTTTATACTTTTTTGGGTTCGAGAGACACAAATGTATGAAAAAGGACCCCCCCTAGAGTTTTCTTATCTGTGTCTTTTTCAAACTCTCTAAACATGAAAAAGACTCCAAGTTTTACCTATGTTGGACTCATTAAATCCTGACGACATTAGACTCATCACCATGATGAGACTCGAGCTTCTCCTTCCTAGGGCTCGTTAAACAATTACTAGGTTGGACTCAACAGCAGGTTTATCATTGATTGTCTATGGAAACTAGTCACTCTTGGACAATGACACTTCTGCTTCTTGTCGGGTTGGGACATCCACACATCGTCATTTGGCCTTCTGCGGGTTTGGGTTATCATTCTAGACTCATTCCATTCGATTCATGCCGTCTCCATCGAGCCTCTCATCCCTTGGTGCCTGAATGCTGCCACCCCCCCGGAGTCGTGTCGCCGACATGTTCAAGAGTATAATCCTTCTGTAGTTTACACCCTTGTCTTCTCCTCTGATACTTTGTTTCACCATCTATCGCTTGTTCCTTATATCGTGTCGTTGATGGGGGAAACATTATGGCCCTCCTAGGATGGGTCGTCTCCTATCAACATCAGCTCATTATCCAGGAGATTGATCCAGAGATCCCCTTTGGTACCTTAGAGCTTGCATGCCTCAATGGCAAGTTCTTCGCATGTGATAGTCGACTTTCATCATTGGTCATCGATTGGGTGATTCCACGAGTGTTCAACTTCAACTCCTTCTTCACACTTCGTGGATTGTGCTAGACAGTACCTTGAGAGCCATTGGCATTATTGGTGGTTTCTCTTGCGCTTGTTAATTGTTTCCATCATTGACAGGTAATCAAGCGACTTTCTATCATGCTCAACCTCATCACATCTATTCGCATGTTAGGATTTGTACTATGATCGGATGGGTTCAAGACCCTGAACTCAGATTACACATGTTCAAGTTGCGTGGATTGGTTTATGATTACATGACTCATTGATGGATGGATGCGACCATCCCTGAGTCTTCATGGATGGTTGCAACCATACCTTTATCATCATCATGGTCTCAATTTCTGGATGGTTGTGTCCATACCACAGACCTATTTCGTATGTCTTTTGGATGGCTACGCCCATGCCTAGACTACATGTATTTCATTATCAAAGATATCAGTTGTACCTGCGTGAAGGTTCTTCCAGATGGTGTTCCAATTCAATCAATTTCATAAGTCATTTCAGCCCTCCCCCTCTCTCGGGCTTCATACTTTAGGGGGCATATGTTACACAGTAATTTGTCACTGTCTTCACTCTAGTATTCCTACTGTCTCATGTTTCCAAGTCATTCATGGTCATGTTAGAAAAATGCTCTCTGATGTTGCCAAATGAACCACTTTTCCAAAGGTTTCTGCCTCATCGTGTATGTTGGCCAAATAAACGCGCTGAAGGGCACTCCAAAACAGCCCGACAGCGCTGCCATCGCGGAAGTACACCCAATTCCCACGATGGTCCGATTTTATGTGCCAGCGCAGCCGTCATTTGTAATATTCAACGATGACCTGACTAGCTACATTATTCAATAGTGATGTCAGCGCAGAAGGCCAGTTATGTGCCCGCGATGATCCAGATTGGGCGAACTGTCCCAAAAGTCGGCCTTCCAGATGACTCCAGACCTAGTTGTTGGCCTAGTTTATGTCACCCTCCTTTCTCTGGCATGGTTTTTCCATCATTTGTGTTACCTTCCTTGGAGATAAGCTCATCTTCCCACCTTTCATGGAGACTCCTTCTCCTATTTAAACTCTCACCATTGCTATGTGCTTGATAGCTCATGACTTCTTCACTTTGTGAGTAAATAGATCATTGTTGTTCTGGTTACGTGCTTTTTTGTATTTCCTTCGCATTGTTTCAGGCTGATCACTCATTAGGAGAATGAAGCAGAAGCTGGAGCAGTGCAACGGAACTCCATTGACCACCGGTTGAGGTAGGCCTCCAACTATGATTGTTTAAGGAAAGCTATTGTTGATATGTCCTTGTTTGTGACTAGACCCACTCTAGGGCTAGAGGGGTTGCCTCTGTCCACAGAGGGAACACTTTCCTGCATCACAAGAAGCTTGAGTCTTGTCATGGTGACGAGTCTAATGTCGTCGGGGTTTAACGAGTCTGACATAGGTAAAACTCAGAGTCTTTTTCATGTTTAGAGAGTTTCAAAAAGACATGGAAAAGAAAACTCCAGGGGGGTCCTTTTTCATAGATTTGTGTCTCTCGAGCCCAAAAAAGTATAAAACGATACTCGAAAGAACCGCCTAACCATTACGATCGAGGAGTATTTTTCGTTACTAGTGACTTCAACCCGAAAAAGTAGAAAAGCGATCAGAATCACGTCGTTTTGTCACTGATAACGAGCTTGAAATGAAAAAGGCCCAGCAATCATTTTGTGTTTAAACAGTCGGAAAAGAGCTTAAATGTGACTGCCTCTTACTTCTTTTAACGAGTCAAGAGGAAAAACTCGACCATCTTTTCATTTTTTAAATGGTCGGAAAAGAGCTGAAAGCAGACCTCCATTTTTATTCTCTTTAACGAGTCAAAAAGAGAAAAAGTACTCGACAATATTTTCAATTTTTACGAGTCAGAAAAGAGCTTAAAGGAGACTCGTCCTAGAGGAACAAGTGGTATAAAGGGTAGCAACTGGTTCTGGCAATGGTGGAACTGCTTAAAACATGTAATGGTCAAGAGGCTGGCTAATAAAACCACTCATCATTGCGGTTCCTCGGGAAAGGATAAACAATCAAGTGAAAGAATATGATCAACCAAAGAGATGGTGGCGATGGAATGAAACAACCAAGGCTCAGCTAGCAAAATTTAGAGGATAAAAATGAAAATCATGAGGTGTAAATTAGGTATGGGTTCTTTTTTACACAAGCTTGAACCATGGAGAAATTTGCTTGGATTTAGTTTCATGTTTACACAAGATTGAAATGAAAAACTATGCTTGTTATAAGTTTGCATGCCCCCAACACAATGACGCAAATCGAGGTACATACCCCCCAAGCTTCATTGCATTCAAAGAGGTGGATGGAATGAAGGTTCACTTTCGAGATCTTGGAAAGACTCGACTTTGGATTTTACGAGATCTTAATCAAAGACTCGATTTGGAAAGGGAGTTATTTCACTTTTTAATGAGGTTGACACAGTAAAAGAACTATCCTCATAACCCTTGTTTCATTTTTTAACGAGGTTGACATAAGATCAGAACCATCCTCGGAAACCTTGTTTTGTTTTTTAATGAGGTCAACACAAGATCAGAACTATCCTCAGGCACCTTGTTTCATTTCTTAACGAGGTCGACACAAGATTAAAACTATCCTCGGGACACCTTGTTTCATTTTTTAACGAGGTTGACACAAGACCAAAACTATCCTCGGACTCCTGTTCATGGGCCACATGAGAACATGGCTCCCAAGAGGTCTTCGTGGGATGGAAGAGACGCACTCTAGGAGGAATACATGTCATGATGCACCAATGACAAATCGGGTTCCAATGCCCCCAGTACATGATGTACTAGACCATATGCATAATCATCAGCAGAGGCGGAGAGGGAACGAGTAGCCATATAATTAACCTGTGGCAAGGAAGGCATTTCTTGCGAGCAAGAACCAATAGGGGACGTCAGCTGCGCGGGAGGCACCGGGGGACTAAAGAATGATAATTGATCTATCGTCACCATTCTTCCTATCGTGTGGAAAACAAACCACATGGAAAAGGGAAGAGACAAGGGCCCCCATGGCACAAACATAGTCACGACCAAAGAGAAGACTGAAATCTAAAGCACCTTGGAGAACCATCACGTCGATACAGACGGTTTTTTCCCCCAACATAATAGGAAACTTTGGGAGGATCCCTAAAGGTTGACTGCTTCCTCCATCAAACACCAACATATTCTGTGTGACTGGCACAAGCTGTGGGGAGCCAAAAGCTTGCCAAGTAGTGGAAGGCATAAGACTGACAAATTCACCCTCATCTAAGACAGTGCCAGGTACTGCCTTATCATAGGCATGTATTGTAATCTAGAAAGGCACATGGGATGGAAGGTGGAATGTAGTCAAATGACTCTAGTCGAAGGAAACGACCGAACTACTTGGTGGGGGAATCGTATGATTGCCACCCTACTCTACAGGAACCGAAGAAAGACTCTCGTGATCAGCAGGGATAGGAGGGTCGTTCTTAGACTCAGGAGAATTTGATGAGATGAGAAGAACATGAGCATGATGCTATTCTAAAATAGAGTGATCAACAGGTGGTGAACTTAAGTTGACACTCTCCCCAACCAATGGTTTGTCTGCAATAGGTGTAGCACAGCCAGGTTTGAAAAGAGGAGGATGGAAAAGAGAAGAATCTACGCCAATCTCTTTGTCAATGGGGAGAGGGTCTGAAGAGAGCCTCTGATAACCAACAGGAAGTTGGGGTGAAGAAGCTGTAAGACTTTCCAAAATAGCAGAAGCTTTATCCATGAGCGGACAAATGTGAAGGGGATAGTTGCCTTCACATAGCCTACAAGGGAATCGAATCTTCCCTTCCTTCTTACCATTGTTGTTGTTGGGAAAAGTATCCATTCAGAATGCCCCTATCCCACTCTAAGGTGTAAATAGAGAAAGAAGGATGTAACTAACCGGTGTCTTCCGCTACTTTGTCGATCCAATCACTCTCTCTTTTGTTCGCTTCCTGCTGCCTGCTCTTTCACTGGTTCAGCTTCACCAAGTTCCTGCAAGATCACAAGAGAGGAAAACTACACAAAAGACATAGATTTACATTCATAACTAGTTTGGATCAGATATAAACTAAATATGCAAATATAACAAAACATCATTGATATACAAGCATATAGGAGAAACTCAAATAGCTTTATTGATATGATAAGAAAGTCCAAGAGGAGATACAACCAAGTGAGTCCCGATCCAGCATCTACCTCCCAGCAAAGGAATCCCTTCCTCTCCTCCAACAAAGCATAAATCACCCAATGTACTAATCTCAATCTCAAACCAACAGCAATTCTCTGCAAAGTACAAAATTCTAGCCTTCTTGAACCTCTGGGTGAGAGATCCATATATAGATGTAAGAAGAGAGGATGAGTCAGCTTATGTTTTGACTTGTGGCTTCTCTCTGTCAGTTCTTGCTTCCACTTGGAGGTTGAGAGCCTCTTACTCATCACTAGTCAAATTCATTGAGGCAAGTGTCATTGGAGAAGATTCTGGAAGCTTCCAGGGTCTTTCCACCTCGTTGAATGAGCTTGCCATTTGTCATTTCCCGCTCAGCGCACCCTGGTAGTGCTTTCACCTGCATTGCAACGCACCTAGCCAGTGTAGCCTCTGCATTTCAACGCAGGCAGCTAGTGGAGCCTCTGAATTGATCCTGAATTGACTGTTTTTGAGTTGCTTTTGGTGGAGAACTTCTGGGAGAAGCTGTCATTGGTTGACCTTGTTCCTTTAGGGGCAGTAACAACGCTTTTAGGTACTTTGGATCCCTTGGATTATGGAAATTTAATGCTCAATGTTGTAAGGCACAAAAATGTCTATAACAGTTGCCCCCTAAAGTATGAGGCCGTTTATCGGGTGAAATTCTTTATTAGGAGGATCCGAAGTTCTTTCAATGCTGGGAGGAGACCTATAATAAGATACAATACAATACATTATTTTTCATACTGTTTTCATGATCTAGCTGAGGCGGGCATTCCCATGCTCAGCTTTATAAATTCATTTTGATGTACATAGAACAGACAATCGTCTGAAGGTAGACTGATGATTTTGATGAAATCATCATCCTTTTGGTAGGATGATTATCTGCTGCAATGCTGTACATGTCAATGTCTTTATTTTTCCTGAATATATATCGCAGCCCGGATGGATGAAACTAGATCCGGGGTCTTCAATCTCGTTCGATCTTCACTCTAAGTACAAGTCGATCCATGTGAGAAATGTTCTGAAGTCGAACATGGAAAGACATCGCTTGATTACCAGTCAATGATGTCAAATGTTAACAAGCGCGAGAGGAATCACCGATATTGATAATGACCCTCAAGGTACTGCAGTACAATTCACGTGGTGTGAATAAAGGACTTGGCGTTGAACACCACGCAAAATCTTTTGGTCGAAGGTCATTGATGTATACCTGTCGCCGGAAGTGAGAAACTTTCCATTGAGGCATGCAAGCTTCAAAGTACTGAAGGGGGTGTTCCTAGATCAACTTCTTGGAGAATGAGCTGATGTCGACAAGAAGCGATCCGTCAAAGGAGGGCCTTAATGTATCCCACATCAGTGACACGGAACGGAGCAAATGATTTTGATGGAGGTGAAAACGATCTGATGATATATGGTTCAGGGTGGTGGTCATGAAAGGATGAAGGATAATGTATGGTAGTGGATGGGACACGGTTGACTTCTCTGGATGACTTCTCTTGAACATATCGGCGACACTTGTGTGATGGATCGGTAGCATTTACCCCAAAGGTGGATGGTATGGCAAGACCATGGCGATGTGACCGGTGAATGAGACAACCCAACCCGACTTAGGCACGGAGTGGAAGTGTCATGTTCAAGAGCGACTTGCTACCAATAAAAGTTCTTTGAGTTTCTCCCAATTTTTCCCCAGTCATTTCTGACTAGTACCTCTTTATTTTTGTCAAGCTTGAGGAGGATAACATATGCTTGTTCTATAATTTTCCCTTCGGGCAAACCCATCGCTATGTTTTAACGAGCCTAGCGATAGTGAAACTCGTTCTCGTCTAAAGACAAGTTTGTCGCTATTAATGTTTTTTAACGAGTCTAACGACAAAGATAACTCGGTCCTTTTCATTTTTAGAGAGCCTGAAAAGGTACGTAAAGATAACTCCGGAAGTCCTTTTTCATCATCTAATCCCTTAAGTCCGAAAAAGTATAAAACAATACAGAAGGGATGAGTTTTCGATAGTTTTAACGAGCCGAACAAAACAAGTGCTCGATCTTTTTGTGCAATAATCCCTCAAGTCCAAAAAGATTAAAATCTAGAGGAGGGATAGCACTTCCCTTCTGTTGGAAATAATACTGAGAGGGGGGGTGAATCAGTATTATCTAGCAATTTACCAAATCTTCCTTATTTGATCTTTTGAAATATTCTTGCATATCAGTACCATAAAACAATGAGCATGAATAAAGAAAATAGACAGTCACACCAAAGAACACAAGATGTAAGGTGGAAACCCAATGCGGGAGAAAAACCACCTGCTGCAATATGTCTCTATCTTCTTTCAAGAAATTCTTTTTACAATGATTTTGTACTGGTGCAGTCCTTTACCAGCACGCAGGCTGCAACCTGCAGAGAGCTACAACTCTCTCTTGTTTTCCAGTCTCTCCTGGAAGGGAGCTACAACCCCCTACTTCTTTTCATGAAGAATCAAATGATCAACAAGTGTACAACAGATACAGTCTACTACAGATATCAGATCAGTAATTACAGAAACAACCCAGAACACCTTATGGACAGAAATATACAGTCAACAGATCATCTTAAGACAGGGACGCATATTTTCTTTCTGTGGCCTGCGACTGGACGCAGTGTACCTTATGCTGTTCTGCGTGCAGACGCACTGTTCCTCTTTGCTTTTCTGCGACCGACGCACCCAGCAACACTATCGCGCCGCGTCTTTCGCTTCAGAGACGCACCTGAGCCTTTACTGTACTGCGTCCCGGCGCACTTTCCCTTCACTGAATCTGCGTCCCTTCAGATATAGAAGATAAGAGGACTTCAGAACTAACCCAAACACTCAGATCCACAGATCTGATCATGCGCCATATAGATCGTAGTCCATTAGAAGATTCGCCCTTATAGATTTGGACTAGATCTCACCAAGAGATGTTCAACCAAGATGATACTCAATCCAAATGAACTCCTTTGCTTTATATAGGCAAGCTTCTCCCCAAAGCGTGGAACAATACCACGAGCCGACACCATAGAAACACAAAACCGTCGGCTAGATACCACACAAGAAACCCCCACGTGCTTTTCTCTGCCTTGAAATGTGTGCACTGGGCGGACGCACCTCCTGAACGGCTGGCCTGCGTCCCTGGACGCGGGTTCTGCATGGTCTACCTGCGGGGACGCACTTGCTGAACATATTTTCTGCGTCCTTCTTGATTTATCACCTGAATGAGTTTGCCATCAAGGACAACACCTGAATCATAATGCCAACAAACTCCCCCTTTGGACTTGATGGCAACCACATAAACTTCAGCTTCATCATTCTCCCCCTTTGACATCAAGGGCAAAGGGTATGCTCCCCCTATGCTCATGCTTCTCCAGATCTGTAACCAGAAATCCATCATGAAGGAGACAGAGACATATTGCAGCTATTTCCAAGATCTCCTTCTCCATAATGCCAACAATGCATTATGTGCTCCCCCTGAGCCTATACCATCAATAGGAAGAGGATCAATAGTGAGATGATGCATCAACAACCCCCAGCTTTTGCCTGAGGTATTCAAAAGTGTCCCTGGGCAACGGTTTGGTGAAAATATCAGCAACTTGTTCCTTAGAAGGAACATACTCCAACTTGACCTTCTGTTCAAGTACTTGTTCCCGGAGAAAATGGTACTTGATTGGTATGTGCTTGGTTTTTGAATGCATAACCGGATTCTTTGAGATGCTGATTGCACTTGTGTTGTCACATAAGATAGGAATAGGAGGTGTACAAGTGATTTGATAATCCTGCAAAGTCTGCATCATCCAAAGAAGTTGGGTGCAACAAGATGCAGCAGCAACATATTCCGCTTCAGCTGTAGACAAGGCAATTGAACTCTGTTTCTTGCTGAACCAAGATACCAGTCTGGGACCCATAAAGAATGCACCACCACTTGTGCTTTTCCTGTCATCCACGCTTCCGGCCCAATCTGCATCTGTATAAGCATGAAGAGTGAGATCTGTATCTCTAGGATACCATAGGCCATAATTTTGAGTCCCTTGAAGATATTTGAAGATTCTCTTCACTGCTTGAAGATGAGTCTCCTTTGGATTTGCCTGAAACCTTCCAACTATTCCAACTGCATGCATGATGTCTGGTCGGGTACCTGTCAAATATAGTAAACTTCCAATCATAGATCTGTAGGTTGGTTGATGTACTGCTGCAGATTCATCATTTGCACTGAGACTACATCCTGTGACCATGGGTGTACATACTGGTTTTGCATCTTCCATGCCATATTTCTTCAAAATCTGCTTGAGATACTTGGTTTGAGATAAAAAGATTCCTCCTTTCTTTTGTTGGATTTGCAAACCAAGGAAGTATGTCAGTTCTCCTAGCAAGGACATCTCAAATTCTTTCTGCATGACCGAGGCAAAGCTTTGACTCATAGCTTCTTCATTACTGCCAAAAATAATGTCATCTACATACACAACAAGTATTAGTAATTTGTCATTTTCAACTTTTATATAAAGATTGCTATCTGCTGAACCTTTTGAAAAACCTTGTTGATGAAGATATTTGTCCAACCGGTAGTACCAAGCCCTTGGAGCTTGTTTGAGACCATAGAGAGCCTTTTTTAATCGGCATACAAGATTTGGATCGTTTCCAAGAATGAAACCATCTGGCTGTTCAATGTACACTTCTTCATCCAAGTCTCCATTCAGAAAGGCTGATTTCACATCCATTTGAAATACTTTGAAGTTCTGACAACTTGAGAGAGCAAGAAACATTCGGATGGCCTCAAGTCTTGCAACAGGAGCAAAAGTTTCTTCAAAGTCTATTCCTTCTTGCTGTGCATACCCTTTACAAACAAGTCTGGCTTTGTTTCTAATTACTTCTCCATTTTCATTCAATTTATTTTTGAAAACCCATTTTGTTCCGATAACATTCTTATCCTTTGGTCTAGGAACCAGCTCCCAAGTGTTGTTCTTTTCGATTTGCTCAAGTTCTTCATCCATTGCTTTCACCCAACATTCATCTTTGCATGCCTCTTTCACATTTTGTGGTTCAGTAGAGGAGAGTAATGCCAAATAACTTGAAGCTTCTGCAACTGTTCTTCTAGTTTGTATACCTGCTTCTTTTTGTCCCATGATCTGAGATTCTGGATGGTTCTTTTGAACATATCTGGATGGAGTCTTTTCTTCTATTCTTGTTCTTTCTTCTGCTTCTTCGTGAGGTCCTTCTTGAGATTGTTCTTGCGGTTCTTCTTCTTCATCATTCTGTCTTTGAGGGTAGCTTTCATCTTCTTCAATGTCTTCACGATGTATTTGCCTAGGAATGTATCCCTTCTCATCAACCACTACATCAATGCTGTCAACAATTCTGCCAAGTCTTTTATTGTAGCATTTGTATGCTTTGCTATGTGGAGAGTAGCCAAGAAGAATTCCTTCATCTGCTCTAGGATCAAGTTTGCCAAGCTGCTCCTCAGTATTCTTGATATAGCATTTGCTCCCAAAGATTTTGAAGTGCTTTACCGAAGGAGTTTTACCACTCCAGAGCTCATGAGGAGTTTGAGTGCTGTTCACTCGGACATTTGTCTTGTTGAGAATAATAACTGCCGCATGTGCAGCTTCACCCCAGAAGGTTGCAGGAGTTCCTGATTCATCAAGCATAGCACGAGCCATTTGCTGGATTGTTCTGTTCATTCTTTCCACTACTCCATTTTGCTGAGGAGTTCTAGCTGTAGAAAATTCTCTCCTTATCCCATGTTCATCACAGAAATCGAAAAATTCATTTGAAGTAAATTCTCCACCTCTGTCGGATCTGAGGCACTTAATTTTGTGACCTGATTCATTTTCAACCAAAGCTTTGAAGGATTTGAATTTTTCGAAAGCTTCATCTTTGTGCTTCATAAGTCCTAACCAAACAAACCTGGAGAAATCGTCAATAAATAATATCAAGTATTCCTCTCCTCTAGGTGTTCTTTTTCTGAATGGTCCACATACATCTGTATGTACTAGCTCAAGAGGCATGCTGGCTGATCCTTCTTTCTCTGGAAAGTTAGTTCTGGTCTGTTTTCCAAACTGACATGATCTGCATATGGTGTTGTCAGGAATTTTGATATCTGGAAGATCGCGAACTGCCTGATATTTGCAAGCTTTCCTTATTTGTGAGAAGCTTAGATGTCCCAACCTTCGATGCCATAACCAGTGCTCTTCCTCCTTGCTTAGATAGCATTGTTGTTGTCCTTCATCAAATATGTATAGATTATTTGGAGTTCTTTTTCCTTTGAGAACTGTTTTACCTGTATCAAGATCACGAACAAGACATCCATTTGATCTGAATATAACCTCGGTTCTTTGATCACACATCTGGCTTACACTTAGAAGATTATGCTTTAGTCCATCAACAAACAAAACATTTCCAGCCTTAACATCTTCTTTTAAAGGAGCAATACCTTTTCCTTTTATAGTTGCAGGAGTATCATTTCCAAAAGAGACTTTCTTTCCCTTTTCTAAATTAGAATAAGATTCAAGTTTTTCTTTATCACCTGTCATATGCTTTGAACATCCACTGTCAATGTACCATAGATTTTCTTGTCCTTCTGCATAGAATGCTATCCCACATCTTTCTGTTTGAGGTTCCTTTATTTTCCATGTTTTGGTGCCTGAGGCTTGTTCCTTTTTTTGTTCTTGTACCTTTCTTTCCGGAAACCTGCTTCTGCATTCAAAGTCTTCATGTCCAAAATTATTGCAAATAGAGCATTCAACTTCATTTTCAAGAGCTGAAAAGTTGTTATAGGTCCTTTTTGTAATCCCTGTCATACTTCTTTGTTTTTGAGCTTCCCTAGTCATGATTGTTTTATACGCAACACATTGAGCTGCTTTGTGACCAAAGTTATGGCAAGAAAAGCATTGTCCATTGAAGAAGTTTCTGCGATTATTGAATCTACCAGCCAACTGATTGTAATTTCTATTTTCATCTATTCTTGAACCAAATTGGGAAGATTTTACCTGTGGCTGGTTGTGGCTTTTGTTCACCCTTAAGCTGGATTGCCCCTGATAGTTTCTGTTTGACGTTTGTCCCTGCTTTACCTGATGATCTTCCTTGTGCTCTTGCTCATTTCTTCTTGCTGCATCAAGATAACTTTTTGAAGTGGATGCTTGAGAAGTTTCTCCATTATAGCCCAGACCTGTCTTATTTAGTGGAGACCGCTGCACACTGATAATCTCATTCAAAGTTTCAGATCCTTTGACAAACTTGAGATTAATAGTTTTTGTTTTCTCAATTTCTTTTCTAAGACCAACAATTTCACCTTCTAATTTTTCAAGATGTTTTTCCTTTTCATCAATTTGAAATTGTAGAGTATCAATAATCATGTTCTTTTCTTCTATACATCTCTTGAGTCTAGTAATTTCATCATAAAGGTTATCCACATCTACAGCATCCTCATAATCATCATCTTCAAATGCCATTAACAATCTATATTTGTTACCTTGTTCATCTTCATCACTGTTTGATAAGCCATCACTATCTTCATGGGTGTAGTAGCTTTTCTTATTTGCACTCTGTTTCTTGTTCCATCTAACTGGTTCCTTTCCTTTATCCTTATAAGAGCATTTTGCAGCATAATGACCTACTCTTCCACAAGCAAAACATTTGAAAGGTAGCTTACCTCTGAACCTTCCAGAACCCCTTTGAAGATTTCTGACAAAATTTGATTCTTCTTCCTCTTCTTCTGGAACATGACTTGCTTCATAGTGATCTTCTTTGCCTGATGCTTTAAAAGCAGCTTCCCTTCTGTCTGATGGACCTCCCTTTCTCATTTCATAAGCAGTTAGAATTCCATGCAGCTGAGACATAGTGAGAACACGGAGATTTTCCTTTTCTTCTACTGCAGATACTTTAGATTCAAACTTGGGGGATAAAGATCTTAGAATCTTTTGAACTACTATAGTCTCTTTTATTTCTTCACCCAAATTTTTCATACAATTAACAATCTCATCTACCCGAAGAAAATAATTAGCCACACTTTCATCATTATACATCTTGAGAGTCTCATATTGAATCCTGAGAGTTTGAAGTTTAGCTTCTTTTACCTGTTCATCTCCTTCATAGCTAGTGATCATTTTGTCCCATATCTCTTTTGCTGATTTGAAGTGCATGACCTTCATGAACTCTGTTTGAGATATACTTCCTAATAGAGTACTGACTGCTTTTGCATTTGTTTCATACTGCTTTTTCTCAGCTGGATCTGTAGGAGTAGCTGAAGGAAAGGCATAGCCTGATTCTACAATGTTCCAAACTTCTGTACCAAGAGATTGAAGATATGCAGTAACTCTTACCTTCCAATAATTGAAGTTTGTCCCATCGAAGACGGGTGGCCTGATTGATGCTTCTCTCTCGTAGTTGCTCATGATGAACGATCTACCTTCAAGCGATCAAGCTTTTCTGAAGGACCTGCTCTGATACCAATTGTTGGAAATAATACTGAGAGGGGGGGTGAATCAGTATTATCTAGCAATTTACCAAATCTTCCTTATTTGATCTTTTGAAATATTCTTGCATATCAGTACCATAAAACAATGAGCATGAATAAAGAAAATAGACAGTCACACCAAAGAACACAAGATGTAAGGTGGAAACCCAATGCGGGAGAAAAACCACCTGCTGCAATATGTCTCTATCTTCTTTCAAGAAATTCTTTTTACAATGATTTTGTACTGGTGCAGTCCTTTACCAGCACGCAGGCTGCAACCTGCAGAGAGCTACAACTCTCTCTTGTTTTCCAGTCTCTCCTGGAAGGGAGCTACAACCCCCTACTTCTTTTCATGAAGAATCAAATGATCAACAAGTGTACAACAGATACAGTCTACTACAGATATCAGATCAGTAATTACAGAAACAACCCAGAACACCTTATGGACAGAAATATACAGTCAACAGATCATCTTAAGACAGGGACGCATATTTTCTTTCTGTGGCCTGCGACTGGACGCAGTGTACCTTATGCTGTTCTGCGTGCAGACGCACTGTTCCTCTTTGCTTTTCTGCGACCGACGCACCCAGCAACACTATCGCGCCGCGTCTTTCGCTTCAGAGACGCACCTGAGCCTTTACTGTACTGCGTCCCGGCGCACTTTCCCTTCACTGAATCTGCGTCCCTTCAGATATAGAAGATAAGAGGACTTCAGAACTAACCCAAACACTCAGATCCACAGATCTGATCATGCGCCATATAGATCGTAGTCCATTAGAAGATTCGCCCTTATAGATTTGGACTAGATCTCACCAAGAGATGTTCAACCAAGATGATACTCAATCCAAATGAACTCCTTTGCTTTATATAGGCAAGCTTCTCCCCAAAGCGTGGAACAATACCACGAGCCGACACCATAGAAACACAAAACCGTCGGCTAGATACCACACAAGAAACCCCCACGTGCTTTTCTCTGCCTTGAAATGTGTGCACTGGGCGGACGCACCTCCTGAACGGCTGGCCTGCGTCCCTGGACGCGGGTTCTGCATGGTCTACCTGCGGGGACGCACTTGCTGAACATATTTTCTGCGTCCTTCTTGATTTATCACCTGAATGAGTTTGCCATCAAGGACAACACCTGAATCATAATGCCAACAAGTGTCATGTTCAAGAGCGACTTGCTACCAATAAAAGTTCTTTGAGTTTCTCCCAATTTTTCCCCAGTCATTTCTGACTAGTACCTCTTTATTTTTGTCAAGCTTGAGGAGGATAACATATGCTTGTTCTATAATTTTCCCTTCGGGCAAACCCATCGCTATGTTTTAACGAGCCTAGCGATAGTGAAACTCGTTCTCGTCTAAAGACAAGTTTGTCGCTATTAATGTTTTTTAACGAGTCTAACGACAAAGATAACTCGGTCCTTTTCATTTTTAGAGAGTCTGAAAAGGTACGTAAAGATAACTCTAGAAGTCCTTTTTCATCATCTAATCCCTTAAGTCCGAAAAAGTATAAAACAATACAGAAGGGATGAGTTTTCGATAGTTTTAACGAGCCGAACAAAACAAGTGCTCGATCTTTTTGTGCAATAATCCCTCAAGTCCAAAAAGATTAAAATCTAGAGGAGGGATAGCACTTCCGGTCGCTTTAACGAGCTGGAAGGCAAAAGCTTGGAAATCTTTTCATATTTTACGAGTCAGATGAAAAGAGCTTAAAGAAGACTCGTCTTTTGAGGAACGAGTGATAAACGGGTAGCAACTGATTCCAGGTAAGGGTTGGAATTTTCCAATCACGACAGTGTCACAAGGATGGCTAGTGAAATCACTCTTCGCAGCTGTTCCTCAAAATGGGTAAACAATCAAATGGAGATGAATGATCGACCAATGGAAAAGTGGAGGTGACGGTGCAAACACGACCAAGGCTTTAATGGATTATAAATTTACATTCACGGTGGTTATTTACCGGAGGATAGTTCATTTTTTTAACGAGCTTAAACGCGGGTTGAAACACTTGCTCGATCTTATGTTTATTATTTAACGAGCATGAACTATGTGCTAAAACTGCTCGATCTTATGTTTATTTTTTAACGAGGATGAACTATGTGTTAAAACTGCTCAATTAATCTAGTCATATGATAAGAATGTCTCATTTAAGATTCCATTTTTTATGGAGCTTGCACCTTACAAAGCTTTTCTACGGAATCCTTTCTTTATGCAAGCTCGGAAACGACTAATCCCACGAGTTTAAAGGGTTAGAACTACAGGTTTAAAGGGAGGACCTAAAAATTTAAAAAAATAAATAGTCGCCCCTTGCTTGCACTCCAAAAGGTTTGCATGCCCCCAGGTATAAAGTACGATTTCAAGGTTACCCCTCAATTTGCAGATAAAACATTTGTTCTACCAGGAAAGGCCTACCTCTTTCAGGTTACCCAAAGATTGTCTCATTTGCACAGCAAACAAAACACTTCTTGGCGATGTCTACTGAGATAAACAAAGGTGAATGACGACGCCTGCCGATTCACATAACTTTGACAAAAGAATCTTATTCTAGAACAACCCCTCTTCCAATCACGGACGGGGTACGGACTAGTCATATTCTCCCGTGGAAACCTACCCTATACCCAAAGTTTTCCTGCCGAAGCAAACCAGGATGCATGCCCCCTGGGTTCCCAGTCATATCCTTCTGAATCACTCGCGCTCATCGGGAGGACGGACCGTGGGTTGAGACATTTCTTGCGTGAAGAGACCATTTAGGGATGGTATATGACTATTTGCGATGCGTGATCCAGGAAATGAAAGCTGGTCCACGAGCTTGACCACTCTTCCTTCGTGCGGAAAACACATTACCCTAAAGAGTGAGGAGACGATGGCTTCCATGCAATATATATAGTCTCGTCCAAGGAGTAGGTTATAATCCAAGGGTCCTTGAACGACCATCACGTTCATTTGAAAGGTCTTCCCTTTCAATGTGATAGGCACATTGGGGAGGATCCCTAAAGGTCGACTGGTTCCTTTATCGAAGCCTGTCAGATTTCTCATTTCAGGCAAAAGTGCTGGCGAACCAAGCGCTTTCCAAGCAATAGAGGAAAGGATACTCACAGATGCCCCCTCATCAATGATGGTGCCAGCCATAACCATTCTGTATATTTGAACGATAATTCGGAATGGTATGCTTGCTGGCAACCGGGGTCTGCCTAGTTGGTTCCAGTCGAAGGATACAACTAGGTTGCTTGGTGGTGGGACCGAGTAGACGGCCAGATATCGCTTTGACGAACTTCCTTCCTGCGATAAAGGAATGGGTGCATTGCCCCCGTGTTCGTCGGAGTCTGTGTTGATGAAAAGAATCTGGATGGTGTCATCCTTATCCTCTTCAGTGACTGTATCATTCGAAGATAAACCCTCTGAAGGCAAGACCGGGTCAACTGCCACCTCGACCTTTTGACTTTCGTCTGGTATGGATTCGGTCAGTTTATCCTCAATGATAGATGCTTCAGCTGACCACTTGAGCGGGCCAGCTGGATTCTCAACTAACGAAGGACTTGGCAAGAGTTTTTTATATCCAGGAGGAAGTCATAACGGTGAAACCGGACGATCTTCCAAGACTCTTTTAGCCTCATCTAAGAAGGGACAACGATGGAGGGCATGGTTGCCTTCGCACAGTCTACAGGGAGGTCTAGCCCTCCCTTTTTGTCCTGAAACTTCACTTTCGCTAGTTGACGGTGTACTTTCAACATGGCTATCAGAGGTCGATGACACCGGATTGTGCAAACGGGGAGACCAGTCCCTTAGTATCCGAGGGATGCAAGGACAATCTCTGTGAAAGTGGTCTCCCTTGTAGATGACACATGGCGATTTAGGCCTAGTCAGTGCTGTGTGTGGATTTTCATCAGACGACACTTTTTTTCCCTTATTTGCCTTTGGCTCCTTCTTCTTTTTCTCTTTCTTCTTCTTTTCCTTCTTCTCCTTAGGAACTTGGTTTTTAGTTTTACCAGTTCCGTCACGCGAAGAGGAAGGAAGAGAGGAAGAATTATAGGAAGTAGAAGGTTGGTGGGAAATTCTGGACTCATCTAATTGTTGATTCGACTGTTCAGGAATAGTGGTGTTCTGAACGACATTGGTTGAGAAGAGCCAGACCGGTAGGCCAATTGTCAGTCCTGGAAGCGATAATGTGGCCATATGGGGCGCACCAACATCTCCCCAAGAGGAGAAGGGACTAGGATTTCCACCAAGGGGAATTCCTTGGTTGGTGGGCTCCATTTTCTCAACCTAAAGATCAACACAGGAAAAAGGGTTGATTGTTCCGTTTAAAATCAATTTTAACGACGCTTAGACACAACTTGCTTTTTCAATTTTAAAGAGTCGAGAAAAAGCTAAAGATGACTCTAGTCTCCTTCGATTTTTAATGAGCCTGAAGTGACAAGTGCTCAGATGGACATTTTCTGTTAAGGAGTCTGAAAAGGAACGAAAGGGACTGCTCTGAAGTTCTAGGTAGAGGGTGTGCCAAACTTTTCGCAAAATCGCAGAATACTTTTTAGGGTACGGGCGGTCAATCTTCCCAAATGTTGTGTTCAGTGCATTGCGATCAGTAGGGCGGCCAACACGGCTTCCTATGGATAAAGGTTTTATGCCTATAGGGGTCTCCCAATATATACTCGACGGTACGTGGGAGCACAATCCGTACTGGCACTTATCGTCTCTCAGGAGGAATCACCCAACCATCAGTGAGGTGACCAGTGACCAGGTTTTACGATGCCGGAACGCGTCTCTAGCCTAGACCTCTATGTTGTGCGTTAAGTTACAAAGCGTTGTTAAGTTCATTCAATCTATTTTAGGTTGATCTTTCTTAGAAGTTTTCCTTTTTGGATCACCACGAGATGTATGATACAATTCATAAATGCAGTCTAAAGATGATAAGCAAGCTTTTATATCTTTTCAACAATGAAAATCCTAGCTGCAAGGGGAAAAGAAAGACACCATCTTTTCTCAAAGAGAATAGAGCACACAATAATGCACTTTTCCCTAAATCAACATACAAACTGTCAAAATGAAAATGCACATATGCATGTATTTGTTTTCACTTTCTTAATATTGATGCCTAAAAAGAAAGTTGTTGTACAAATTTGAATTCGATTTCAAGTGAAAAACACAAACAAGTTCCTTTTTCGAAATCAAAAAGACGATTACGACACTTTATGAGTTACTTGTTTTGACACTTGAAATGCATAAATTCAAACCAAAAGACAAAAGTAAAAGTGTAATCAACTGTGAACAGCAAACAAACTCACTCCTAAGATCAAAACGACACTTACGACAGGTCTAGATCTAAGGGCAACAATATGACTAGTTTACTTTTGTAATGGGAAACTGCAAATGATGTAACAAATACACAAAGAAAAAATATAGTTTCTTTATACAACTGAGGTGGAATTGAGGCAAAGAAAAGGGGTTTCAGATAGGTACACACACTGATAACAGGCTGCAAAAAACAGAGATAAAACTGAGCAAAAGGAAGCAGGGAACCACAGCTGCACAAGGCAAAGGCTGATCAGCGCACCCTCAGCACAGAGAAACTGAACTTCAGCGCAGGTGGCCTTCACGGGACCTGCGTTGAAATGCAGAACCTCTTCACAGAGTTTGCGCTGAAGAAGAAACGAGAATTGTTTCTGGGTTCTAGGTCACGGTTTGCAGTTTAATCTACGGTTTTTGGTCGGATAAAAGCTATCAATTAGGTACAATTAGAGGGATGATTTAAAGGAGGACTAAGATCTATCACAAAGGGCTGTTAGAGCACTTGTGGATCAGCTGTTCAGATCATAAACAGGCCCAGTGAATGGACTAGAGTAGCAGATCTATACTTTGCATTTGTAAATGGCAAATGCAATTCGATTCGGCACTCTTGAGTTTATGAGATGAACAACAATAGAAACACAAATAAACTAACAAGATACTGTCCCCAGCGGAGTCGCCAATTTGTTGTTGGGAAAATTATCCATTCGGAATGCCCCTATCCCACTTTAAGGTGTGATAGTGCCTTAGCAACAAACAAGGAAAACTATCTTCGTATTCTTCTTTATGAAATGTAAATAGAGAAAGAAGGATGTAACTAACCAGTGTCTTCCGCTAGTTTGTCGATCCAATCACTCTCTCTTTTGTTCGCTTCCTGCTGCCTGCTCTTTCACTGGTTCAGCTTCACCAAGTTCCTGCAAGATCACAAGAGAGGAAAACTACACAAAAGACATAGATTTACATTCATAACTAGTTTAGGATCAGATATAAACTAAATATGCAAATATAACAAAACATCATTGATATACAAGCATATAGGAGAAACTCAAATAGCTTTATTGATATGATAAGAAAGTCCAAGATGGGATACAACCAAGTGAGTCCCGATCCAGCATCTACCTCCCAGCAAAGGAATCCCTTCCTCTCCTCCAACAAAGCATAAATCACCCAATGTACTAATCTCAATCTCAAACCGACAACAATTCTCTGCAAAGTACAAAATTCCAGCCTTCTTGAACCTCTGGGTGAGAGATCCATATATAGATGTAAGCAGAGAGGATGAGTCAGCTTATGTTTTGACTTGTGTCTTCTCTCTGTCAGTTCTTTCTTCCACTTGGAGGTTGAGAGCCTCTTACTCATCACTAGTCGAATTCGTTGAGGCAAGTGTCATTGGAGAAGATTTTGGAAGCTTCCAGGGTCTTTCCACCTCGTTGAATGAGCTTGCCATTTGTCATTTCCCACTCAGCGCACCCTGGTAGTGCTTCCACTTGCGTTTCAACGCACCTAGCCAGTGTAGCCTCTGCATTTCAACGCAGGCAGCTAGTGGAGCCTCTGAATTGATCCTGAATTGACTATTTTTGAGTTGTTTTTGGTGGAGAACTTCTGGGAGAAGCTGTCATTGGTTGACCTTGTTCCTTTAGGGGCAGGAACAACTCTTTTAGGGACTTTGGATCCCTTTGATTATGGACATTTCATGCTCAATGCTGTAAGGCACAAAAATGTCTATAACAATTGCCAGTTGATAGGGTAGCATCACCATGACCTTCAGAGGATGATGAGGGGCGGGCCAAATCGTGAGACCATACTTCTAAGATCCTAGGAATGCCAGGAAAATCACGAAGGAGATGGTCACCATTGCACAATTTACAAGGAAAATTAACCTTTTGCGGAGGAGCAGAAGGTGGTTCAACCTGAGATGTACTCAGAGTAGTAACTACACAGGTGGCCTTGCATTTATTGGACTTCTTCTTCATCATCATCATCTTCTTCTTCTTCTTAGTCTCCTGGTTACTAGATGTGAAACTTTCACCAAGCGAAGGAGGAGAGGAGGAGGAAGAAACAGGGGAAGAAGGCGTAGGCTCAACCTTGGGATCATCGTGTCATGGATCGGACGAAGTAGATGGTGGAACAGGAGTTATGACACTTGGGACCACCGAGGTTGAAAATAACCATACGGGCAAACCAATGGTTAACCCAGGCAAAGACAATGTTGCCATATATGGAGCACCGACATTTCCAAAAGAAGGAAATGAACTAGGATTCCCATCTGGGGAAAGAAATTGGCCGGTAGACTCGGGGAATTTTGCCATCAGGAACGAGCCTGAAAACACTTGAAATGTAATGAAGAAATATAATTGTTACCAGGAATATTTCGTGGGCAAATAAATTTTATGACACAGGAAAAAAACTTGACCTTTTCATGTTTCAAGAGTCGAGAAAAGGACGAAAAGGTGACTCTATCTCTTTTGAGGTTTAATGAGCCTGAAAGGACAAGTGCTCAGATGGACCTTTTCTTTTAAGGAGTCCGAAAAGGAATGAAAGTGACTACTCTGGAGAACTAGGCAAAAGATTTACCAAACAACCCGTAAAACTACATATACACCTTGGCAGTCATATGAAAACCAAGGACTTTCCGTACGGTAGTCAATCTTCCCGAATGTTTTGTTCGGTGTGTTACAGCTTGTAAGGCAGTAGACACAGCTTCCTAAGGATAAAGGATGATAACCTAGTGGGGTCTCCCAACATATACTCGACGATACATGGGAGCACAATTTCGTACTAGACCACTATTGAGTCACAGAAGGAGGAATCACCCAACCTTGAGTGGAAACAAAAGTGACTAGGTTTAACGACGCTGGAGCATGTCTCTAGCCTAGATCTCTAAATAGTGTGTGTGATGTTCCAATGCATTGTTAGATTTATTCAGTTCATTTTAAGGTTGATCTTGAATTATGTTTCAATTTCTAGGCCCTACCGTATGTATATCAAAAAACCTAGGATGTAGCTAGAATGAGTAAAGCATCTTTCATTTCGATGAACACCTACTTATAGAAAGGTAGAGAGTTCATTCCAAAACGAAGACAAGCGAATGCAAACCCTAAGAAACACAATGCATCAATACACTAATATCACGATGCATTGATGCTACTAATGAAAGATTTAAAATTCGCTTTTCAATTTCTCAAACATGAAAATTCGTAATGCAAACGTGCTTTCACTTTCGTATGCTAAATGAATGCAAACTTTTGATTTTATTTTTGTAAACAAGCAAGTTTGTACTGATTGATCCAAAAAATTGTGATCTATGCTTGCTAGTGAAGAAATCGAATCAGCATAAAAAATTGGTTCAATAATCGACACTAAATATCAGCCAGCAAGAAAACAAGCAGTCAGAAAGCCTCAACCAAATCACTAATATGGTTGTGGATGAACCTTGAATAGACAAGTAACCCAAGCAAATGGTTTCTCAATGAAACATCTAAAGCGCTAGGTCACATGGTCTAAAAAACACAAGACTCACTCAAATGAAATCAAAGAGACAGTACCCTAACCAAAAGCATTTAAAACAAGCTAATGAGAGACAAGAAACAATAGGGGATAAACAAGATTGATGAATTCAGGAGGCAAAGTCATAAAAACAACTTGACAGGAACAATCGCAAGTGTTACACTGACAACTAGAGATGTCATCGCTAAATGAGATACCATCGCTGGTGATGGATAGACAACTAGAGATGTCATCACTAAATGAGATACCATCGCTAGTGATGGACAGACAACTAGAGATGTCAACGCAAGTTTTACATGGACAACCCAAGATGATTGCGGAAGTACACCTATTTTAAAAAATGATGCAATTTCAAGAGTCATCGCCAGAATTAAAATAGAAACCCGGGATCATCGTGGGTGCAAAGCTATAAAGTGGCGATGACATCGCGACTGGTAGGCTTTTTTCCGCAATGATGAAAAAACAATGGCAAATGAGCCAAAAACTCCCAAACCAAAAATAGTCAACCCTTCAATCAAATAGAGGTATTTCCCAGATCAACCCAGGAAACTCAAAAGATTAATAGTTAATCCCCAAACTTCAAAAGAGACCAAATCAAAAATCAAATCAAGAGAAAACAAAGGAAGAACAAAGGCCAAGCTCCCCAGTATGGTCGCCAATTTTTGATGCAAGAAAGTGTTCCCTCTGTGGACAGAGGCAACCCCTCTAGCCCTAGAGTGGGTCTAGTCACAAACAAGGACATATCAACAATAGTTTTCCTTAAAAAATCATAGTTGGAGGCCTACTTCAACTGGTGGTTGATGGAGTTTCGTTGTGCTGCTCCAGCTTCCACTTCCTTCTCCTAATGAGTAATCAACCTAAAACAATGCAAAAGAAATACAACAAATCTCGTAATCGTGTTAAAATTGGCAACCAAGGCAAAACTTCATGTGGGTCATCTTATTCATGGCTAATAATATTTTTATTAAATTCCTCTCGTCGAGAGGTGTAGGATTGATATAAAGATCATCCAATTCCGATAAGTATTCATGGAGATATGAATTTATTTTGATTATGGAATTATTATCAAGCCGACCTACAACTCATGTAGGCTCAGAAGCCCAACAGTCGCATCTATTCACCCACCAACGTTGTGTATAAATATAAGAGGAATTTTCCTCATTTGAACTCACACATCTCATCACATCTCTCTCTCTCTACTGCACAGATATGAGTCTCTTCTCTACTGCGTTGAAATGGGTCTCTCTCTCTCACACATTTGAAGCTGGAAACTGCTGAAACTGAAGCTACAGCAGCAGAAGCAAAGATTGACTTGCGTGGCCTAGAAGATCTCCTCTTTGGAACTACACTGTAGGTTCACCTGAACCTCCTCTGAAAGCCGCAACTTTTGGTGGTGGAATGAAGCCAATCCGATTAACGGTTTGCAAGATATCGACTGCCCTAGTTTGAAGCCGGAAACTGCTGAAACTGAAGCTACAACTGCAGAAGCAAAGATTGACTTGCGTGGCCTAGAAGATCTCCTCTTTGGAACTGCACTATAGGTTCATCTGAACCTCCTCTGAAAGCCGCAACCTTTGGTGGTGGAATGAAGTCAATCCGATGAACGGTTTGCAAGATATCGACTGCCCTAGTTTGAAGCCGGAAACTGCTGAAACTGAAGCTGCAACTGCAGAAGTAAAGATTGACTTGCGTGGCCTAGAAGATCTCCTCATCTGAACTGCGTTGTAGGTTCATCTGAACCTCCTCTGGAAGCCGAAACTTTTGGTGGTGGAATGAAGTCAATCCGACTGTCGGTTTGTGAGATATGGTCTGCCCTAGTTTGATAATGAAGCCGCTAATGCTGATGCTACTGATCTAGGGTTTGCTACTGCTGATATGAATCAGATTTATTGTACTATTTCTCTCTGCTGAATTATTGAAGATAAAAGAAGATTTGATCAAAGGGTTTCCCCACACATTGTGGGGTTTGTCCCTGGCTAGCCGCCACATCTTGTGTCTCTTGTCTTGGCTTGTTTTCTGTCGATCGTTTAATGTTCTATCTGCACTTTACTTTATGTACATGTGATTGCTAATCTGTGGAATATAATAAGAAAAAGAAGTAAACTGTTATAAGCATAGAACATACCATAACTTAACATGGTATCAGAGCTGAGGTGAAGACAAAGCCCGAGCAAGAGGAAGAGCAATCATTGAAGAGAAGATTGGCAAGGCTATCCTAAAAGAACTATGGGGTCCTCAACACTCTTTCCTGCCAAAGACAAGCTCCGTGACAAAGCTGACTATCACGGATGGAAGATGTCTATCGATCTAACCCTTGAAGATCAAGGAGTGTTGGGCCATGTAGGAGGAAATATTGTTGAGCCTTCATCAAATGCATCTGCTGCTGCCTGGAACAAATGGAAAAATGGAGAAGTCAAAACAAAGAAGATCATCCGGGACTCTATCGACAAGCGCTTGGTGGCCTACATCTCTGATCTAGACACCTCCAAGGAAATCTACGACAGACTGGTGAGTTTATTTAAAGTTAATGATGCAAATCAAGTTTTGTTTCTTAGAAATAAGCTGAGGGAAATCAAGAAGGGTAAAGATGAAAGTATGCAAGCATACTTCTTAAGAATCACCGAGATCAAGAACGATCTCCTATATATTGAGGAAACTACTACCGACAGAGAAATGGCACTCACAACTCTTGGAGGATTACCATCTAAATGGTATGTATTCAGGACTACTCTTTTGAACTATAATGTAATTCCTAGTTTTGAGGAATTAATGGCTAGATGCATTCAAGAAGAAACAAGGGAAGAAGAGCAAGAAATGCCCATGCCTAAAGGTCCTCCTGCTGCTTTTTCTTCTCATGCTAAGAGAAGAAATAATTCTGGGTCTAAATCAAAAGGAAAGGATGGATCTAAGGGTGTAATAAAAGGACGATGTTTCATCTGCGATGAAGCAGGTCAATATGCAAGGAAGTGCCCTGATATAAAGTACTCACTCTGGGATGATGATCAAAATCCCTCTGATGGCAATCAAAGGAATGACAAATTCAACAACAAAGGTAAGAGGAGAGCTGGGAATCAAGGAAGAGGACAAGCATTCAAGAAGGCTAGAAATTCTAGGATGTATTAAATGCACCTGACCTCAAAAGGAACCTAGTGTTCATCTTGGAAATGGAAGACAGAGGCTACAAGGTAACCTTCAGCAATGGCAAGGTATGTATATCGAAAAATAATGTTAAAGATGCCTTTACTCTTGGGTTTAGTGTTGATTCATTATATCAGGTCGATGGAAGTCCGCTAGGTGTCATGTCTTGTGAAACAACTCTTTAGTCCGAACTTTGGCATCGGAGGTTTGCCCACCTTCATTACAAAGCTCTACCCGATGTAAGACAGATGGTAACAGGGATGCCCGAATTCCAAGTAGAGAAAGAAGGTGTATGTCCGGGATGTGCCAAAGGAAATCTCAAAAGGGGACCATTCCCCTCAAGCAAAAGCAAGACCTCCGATATATTACAATTGGTTTACTCAGGCATACCTGAGGTTGGCATTAAGAGGGAGACTACTACACCACATACTCCTGAGTAGAATGGTGTGGTGGGAAGGAAGAACCACACAATTGTGGAATCTGTCCGGGCCATGATCAAAGACTTTTGAAGTTTCTATGGGATGAAACTACAAACACTATCGTATATGTACAAAATCGAAGCCCTCATCAAGCATTGGGTTCCAAGACTCCTGAAGAAAAATTCACCGGTAAGAAACCTGATGTTTCTCATTTTAAAATTTTTGGAAGCCCTGTATACTTTCATGTGCCGAAAGAGAAAAGAAATAAATTGGGAGCATCTGGAAAGAATGGAATTTTCATGGGCTATGGTGAAAATACTAAAGGCTATAGAATCTATGTAGCCGGTCAAAGGGAAGTCATAATCATTCATGATGTCACCTTTGACGAAGATATGGCTCTCAGCAAGGTGATCAATCTTCTGACTTTGAGGAGCTCTCAAGAAGCCAACACCAGGGAACCGAAAGAAAAATGATGATGAATCAATGCCTGATGTAGAAGAACCCATGGATCCGATTGATCCTCATCCACATGAGCCTTCCTCTTCTAGGAAGAGGCCTTCATGGCTTAGGGGGATACTTGATGATGCTGAAGGACATGCTGCACCCTGAGGAACCTTCCATCAAAGTAAGAAACTTAACAGGTATCAGGGATACCTGACCATCATGAGCACGATCATACAAAATGAACATTCATCATTCTCAGATGTCATCAAGCATTAACTATGGAAGGATGCTATGACCATAGAATATGAGTCTATTATGGAGAATTATGTCTGGGAAGTAGTTCCCAGACCCTGGATAAGACAATTGTTACTTCAAAATGGCTTTACAAGATAAAGCATGCAGCATATGGAAGTACGGAAAAGCACAAGGCTCATTTTGTTGCTCGTGGTTTCTCCCAGAAGGAAGGTATAGACTATGATATTTGCACCTGTTGCCAGATATATGACCATCTGCCTGATCATAGCCCTTGTGGCTTCACAAGGATGGAACCTACATCAAATGGATGTCAAGACCGCGTTCTTGCATGGTTATATCAAGGAAGAGGTCCATGTGGAGCAACCTGAAGGATTTGAGATTTATGATTGAAAATCTCATGTATGCAAGTTGAAGAAGGCTCTCTATGGGCTGAAGCAAGAACCTCGAGCATGGTATGAGAGGATCGATAGCTACTTGATGAAGCTGGGATTCACTAGGAGTGAAGTTGATCCTAACCTTTACTTTACGGTTGAAGATGACAAGCCTTTCATACTGGTGTTGTATGTGGATGACCTCTTTCTAACAGGTGCAGACCCTCTCATTCACAAATGTAAGAGGGAGATGGCTTCTGAATTTGAAATGAAGGACTAAGGACTTGAAGTGTGGTAGAAGCCAAGGGAAATTTTCCTATCTCAAGGAAAATATGTGGTAAATATATTGGAAAGATTTGGTATGATGGACTGCAAGCCTGTGACTACCTCGAGGATCTTAACTTTTAGAAGTTATATGGTAGTGATGTCGGACCAGAAACTCATTCGCATTGATGTTCTTGGTGAACCTCCGTCTGAACATATGTTTTGCAGTTAGCATTGTGAGCTCATATTTGGTTGAGCCTCACTGGATTGATGCCGGGAATCTTCTGAGATGTCTTCAGGACACAATATCTCATGGATTAAGATACAATGTTGGAGATGTGAGACTACTTGGATATATTGATGTTGATTGGGCAGGTAGTGTGGTTGACAGTAAGAGCACTTCCAGGTACTGTTTCACCTTGGGATCTGCTTTGATATCCTGGATGAGAAGGAGGCAGAAGTCGGTGGCTTTGAGCACCGCCGAAGCAGGATATATTGTTGCTAGCATAACCTCGTGTGAGGCAGTCTGGTTGCAAAAGCTCTTCAGTGAGCTGTTTGGATTTACATTGGATACCACTGTAATTCTCTGTAACAACCAGAGGTGGGATTTGATTATTGAGGAATCCTGTATTCGTCAATTGCTCCAGCAGATAGACATCATCTGGATTATGGTAAGTCGATGAGCATGGAAGCTCCATCACATTAAGATGATGTACAGGTTGATACACCTTGTCAAATCCCCGAGGAAAGATCTAATCTGTGATTTTACCAAACGACTTGGAGTCGACAAGAAACCCTTGTACAAGGGTCCTGCATGTTGCATACACTGAGCTCTGGGAGCTCTGAGGGCTTGCGGTTCCTACTGGAGCAACATATGACCACAGGGTGACTCACCCTTGTTATAGACATTTTTGTGCCTTACAACTTTAAGAATGAAATGTCCATAATCCAAGGGATCCAAAGTCCCTAAAAGTGTTGTTCCTACCCCTAAAGGAACAAGGTCAACCAATTACAGCTTCTCCCAGAAGTTCTCCACCAGAAACTACTCAGAATCAGTCAAATCAGGATCATTTCAGCTGCTCCACTAGCTACCTGCGTTGCATAGCACCCCAGTACACTAGCTAGGTGTGTTGCAACGCACCTAAATGCACTACCAGGGTGCGCTGAGCGGGAAATGACAAATGGCAGTGTCATTCTACGAGGTGGACAGACAATGGAAGCTTCCAGAATCTTCCCCAATGACACTTGCCTCACTGAGTTCGACCAAGGATGAGTAAGAGGCTCTCAGTCTCCAAGTGGAAGCAAGAACTGACAGAGAGAAGCCACAAGTCAAAACATAAGCTGACTCATCCTCTTTGCATACATCTATATATGGATCCCTCATCCCAGAGATCCAGAGGCTGGAATTTTGTACTTTGCAGAGAATTGTTGTTGGTTTTGAGATTGAGATTAGTGTATTGGGTGATTTATGCTTTGTTGGAGGTGAAGAAGGGATTCCTTTACTGGGAGGTAGATGCTGGATCAGGACTCACTTGGTTGTATCTCCTCTTGGATCTTCTTATTATATCAATAAAACTATTTGAGTTTCTCCTACATGCTTGTGTATCAATGATGTTTTGTTATATTTGCATGTTTAGCTTAAATCTGATCCTAAGCTATTTATGAATGTAAATCTATGTCTTTGTGTAGTTTTCCTCTTCTGTGATCTTGCAGGAACTTGGTGAAGCTGGGCAAGTAAGGGAGCAGGTAGCGGGAAGAAAAAAAAGAGGAGAGCGATTGGATCAACAAACTAGCGCAAGACTGTTCATCCTTCCTCTTCGTTTACATTTCATAAAGAAAAATACGAAAGTAGTTTTCCTTGTTTGTTGCTAAGGCACTGTCACACCTTAGAGTGGGATAGGGGCGTTCTGAGTAGATACTTTTCCCAACAACAAAATGGCGACTCCGCTGGGGAACATGTCTAGTTAGTTTGTTTGTGTTTCTCTTGTTGTTTGTTTCATAAACACAGAAGTAGCAATCGAACTGCATTTTCCATTATCAAATGCAAAGTAGCTGCTACTTCAATCCACTCACTAGTATTTGTTTATGATTTGAACAGCTGATCCACAAATGCTCTAATTTCCCTTTGTGATAGCTCTTAGTCCTCCTTTAAATCATCCCTCTGATTGTACCTTACTGATTGCTTTTACTCGGCCAAAAACCATAGATTAAACTGCAAACCGTGACCTAGAACCCGGATAGAAGTCTCGTTTCTGCCCCAGCGCAGGCTCTATGAAGAGGTTTTGCATTTCAACACAGGTCCCGAGAGGGCTACCTGCGCTGCAATTCAGTTTCTTTGTGCAACAGGTGCGTTGATCAGCCTTTGCACTGTGCAGCTGAGGTTCTTTGCTTCATTTTGTTCAGTTTTATCTCTGATTTTTGCAGCCTGTTATCAGTGTGTGTACCTATCTGAAAACCCCTTTTCTTTGCCTTAATTCCGCCTCAGTTGTATAAAAGAAACTGTGTCTGTTTTTGTGTATTTGTTACGTCATTTACAGTTTCCCATTACAAAAGTAAACTGGTCATACTGTCGCCCTTAGATCTAGATCTGTCGTAAGTGTCGTTTTGATCTTAGGAGAAAGTTTGTTTGCTGTTGACAGTTGATTACACTTTTACTTTTGTCTTTGGTTTGAATTTGTGAATTTCTAGTGTCAAAACAAGTGTTTACTTCAAAATCATAAAGTGTCGTAATCGTCTCTACTTTTTGATTTCAAAAAGAAGCTTGTTTGTGTTTTTCACTTGAAATCGAATTCAAATTTGTACAACAACTTTCTTTTTAGGCATCAATGTTAAGAAAGTGAAAAACAAATACATGCACAAGTGCATTTGCATTTTGACAGTTTGTATGGCTTGATTTAGGAAAAGTGCATTTACAGTGTGCTCTTTGCTCTTTGAGAAAATATTGTGTCTTTCTTTTCCCCTTGTAGCTAGGATTTTCATTGTTGAAAAGAGATAAAAGCTTTCTTATCATCTTTAGACTGCATTTTAGGAATTACATCTACATCTCGTGGTGATCCAAAAAGGCAAACTTCTAAGAAAGATCAACCTAAAATAAATTGAATGAACTTAACAACGCTTTGTAACTTAACGCACAACTTAGAGGTCTAGGCTAGAGACGTGTTCCGGCGTCGTAAAACCTGGTAACTGTTGTTCTCACTGATGGTTGGGTGATTCCTCCACTGTGAGACGATAAGTGCCAGTACGGATTGTGCTCCCACGTACCGTCGAGTATATATTGGGAGACCCCTATAGGCATAAAACTTTTATCCATAGGAAGCCGTGTCAGCCGCCCTACTGATCGCAATGCACTGAACACAACATTCGGGAAGATTGACCGCCCGTACCCTAAAAAGTATTCTGCGGTTTTGCGATTGGTTTGGCACACCCTCTACCTAGATCTCCAGAGCAGTCCCTTTCATTCCTTTTCAGACTCCTTAACAGAAAAGGTCCGTCTGAGCACTTGTCACTTCAGGCTCATTAAAAATCGAAGGAGACTAGAGTCATCTTTTGTTTTTTCTCGACTCTTTAAAACTGAGAAAACAAAGTTGTGTCAAAGTGTGTTAAAATTTATTTTAAACGGAATATTCATACCCTTTTTCGTGCGTTGATCTTTAGGTTGAGAAAATGGAGCCTACCAACCAAGGAATTCCCCTTGGTGGAAATCCTAGTCCCTTCTCCTCTTGGGGAGATGTTGGTGCGCCCCATATGGCCACATTGTCGCTTCCAGGACTGACAATTGGCTTGCCAGTATGGCTCTTCTCAACCAATGTCGTTCAGAACACCACTATTCCTGAACAGTCGAATCAGTAGTTAGATGAGTCCAGAGTTACCCACCAACCTTCTACTTCCTCTAATTCTTCCTCTCTTCCTTCCTCTTCGCTTGATGGGACTGGTAAAGCTAAAAGCCAAGTTCCTAAGGAGAAGAAGGAAAATAAGAAAAAAGAGAAAAAGAAGAAGGAGCCAAAGGCGAATAAGGGAAAACGAGTGTTGTCTAATGAAAATCCACACACAGCACCGACCAGGCCTAAATCGCCATGTGTCATTTGTAGAGGAGACCACTTTCACAGAGATTGTCTTTGCATCCCCCGGATATAAAGGGACTGGTCTCCTCGTTTGCACAATCCAGTGTCATCAACCTCTGGAGATCATGTTGAAAGCACACCGTTAACTAGCGAAAGTGAAGTCCCAGGACAAAAAGGGAGAGCTAGATCTCCCTGTAAACTGTGCGAAGGCGATCACGCCCTCCATCGTTGTCCCTTCTTAAACAAGGCTAAAAGAGTTTTGGATGATCGTCCAGTCTCACCGATACGACTTCCTCCTGGATATAAAAAACTCTTGCCAAGTCCGTCACTAGTTGAGAATCCAGCTGGCCCGCTCAAGTGGTCAGCTGAAGCGTCTATCATTGAAGATAAACCAACTGAATCCATACCAGACGAAAGTCAAAAGGTCGAGGCGGCAGTTGACCCAGTCTTGCCTTCAAAGATTTTATCTTCGAATGATACAGTCACTGAAGAGGATAAGGATGACACCGTCCAAATTCTCTTCATCAACACAGACTCCGACGAACACGGGGGCAATCCACCCATTCCTTTATCGCAGGAAGGAAGTTCATCAGAGCCATACCCGGCCGTCTACTCGGTCCCACCTCCAAGCAACCTAGTTGTATCCTTCGACTGGAATCAATTAGGCAGACCCCGTTTGCCAGCAAGCATACCATTCCGAATTATCGTTCAAATATACAGAATGATCATGTCTAGCACCATCATAGATGAGGGGGCGTCTGTGAGTATCCTTTCCTCTATTGCTTGGAAAGTGCTTGGTTTGCCATCGTTGTTGCCTGAAATGAGAAATCTGACAGGCTTTGATAAAGGAACCAGTTGACCTTTAGGGATCCTTCCCGATGTGCCCATAACATTGAGAGGGAAGACAGTTCGCATGAACGTCATGGTCATTCAAGGACCCTTGGATTATAACCTACTCCTTGGACGAGACTATATTTATTGCATGGGAGCCATCGTCTCCTCACTCTTTAGAGTAATGTGTTTTCCGCATGAAGGAAGAGTGGTCAAGCTCGTGGACCAGCTTTCATTTCCTGGATCACGCATAGCAAATAGTCATATACCGTCCCTAAATGGTCTCTTCACGCAAGAAATGTCTCAAGTCCCAGTCCATCCTCCCGATGAGCGCGAGTAATCCGGAAGGATATGACTGGAACCCAGGGGGCATGCGTCCTGGTCTGCTTCGGCAGGAAAACTTCGGGTATAGGGTAGGCTTCCGCGGGAGAATATGACTAGTCTGTACCCCGTCCATGATTGGAAGAGGGGTTATTCTAGAATAAGATTCTCTTGTCAAAGTTATGTGAATTGGCGCTCGTTGTCACTCACCTTTGTTTATCTCGGTAAACATCACCGAGGAAGTGTTTTATTTGCACCGCGAATAGAGCAATCTTTGGTAACCTGTAAGAGGTAGGCCTCTCCCGGTTAAACAAATGTTTTACTTGCAAATTGAGGGGTAACCTTGAAACTCTATTTTATACCTGGGCGCATGCAAACCTTTTGGAGTGCAAGCAAAGAGCGGTTATTTATCTGTTTTTTGGATTAGTCGTTTCCTAACTTGCATAAAGAAAGGATGCGGGGCAAAGCTTTGTAAGGTGCAAGCTCCATAAAAAATGGCATCTTCGGTGAGACATTCTTATCATATGACTAGATTAATCGAGCAGTTTTAGCGCATAGTTCAAGCTCATTAAAAAATAAACATAAGTTCGAGCAATTTTAGCGCATAGTTCAAGCTCGTTAAAAAATAAACATAAGATCGAGCAGTTTTAGCACATAGTTCATGCTCGTTAAAAAATAAACATAAGATCGAGCAAGTGTTTCAATCCGCGTTTAAGCTCGTTAAAAAATGAACTATCCTCCGGTAAATAACCACCGTGAATGTAACATTATCAGCCATTTAAGCCTTGGTCGTGTTTGCACCGTCACCTCCACTTTTCCATTGGCCGATCATTCACCTCCATTTGATTGTTTACCCATTTTGAGGAACAGCTGCGAAGAGTGATTTCACTAGCCATCCTTGTGACACTGTCGTGCTTGGAAAATTCCAAACCTTACCTGGAATCAGCTGCTACCCTTTTTATCACTCGTTCCTCAAAAGACGAGTCTTCTTTAAGCTCTTTTCATCTGACTCGTAAAATATGAAAAGATTGCCGAGTTTTGGCCTTCCAGCTCGTTAAAGCGACAGGAAGTGCTATCCCTCCTCTAGATTTTAATCTTTTTGGACCTGAGGCATTATTGCACAAAAAGATCGAGCGCTTGTATTGTTCGGCTCGTTAAAACTATCGAAAATTCATCCCTTCTGTATTGTTTTATACTTTTTCGGACTTAAGGGATTAGATGACGAAAAAGGAATTCCGAAGTTACCTTTACGTTCCTTTTCAGACTCTCTAAAAATGAAAAGGACCGAGTTATCTTTGTCGTTAAACTCGTTAAAAACATTAATAGCGACAAACTTGTCTTTAGACGAGAACGAGTTTCACTATCGCTAGGCTCGTTAAAACATAGCGATGGGTTTGTCCGAAGGGCAAATTATAGAACAAGCATATGTTATCCTCCTCAAGCTTGACAAAAATAAAGAGGTACTGGTCAGCAATGACTGGGGAAAAATTGGGAAGAAACTCAAAGAATCTTTAATGGTAGCAAGTCGCTCTTGAACATGACACTTCCACTCCGTGCCTGAGTCGGGTTGGGTTGTTTCATTCACCGGTCACATCACCATGGTCTCGCCATACCATCCACTTTTGGGGTAAATGCTACCAATCCATAATATAAGTGTCGCCGACATGTTCAAGAGAAGTAATCCAGAGAAATCACCCATGTCCCATCCACTACCATACATTATACTTCATTCTTTCATGACCGCCACCCTGAACCATATATCATCAGATCGTTTTCACCTCCATCAAAATCATTTGCTCCGTTCCGTGTCATTGATATGGGATACATCAAGGCCCTCCTTTGACAGATCGCTTCTTGTCGACATCAGCTCATTATCCGAGAAGTTGATCTAGGAACACCCCATTCAGTACTTTGAAGCTTGCATACCTCAATGGCAAGTTTCTCACTTCCGGCGACAGGTATACATCAATGACCTTCGACCGAAAGATTTTGTGTGGTGTTCGACACCAGATCCTTTATTCACACCACGTGAATTTTACTGCAGTACCTTGAGGGTCATCATCCTTATCGGTGATTCCACTCGCGCTTGTTAACAGTTTACATCATCGACTGGTAATCAAGCGATGTCTTTCCATGTTCGACTTCAAAACATTTCTCACATGGATCGACTTGTATTTCAAGTGATGATCGGACGAGGTTGAAGACCCCGGATCTAGTTTCATCCGTCCGGGCTGCGATATATATTCAGGAAAAATAAATTGACATGTACAACATTGTAGCACAGATAATCATCCTACCAAAAGGATGATGACTTCATCAGAATCATCAGTCTACCATCAGACGATTGTCTGTCCTATGTACATAAAAATGAATTTATAAAGCTGAGCATGGGAATGCTCGCCTCAGCTAGATCATGAAAATAGTGTGAAGATGATGTATTGTATTGTATCTTATTACAGGTCTCCTCCCAGCATTGAAAGAACTTCAGATCCTCCTAATAAAGCATTTCACCCAATAAACAACCTCATACTTTAGGGGGCAACTGTTATAGACATTTTTTTGCCTTACAGCTTTAAGCATGAAATGTCCATAATCCAAGGGATCCAAAGTCCCTAAAAGTGTTGTTCCTACCCCTAAAGGAACAAGGTCAACCAATTACAGCTTCTCCTAGAAGTTCTCCACCATAAACTACTCAGAATCAGTCAAATCAGGATCATTTCAGCTGCTCCACTAGCTGCCTGCGTTGGATAGCACCCCAGTACACTAGCTAGGTGCGTTGCAACGCACCTAAATGCACTACCAGTGTGCGCTGAGCGGGAAATGACAAATGGCAGTGTCATTCCGTGAGGTGGACAGACAATGGAAGCTTCCAGAATCTTCCCCAATGACACTTGCCTCACTGAGTTCGACCAAGGATGAGTAAGAGGCTCTCAGTCTCCAAGTGGAAGCAAGAACTGACAGAGAGAAGCCACAAGTCAAAACATAAGATGACTCATCCTCTTTGCATACATCTATATATGGATCCCTCATCCCAGAGATCCAGAGGCTGGAATTTTGTACTTTGCAGAGAATTGTTGTTGGTTTTGAGATTGAGATTAGTGTATTGGGTGATTTATGCTTTGTTGGAGATGAAGAAGGGATTCCTTTGTTGGGAGATAGATGCTGGATCGGGACTCACTTGGTTGTATCTCCTTTTGGATCTTCTTATTATATCAATAAAACTATTTGAGTTTCTCCTACATGCTTGTGTATCAATGATGTTTTGTTATATTTGCATGTTTAGCTTAAATATGATCCTAAGCTATTTATGAATGTAAATCTATGTCTTTGTGTAGTTTTCCTCTTCTGTGATCTTGCAGGAAATTGGTGAAGTTGGGCAAGTAAGGGAGCAGGTAGCGGGAAGCAAACAAAGAGGAGAGCGATTGGATCAACAAACTAGCGCAAGACACAGGTTAGTTCATCCTTCCTCTTCGTTTACATTTCATAAAGAAGAATACGAAAGTAGTTTTCCTTGTTTGTTGCTAAGGCACTGTCACACCTTAGAGTGGGATAGGGGCATTCTGAGTAGATACTTTTCCCAACAACAACCCTCCCCTGGTGGTGCACACTGGAACAAGATGATTCGATTTCTTATGGGACAAGATGATTCGCTCTCTTGTGGAACAGGATGATTCGCTCTCCTGTGTAGCAGGATGATTAGTTCTCCTGTGAGGCCTGGATTGATGTGTTCTCCATGGAAATTGTAGCAGGATTGATGTGTTCTCCTGTGAGGCTTGGATTGATGTGTTCTCCATGGCAATTGTAGCAGGATTGATGTGTTCTCCTGTGAGGACAGGATTGATTAGGTCTCCTGTCGAGGCATCCTACCCATGCAGTCTGGGACTCATGGGAAGTACCTCTCATCTGATCAATGAGCAGGGAAATGAAGTTAGGGACCATAGTAGTACCGATGGACGCATCGTTGTAACTACCGTACTCCCTACGCTAGGATGACCTCCATTGATCTGGAATCAATGATACTGGTCTGGGACCAGTGGTAGGAGTTGTACCATATTATGACGTTGACTTCGGGTCGGTTGAGACTGGTCTGGGATCAGTGGTACATACTCTGAGACTGACTTTGAGTCAGTGGAGGATGATATCGGTCTGGGACCATTGGAGTTGTACTCACTATGACGCTGACTTTGGGTTGGTTGAGACTAGTCTGGGACCAGTGGTACATACTCTGAGACTGATTTTGAGTCAGTATGATACATCCTCGATCATTTCTTCCTCTTCATAATTCGGACAAAAGCAGAGTAGAACAGAACAATGCAAGAGCAGAGGAGAACAGAACAAAACAGTACAGATCAGTGCAGGGCAGATCAAGACAAAGCAGAACAAGAAAAATAGAGCAGAGCAGGGCAAGGGTCAGGCTGTACAAGGCAGTGCATTTTATGGATGAATAGTAACGATCGATAGACAGATTGCAGATGAAGTTCTCCATGGTTGAGAGGGAGTGTTAAAATTGGAAACCAGGGCAAAACTTCATGTGGGTCATCTTATTCATGGCTAATAATATTTTTATTAGATTCCTCTTGTCGCGAGGTGTAGGATTGATATAAAGATCATCCAATTCCGATAAGAATTCATGGAGATATGAATTTATTTTGATTATGGAATTATTATCAAGCCGACCTACAACTCATGTAGGCTCAAAAGCCCAACAGTCGAATCTATTCACCCACCAACGTTGTGTATAAATATAAGAGTACTTTTCCTCATTTGAACTCACTCATCTCATCACATCTCTCTCTTTCTACTGTGCAGATATGAGTCTCTTCTCTACTGCGCTGAAATGGGTCTCTCTCTCTCTCACACATTTGAAGCCGGAAACTGCTAAAACTGAAGCTACAATTGTAGAAGCAAAGATTGACTTGTGTGGCCTAGAATATCTCCTCTTTAGAACTGTGTTTTAGTTTCATCTGAACCTCCTCTGAAATCCACAACTTTTGGTGGTGGAATGAAGTCAATCCGATGAACGGTTTGCAAGATATCGACTGCCCTAGTTTGAAGCCGGAAACTGCTGAAACTGAAGCTACAACTGCAGAAGAAAAGATTGACTTGTGTGGCCTAGAAGATCTCCTCTTTGGAGCTATGTTATAGTTTCATCTAAACCTCCTCTGAAATCCACAACTTTTGGTGGTGGAATGAAGTCAATCCGATGAACGGTTTGCAAGATATCGACTGCCCTAGTTTGAAGCCGGAAACTGCTGAAACTGAAGCTGCAACTGCAGATGTAAAGATTGACTTGCGTGGCCTAGAAGATCTCCTCATCTGAAGTATGTTGTAGGTTCATCTGAACCTCCTCTGGAATCCGAAACTTTTGGTGGTGGAATGAAGTCAATCCGACTGTCGGTTTGTGAGATATGGTCTGCCCTAGTTTGATAATGAAGCCGCTAATGCTGATGCTACTGATCTAGGGTTTGCTACTGCTGATATGAATCAGATTTATTGTACTATTTCTCTCTGCTGAATTATTGAAGATAAAAGAATATTTGATCAAAGGGTTTCCCCACACATTGTGGGGTTTGTCCCTGGCTAGCCGCCACATCTTGTGTCTCTTGTCTTGGTTTGTTTTCTGTCGATCGTTTAATGTTCTATCTGCACTTTACTTTATGTACATGTGATTGCTAATTGGTGGAATATAATAAGAAAAAGAAGTAAACTGTTATAAGCATAGAACATACCATAACTTAACAAATTGGAACAACAATGATCTATTTACTCACAAATTCAAGAATTCGTGAGCTATCAAGTACATTACATACAAGACATAGGAAAACATCATTGATTGCATTAATAATGAAATAAGAGTAAGCTTACAACCAAAGTCTTGACGTCACAAGCCTTCTCAGAAGGATTCAACCAGCATGTTCCTCAAGCATTCACTCTTTGAAGATGGATCTCCCAACATAAAAATCTCTCTCACTCACAAGTTTTACGCAGATTAAGGGCACTTCACAACCTTCCACAAGCTATCAACAATCCCACACTTGTCACATGACACCAGCTATCTAGCAAACTCACAAACACTAATAGCATTCCTCCACTAGCCAACTATCAGCAACCATTCCAAAAACTAGCATCACATAGCAATGGTGAGAGTTTAAATAGGAGAAGGAGTCTCCATGAAAGATGGAAGAGTGAGCTTATCTCCAAGGAAGGTAGCACAAATGACGGAATAGCCATGCCAGAGAAAGGAGAGCGATATAAACTATGCCAACAACCAGGTCTGGAGTCATCTGGAAGGCCGACTGTTGGAACAAATTCGCCCAATCTGGATCATCACGGGTCCATAACTGATCTTCTACGCTAACATCGCTATTGAATAATGTAGCTAGTCAGGTCATCGCTGAAGATTACAAGCGACCTCGCGTTGGCACATAAAATCGGACCATTGCGGGAATCAGGTGTACTTCCGTGATGGCAGCGCTTCTGGACTATTTAGGAGCTCCCTTCAGTGCGTTTATTTAGCCAATAGTCGCAATGAGGCAGAAACCTTTGGAAAAATGGGTCATTTAGCAAAATCAGAGAGAATTTGTCTAATATGAGCATGTATGACATGGACACATGACACAGTAGGAAGACTAGGATGAAGACAATGACAAATTACTGTGTAACACCATGCCTGCAGTCGATTATCGGGAATACATGCCTAAGTTTATTGGTACAGAAGGAGTAACAGTTGAAGAGCATCCAGAGTCCTTTTATAGCTATGCTGATAATCTAGATACTAATGAAGAGGATGTGTGGATGAGGGTTTTTGTCCAAATCCTAGATGGGGAAGCTAGAAATTGGTTCAGAGAATTACCCCCTAGGTCTATAGCAAACATTGAGGCCTTAGATGATGTGTTCCTAAAGCATTTGGGGGATAAGAAGGATCTTCTCTATTATCTTACTAAATTTTGGAACTTGCAGAGGGAGAATGGTGAGCTGCTATCTGATTTCAACAAGAGATTCAATCATTTTATAGCAGAATACCATACGAAGTGAAACCAACCCCTACTTCTGCTATTCTCACTTATGCTAATGCCTTTGATTCTCGGTTCTACTTGCTAATAAGAGAAAAAAGATGTGCTTCTTTGGCTGATATGCAAGATGCAACCTTTGAAGTAGAATCAAACATCATCACTGCAGAGAGGCTCGGAGGTGATGCTGATAGGAGAAGACAGGGAGGAGAGCTCTCATCATCCTCTGATCGTGAGATCGATAAATTAGCCAAGATGATAGAGTTATTAGCCTCTGAAGTTTCCAGATTAGAGGCTGAGAAGTATTCTGAGGAAGTAGGAGTTCCTTGTTCCTTTACTCTTCCAAATCCAAATCCATATATAGGAGCAAAGAAGCAGCTGCAGATTTTGTAGAGAAATCAAGATGCAAACGAACATCAAAGGGTGAAGACCCTTTTTAAGAATATAGTCATGGAAGAAGAGCAGTCTGAAGAAGAGGAGGAGTGTTAGGTAAACTTGACTCAGGATAGAGTTAAAGTTGACCAGGTTAAACAATGATGGTTTTGGGGCACATGGTATTGTGCACCCATAGTATTTTGCCCGTGGTATTATATGTAATGGAGCTTATAAAAGACGAGAATGACTTCATTGTAATGAAAGACCTGGAGGTGAGCGGTGAAGGCTCACTTGGTTGGATTGGCCAGGGTTTTGGCGAAGGATAATGGAATTTCATTATGGTTGGGTTTATCCCCGGATTTGGGGTTTTCCTGGATAAACATGTGTGCTTATGTGTTTATGGTTGTTGCTGGTTATTTTTATATTTATTCCTCTCCGTAATTATTTATGTTATGCAGTAAATTTCTTAACAACTGGTATCAGAGCTAGATATTGGCTTCAAAGGGATTCTTTGATGCCAGGAGTTTATATTTCCTGATCAGATCAATGCAGCCATTTTACAGATATGGGTCTGGAAAATAATGGTGGAACAATCGTACGCAGAAGAACCTCGAGGAGAATGTGCAGAAGATAGTGCCGTAACCCAATAAATGATTAAATATGTTAGTGAAACCTCCTCAAAAATGTTCTCCTTGATTTTCTCTTTCCAATGAGCCGTCCTGGGCCTCATTTGGCCAAGTATAACCCAATCTATGAGCCTCCAAAGTTGATGGGTCAAATCTGGCATGAATCTGGAAATTTTGTTGCTGGGCTAAAAATATTGTAATTAAAAACTAATCCTAAATTAGTTTCTAATTAATTCTAATTTAATTATTAACTGCAAACTAAACTAATTATTAATTAATATTAATCTAACTAACTAATATGTAATTAATTATTTATAAACAAATTTAATCTAATTAAAAACTAATTAATATAAATAATATTTTAATTTTAATTTAATTAAATTAATTAATTTTTATATATCAATTAAATTAATTAATTTAAAATTTATTATTTAAATATTAAATTTTTAAAATAATAAATAAAAACAAACTACCTTACACTACCTTTATTCACTCGCCTATTCCATATTACTCATACGCATGAGTAAATTTATTAAACTATATTAACCCAAAACAAGTTAATGCCTTATGCCCTTTTCCAGTCGGCATATCGGCGTGCAGAGGGCTTCTCGGAGTCTTAAGAAATGTGCTCATTTAAAAGCCTCGATGCGATAAACAATTCATCTCTGATATGATATAAAAAAACTTTTGTTTAATCGGTGATTGGCATCGAGAGGGGGAAGTGTCGGGGTTCATTAAACTTGTCACATATGAAACCTCCGATGCGATCAAAGCCTCCAGTGCGATTTAAAATCTCTGATGCGACCGAAAGAATTATATATATATATTTTATATTTTTTATGTATTAAATTTTATTTTAATTAAATTAATTATATATTAATTAATTTAATTAATTTAAAATTTAACATTAAATATCAATTCTAATTTTGGTTTTATTTTACGATTTTTAGTTTCTAAACTATAGCCACTTGAAAATTATGGGTTTTTTAAGATTAGTAATTGACTTGGAAATTAGAGTAAATTTCTTAAAATCCCGATAATTCATGATTTGGCTGTATAAGTAAAAATGGAAAAATGTTAGTAAAAACTCGCTATGGATTAATATTTAAAATGAATGCGTTATTGAACTAATTTATTTACAAAATGCAATATTGTACATTTTATGCATTTTTAACCCAGGCTAGATAAATGATGAGACTTCAAAGGCGTGCCATTTTCAAACCAGTTGACCAAATGAGGCGAAATAAGTGTCAATGGGAAGCCTATAAAAAATTGATTCTAACAAAGCAATCAAAATAAGAATCCAAAGAAAACGAAAAATTAACAAAAGTGTAGGACAATCAACTAAATAAAAATCCAAAAAGGTGTTTAGCCAAAAATTTTATAGAAAGGGTCCCCATTATTTGAAGTGAACAAGTCAAAAATGGGGTGTTGTGTTTTTACCACAACAATGGTGACACATGGGAGAAGAACCAGTTATCTCTGTTTGATATGAATAAGATTTTCCTAAAATTAAAGTAGAAATAATTAAAGAAGAGAAAATTATGCTTGGAAAATGCTTGACTAAGTTCATTAGTCTGACTAAAAGCAAGAATCATCTGATTGTAATTTTTCTTAAAATTCCTCATACATTAAAATATTTCAAAACTCTTCATCGGTCCTTAATTAGTTGTAGAGATAAAGCAGGGGTCACTTTACATCTTAGCTTTTAAAATATACTCCTTTGTCATAGATAGAGCCACTGTTGCTAGCAAACATCTATAGTTTCGACAAGGTTACCTTTTAATCATCAATGATTCAGAATCCCATCTCTTTAAAAATTATTGATCTAGAGATAAATCCATATATATGTTTATTTGTTTATTTATTTATTTATTATTTATTTATTTTTTTAGAAATCTTAAAATCCATTGTCCTGGTTTGGTGGCCAGATAGTTGACAATGCCATTCACTGGTTATAATCGGACTGAACAAGCTGGCTCATGATGAGACCCCTTGTCTTATAATTGTTTGCAATCATAAGCCATTACCCTGGTTTGTTTAGCAATGTTGGTAATGTCAGCCTATTTTTCCCCTATGATCATGGTAAGCAGGCTCATGATGAGACTTCTTATCTTTTAAGTTTAAATATATTTCTGGATTATACTCTAGAAAAATAAGACTCTTTGGGACAGGGAGAGTCATTGACTCCTTAAGAGTTAAGGATGATAATTTCAGAGTTAAAGGTGCTTTGCTGTAAAGTGTCTTTACTTGGTTATATATAACTTTTCTTGACTGATAATAAAACTTTGAAAGATCTTAATAAAATATTGAAATCTCAAAATAGTTACAATTTCAATGAAAAAGAATTTCTCCAGATTTTATGATACTTTGCCAACTTCTCTTTATTGGTAATCTCTTCCTTAAGTATGTCTACTTTTATAATAAGAAAATCAAACTTTATAAAGAGATTTAAGAAAACGCTAATAGGTAACTATTAACAATTTTTCTCCATGAATGCTGACCATAGTTAGGTAACAAGAAGGTCTTCCATATAAATCACGGCAAAGTCACCAAAATCAAAACTGAAAACCAAAAGAAGAGAATTCTTATGCTAAAGTGAGAAAAGAAATCAGCAAACAAAACAAAAATGAAAAAATTTTAAAATTGAAAAGGAAAATCCAAGTTTCAAAAGATAAATTCAAATAAGAATGTTTATACCAATGTCTCAACAATATGAAGAAAAATAAAATAATCACGTAATCATTTCTTCTTATGTTGAGATTTAGAAAAATCATACCTTGCAGGGTTGTGAATGTTTTAGGCTTTAGATGGCAATGATTGTAAAATTCAGCCATAATGAAAACTTTCTGTCTGATACTAATCTTCTTGTTTCAAAGCATCATCTTGATAATTTTCTAATAAAAGGAATGCTTAAAGAAACAAACTAGAGGTTCAGAAACTTCCTGGTGTAGCTGTTTCAATGAAGATTATCGCTGCTTATTGAAATAAAGCCTGGAGAAAAGTATAGGACTTTGAAAATATGATCGGGCAAAGGATTAAAAGCCTTTTATGAAGAGCTGCAAAATAGATTTATATATCAGAAAAACAAAGCTGAGAGTAAATTGACGAAATGAAAATTAATGAAAGTGGGTAAATGAATCTTACCATTGGATAATTGCTTTTGATCTTACCTGAAAAGTATCAATTTCTCCAAACTAGCTGACTTCTTATTTTAATTAACATTAAAAACATGAAGAAGTCAAACTAACTAAAATTATATAACCCAAAATCATTATTTATTTTACTTACACTAGAGTAAGCAGTAAAATGTAAAATTAGAATGCTTAGTGCTCAAGGGAGTTGAAATTAAAACAAATACATCGAAAATGAGAATGAGAATTTTCAGTAATGACTGTTTCTCAAAATATTATAAGTTTCATATAAATTCCATGATTTTATAAATTGTCCAGAATCGAGACCAAATCTAAGATAATAAAATTTAAATATGAAGATAGAGAGGTCTTGAATTCCATTTTTTAATTATGGAATTATATATTTAAAATTGAAATGTATGAGAAATCAAAATGGTTTAAATATGCTGCAAATTGGTCATTAACTGCTTTCTTACCATAGTGGTTACCCAAGCTCTCTTCACCATGCTCGAATTTTAATTTGCAAGACTTCACTTTTGTTGCTATGCTACATATCAATTAAATGTTAATGGCTTAGAGGCATGCATTGGAAGGTATCGCATCGGAGATTTCAATGGCAAATTGCTGATAAGAACATGTGCAATGAAATGAAGTGATCACATCATTAAAGAAATATTATATCGGGGATTGGGGAATATTGACATTGTACTTCCCAGATCGCGCATCGCACATCGCAGAATTAGAGATTTGATGTAAGCATAAATAAAAATGTGACGAAGCGATTGCGATATCGGCGATTGGCAAACTTTTGGTACCCGATGTAACACGATATGATTTTTGCGATGCCGATATGCGATGAATGACGTGGCTAGTCAACGATCGGTAATTTTAAACACATGGTGTAACAATATTTGATATGCCGATATGCGATGAAGAGTGGACCTGATCGATTTATGATGGTATTTTAATAACATATCAGATCCAAGACATCGGCCCTTTAAAATTATGCTCCTACCATTATTGCGATTAAAAAGACGCGATATTTTTTAAACTTGATTTGAATTTCATATCGGGTCTCAAATTATGTGTTCATCGCAATATTGGTAAAGTCGATTATCGGAGATCGGCGATTCATGATAATGGAAGTATACGTCAACTGCAAAGCTCCAATATACGAAATGCGATATCGCATATGAGTAAGATAATACATCGGAGGTATTTTATGAACAATTTGTTATCAAAAGAAATGTTAACAACTACTTCCGATGAAATTTTATGATGCAAATGGTCTTATGTTATTCCTTGAAATTTCAATTGGGTTTTCTAAGTGAATAAAAGCAAAGTTAAAAAATGTTTAAATTCTAATGCATCACAAATAAAATTTCCCTGATCCTATTGCAAATTTGAAATGGGTTTGCTGCTTACTTCAAGTTTTGAAAAAAATGAAAAACTGTAAATAAAACAGAACACAAAAAAATAAACAAAAAAATAAACTAAGGAAAAGAGAAACTAATAAGAGATGAGAACGAACTTGTAAATGCGTACCTGAAAGGAATTTGTTTGCAAATTTTACCTTATGAATCTTCAAATTCTTCCTTTGATTTATCAAAATTTCGACTTCGCTCAAAATCGTCTCATCATTTATTCTAAATCTAAGTGTGAAATCAGCCTAAATAAAATCTGTTTATTCATGTTCAGGAAATATAAAATTTACCAGAAATATAAAAATAGGCTCCCCTTTTGAATTGAAACAACAATTTATTATCTCTGCTTATTCTAAATAACTTGAGAAGAATATGTATTGTTATAGCGACTATTTAATAATGTCTTTAGTAAATAAATATGGTGCGTATTGTAGCATCAAATAATCAACTAAATATCAGAATGGGATAAAGCCACTAATTGAGGAAAAATATCAAAACAGATTTGAATGTGTGCACTCAGCAAAATGGACATCCTGAAGGTCAACTTTAGCAAATTCCGAGGAAGATAATATGAAATTCATATGATTATCATGAAAGGTTAGATTGACTAATAATGATTGAATGAGAATTAAGATTTTCATAGACAGACAATACATTTCATGGGATAATGAAGCTTTTATATCCTCAAATCCTTACCATATAAATTTCAAAAGAAAATCTTAGAAGGAAATCCTGAAATGAAGAAAAGTGGCTTTGAGGCAATCGATACCAAGTGCAACGTTAATTGAATTTAATCAAGAGATTATTCAAAATAGGCAGAATAGAGGTATTGCTATAAGAAATTAAAAAAAGGAAAACAATAATTAAAATTTTCTGATAAGGAGAAAATGTTTCAGTGAACATGCATGAGAAGGCTGATTGCTTTGTTTTATTTTTTAATCTACAAAATTGTTAAAACAAATTAATTACATAAAACAAACTAACTAAATTAATTCTACTCCTATTCTAACCATATACATGAAAATGACTAGGTATAGTCATATTTCCAGTGTAGCCATTTTCTCATTTTAATTGCTGCATGTATGTACAGTTCAAATGTTAGTAATAAAAATACAAATATAATTGAACTAAGAAAATTAAATATGAAATCAGAATGTACAGTTAGTGTTAGCAAGTTGATTAAAATCTCCTTCTCTTGAAATTTGCTTTCCAATTCAATACCAATTGGATCACAAAAATCTGGATGGATTTCCTTTAATGATTGGGAAACGTTCAAAAGAGGAGATGACAGGCCGAATTGTGGATATGAGTTTTCAAATTCAAAGGCCTGGAAAAAAATTGTTAGTGTTATGTACAAATATTAAGCTATTAACAATTTCCTTTGAGAGAAAAATTTCCAAATATTTTTCAAATGAATTAATGAAAAATGGATGGAAATCTTTCAAATGAAATGGAAAATTATTAATTGAATTGAATTGCTGGCCAGATTGCAAAAATACATTCTCTTGTTGACATTGTCATTGAAAAAATAGAAGCTTTTGATGAAACATTAACATTGATTGAAATTTAAATATTGATATCTTTTGATGCTCATGATTATAATATGAAACTTCAATTTCCCAATCGGGCAATGCATCAATTGAGTGTTTGATAGTAAGGTGTTCAATATGCCAGCGAAAAGTGTGAAAATTTTGCAAAATAAAATCAGAAAATAAATATAAGTTTAAACAAAATAACTGTAAAAGAAAAGCTAAAATCAAATCACTATGTGTACAATTAATGTTACAGCACAATTGGGATTGTTTTGAAATGATTTCTTTTTCACAAGGATTGGCCAAAATTATGGAATTTGAGTAATTTCGAATTCCAACTTGTGAACTAGAAAACGAATTATGATTATGAGTAGGAATGAGAGCTTGATTATGATATGAATCATAAATTGGAATGTTTTCTTGAATGGTGAAATCATGAAGATAATTTGCTGCTCTAAAATGAGGATTAGTTAGGATAATTCCTAAATTGAAGCGTTCTTCATCCTCATATGTTATTTGAATTTTATCATGAGGATTCTCTTGAGAGGAATAGAAATCAACATCCTCAATGTCAGAGTAATCATCATAAATGACCTCACAAGATTGTCTGGAATTCCCTTCGATTTCATCCTATATATGAAAACAAGGAGGAACAAAAATCTCATGTTTATTAGTGGCAAAAGAATGATCAATTATTGTTTCTTTATCTTGATAAAAATTTAATGGTAATTCATTTAAATCATCCTCTTTAATTTCTGAAATATCATTGATACCAAGAGGGGAAAAATTACTATCATTAAAAATATCAGGATAAAGGGAAAAATGTGAACCTGAAACAATGCATTTAAAATTGTCTCTATTTGAGAGCTCTTGTGCATTATGCTCATTGTAAATTTCAGATTTCAGATCATCCCTTTGCATACTCATGCTTTCTCGAAGAAGGTTGCTTTGCTGCTGTGATTTCGGCATTTGCTCATCATGGAGAAATTCAGAAATTTGTACAGCAGTTTGCATTTTATTTACTTTGATTGTTGCTTGTACTTGCTGATTTGCGATCTGATTTTCTGAATTGTCCGTAGAGTAATTTTCAGATTCCAAGGCGGCTCTTTCTCCAAAATTGTTGTTGTTGTCTTCTTGCATTTGAATAGAAATATTTTTCAAGCTTTGTGAAACCACTTCATCATAATTGATTTGCACATCCATGTTGGAATTCTTAGTTATGTTAGAAGGGGATGAAACAAAACTTGAATTAATTTCATATGGATTGGGAATGGGAGGAAAAGAACAAAGATATTCGAACCAATCAAGTGATTTTTCTTTCGTAGGTTTATCTTCGTCTTTAAATCTTAAGCAATTCAAGTGAAATCGAATATTAAAATCATTAATAGACTCATTTTCAAACCTTCGTAAATATTCAATTTCTTCACATACCTGTTCATAGTCATAGCCGTCAAATTTACATATGAAAATTGTAAAAAATTGATCCCAACTGTGGATTGAAGCAATTGGAAGAGTTCTACACCAGCTTCTGGTTTTTGCCGCAAATGTGAGAGTAAAAATTCTTCATAAAATGCCTTCATCAATTCCTTGAAAATCGTAATTTGAAACATTTTGAATAAATTGAAAGACATGGTTAAAAGCAGAAGAATTTCTCTTACCATTGAACTTTACCTGAGACAAGAGTCTTACCACTTCGGGTGGAATATTGGAAGATGCACATCCATGGATACAACTCCAAATTGGAAGTTTAAGAGAAGCCATCACAATAAATAAAATATTAAAATTGAAAAGACTCCAACAGACAACAAGTCTCAAGCCCTCCTTCTAGCGCAAAAAATGTCGATGCCTCGAAAATCGCTGCAACAACATTGGGGGATAACCACCTGGTCCGGACCTTAAAGCAGCTCCTTTTCCGTTTGGTGTGGTGGCTCCGACTGGTTCAACTAGGTCCAGTTACCTTCTCTCTATTGCTATTGGTTTATAATGTATCTTTAACTACCAATAGACAGGGACATCAGATCACTTCTTCTTGCTGATCAGGCAAGACAATGACCCTTAAGCTGATTTGGGTTCAGCCAAGCCACAACTAAAATTTTGCCTCTTTGAGGAGAGGGCTTAAAAGAACGTAGAAATTACTCTAAATGCAAGCTTATTCTACGATGCAAGCAAAATAAACTAATCTAAATCCTATCTTAATTAGGTTGATATAGATCTAACTCAACTAAGAGCAAGATAATTAAAGTATTGGGATTTAAATATGTCTTGTTTTTAATGAATATCAAGTTAATGAAGTAGTTCAATTAACTGATATTATGGTTACCAAGACACATCCTATTGAGACCTATCAACTGAAATAATAAACCAACAACATTTCCGGAAGTAGTTCACAAAAAATGATATTGATTATCATATCAGTAAATCCAATAATTGAATAATGACATGTGGAAATAGTTCACAACACATTACCATTCAATAAATCAGTTTTATAAGACAGATTTCTGAGTAAATAGTTACTCAGAAATCAGATTTTAATTCATAAGAACAGAGATACCTAATAACAATATTGAGACAAATTACCCACGTTGACAATAGTGCACAAACATGAATAAAATGAGACATTCATGTTACCATAAAAACGAAACTGATATTTGAAACAGTAGTATTAGAAATACCAATTTATTGCATCCATTTCTCTGTCCTTGGTCTCCAACAGCTCTTTACATTGCTTGAACTTCTACTTTCAAAGCTAAAGCCACAATAGTGCAAGCTTTGCACTTCATGTATAATTCAAGATACAAAAGGAAAATCCTCAATAATCCCCAGATCTGAGATTTTAATAATCCCCAGATCTGAGATTTTCTCTCCTCCCTCCTACAACTCTAAATTCCAATTACAATAGTGCTTTTAGATGTATAGAATTCAAGAGGAGAGCAGCCCTTTACTACATTCTGCAATCTATTACTTATATTATTTGTGAAGGAATTCTTGAGAGGAAAGTTTGGTGAAGAGAAATCTGCCAAATCTAATTTTACTGGCTTAAAATTCTGATCTTCAATTGCTGGAGCATTCTCATTTATTGAGATTCTTTTCTCCATATTTCTTCCACTGTTTTCCTGCAAAAGAAATCAAAATAAATTAAGATGCAATCAAAATATCATTTCTAGCAAAAAAATCAAATCCAATCAAATTCTATTTAAATAAATACTTGAAAATAAAATGTAAGCTTTCGATTGATGCATGGGACGGTTTGATTGGCCAAAGATATTATTAACCAATGGATCTGCAATTAGAAGAGGTTTTGGACAAATGAAAATGAAGAAAATAACTCAGAAAATTGATTTTGTTTTCAAAATTCGGGGCTTGATCTTCTGCCGGATTTTTGACCCAATAAATGATTAAATGTGTTAGTGAAACCTCCTCAAAAATGTTCTCCTTGATTTTCTCTTTCCAATGAGCTGTCCTGGGTCTCATTTGGCCAAGTATAACCCAATCTATGAGTCTCCAAAGTTGATGGGTTAAATTTGGCATGAATGAAATTCTGTTGCTAGGCTAAAAATATTGTAATTAAAAACTAATCCTAAATTAGTTTCTAATTAATTCTAATTTAATTATTAACCGCAAACTAAACTAATTATTAATTAATATTAATCTAACTAACTAATATGTAATTAATTATTTATAAACAAATTTAATCTAATTAAAACTAATTAATATAAATAATATTTTAATTTTAATTTAATTAAATTAATTAATTTTTATACATTAATTAAATTAATTAATTTAAAATTTATTATTTAAATATTAAATTTTTAAAATAATAAATAAAAACAAACTACCTTACACTACCTTTATTCACTCACCTATTCCATATTACTCATACGTATGAGTAAATTTATTAAACTATATTAACCCAAAACAAGTTAATGCCTTATGCCCTTTTCGCAGTCGGCATATCGGCGTGGAGAGGGCTTATCGGAGTCTTAAGAAATGTGCTCATTTAAAAGCCCTGATGCGATAAACAATTTATCTCCGATGTGATATAAAAAACTTTTGTTTAATCGGTGATCGACATCGGGAGGGGGAAGTGTCAGGGGTTCATTAAACTTGTCACATATGAAACCTCCGATGCGATCAAAGCCTCTGATGCAATTTAAAATCTCTGATGCGATCGAAAGAATTATTATTATGTATATATATTTTTTATATTTTTTATGTATTAAATTTTATTTTAACTAAATTAATTATTGATTAATTAATTTAAAATTTAACATTAAATATCAATTCTAATTTTGGTTTTATTTTACGATTTTTAGTTTCTAAACTACAACCACTTGGAAATTATGGGTTTTTTAAGATTAGTAATTGAATTGGAAATTGGAGTAAATTTCTTAAAATCTCGATAATTCATGAGTTGGCTGTATAAGTAAAAATGGAAAAATGTTAGTAAAAACTCGCTATAGATTAATATTTAAATCTGAATGCGTTATTGAACTTATTTATTTACAAAATGCAATATTGTACATTTTATGCATTTTTAACCCAGGCTAGATAAATGATGAGACTTCAAAGGCGTGTCATTTTCAAACCAGTTGACCAAATGAGGTGAAACAAGCGTCAATGGGAAACCTATAAAAAAATTGATTCTAACGAAGCAATCAAAACAAAAATCCAAAGAAAACGAAAAATTAACAAAAGCGTAGGACAATCAACTAAATAAAAATCCAAAAAGGTGTTTAGCCAAAATTTGTATAGAAAGGGTCCCCATTATTTGAAGTGAACAAGTCAAAAATGGGGGGTTGTGTTTTTACCACAACAGAACATGCTGACAAATTGTTCAAGATTCATGCAACTTCAAAAATTGTTCGTTTTCTACTACATGAGGCCATCGATGCTGGAATATACGAGGTTCTCATGGGGCTCTCAGTTGGAGCAGTTTGATAGAATTTTTTTGAGCAAATCAAATTGAGATAGGATGGATCAGAATGGTAGTAGCAATAAACAAAAAAATTAATGAAGTCAAAATTATTGCATGTAAATGGGCATACTACTGTAAGACCTGGTAAGGCATGTGTACCCCTCGGTGATCACCGGTAAAGTTTGGGTTAGACGTAGGTGATAGGGGGGATGTCGGGTTAACAATACCTCGAGTAAAAACTCTAAGAGGGGTAAGAGCTAGAGTGAGCGGGATTGTCTCACTTAGGTTTGGCTGGAGTTAGTCAAGGAACCCCAAGTCAAGTTTAAGGGGGGAATTGTTAGGTAAACTTGACTCAGGATAGAGTCAAAGTTGACCAGGTTAAACAATGATGGTTTTGGGGCACATGGTATTGTGCACCCATAGTATTCCGCACGTGGTATTATATGTAATGGAGCTTATAAAAGATGAGAATGACTTCATTGTAATGCAAGACCTGGAGGTGAGCGGTGAAGGCTCACTTGGTTGGATTGGCCAGGGTTTTGGCCAAGGATAATGGAATTTCATTATGGTTGGGTTTTTCCCCGGATTTGGGGTTTTCCTGGATAAACATGTGTGTTTATGTGTTTATGGTTGTTGCTGGTTGTTTTTATATTTATTCCTCTTCGTAATTATTTATGTATTGCAGTAAATTTCTTAACAAGGAGGTCCATGGTTTGGAAGATAAGGGCAGTGCCCCTTTCCTAACTAGAGCTGCCTATGAAATGTCGTTATCTGAAGGCACTGCTCATGAGTTTGTTGTAGCTGCAAAACAACAAGCTTATCAGCAAGAGCAACCAACAGCAGGTCCTACCATCCTCAGAGAATCTGAGCCCGAAGGCAGCCCAACTTCTAATGACTATGCAGATCTGCAAACTGCCAAGCCTGCTATTATCCCTGACCCAATGATCAATACAGGAGAAGAAAGCTCCCCATCATCTTATGCTTCTCTGTCTATTCAAGTGACAATCCCTCACAGTTTCCCACTAGGCACCGAGGCAGACCATAACTCAATGCCCAAGGCTGATACTGATCACCTCAATCTTGCTTTTCCGAAGCCTGCCCAGTTTGCCCCCACACAGCTTGAAAGAGCAGTTTGTCAGATGATAGAGGAAGAGGATGCACAGTTTTGGATCTCCTCCTTGGATGTGGACTATTCTAAAAAAGATGCAGGAGTAGGTGATGTCATGTGTCCTCCACAAAATAATACATTGGTTTTCCATTCATGTTAATTGTGTAGGCCACAGATGACACAGAGAAGTACACAACATTCATTGTTATTCAGCAGGTGTACAGAAACTCCCACGAACAACATCCAAGGAGGAGAACATACAGAGAGGGGATGAGGTTTGGATCATCTCTACCTGACAAAGTCAAATGTCCTAAACTCTTTGAGGTAGAGGATCAAATAAATTCAATTTTGCAACTCTTTGATGAACCGGCTGACAGGCCGGCCGAGAGGAGGAGAAACAGTTTTGAGGGTCCAGTAGATGGCCCGTTTTTGAAGATTTATGTTGTTTTCAAGTCTTAATGATTTTAAGCATGTTCTTTTACAAGTTTTAGCATAGACTTAATTAGACTCCATGCCCAATGGATACTAGGAAATGTTTTTAAGCTTGTTTTGTATGAAGGAATTGGTCTGTAGTTCTTAAGACCTCATAGAGAGGATCTCATCCCCAGAAGGAGACAGTGTTAGCTCTACTACATACTTCAATATTTGGAGGAGCAAATACTAGCTTGGCCGTGTGATTATGCTAAAATGGAGCTCGCAATAGTCTGTTTCCTTCTTCCCTTTCATTTTCCTTATACTCGCTTAACTCCCGTTGTCCCTGTTTTCCTCCAAAATCCTTTATAAACCCATATTCCCCTTGGGTCCCCAGGCGCAAAGTTTAAACACATCTAACCTGCGCTCACACTTCTATATGCCTCCATAAGCCTTCACTGTAACCCATCATCGTCGGTTGTTCACAACCGTTGATCTCTCCACCTAGATCCAACAGTCCCTTACCATGTAACTTGCTCATTTGTTCTCTGTCGTCTGATCACCTACCACCTAGATCCGACAGCATCCATTTCCCCCACTGCCATAACCTAACCACTCGCTAAATCGCAAGGAAATCAGTTTTCTGTTGGTCACATCTGCCATGTGTCGAGCGATGATTGTGATCGCACGCCCGTTGTACGAATACCGCCATCCTCCGAAAGCAGTGCGGGGAATACTGATTACCACTTAGCCCTGCTCTCCCCGCCTGATAAACTCCATGCAGCTTCCGCCCCCGATCACTATTGGATCTGACCATATGAGATCCAATGGCCCTCGTCCATCCCGATCTCATGTCTCCTGATATATTCTGTGAACCAATCTCCATTATTCAATTACACAATCCGACAGTTAGCCCCGTTCCTCCGTTCAGTTCATCCGCCCACCAAGAAGTCCAAGCTCCTTAATTTCTCTGTGCATCCGAAGGATGAGCATAGCCAGTCCCAGTACTGCTTGTATCAAATCTTCAACCACCGCATTCAACAAATAGAGTGTCTGAGAAGGAAAGGACCAGCCTCGAGCAGTTAAATGCATTCAATGGTTATGGAGTTTCGTTCATATTTCACGCCACCTGCTCAGAGAAGGACTGCCGAACAACAAAAAAGGTCAATTTGTCCATTAAAGCTAGTAGATTGTAGCAGAGACTCTATCAGAGAGTTAAGGTGGTTGGTGGTCGATTATGACCCCTCCACACCTAGAACAACAAAATATCTTTGTAAACAAACTCTATATATACCCAGAACACAAATGTAATGAGGGTTGATGGTTGTGGTTTTGATGTAAGGTTCAACTTTTGGAGACTATAAGTACTGTGATACTTGCAGTGTCTAGTTTTTATTTTTAGCTAATACAAGCTTCTTTTGTTGTTAATTGCTCACTTTTCATTTCTGCTCTGTTCCAGGCCTGTGCCCGTTATGCGTTTTTTATGTGCTCTTGATTTTAGCATTAGAGGGGCTGTCATCCTACCTATGTGTTGAAGGCTAGTATGTATCATTGAATGTGTTATGCAGGTTTATGTTTACTTAGTGCCAAAGAGCTATCATCCTGTCTGTGCATTAAGAAATAGATTTATAGACCTCTTTACTGGTTGCAGCTGGCCATCACATGGTCTTGTACATCTGCTGGTGTGATCAGTATTCCCCATGTTCACCTAATCCTCAAACTATGAGTAATTGGTGGTCTAAAGCCTTGTAGTCTCGGGGTGTTCACCCATGTCTGGAGTTAAGAATAGTAGAAGTGGTTATCTGGCTTGAACAAGCATCATTCCTTCCATTCATCCATTTCCAACATCTTGTTGAGTTTGTAATGTTCCCGAGCATCTCTGAGATACAACCTAGGAGAGTTTCTTAGGGTGATAACAAGGCCAAGGCGGAGGAGGACCTAGTAGAGGTCGTGGACAATTGATTTTCTACAATTGTGGAGGGCGAGGACACTATGCCCACAGTTGCACCAATCCAACATGCCCATCATTCAAGTATTGCATGTTGTTTGATCATGAGATAGAATATTTTCCTACGCTGATAGCTAGGATACGCGACAAAGGAGCACTACCCCCTCCCCCAACTCAGAACCTACAAATGATGAGGTCTGAGCCGCGCGAGGAAGACCTAAATGTAAACATTATGCTCCAAAGTGAAATTGTGATGGGAGATGACAAAGCCAAACAGCTAGAAGATAGTACTTGGGTTAGCAAAGCTCCAGCTCAGGAAGCAGAGTTTGATTTGGAGCGCACTTGGGAAACCTTCATGGAAGCTAAGAAAAGCTTTGCTTATGCGTCCACTTTAGGAATAAAAGATAAACCAGAGCTGGAAATGGACCCATCCATGCTGACAACTTTCCTTGAAACATGTATGAAGCTCCTGGGTGACAATAAGGTTGTGAAAGGGTTACAGGAACTCATCAATAGATGCGTTGGGACCACGCCAAGAGAACCTTGTGTAGTATGGAAGATCAGAAAACATAAAACAAGAACAGGACGAGAAATGAGACTGACCACGCATATCAAAGAATATGAGATGGATCAAGTCATTATGGATTTGGGATCAAATGCAAATTTTCTACCAAAACTGACATGGGAGCGAATGGGAAGACCTATGCTGCAATGTTCTCTGATTCAGCTGAGAATGGTGAATCAGAAAAAAAAATTATACCCATGGGGTGATTGTATGGAATAACCGTAGATATTGAGGGAGCGAGTGCGTTGGCATATTTCAAAGTGATAGAGATTGTTGATGACAGCAATACCTACCCCACGCTCTTAGGAATTGACTAGGCTACTGATATGAATGGGGTAATTAATCTGAAGAAGCGAGAAATGATCTTTGAAAAGAAGTGACTGCGCATAATAGTACCTGTGGACCTTGCTAAAGGATTGCACTATATGGAGCTGATCCGCGACTATGAGAGTGATGATGATTTGGACTGTATCTATAAGATAATGGTGTGAGACCAAGACTGGGTGAATCCCACAACCAATGAATGGATTACATGGGAATTTGAAAGTTCCTGCACTTCAGATTCTAACGAAGAAATAGAGCGATGGTAGAATTGGTTACATGAGGTAACTACGCTAAATTGCAATATGATGACCAGGTCGCTGCCCTATGTGTCAACAGAAGTGAGAGATCTGCCTAATTATGATGGTCGAAATTAGGTAGATACCTTCTTAAATGCATTTGAAAGAGAGATGCCAGAAAAGCAATGCTTCCAGGCCTTGGACTGGGTATTGTGCGCTACACTCGCGAGATGGTGGGGTATGCACAAAGGGAGTTTTGACGATTGGTGTAAATGTAGGAGAAGGATGAGAGGGCACTTTGGGAAGCCTAAGATGTGATTGGAAGACAAGTATGATGAACAGGATGACTTGCGCGTACAACTGGCCAAGTGGACACACGCCTATGGAGAAAAGCCCCAATCTGCGCAGATGCACACATAATCAGCACTAAAATATATGGTCAATAATCATGTGTTGGGGGGGGGCGACCTTGTAGATGGCTCTTAATGTTGGGAATACATTATGCAGGAAGAGAAACCATGCAAAAGTGTTCAACAAGGTATGCAACGCACTGACTAATGCCTATGGAATACATCATGCCTAGTCTGCGCATAGTAGCATTCACAGGTATGATGGATCGTGGAGCCCTGGAGGAGAGGCTCGTGCAGCTAGAAGAGCTCGAAGAAGAATGATTTTTGGCTGGATTCCACTAGTATGTCCAAACGCAGCGTGAAAAGGCATGGCACGACCAAAACATCAAGTTGTGCACATTCAAGGTAGATGATTTGGTGTTGTTGTATGATAGTAAGTTTGATAAATTCCCAGGAAAGTTCATAATGCATTGGCTAGGACCGTATGTTATTAAGGAGATTACCGATGGTGGCATGGTACAGTTGGTCAAGTTAAATGGAGAGCCCCTCCAAGGAAAAGTGAATGGCAGTCATTTGAAGCCATACGCAGGTGGCCCGACCACCTGAATAGCCGACTGAAGCACAGTCTTAGCGCTCCATGCAGCTGAAAGGAGGCGAGGGACTATAAACTACTCTACCCAGAAATTATGCGATGTCAGGACTACACGTAATAGCGAAGTGTCACAAGATCTGCGACAGCATGAAGACAATTTTGCTGGAACGCAGGTCTATGAGAAATTGACCATTACGGTAACTATTCACGATGTGATGCCTGGTTTAAGTCCAAATGGAGCGGGAGTTAGGAATTTAAGGTGAACTTTATGGGCTAGATTCTTGACAATCTGCCGCTAATATAACATTAATGGACCAAATACGGGGGGAGCAGTCGAATTCAAATTCAAAAGGTGCAATAAATTACAAAGGGTTGTCCAACAAAAAACACTTGGCAATTTGAGAACTGAGTTGTTGCGCGCTCAGATATTCGTGAACCAAGACTTGTTCGATATTCTGAAGGTGAATTCATTACTTGAGAAATTATTAGAGACGTTGAGAGAACTGTGGAATCACACTATAGCAGCACCTGAAGAAGTCATGGATACCAAAGCAATGACCGCCGAGGAAGCCTCGTAGGTAATTACAGAAATGGAAGCCCCAGTGAGCATCGGGATAGTCACTAAGATTCCTAAATCACCGCACACACTGAGACCTAAGAACGATAAGGAGGCCATGATACCGGTGCACGTCTCTCTTAGAAATATGTTGAGGGCCAAGCTCACAATGGAGGAAAATGGGAAGGCCATTAATTTGGAGGTTGATGAGGAGGAAGAGTTTGAAGAGATCCTGGTGGAGGAGGAGGATGTAGAGATGGAAGTCGAAACCCAGGGTGCAGAACCTCTCACTAGGTTGCCTACATATGTTCCTCCGCAAAAGGGTAAAGCCAAGGTGCAAGGATATAGATGAGAGAAAGAGCTCTCTACAAAATCCGTTCCTCCATGACAACATTATTTTTGAAGGAGCTCACTTGGGATGGGTTCCCATATTAAAATTTGAATATTGGGACCTCGCGGACCATGAGAAGTTCCCAAATTTAGCGATCATGCAGCTAATGCACCAAAAGAAAGACACATCAGCTAGAATAATAGAGTTGAAGCTGCTTAATTGGCTCAGAGGTGTTAAGAAAGTAGGGTTATTAAACCCACTCTGGGTGTCGCATTACCACCGTGCCCTAGTGACCATTTTTGTCATCAGGTAGTTTCTCTGCTTGGTGCATGATGGGTTCTTATGGCTAGAGGAGCCCATCCCCATCACAGACCATCTGATTCACAGGATTACGCATCTACCTTGAATAGGGGAGGATCCAACAAATATTTTGGAGGGAAAAAGTGACGATTTGGCCATCTCATAGTCAATGAAGAAGAAATTTAAGTTGGAGAAGAAGAAGAAGTGAGGGTACTCCATATCCAACATCAACAACCCTATAGTTAAGGTTGCGACTTATATATTGGTAGGGAAGGTGATGCAGAAGTGTCGCGTGGATGAGGTGTCCGCACTAGTGGTTGCACTAGTATCGCAATGCGCAGAAGCGGTCCAGTTCAACTAGGCAAACTATCTATGCGGTGAGTTCCTTGCAAACTACCACGAGGTATAGGAGCAGGGCAAAACATTTCATTATGCATGGCTCCTGTTTTCAATAGTATTGGTGGCATGGAAGTTGCCCGAAGATAGCCAGTTCCTGTTGATCGCGTAGGACCTTCCAGAGGCAGCGAAGTACGATTCGCTATGGGAAACCAGGGATGCACAAACAATAAGGGAGAGAAATATATTTTGGGTGCTCATGGAGATGAACATCAGAATGGGGATTAAGCACAAGCCATGGTTATCAACCACAATCTACAACAATCTGTAGAGCTTTGTGGGGTTCAAAGCAGACTTCCACCATGTCTTCATCTGGGCGCAGAAGGACCCTATGAAGACGTGGCATGAGATACCTTACTTAGCGACTGATGATGTAATTTTCATGGTCCTTGAGTCTTGGCTACAAGAGTGGCATTCTCCAGCTAGCTCCGTGGTGGCAGCAGAGAAGTCTACCACATAGAAGAATAAGCAAGAAATGAAACTATGTATGGTGTAGCTGGCAGAAAAATGCAGGAAGGAAGAACGAGCGGATAAGGCCCAGGCAATGTGCGACACTACGAATTTGGCTGAGGAACAGCAAAAGAAGAGCATGAAGGATAGAATTCACTTCACCGGAGCCAGAAATAGACAAAGAACAAGGTGGTGCAAACCTGTAGACATTGTCCACCCAACTAAAACATCTGTGCATAAGAGAGCTGGTAGGGTCGCAAAAGAAGACAAAGGCCTCAAAAACTTCGTTTGACCCAATCACCCTCACTGAGGGTGATCTACATGATATTGGTGAAATGGTGTGGGATGTCACCACGAAGGCCCTCCAATAGTTTTAGGAGCAACACCAGATGGTACTGGGGGCTCTCCGGACACAAATACAAGAGTTGTAGGTGTGCACTCTGTAGGCTGGCACAATGTCAACTAGTCTCACAGTTGGCACATCTGCAGCCAAGGAAATGTTGCGCGCCTGGATGACCAACATAATAGTGCTACCAGATGGAGCACTCGTTACAGAAAATGAGGCCAACATGCCTATTTTCAGTAGCTTTAAAGGAATTGGTTTAAACATGGTTGTGCTCCCTTGGGAGATGCTCTATATTTTGCAGGATGGAGTCACTGTAGAACTACATGCCAAGGAGAGCCGTGCTATACAAGTAATGAGTGAGCAGCACATCAACATTGAGAAGTTGAGCCTGCAAAGCAATGAGGCCATGGAGCATACCAAACAAATAGTGTAGGTTGTGGAGGAAGCCTTCCAGATGGTCCCGGATTTGGCCATCCTAGAAGAGGAACCAGTGGAGGCACGCGTCTGAAAGTTAGCAACAGGTGTACGTGACACCAAAGAAGAAATAGTCAGGGTTCAGCTGGAGCTGAACCTTCATATAGCAAAACTACAATTGAAGGCGTAGCCTTCAACTCCACTGGAGGTTAAGGAATAGCGCACCACCGACAGCAATGGTGGTGGTTAATAGTACAGTGACAAACTACACGAACCTATTCGAGCAGTCGTTCGAGGTCTTCACCACCCTACAGGAGGATCTGAACATAGAACGCTTAGAGACAAAGGTGCGCAAGCTACAACAAAACTACAACGAGGTAAAAGGGACCATGCAAATGGTTGCCCTTACGCACGGGCTCGCAAGGATGTAACAGGAAATGGCGCTCAAGGAGTAGGTGGATGTTGCTCGGCATAAGGAAGCACGTTTGAAAGTGTGCCTACAACCATGGATCGATGAGGCTTATACAGTTACAGCCTCCATTGAAGAAAATCTCACGCAGCTGCAAGTAACACAGCTGAGGATTCAAGGAAGCATTTCAATGACAGCAGTCACCGAACAGCGCGTAGAGGAAGTTTAGCAGGTATCCACTCAGTGTGTTGCTGAACTTGTAGAAATATAATCAGAGTTGAGAGGTCTTCGCGCAAAGATATCCGCACCTACATAGTGACTCAAGGGCGAGTCATGATGGTTGTGTTGAGGGCCTGTTTGGCGCGGGATCCCCCAAGGGAACTTTTAGGGCTTAGAGCCCGGATTTTGGTCAATTTTGTAATTCCAATGTAAAGACTTCGCATTTTGTGGGCATGGAGCATGTAGTTGTAAAAGAGTCATAGGGTTGTCAGCGCTTATTTTGATAATGTAGTGTCGGATGTATAAGATCTACCCATGGTCCGTGGACCATGGGATTGTATAATAGAGTGAAGCTCTAAGTAGTCAAGCTAATCATAGAATGTCTAAGGAAGAATGATGTATGTGAGATAGTTCTGAAGTGTAAAGTCTAGTTTTAGGTCGTAGCGTAGGAAGAGGCTCTATAACTGAGTGCACAGAGGCCTAGTAGTCCACAGTTGAGTGCGCGGACCCCTGCAGCTAATTGCGTAGGGCAAGTCGAGTCTATAAATAGTGGAAGAATTAATAAAGAGAAGTTTCTATCAATTCTGCATCTTTATTTCCTGTTTTATGCATCTATTATATTGGGTATAAATTTCACTTTTAATGCTTATATGATGCGTGAATGTGTATAATTTTATTGGCTAAGTGAACACAAGATAGAATATCTATTTATGTGAAGATAATTAAGACCTGTTAATAAAATAAGTAAGATACTTGGCGTAGTTTAGGAGATATCGTAGTTCGTTGCCTTAGCAGCACGAAACAAATTCAACCCCTGGTTAGGGCTACACGAAAGTCGATTATAACAAATTGTGAAGGTACTGGAGGATAGAACAGTGCGTGAAGCGACTTGCGCGAAGGCAAGTTTAGTTGGACTAAAATGACATCACATCCATCTCAAGGGTGCAGAAACATGGTTCCAGCATCCCCCCATACTGCTTCGGGTGAGACTTCAGTCCGCACTCTGCGGGCTGATGTCGAAAGGGCCAGTAGTGTAGGGATTTGTTTGGATAAATAACTCTAAACCTAGGTCAGGCCCCCATAAGTCAACAACTGAGAATGGAAAACCAGTAGAAAATCATACCCATGGGGCGATTGCAGGGAATAACTATGGATATGGAGGGAGCAAGTGTGCTGGCAGATTTTGAAGTAATAGAGATTGTTGAAGACAGTAATCCATACCCTACACTCTTGGGAATTGACTACACCATTGATATGAATGGCATAAGTAATCTGAAGTAGCAGAAGATGATCTTTGAGAAGAATTCATTGCACGTAATAATACCCCTGGATCCTGCTGAGGGATCTCGCTATACGGAACTAGTCCACGACTATGAGAGTGATGATGATCTGGACCTCATCTACAAGATTTCAGTGCGAGATGAAGACTGGGTGAATCCCACAGTGGATGAATGGATTACATGGGATCGCGAGTTCCTACACTTCAAATTCTGACGAAGAAGTAGAATGATGGCAGAATCGGTTACATGAAGTAACTACATTGAATTGTAACATGATGACTCGATTGTTGTGTTGTGTGTCGACAGAAGTAAGAGATCTGCCTACTTATGATGTTATAAATGAGATAGATACCTTCTTGGATGCATTCAAAAGGGAGGTTCCAGAAAAGATATGCTTCCAAGCCTTGGGCTAGGTATCATGCGCTACACCCGCAAGATGGTGGGGTACGCACAAAGGAAGCTTTGATGATTGGCGCGAATGTAGGAGAATGATTTGAGTATGATTTGGGAAGCCTAAGGTGCGACTGACGGAAAAGTATGATGGGAAGGATGATCCAAGCATGCATCTGGCCACATGGATGTAGGTTTATAATGAAAATCCCCAACCTAAGCAGATGCACATGTACTCCGTGCTAAAATATCTAGTCAAAAAGCATGTGTTGGGGGGGTGAATTTGCAGATGGCTCTTAACGTTGGGAGGACATTATGCAAGAAGAGAAACCTCGCAGAAGATTCTACACTCTGGTTTGTGGTGGCCAACCCTTCATCAGGATTCAAAAGCATATTATAAGGCATGTGATGTATGTCAACGGACAGGAACGCCATCACAAACAGATGAAATGCCTTTGAATCCACAAATGATGTTGAAACCTTTCGAAAAGTGGGCAATAGATTTTTTAGGACCTATTAAACCTCAAGGAAAGACAGGAATGAGGCATATTATCACTGTGATGGAGTATCTGACTAATTGGGTAGAAGCACAGCCGGTTAAGTATTGCACAGGTGTGACTGCTGTGAAGTTTTTATTTGAACATGTACTGACATGATTTGAATGTCAGAAGATCTTGATGAATGATCATGGTACACACTTCCTCAACGAGACGATCACCGCGCTAACAGAGGAATTTTAGGTGTATCATCAGAAGAGCACACCTTATCACCCACAAGCTAACAGGACAGTGGAGGCATTCAACAAAGTGCTTGAAAACACGCTAACCAAGGTATGCAATGCACAACGAAGTGATTGGGACCTACGCATACCTGTAGTGTTATACGCTTATTAGACGACATGCAAGAAACTGACAGGACAGACACCTTTTAGGCTTGTCTATGGAATGTAAGACGTAACACCTATGGAATACATCATGCCTAGTCTACGCATGGCAGCGTTCATAGGTATGATGGATTGTGAAGCGCTGGAGGAGAGGCTCACACAGTTGGATGAGCTTGAAGAAGAAATATTTTTGGCTGGATCTCACCAGCAGGTCCAAAAGCAGTGTGAGAAGGCATGGCACGACTAACTCATCAAGTTGCACATATTCAAGGTAAATGATCTAGTGTTGTTGTATGATAGTAAGTTTGATAAATTCCTAGGAAGGTTCAAGATGCACTAGTTAGGGCCATATATTATTAAGGAGATTACCGATGGAGGCATGGTATAGTTGGTCAAGTTAAATGGAGAACCCTTCCTAGGAAAGGTGAATGGTAGTCGCTTGAAGCCATAAACCAGCAATCTAGTGACATGACTATATGAAAGTGGCACAGTCTTAACGCTCTAGGCCACTGAAAGGAGGAGCGGAACTATAAACTACTATGCCTAGGAACTACGCGATCAGTCACGAAGTGTCACAGAGTCCACGACAGCTACGCTAGTGCACAGGTCTGTTGGAAACTGGCCGTTAAAGTCACTGTTCATGATTTGATGGTTGTTTCGAGGCCAAATGGAGCGGGCGGTAGGAATTTAAGGTAGACTTTATGGGTTAGATTATTGGAAATTTGTAGCCAATCTAGCATTAATGGACCGAATGTGGGGGGAACGGTCGAATTCAAATTCAAAAGGTGCTATAAATTACAAATGGTTTTCCAGCAAACAACACTTGGCAATTTGAGAACTGAGTTGTTGTGCGCTCGAGTATTCACGAACCGAGACTTATTTGAGACTCTGAAAGCAAATTCATTGTTTGAGAAACTACCTGAGACACTGAAGGAATTATGGAGTAGTGCTATGTCAGCACCCAAAGAATCCATGGACATAGAAGTAGTGACAACTGAGGCATCCATGTAGGAAATTGTAGAAGTGGAAGCCCCAGAGAACGTCAGAATAATCGTTGAGGTCCCTAAATCACTGCGCACACCAAGACCTAAGAAGGATAAGCAATCCATGATCCTGATGTGCATCTTGACCAAAAATCCACTGAGGACGAAGCTCACATTGCAGGAAAAGGGGAAGTCCATTACTTTGGAGGCCGATGAGGAGGAAGATTTTGAAAAAATCCTGGTGGAGGAGGAGGATGTAGAGATGGAATTTGAAACCCAGGGTTTGGACCCTATCACCACAGTGTGGATTCTATCACCAAGCTGCCGAAATACATTCCTCCGCAAAATGGTAAAGCAAAGTTTCCAAAGGATATATATGAGAGCAAGAGCTCTCTACAAACCTCGCTACTCCCTTACGATATTATTTTTGAGGGACTGTACTTAGGGTGGGTCCCTATGTTGAAATTTGAAGATTGGGACCTCCCAAACCACGAGAAGTTCCCGCATTTAGCGACTGCAAAGGTAATGTGCCAGAGAATCGACATGACTACTAGAAAAATCCAATTAGAGTCATGTAAATGGCTCAAAGGTGTGGAGAAATCAGGGTTGTTAAACCTGCTCTAAGTGTCACATTACCACCATGCCCCAGTGACCATTGTCTTCATCAGGCAACCGCTCTTCTTGGTGCATGATGGGTGCTTGTGGGTGGAGTAGCCCATCCCCATAAAAAACCATCTGATTCACCATATTACACAGCTACCTTGCTCAGTAAAGGACCCATGCTATGGGGTAAAATGCACAGTGTATGGAGAATGAAAACTACCCTCAAAGGCCTTCCCGGGACCTTCGACAGACTATAAGATTATTTGTAGAAGCTACCAAGTTATAGACATGCTCATCTATCAAATATAAGTTAACAAAGTATGGAAAGAGAATTACCTCAAGTCTCCTTCTAGATTTGTTTGAAGATCGCTATGAAGTTAAGAATAACTCCCTCAAAGCCGGCTCCAAAGCAATTCCTGCATAAAGGAAAGGAAAACACAATCACAACATACAATCTTGAAAACTAATTTAAGAATGCACAATGAACATCTATTAGCATACAACCAAACCACTCATATAAACAAGTATCAAAATGAACAACTCAATGAGCAATGTTACCAACACTATGGAGTAGGGAACACAACTGTAGTTCTGTATTAACAATGGAAGAGTGATTACAACCATCTATTGTATCAGTCTTCCCTTTCCCTTTCTTCTTCTCTCTCTCTCTCTCTCTCTCTCTTTCAGCTCACTTCTTCAAGTGTATGACAGTTCACAATAGCTTAGTGGGCTATCCTTTCAAATGCTCTGACCCCTTTCACAATAACCCTCACTTTGCTTATATAGAAATCAAGTGAGGGTTGCCAAGCTCCTCCTAGAGTTAACTAGGGAAAAAGAAATGAACTTGCTCTGCTTTTCAGCTCTTTCCCATTTTCCTTCTTTTCTTAGATTAGAAATCCTCCAAATATCTTGATTTTGGATGTTTCCTTTCTTTTCTTGAGCAAATTTAGGGATAAATATCTAGATATTTGTGAGTCAATTTGTTGGCTTAACCCATTGAACTTCCCTTAGTTTCACTAACATTGCCCCTTCACTAGTAACATGAGTTAGTGGGGTCACTAATGCTCCTTTAGGCTTGGTAACAAACTTTATAAAGCAGGTTTTCTGTGTGCAACCAGCGTTAGTGTGGAATCAAGGCCTGCAATTGTGGTCTTTTCTTCAGTCATCCTACCTTTCACCTCTGAGTTGATGAGGAGGTAATTTTGTTGTATAACAGATGCCCCCTAAAGTATGAGATCAGAGGCAGAGACAATGGCTGAAATAATTTACTGAAACTATAATTTCCTGTCAAAATTTTTGGAGAGAGAGAAGCTTCGGGCAGCCCAGGAAACCTGATACAACACATATATAAAAATTCTAAAATCATGTCCTCAGTCAGGCATTCCCATGCTCATTAGCTATGTTAGAGTAATTTTCTTCAAAGAGATATAACAAGGTTGGTTGCTGATAAGAAAAATGCAGATCCGGTGTCATAATAGAATCATCCTGACATAGCTATCTCCAAAAACCAATATCTGCAGCTTGGGAGAGGAAACAAGGCTGAATGATGCAAGCCTCTACCCAAGGTCTTGATTTTCGATTCACCAAACAGCATATATTGATACATTTGAAAAATATGTGTTGATGTCGAACATGCACGAAATCATCTGATTACTAGTCAATAATGGAGACTATTAATAGATGTGAGGAAGGCCACCAATAATGGTGTTGGTCTCCAAGATGCACAGTACAAACTACCGAGTGTGAAAGATTTCTTTGTCGTCAAACACCCATAGAATCGCTTAACCAAGAGCCAATAATGAGAAACCCTAATCAAACACAAGGTAACCTGCCACTAATGTCTGCAAGTAACAAGGCACTGAATGTGTTTCTGGGTTATCTTCCTAGATAGAGTGTTGAAGTCGATAGGAAGAAACCTATTGAAAGGTAGGCAATGATGTGTCCTACATTAATTGACACGAAATGGGACAAGAATGATTTTGTTTTTCTAAGGAATCTTTTGAGAATTTGGGTCTAAACGACAGAGGGCATGATGAAAGGATATGTTTGATCAGTTAATGGAGGAAACAAATGGGTAACCCTTGAACAATAGAAGGTAAGGCAATGGTTTTAACCAGATAGCACTAGACTCATGAACACTACAGAGTGTTAGGATATAGAGACGCAATTACATCAGGGTATATAGGCTAAAACTCATAGACTGGTAGGGTTCATATTGAGAGGCCATCAAAAGGAAGGTTTATCTGAGGGAGTGCCATGTTCAAGGGAACGACTGCTACCAAACCATGATTTCTAATATGGAATATAGTTGTATTGTCCACTTTCCCCGTCTGATTAATTTAATGAGTCCAGATGGGTAAACTCATCGATATTTTCATGTTTAAAGAGTCTAAAAAGGATCGCAAAAATAACGACTCTTTGCCCTATCTGATTAGTTTAATGAGTCCAGACAGGCAAACTCGTCGACTTTTTCATGTTTTAAGAGTCTGAAAAGTATCGTAAAAAGAATGACTCTATATCTTGTCTATGTAATTTAAAGAGTCCAGACTAGACAACTCAGTGGTCTTTTCATATTTACAGAGTCTGAAAATATCGTAAGGAGAGGCTCAATGGTGGTCCCTTTGTCATAGTTGTTAACTGGGTGCAACAAAAGGTTAATAGTATACCTGGATCAGTTACTTTTTTGTAATTTAATCTATTGAACCCGGATAAAGAGAAACCTATTTTCAATAGATGTCGACCTCATTTTGTTACAAGTATGAGGCGACGAACTAAACTCGTTTTTCATCGTGAAGTTTTAATGAGTCACATGACGACAAACTCAATACCTTCATCAAAATTTTTAATGAGTCAAATGAAGAAAACTCAGGGTATCTTTTCTAGTTTAGTGAGCGAGAAAAAGAGGGAAAAGAATAGCTCATCCCTTCTTCATAGTTTTACGAGCTCAAATGAGGGGAAAAACTCAGGGGTTTTTTTATTTAAGAGCAAGAAACGGTCCCAAAAAAGAAGGTTCTCTTGCTACTGCCATATATTTTTAATGAGCCTCGTAACAAAAACTCGGGAAAAAAAAAATTATGAGCTAGAAAAGTACCTAAAAGAATTCTCGGGTCATCTTCATCAAGTTTAACGAGCAGAAAGACTAAGATTGAGATTTTTTCAATTTAAAGAGCGAGAAAAAAGCGCCTAAAAATAATGCTCCTTTGGTCTTTTTCAATTTATGAGCTGGAAAAAAGATAAAAAATGAGTTTCTGATAGCATCGTTGTATGAATTTAACAAGCACAACGATGAAAACTCATAGATGTTTCTATTTTTTAAAGAGAAATAAAATATCACAAAAAGTGCTCTATTGAGAATTGCATGCAGCTTTTATTGCTTTTCATTCCTGAAAGTACTTTCATCAAAAGTGGTAAAAAGTATAAAAAAAGCAGCAATTCCTATCATATGGGTTCATGCATGATTAAAAATCATGGAGAATGGACTACTTCCTCTTTAATGATGTTCAAAAAATCATATCTCCAAAATTATATAAGGAGATGCTTGGAGCTTTCACATGCATCATTTTTACTATTTTGAATTTTGTGAGAGCATTATAGAGCTAAAGAGGAGCAGATTTTATGCAGACCATTGCAGGAGATCTGGGCAACCATTCGACGTGCCGTCAGTCCCAAGTGAAAGCTAAAACCTTGCTCTATGCATTACATGACCTTTCTTGACAGTTTTATGGGTGGAATTTTGCATATCTGAGGTGCCCTGAAGCCTTATTTGCGCACTAACGCCCTCTAGATGGCCAATAGGGAGCGTTAAACGCTCTATATGAGCCACTGGAGGGCGTTAATCCCCTTGTACAGCACTGGGGGTAGCGTTAGGGCTAAAGGGTTCCCTTAAAACCCTCATGCATGGATTCCTTAAGTGATTTTGCCCCATTTTAACTAGTTTTAGTGTTATTTTGAGCAGGTTTCAAGCCGAAATGACTCACCTATGGAGAGAAAGGGCCCATGATAATGAGGAATTACTTATGCGAAATGATCTAGCATGCATACTTGCATTGCACCATTACGGTTTACTGAAGTATGCAAAGTTGGAGCTGATGAAAGGGCAGGAAGATTTACTGAGATGGATTATCCAGCGTTGGGATGAACATGAGCAAGTGTCAGGATTGGAGATCAGGTGTTGGCTATTGATCAGGATGGCATATATTTTTTGACTATTTTTTCATGCCGTGGGGCACAGTAAAACATTGCAGTGGCAGGCCATATCCATGATCTACCTCAGAGCTGGTACAAACTTACTGCATCCCTGAGAGTGGACTAGTCAGCAACAGAGTCTCCATGGAGAGGATAAGATCCCAGTCTATGAGGGAATTTTTATGATTGATTGTGTGGTTGGTAGGGTCAAAGAGTCCCCACGTTGTGACAAAGGCCCAACTGTTGCTTCCGGTTGACTCTGTTTGGCCCTAGATGTTCAATTGGTGTGAAGCAGTGCTTCGCCAGTTGAAGGCAGAATTAACAGCATGAAAGACCCGTACCCAACATAGTTTTGGGTATGGTACTATCATAGTCTCATTTTTCCTTGAGAGGGTACCTATCATGCGCCCACGGATGAGCTTAGTTCCCCTTGATCTGAGGGAGCCAAGGCAAGGTTGTTGGTCATCACTCGATCCTTGAATAGGAGGAGGACCTATCCAGCATTTCTTCGACAAAGACTTCTTCCAGTGGCTTCGTAGCCAGATTGTGATTATTGATGATTATGCTTATGAGGGCATGGACTTCACCAGCGACCCAGACTTGATGCTACCGCTCGGGACCAACTGGGGTCCTCAAGGTGAGAATAGTTTTTACAGTATGTTAAGTGTTTTTTAGCTTTTGAATGTTTATGTAATGTTTTTATAGGCGAAATAAGTACTGACATGAAACTTTTATGCTTAACACATATGTGGTGCCATTACAACCTGTAGGCAAACCTCGCCATGTGCGACGAGGAAGCCAACTACTTACTAGAGGGGGCGATGCCGATAGTCTCCACGAGGTTCTGAGGAACCTAGAGGGTTTGACCATGGGTGTCCCCCCTATTCCTATGAGGAATATTCCCGCTCATATGCAGCGACACACAGTTGGTGTACCTGAGCGGTTTCTGGTTCCTCTTCGGAGGGTAGCTAGAGCAGTTTTAGCATTTTTGGAGCAATAGGCCCTTTTTAGCAAGTGTTTTGGCATATCCGCATGAGTATTTGTAGCTAGTCTTTTATAGCCATTTTGTACTTAAAACATCCAAGTTTTGGAATATTTTGATGTAAAAGACTGGATGATGATCTATATATATATACAGAGATTTTTGGTATTTTGGTGGAGTAAATATATATTTTTTTTAATGTTTTTTGCAACAAATTTTTAGCTTAGTAAATTTTTTACTTTTCATGCATGCTTCTATAATGAATGATACAAATTCCAGTCTAATACATAGTTAGCTAACGAATTAGTGACTGTATTTAATTCTCGAGGAACATGTTCATATGTGATTATTTCAAATTGACATTCCAGGAGTCGCACCCTTAGATAATGATGTAACAAGGTTGGATTACGAATGTGATAACAATTCTTCAATTGCATAATGACTAGCTGGGAGTCTAACCTGACCACCAGATTGGAGATGTCCCTTGACGATGCTTCTGTGAGAAGTGAAACAATGGACATGTACTCGGCAATATTGTTGGTGGCGGTACCAAGAAAGACCCCTCTGGAGCAAAATAGTTCCGACTCGGCTGTGTAAATGACCCAAGCAGCTAATGCAATGTGCCGTGGGTGACGACTGGCACCATCTGTGTATCCTACGTATGCCAAAGGTAGCGACGACATATGCACTGAGAGAAGAATGCATGAGATAAGTACTCCACTAAATAACAAAACAATCCAATCACACCAAAAAGGGAAGCAAAACTTTTGAATACATAAAATTACAAAGCATATGCCCAATGCAATACTAGGCATAATACTTTTTCAGATAGAGCCCATATGTGGGCTCCTTGAGCAGGACTCCTTCCTGGTCCTGCAGTTCATATGCCCCGTGGGGAGGACTTTCATTACGACATAGGGACCTAGCCTTTTTGGTTGAAGCGTGCATGCCTCCAAGAGGTCATCTTTTGGATGATAAAGCAACACAAGGTTGCCCACTTGGTAAGGAGGAAACTTAATCTCTTTTGTAAATCGGGATTGTACCTGGCGTTTGTGAGCCTCCAGTGCCAACTTGGCATCTCGACAGGTTTTATCCATCTATTTAAGGTATAGTAAGCGTTCTTCTTGGGCTGTAGTGTCAGGCATGGATTCAAAAGCTATTTCTAGGGAAGGGATCGACCACCCATTTTGTTTTGCTTCTTCGTAAAGTTGTATCTCATGCACGAAAAATGACAGATTAAAGGCAGGAATTTCCTCGTGAGACCAAACAAATTAATCGTGGAATTCCTCATATAGGCAGGTGGAGCTCGCAATTTCCTTAGGACTGCAATTTGCTCGCATCTGGATGTTTTCCATGATGCCTGTTGTGACCGAAATATATATGGGAATTTTTTTGGAAGTGTCACCCATGTTTCCCTCCGCATCCAAAGTTTGGATGATCTCGTATGGTGAGGAAACCATTTTTGGTATGTCAAGGGACAGAATTTGAAAAGGCATCATGTCCAAATCAGATATCGAGACACAATGGTGCCAATCCTCCCAATGTTGCCCTCCAAAACTCATGATAAGCTTTGTCCAGAGGAAGGAGTTGACTAAATGGATTTAAGGGAGGAGCGGTTATGGGAAGGGCGGTGGTACTGTCAGACGTAACCAACATGATCGAAGAAGTGGATTAAATGGCTTGGTGGGCCAATTCAACTAGTGATAGCGGCATTTGGTCTGCGAATGTGTCAAGGTCTGAAGGAGTTGGCAGGATCCATGGATCGGTCAGTTCATGAAGAATAGATGAAAGCATGTTGACCATCTGTGAAACCTTGGGTGGCTGAAGAGGAAAACAACCCGTGAGGGAAGAAGCCTTTAGTAGACTGGCACCTAAACTGACATAAGAGTCAGTTCCACCTCCTACTAGGGGTATGGAGCCACTTGGTAATGGTGAATAAGTGGGGGTGTAGAAATACAATTGATCTACTGTAACTACCTTTCCATCCAATGGAAATAGGATGGGAAAGACAGTAGATACTACGGCCGTCATGGCATATATTCAACTACGACCCAGCAAGAGATTATAGTCGAGTTTTTTTTCCACGACTTCTCTGTCTACTATTACGGTTTTCCCATACAAAGTGATGGGGAAACTAGCTAGGTATCCATTTTGGATAAAGGTGTGGTCATCGACAGATTTCAAGGAATTCGACGATGAGGTTAGGGTTGGAGAACCCAGGGCGAGCTAAAATGAAGCTGACATGAAGCAGGTAGAAGCACCTTCGTCGATGACAGTTCTATGTATACCTTTACCTTTCGAAGTGATATGCACCTAGAATGCAAGCTAGTCAGAAAGAGGAGGTTTACACTTGTCCATGTTGAAAATAGCAAGCATGGAATCCATTGGGTCAATACCTCCAATAGCTGAAAGCAAAGCTTTTCGTTGTGTTGGGCATGTTTGTAATACTTTGAGCACTGACATATCCAATGGCGCTTGTGCCAAATCCTCTACGATGTTCTAGTGTTGGGCGACGCGTGCAGATGTATTGTGCGTTGTGCATTGAAGTGCCTCTTTTGGGGGTCTAATTACAAAGTCCTCAACTAGCCTTTTGATATGAAAATCATTGGGTGGCAATGGGTTTTGACCTATGGATGGTTCTGCTGCCGGAGCGACAGGAGCTCCATAAGATTTGGCTCTTGTGGTGAGTTCTACCGTTTCAAATGTGTAAATGGTAAAAGATCCTTCACCAGCTGAAGGATGTTGCGAACCATCATTGCCCCCTTGCAGGGGTTTCGGTTGGTTGGCAATAAGATTTTGTTGTTGTTGAGTAGGAAAAGGATTTCTAAGGACAACAGGTGCCTTACTAGAATCCCTTTTATCAAGGTAGTCTATGCATTCTTGAAGCCGCGGAAAACACCAAGTCGTGTGGTCTTCGGCATAGAGTTTACATGGATATCTGGTGGGTTTATCCTTTTCCTCATCAGCAGGTGCAGCGGCCTTCTGTTTTGGGTTGGGCTACTTGGGTGACTGCTCTTCAGAAGGAGCGGTTTTTTTTTTATTCTTCATGTTCTTGCCACTATATTTTTGCGTAGACTGCACAAAGTTTATCATAGTGGTAGGAAGAGTAGCCATATTGGTAGAGGGGTCCACTGCCAACTTGGGAATGGAACCACTGAGTTTTTTTACAGTAGCCCCAAAGGTTGCACCGACAATCCCATCGGCGTGCACTCCCGGGTGCTGAGTGGCGAAAGCATTGGGGTTCCCAGGAGCATTGGGGATTATGTCGTAAAGAGTGCCAAACTGTGAATATATCAAATCTAAGTGCTAGGCATGACGTATTGATTGGTCTTCTGTGACCGCACCACCTAGAGTGACATCTCTAGTGATTTTCGGGAGTAAGGACTTGCAGAACCAGTCCGTTAAGAGAAAGCCTGGGATGGGAGCTTTGACTAACCTCCACCTATGTCTCCATTCATAAATATGATCGGAGATGTTAGTGGTGGTATCCTGATGAAATGAAGTGAGGAGCTTTTTCCCCATCTCATAGCGGATAGGTAGCTGGAAATTCTTTAGGAATTTCATCACTAAAGTATCAAAAGTGTTTACTGATGCATGTGGTAACTCAATATACCATTATGTTGCGTTGCCAGTGAGGGTGTGGGGAAAAATATGTAACCAGACACTATCATCCACCATAGAGTTTGAAACACACGAGATATGGTAGGTGGTGATGTGGGTGCCCCGATCCTCCCCTTGTTTTCCATCGAACTTTGGGATGTCCATTGGTATTTTATGCGGGATCAGTGGCCATTGTAAGTTGTGATAGATGGGGTCATTTGTCAACTTGTATAAGTCAGGTATATCCAATGTTGCCAAGAAAGGCAGAGAGTTAGGTGCCCCTGACTTGGACCATGGTGATGACGGATGACTTGAAGAGCTTTGCACCCCTCCCATAATTTGGTTCCCCATAATGTACATGGGTTGCATGGTGTAGCAGTTTCTTTGCGGTATGGTGTTGTAGAGTGGATTTCCATGAGGATTTTGATACTGGGGTATGAAATTTCCCCCAATATAAGTGATGCCCCCTTGACTTATTTGAGTATGTGAGTAGGGTTTCCCCATGGACTAGTTGGGAATCCCTTGTGGATTCTTGCCCGCAATGGAACTGACCATTTGGCCTTGATTGAAAAAGAGGACACTCATGTCAATTAGTGACTAACCATGCATGCTTGAGAACGGAGAGGGAACTGTTACGTTCCCTACCGGCATGTGCATATTGGGAACCCCCCCAGGTATTTAAGTCTGGGGGTATGAACTATACATTATCGGTCGACAATATTGTTGGTAAACGGGAACCGTGCCCATAGTGCCACATTGAGTGTTATAAGGAGCACTATATGTGGCACTTGTCGAAGGTATGCAGTGTGGCACCATAGGGGTGGAACCTGGCATCTGCTAGGTTCCACTCATAGAGGGTGTCATGTGAGTGGTTGTACCTAGGACAAATCGGATAGCGGGATTCGTCATTACTGGTGTTGTGGAGATTGTCGACTGGGAGAGTGGTGAAGGAACAAAAGTTTCCCTAACGTTCCACAACCCGTCAGTCGTCAACTGGATAGATGGAAATTTTCCAACTACCGAAGCAGGAAGTACTCGTGCCATAGGAATTAAGAGTGGGTCCAACTGACTTGTGAGCGGAGGGTTAAAATGAGGAAGAAATCCTTCTGTGAATAAATCCTCTAGCAAACTTGAATCGTTAGTGGTCCAAACAGATCTCGTGTGAGATCTGGGAGACTGATTCCTTGTAGATGGGGAATCCGATTCATTGGAGCTCGGTGGATCCTCCACAATGAGTGGAGGAAGTCCTAACAATCGTCTAGAGTGACGACGAGGGCTGGATGTGGCCACAGTGACCATTAATTTTATCAATAAATTTTTATCGTGATGTTTTTTAAAGTCTCAAAATGATAACACTTGGGTACCTAATATAAAAGATACACTAAGTCTATCAATCAGCAAACAAAGGGAAAATACCTCGTCTGATAAGCACCGATCACTGAAGATGAAACGCAATATCTCAGTGAATAACAAAGAAGGATGGTCAGATGTACAGTTATGGTTACTTTAGAGCTTTGCCCAGACCTTAGATTGAGGGGCCAAGTACTCTCGTGAAGATGAGCACTCTCCTAAAAACTAAAGACAAAGTAGGTCCATCTGAGTTAGGTACCAGGATAGCCCATCCCAGTCACCTTGTGTAAGTCCCTATAAGTTTGGCCACTAGAGATACCTCAAATTACAAACATCATCGGGGGGAACATAGTCATAGACAACATGCTATGTGGGCAGGATACCTGAGTCCCCGACTCGGCTCCGAAATCCCTGAAGGGACCCCCAGTACACAGAATGCCCAAAGGATTTGTAAGAGAAGGCAGGCTACCTTTAATTACAATCCAATGTTGTCTCATATGTTTCTTCGTTGTTAGTGGAGTGGTCCTGGTAATATGAATGCAGAAGGAATTTTTCACTTGTTAACGACACTAGTTTTGGTTTTCAATCTTGCGCATTTCACTCACATGCTTATCCCAAGATCCTAGCCAGCTAATGTTGGTTTGCTAAAAAGAGTAACTGATTGATTTTAATGTAAATTTTATGTGTACTTGATTATTTTTCTTCGGTAGGGGTGTTGACATATGAAATATGGTGAGACTCTTGACTCAATAAATCATGCAGAAACAATGCTTTGAAAAAAAATTCAATTTGATGCAAACAAGCTTTATTCTACATATTCATATTTTTCACATATTCATAGTTTCGTTTGTGCATCTATAGTCTTTCAACACATGCATAACCAAAATATTATTTTCCAATATTTCCTAACAACTATCGAAAACCAAAATGAAGCAACTCACAACTATTTAAACAGAAGGATGAATACAAAATATCAGTCTTTCTTTCAGAAAAAATGTTTTTTAAGAGAGAAAAACCAAAACTTTTTCCTAAAAATAAATTTCTAGGACACCAATTTTGCTGACATAATATAGTTATAGATATTATTTCAGCCCATGAGAATATTTTCCATCCCTTTTGGTCCACAGATACTACTGGAAATGAAGGCAAAGGGAGACTAATGCTCTATAACAGTGGTTACAGAGAGTTAGTAGGGTCACTAATGCTCCCTGTACACAAGCACAGTTCTTTATAAAGCTCTGTGTAGCCTGGTAACCTACGTTAGTGTGGGAAATTTTGTACAACAAGGGTTTCCAAGATTAGTTTCTGAGATGAATGTATACTAGTAGGATGCAACAAGATATTAGGTGGATCAGAAAAAGGATTATTGAAGAATAGGGAGCTCTTAGAAGGAAGAGAGAACAGAGAAGAGTCTAGGTAGACCGAGAACTAGATGTATAGTCCCTAGTGGAGTCACCAATTCTGTTATGGGGTAAAATGCATGGTGTATGGAGAATGAAAACTACCCTCAAAGGCCTTCCCGGGACCTTCGACGAACTGTAAGATTATCTGCAGAAGCTACCAAGTTATACACATTTTCATCTATCAAATATAAGTTAACAAAGTATGGAAAGAGGATTACCTCAAGTCTCCTTATAGATTTGTTTGAAGATCGCTATGCAGCCAAGAAGAACTCCCTCAAAGCCGGCTCCAAATCAATTCCTACACAAAGGAAAGGAAAACACAATCATAGCATACAATCTTGAAAACTAATATAAGAATGCATAATGAACATCTATTAGCATACAACTAAACTACTCATCTAAACAATTATCAAAATGAACAACTCAATGAATAATCTTACCAACACTAGGGAGTAGGGAACACAACTACAGTTCTATATTAATAATGGAAAATTCATTACAACCATCCATTGTATTAGTCTTCCCTTGCCCCTTCTTCTTCTCTTTCTCTCTCTTTCAGCTCACTTATTCAAGTGTATGATAGTTCACAACATCTTAGTGGGCTATCCTTTCAAATTCTCTAACCCCTTTCACAATAACCCTCACTTTACTTATATAGCAATCGAGTTAGGGTTGCCAAGCTCCTCCTAGAGTTCACTAGGGCAAAAGCAATGAACTTTCTCCGCTTTTCAGCTCTTTCCCATTTGCCTTCTTTTCTTAGATTATAAATCCTCCAAATATCTTGATTTTGGATGTTTCCTTACTTTTATTGAGCAAATTTAGGGATAAATATATGGATATTTGTGAGTCAATTCGTTGGCTTGACCCATTGAACTTCCCTTAGTTTCACTAACGCTGCCCCTTCACTAGTAACATGAGTTAGTGGGGTCACTAATGCTCCTTTAGGCTTGGTAACAAGATTTATATACCAGGTTTTCAATGTGCAACTAGCATTACTGTGGAACCAAGGCCTGTAATTGTGGTCTTTTCTTCAATCATCTTGTCTTTCACCTCTGAGTTGATGAGGAGGTCATTTTGTTGTATAACAGATGCCCCCTAAAGTATGAGATCAGAGGCAGAGACGATGGCTGAAATAATTTACTGACACTGTAATTTTTTGTCAAAATTTTTAGAGAGAGAGAAGCTTCGGGTGGCAAGGGAAACCTAATACAACACATATATATATAACTGCTAAAATCATGTCCTAAGTTGGGCATTCCCATGCTCAGTAGCTATGTTAGAGTAATCTTCTCCGAAGAGATATAACAAGGCTGGCTGCCGATAAGCATAATGTGGATCCAGTATCATAATAGAATCATCCTTTAACAGTTGTCTCCAAAACCAATATCTGCAGCTTGGGAGAGGAAATAAGGTTGAATGATGCAAGCCTCTACCCAAGGTCTTGATTTCCACTTCACCAAACAACATAGATCGATACATGTGAAAAATATGTGTTGATGTCGAACATGCATGAAATCATCTAATTACCAATCAATAATGGAGACCGTTAACAAATGCGAGGAAGGTCACTGATAATGGTGATGGTCTCCAAGATGCACAATACAAACTAGCGAGTGTGAAAGATTTCTTTTTCATCGAACACTCGTAGAATCGCTTAACCAAGAGCCAATAAGGAGAACCCCTAATCAAACACAAGGTAACCTACCACTAATGTCTGCAAGTACCAAGGCACTAAATGTCTTTCTGGGTTATCTTCCTAGATAGAGTGTTGAAGTCGATAGGAAGAAACTTGTCGAAAGGTAGGCAATGATGTGTCCTACATCAATTGACATGAAACATGACAAGAATGATTTTGTTTTTTGAGGAATCTTTTGAGCATTTGGGTCTAAAAGATGGAGGGCATGATGAAAGGATATTTCTGATTAGTTGATGGAGGAAACAAATGGGTAACCCTTGAACAATAGAAGGCATAACAATGGTTTTAACTAGACAGCACTAGACTCATGAACAAGAGTGTTAGGATACAGAGACGTAATTGCATCAAGGTATATAGGCTAAAAATCATAGAATGGTGATCTGATAATCACCCTATGAGTGACCTCAGTTAAAGATTTATTGAATAAAGGTTTTACAGACTCATATGTTGGTGTGTGTGTTTCTATGTTAATTAGTAATGGATCGATTAGATTGCAAATACATAGACACTTGAAATGGAAAGACATCAGAGAAATATAGCAAGCAAATACAAGAACACAATAAATTAATGAGGAGTTCACCCTATCCTCTAGGGATACATCTCCAGTCCAGCTCTTCAGTGGTGGCCTTATTTTATTTTGTCTTAAGCAAATAATTACAATGCAGGAGCTCAATATTAGTCACCTAAAATAGATTTGCTTTGCAGGGTGGTTCTTGAATTCCTGAAGCCACTCGAGTGCATAGATTCTATTTCCTACCAGCTCTTTGACCTTTCTATTCTGACAGATCCTCTCAGGGATGGCTTGAATCTCTCAAGCCTTTAGTGCTCGAAGTTGCCTTTGGTCAGCTTGGCCCTCTATCTTCTTCTGCTTTTGCTTCACTGTCTTCTTCTATTCTATGTTCCTCCTCTCTGTGTTCCGTCCTCCTCTTGGGGTTCTCATTCCTCTTCTTTGTGTGTCTTCTGTCTCTGTTCATGGCTTTAAGGCCATTCGTTCCCATGTCTGTTCAGTTCCTCTTCCACCTCCATCGAATTGCCTACTGCAGTTGCACTTGGAGTTCCGTATTCGTTTTCATCATCAGGCTCACAGGGAGTGGCCACATGTCCTCCTGTAACTGTGCCAGCCTACTTCATCAATGTAATTCTTCAGTTAATTCGTGGAATGAGTCTTCCTCCACTGTGGCGGTCAAAATGGACCTCAAATTCTTCTAGATTGTGGTTTATTCCCTCATTAAATCTGGTCTGGCCATCGGGTGCAATGTCAACCGTCCGATCTAGATCCCCTAGATCCAACGCCATCCGCTCATTTCACGCGGTTGACTTGCTCAACCATTAGCATGTGATGAGCAGCGGTTTTCTCTCTCTTTCAATTGCCACGCGTTGGGCACTGAGTGGAATTGCTCTGCTTTCATCCAAAACCGCTTACCATTCAAGGACCCCCAATCAATACTGTCAGTTTCAGAGTGGGTCTCGCCTTTATCCTTTAGCTCTTTTGCCTTTTGTCCTTTGATTCTATAGCTCTCCACATGACCAAGCACTCGGGGCTTCCCATTTCAAGCCTTTTAGCACAGCGATGTGTGATTATCAAAAACCTCCTCTGTTTCCCGATCTGAGCCTCCCAGGGGCTAATTTCGCCTCCCGCGCAGTCTCCATGGGCCTCAGTCAGCACGTTTTGACCGAGGTCCTTGTCGTTCCATGCTAGCTGCCACTGCCACTAGTTTGAGGTGTTTTTTATCGTTGTTTTGAATTCTTTGATGTTTTTCCTGACCTGATACAGTCATGGTTCTTTCTAACAATTCTTCATGGATCCAATTTGGATCATGGCCTTCCCACTGAAAAAGCTTTTGGACCACCAAAAGTTAGTTTTCAAGCGTCGACTAAGTGAGGGTATTTTGTTCATTGTCATCATCAATCTCACAGGGAGTGGCCACATGTCATCCTATAACTGGGCCGCCTACTTCATCAGTGTAATTCTTCGGTTACTTCGTGGAATGAGTCTTCCTCCACCGTGGCAGTCAAAATGGACCTCAAATTCTTCTAGATCGCGGCTTATTCCCTCATTAAATCTGGTCTAGCCATCGGGCGCAATGTCAACCATCCGATCTGGATCCCCTAGATCCAACGCCATCCGCTCATTTCACGTGGTTGACTTGCTCGACCGTTAGCACGTGATGAGCAGTGGTTTTCTCTCTCTTTCACTTGCCACACATCGGGCACTGAGTGGAATTGCTTTGCTTTCATCCAAAATTGCTTACCATTCAAGGACCCCCAATCAATACCGTCGGTTTTGGAGTGGGTCCCGCCTTTGTCCTTTAGCTCTTTTGCCTTTTGTCCTTCGGTTCTCTAGCTCTCCACACAACCAAGCACTCGGGGCTTCCCATTTCGCGCCTTTTAGCCCAAAGATGCGTGATTATCAAAAACCTCCTCTGTTTCCCGATCTGAGCCTCCCAGGGGCTAATTTCGCCTCCCACACAGCCTCCATGGGCCTCGGTCAGCACACTTTGACCGAGGTCCTTGTCGTTCCACACTAGCTGCCACTGCCACTGGTTTGAGGTTTTTTTTATCGTTGTTTTGAATTCTTTGGTGTTTGTCCCGACCTGATACAGTTATGGTTCTTTCTGACAGTTCTTCATGGATCCAATTCGGATCATGGCCTTCCCACTGAAAAGGCTTTTGGACCACCAAAAGTTGGTTTTCAAGCATTGACTAAGTGAGGGTATTGTTTTCTCACTTGCCCAATCTCAATCCACTTTACACTGCTTGGCTTTGAACCTTTGAGCCCAATCCTGAGGTACTCCACATCTCCCCTACACGTTGTCCTCACTTTCCTGTCCAGCATGGTGTCTTCGTACAATTCATTAAGATATTCAAGTAGCAAGTCATCAATAGAAGACAATTGACTCTGCTCTTCAGGGTCCTCAATCATTGAAGGTTTAAACAATCTCAAGCAATCTGCATTTACGACTGAGTAGATGTGCATGTAAGCTAGTAGATCAAGGCGAAAAGAATTTTCACCAATATTCTCAAGTATCCTAAAGGGTCCATACCTGATAAGACTTAGCTTTTTACCTTCACCTTGCATCCTGTCCTTGCTAATATACAGCCAGACCTGGTACCAACTTGAAAACTAAGCTCCATCCGATGCTTGTCATGCCTAGCCTTGTATTTGTCTTGGCTCTTTTCTAGCTGTTCCGATACTGCCTTGTGGATCTCCTAGATCTGTTCAATGAACCTAGTTTCTCTATCCACATCATTGTGTTCATCAACCATGGTATCTTTACCAAAGAAAAAATTCAAAGGAGACCTTGGGGTGAAACCAAAGCAGGTCTCAAAAGGAGATCTCTGTGTGGAAGAATGTTTTGCTCTGTTGTAAGCATATTGCACATAACACAAATGTTCATCCCAAAGCTTAGGATTTTTGCTGCAATATCCTCTCAGTAAGTGGATCACTGTCCTGTTAACTACTTCTATTCCATCAGTTTGTGGATGAAAAGTTGTGCTATTCTTCAGTTTGGTGTCCATCAGTTCCTACAAACTTAACCAAAACTTCCCCACAAATCGGGTGTCTTGATTAGATACAATAGAAATGGGTAATCCAAAATGAACCCATACATGTTCAAAGAATAATTTTGCAGTCTGTTCAAATATAATATGTTTATTACAAGGTATCAAAATACACATTTTGTTGAACCTATCCAAAACAACATATAGATTATCATGACCTTTCCTAGATTTAGGCAATCCTCCAACAAAATCCATGGAAACACTTTCCCAAAGGTGAGAAGGAACTGACAATGGAGTGTACAAGCCTAGTTTTTTGTTGTTGGGCTTGCTTTTAGCACACATAGCGCACCCTCTTACATATCTAAAAACTGTCTCATTCATTTTTGGCCAATAACAAAACCTTTGCAGTTATGCAACTGTTTTACTTACCCCAAAGTGACCTAATATCAGAGAAGTGTGTGCTTCCTTAATTATCTTTATTCTCTCAGTTTGTGGAATGTAGAGTTTCCCACAATGATATAAGAGTCGGTCCTTCACATGATAGTCCAATTCTTCTACTCTTTTGCCTTGATTCAAAGTTGCATATACATCTCTAAATTCCATATCCTGAGCATATTATTCAATGTAGCTTTCATGTAGTACAGAATTATGCTTAAGTATGGTAGATGCATTTATAATGGGTCTAAATAACATGTCTGCAACCTTTTTATGTATGCCCTTTTTATATCTGATGAATAAATGAAATTGTTGTAAAAAACCCATCCATTTGTAATGTCTTGATTGCTGCAACTTAGTTTAGGAGTGCAAATATTGAAGTGGTTGATGATTAGTATGTATTATTGTCTCTTTTCCCATTAAGTAGTGTTTCCATTTTTTCGCACTCTGAACTAATGCATACAATTCCTTATCATATGTAGGATTGTTAACTACTACAGGATTAAAAGTCTTAGAATGATAACATATGGGTTTACCATGTTGTGTCAACACTGCTTCCATGGCATAGTCACTGGCATCTGTTTGGATCTCAAATGGTGTTTGCAGATCAAGCAGTGCTAATACAGGTGCTATACTAATCTTTTCTTTCAAAGTTTATAAGGCTTTTTGATGTTTGCCTCCCCACTAAAACACCTTATTCAATCATGTTAAAGCATGTAAGGGAGCTGCAATTGAGGAAAAGTTAGAAATTAACTTCCTCCAATATCGTTTTTCTCCTAAGAAGCTTCTCACTTCTGTAGCAGACTTGGGTTTAGGCCAGTTTACAATGACTGGCACTTTAGAGGGATCTATTTTCAGTTCACCTCCCCCTACTATGTGACCCAAGTAGTTTAGAGATGTTTTGCCAAATTCACATTTTGAGAGTTTAACATAAAAAATTTATCTTTTAAAAACATCTAGTGTTTGCTTAACATGCTTTAAATGTTCTTCCCACGTTTTACTAAAAATCGTAATGTCATCAAAATACACAATAACAAAATCATCAAGAAAATATCTGATTACATCATTCATTAATCTCATGAAAGTAGCAGGAGCATTGGTCAAGCCAAAAGGCATAACCAGCCATTCATACAATCCCTGCTTTGTTTTGAAAGAAGTCTTCCATGCATCTTGTTCTGCAACCCTGACCTGATGGTATCCACTGTGCAAATTTAGCTTGGTGAAATAAACAACTTCTTTTAATTGATCTAAAGGATCATCTATGCGAGGAAGGGGATAACGATTTTTCTTGTTATCTTATTCAGTGCTCGATAGTCAATACACATTCTCCACGAGCCATATTTCTTTCTCACCAAAATGATTGGTGACCCACATGGTGATGTGCTAGGCCTAATGAATCCCTTCTTGAGAAACTCCTGCACAAATTTCTTGATTTCAGCATTCTCTAAAGCAGACAACCTGTACATCCCAATGTTAGGCAATGGAACATCTTGCTGCAAAATAATATCATGTACTATTCCCTTTTTGGGTGGTGGACCTTTAGGTTCTTGAAATAAGACATCATACTTTGAAACAACCTTTTCTATATCAGCTTGTTGTTCAGCATTACAACCCTCAAATGCATTGGTTTTATCTTGTTTCTTTTCCTTTACGACCATCAGTAAGAATTGTTTGCATGAATTTATCATTCTTTTCATATGCCCTGAGTTTATGACAGTATAATTATTCTTGAGCTTAGGAGCTCTTACAAAGTATTCGATTCCATCTTTAACAAGTAGATACTTGTTCTCAGCTCTATATAAAATAGCCTTTCTATTATACAAGTAAGGACTTCCTAAAACAATTCCACATATATCCAAAGGAATTACGTCTAACTCAACCTCATCTACAAATGATGACCCAAAAGAAAACATGAGTTTTCACTGTCAAGTCACTTGTAGTTGTGCTTTATCATTCAACCATCCTAATGGGTATGGTTTCTTGTGAGGTGTAGTTGCTAATCCCAATTTCTTTACAATTGCTTCAGAAATTAGATTTACTTGTGAGCCACTATCAAATAGAGTATCAATCTTTTGATGTTTGGAAACAACTCGAATATGGAAAAGCTCATGTCTTTTTCTCTCATTTTCTTCACCAATAATAGATTGATCAGAATTACTAGTAGATGCTTCATAATTCTTACCTTTTATACCTGTGGCTACAATAGTTGTTTCATCTCCTGAGTCTGACCCCAAATCTTTCTGAATAGCTACAACATTCTTCTTCCTCTTGCCCTTGGACTTCTTAGGCCTCAGCTCTGGAAGCAGAATACAACAATGCTCATCATCATGCCCATCATTTTTACAGTGAGTGCATGAAGTTTTGATTTTCTGTGCAGTGTTAGCCTTCCTTGCTTTCCACTTCTGCCTTCTTTTCTCCTTGCTTTTGCTTGCAGTAGGTTGGGATGGTCCCCCAACTTCTGGATTTCCATTCTTTCCTCTAGCTTCTAGATGAGTAGCTTGTACAGATACCTCATCTATACTAGTGGGATTGAACATGAGGATGGTATGCCTCATGTAGCTGTGTAGACCACCAATGTACTTCAAAAGAGTCTCTCATGAGTCTAATGAGATACCCAACATCAATGCTATCTTTCTAAATTCTTGAGTGCACCCTTGCACACTTTTCCCTTTCAACTGTCGAAGAGTTTGCCAACTCATCATGGCTTGTTGCATGTAGGCCAATGGATAGAACTGCTTTTTTATTGCAGAAACAAAGTCACTCCAGAGAGAGATAGTCTTACCATGTCTTTTTATATCAGCTTGGGTTCTTCCTTCCCACCAAACCAAGGTAGTGCCTCCTAGGCGTAGGCTTGCCAGCAGAATCTTGCTCTTGTCTAAGTCTATGTTCTATACCCTGCAATACACATCAATTTGTCTAATCCAATTATCCAACTTTTCAGCATTTAGCTCTCCATCATATATAGGCAAATCAAATTTAACCTCTAGCTTGATCAAAGATGCATTCTTGTTATGTACAAGGCTATTAGGAGGTGTGAGAAAGCTTTCCTCTTTCCCTTTTCCCTTGGAGTGGTCATGGAAATGAGACTCATCTTCTTCTTTATCTTGTTTAGAACCTGAGGAGTCTTCAACCTTATGCTTTCTAAAGTCCCTATACTTTTCTTATACCATAGACTTTATAGCTAGGAAACTTTCTATGAACTGAGGGTCTAGCCCCACAGAACCTTCCTCCGACATTGTCTTCCAAGGATAGACTCTCCCAATTTCAGGATTAGTTTCCACCAACTCTCCTTCTCCTAATTTGAGCTTTGATCTAGTGAGCATTCAACAACTAAACCAAAACAAGCTTGTCTAACCTTATCGCCTAAAGATCTGATACCACTTGATCTGATAATCATCCTATAAGTGACCTCAGTTAAAGATTTATTGAATAAAGGTATTACAAACTCATATGATGGTGTGTGTGTGCCTATGTTATTTAGCAACAGATCAATCAGATTGCAAATACATAGACACTTGAAATGAAAGACAGCAGAGAAATACAGCAAGCAAATACAAGAACACAAGCAATTAATAAGGAGTTCACCCTATCCTCTAGGGCTACATCTCCGATCCAATTCTTCAGTGGTGGCCTTATTTTATTGTGTCTTAAGCATAGAATTACAATGCAGGAGCTCAATATGAGTCACCTGTTGGCAGGGTGGTTCTTGGAATCCCCAAGCCACTGGAGTGCGCTGACTCTATTGCCTACCAGCTCTTTGACCTCTGTTACACAAAAATATCATCACCATGATTATTTTCAGTCAGTATGGGTCTATCATCACTTGTACTGTCCTCCTAAGCAAGTCTCAGACCTCAGCTCTTCAAATCAAGCTTTGGAAATGAGAGAAAGACATTAAAAATTAATGTAACTCTGGTTCTGCACTTTCTCTCATAGTCACCAGCGGTCCCGCACCTTCTGTGTACAAAAGCTGCGTACTTGCCCGCTCTGTCCCTAACGGTGTAGGTGCGGACCCCTGTGAAAGTCAAAAGGTGCAAGTTTTATCTTAAAAAACTCACTTTGGGTTAATTCTAGAGGTTTCTAGAAGGAATTTTGACGTGGATTGTTCGCTCTAAGGTGGTTCATGCATCCCAAAAGAGAAGGAGCTAATCCCTTGATGAGAGGAGCTATCCCTTTGAAGGAGGGATTTATCCCTTTGAAGGAGGACCTAGTAACCTCCCTCCATTGCACTATAAATATAGGCATTGGGCTGGTTGCTGGGGAGGTTAGAAGCTGAACATTTTTTAGGGTAAATGCTGGTGAAATCAAGACTTCCTAGTTAAGCCTAAAGAGGAGAGATCACATACCTTTTTGGTTTCATTGGGGAGTGAGTGAAACTTGTCAAAGTAGAGGAGACTTCTTACTTGACCCTGGGAGGAGCTTGTACAGCGTCAAGGCAAAGGTTGTAAGGTTCTTCTTCTTTTGAATTAATACAATCAAACTCATTTTTCTCAACAAGTATCTTATGTTATTTGTTTCATGGACTCCTTGACTTTCATGTTAAATATGTTTTATGCAATTGGATTTTCAGGTGCTATTTAATTTGTTTGCCTTGTTTGTGTTTGCAGATTGGCGAAGAGGAGCTCATTTGGATCAAAGGAGCGAAGGCATCCACAAGCTAGCGTTGGACCTAAGGTAGGTCCTAAAAAAACTTGTTTACTATTGTTTATTAAAGCATATTTAGAGAAAGATAGTGTCTGGTTGGTTTGCTTGTCATTAGGTCTTCTTTAGATTCTAGGAAGGTCTATCTTTTCCGCAAGATCGACTTATTCCGTGTGACAAAATGGTGACCATACTGGGGAATTGATTGTTTTCCTTGTTTATACTTTGACCTGAGAAACTCTATTTTTGTTTCTGTTTTTGGCTTGATGATTATGGGATTGGGTGGATTTAGTTAATTTTGAGTTAGTTTTTATTTTTCATAGTTTTGGGAGAAGTACGCACCCTCTGAGTTAAGCACAGTGCGTACCTGTACGCGCTTTTGCTTTGTGCACAGAGCATGAACGCACCTGTGTAAATAGGCTGCCTACGTACCCTGTCAAAATTTTGAGAAATTTTAAATTTTTCTCTTTTTTATCAGTTTAGAATTTGTTTATAGGTTTTAGCCATTGCCCAGACCTACGTGTACCTTGTCAAAAACTTTCCTTGGTTTAATTTCACTAGTGTTAGGGTTTTAGGTGAAATTCCTAGGAGTTTTGCTTGTTGGGTTTGTTTTTCATTTTGGTTGTGTAGTGGCTCTGAGCTTAGAAGCTGTAGGGAGTTCAGATCACCTTAGTGTCTACCAGCCTTCTTATGAGTATGACCATGTATGAAATCTCCCCTTGTTTGAGGAATCCGCTTTGAGTTTTCTCTTTACAAAACTTCGAAAAGCTTGTGTTTGAGAGATTGGATTTTCATTTTAAAAAAGAAAACGAAATTGGTTGTTCTTGACTGATTTGTGATTTTGCATAAATTAGTCCTTAGCTTGCATCTAGCTGAGTAAAACATCCTTAAAAAAGACTTTTAGTAGGCTTTGACTTCAAATAGGTTTTTATGATTTGTAGATCTCAAATTTAGTCATTTTCATTAGTTTTGAGTGTTTTGAAAAAAATATATAAAAAAAAAATATCTTTTGGAAAAGTTTGTTTTTTGTAGTGATTGAGTGCTTTGAAATGAAAAGGGGAAATGTTTGTGAAATAGTTAGTTGTCTCGTTTTGAGTGCTTTGGAAAGGAAAAGCTCTTCTTTTAATTTGTTTAATTGAGAAAGATTTGTGTTTCTAAAGTATTTGCATTCTCAAACTCTTTCTTAGTTTAGAAATTCATCGAAGAGAAAAAGATTGTTTACATCATCTTAGGTGCATTTTTAGTGATTTTGAGTCGAGTCTTCATACCACGAGTTTCATCTCCGCACCTTTGGATTTAAACAAAAACCACTAAAATTAACGCTTAAAGTAAAATTCACCTAGTAACATTTTTATTTCTAGGGCTCTGATACACCAACTTAGCTTAGGCTAGTGTCTTGGAGTAGGAGAGTAATTAACTCTCCAAGATAGTAAAAACAAACAAGTAGTTGTATCTTGTGGTAGGGAAGAAATCCAATTGTTGCATTTATGCTCTGGGAAAGCTCCTCTTAAAGGAGAAGCACGAGATCGTGTTCGAACCAGTGTGGGAATCAATCCTTCCTCATTGGGAACAACGCCAGATATTCACATATTAAAAACGGTAAACCTCGGATTAACCATTGTTGAGGAGCCTGGGGTCACTTGTTGGTAAACCTTGGATTATGTCAAGGAGCATTCAAGGGGATTGAGCTTGCTACTTTGCCCTTGCATGCGTATCGGATCATAGACTGTTCCCCTAGGTGTATTTGTCTTAGTTGGTAACCTTAGTGGCCATATTCTTTAGGACTCTTCCTGAGGTGACAGTGATGGGAAGATCCCACTGTACCTGGAGCAGACGTCGGCTAGACTCACTTGGATTTTCTGGGGGGTTCACTTCACTCGAGACGGTTAAGTGGAGGAACTTGTGCCAGTCTATTCATTAAGCAGGTTGTCGGGGTAACTGTTCCAACCGCCATTTCTGTACTGAACTCTGCGATGTTGGATTTCATCACCAACTAGTGTTTTCGGTCCGGAAATTTACTGCTTGTGTGTGTTTGATCTCCTAGATTATTTAGGCGTGTGATTCAAATTTGTTTGGTTCTTTAGAGACCTTAGGTGCTTTTTATTGAGATTTTACTTTGTTTGCGTGTGAAGTAGCTAAAAGTCTTTAATTGTGGTCAAATTACCAAGACAGTCCCGTAGACTTCGGGGCCAGTCTCCTGAGATTATAAACGTGGCTGAGTTATTGAGGAAGTTCTGTAGAATTCGGGGCCAACCTCCTGAGGAAGTACCAAGCCAACTTGAAGGCTTAAAAGTCCTCGTAACTCCTAGAGACAGTAGAGTTGGGTCACCGGAAGAAGGAGAATCTTCTTTGATAGTACATCCTGATTTTCAAACACCAGTAGCAGGATATAATCCACTGTCAGTGTCTGTCTCCGAAATCGCTGGTAGCTTTTCATCTACTAGTGATATCGGTGAAGAACCCGAAATATCTGAGCCTGAAAGTGAATTTGTTGCTACTCCGACATCAGGGTTTGTTTCTCCAACTTTTAGTGGTCCTGTTTCACCTAGGGTAGAAAGAGTAATCACTCAAGATCTTCCTTCTGGACTTATCTCTATTGAAGAACTTGCTCCGGAAGAAGAAGAAGTAGGCATCCCTATCCCTGAAAATCAACCTGTCATTGAACTAAGGGAGCGTGAATCAATTTTTTACAGTCCACCTAGGAGTAGTTCTTGGTATCTTTCTTTAACTAATTATTTAGAAAACTCAAGGTTAAGTTTTTCACCACCTCGTGCTCCTTATCACTCAACACCTAGAGGTTTTTATACTCCCGTAAATATTTCAGGACAGTCGTCCATGTTTACTCAATCACCCAAATCTTTTTTGTACGGTGGTCCATCTGTTCCCTCTGGGTATCAGTCTCTTTCTGGTACTTTTTTGGGAGCATCTCCTCAACCCATTGAGCAAGGGTTATTAACTGGAAGAAATGGTACAAAGCCGTTGAGCGTAGAAGACATTCTTATGATGTCAGGTTCTATTCCCAATCCTCAACCTCAAGGTGGCCAGTTACCACCTGGGGGGCAGCCTCAATTAACACCTAGGGGGCAACCTCAAGGTACACAATTTGCAACTGGGGGGCAACCTCAAGGATAGTACATACCTATGGGGCAGTACGTTCCTCAAGGTCAACCCCAGACTCAATATGTACCCCAAGGTCAACCCCAATATCAATTTATACCTCAAAGTCAACCCTAGTCTCAGTATGTGCCTCAAGGGTATCAACCCCAAGGTCAATACTCGAACCAAGGTTTCCACCTCCCCAAGGTCAAACGTATGTTCAAGGAACGGGAAATGTACCTTTCAATTATCAATCCTACCCTCAACCCAGTTATGGTCCTCAGTATTCTCAACCTGTTATGGGTCAGTACCCCAGAATGAATATAGTGTGGGATCCATCGCAAACCCAACACGTGTTGCAGCTAAGTGTACAGTTGTCATCTCAAACTGGACAACCCCTAGTTTTTGGTACACCCCAGCAACCAGTCCAGTCTAACATTCAAACTTCTGTACCTTCGGTAGTTTCTCAGCCTGGGCCCAGTACACCTCGTACTCCACCTCAAACGACTGCTACAACTGCCGCTACATCTGTTCAATCTACCCCACCTACTTCTGGAGTATCGACAGCTCTGGTTTCTACTGTTCCTGTATCTACTCCTCAGACATCTTTACCACCGTCTGGATCTATGATTAAAACTTCGGTTCAGATGCCTATAGGACAACCTGTTTTAAGTACGGTTGTCACAAGTCAACCACAATTCACCTATCAACCGTACCAGGGACAGTACCAATTCGGTCCTGTTGTCCAGCAGCCAGTTTATCAGTATCAACCGTATCCTGGGTACACTTATCAACAACCTCAACAACCCCAGTACGGTCCAGTTAATCCTGGTTTTCCGGGAGGATACAATATCCCGAATACGATTCCTATTCCTAGTTATCTTGGATATCCTCCTCCTGGGTCTGGTCTCATGACCCAGAGTTTTAGGGATCCTAATCGGCAGTTACCGTTTATCGCAACTTTGGACTTGCGTGACTTGTCGCGCCTAATGAACGATCCCATTAATTATCTTCCGTTTTGGCCACCAATGTCGAATAAGATGCCCAGTGACATTCCCAAGTTCCAAGGTAAATCAGGAGAGCACCCGTCGAACCATGTGATGACTTACCACATCTGGTGTGCGTCTAACTCCATCATAGATGATTCAATCCGTCTTAGACTTTTCCAGCGCACTCTAATTGGTCTCGCAGCCAAGTGGTACATTGAGTTACCGCGAGGCACTTTTTATAATTTTAGTCAGTTAGCTACCTCGTTTTTAACTCATTTTCAGTTGCCAATCCGATATGACAATGGCACGGAATTGTTAACTTCGCTAAAACAATCGACATCCACGTACATTTCAGATCATATTCATGAGTGGAGACATCGACTTCGTTTAGTGAAGGTATTTATTCCGGATCAGATCTTGGCTGAGTGGTTTGTAAAATATTTATTGCCAAAGATCACTGAAGATGTTGCTAAAGCTGGAGTGGTTACTGAGGATCAAGTCATTGCTCAAGCACAGTACCTTGACTTGGTCTATACTCAGTCAGGTACGTTACATGAAAAAATCCCCGATCTTCCCAAGAAAAATCAAATCGCTGCAGCTCCTTCAGGATCTCATGTCGCTGATGGTATGATTGGCACGGTTAACACTAAAAGTAAGAAGAAGTCTTCCAAGAATTCTTACCCTATCATAACCTTGCCTAATTCCCCAACAGAAGATTCTTCTGTAGAGATTTCCACCGATATTCACATTGTAGAATCATCTACAGCCAAATCAAAATCCGGTCGGAAGAAGAAAGGAAAGAAGAAGAACAAAACGGACAAAAGTTCAAAGGAGAAACCTGAAAAGGCGGAATCCAATGACGAAAAGTGCAAACCTCGTTATCCTTGTCTCATTTGTGACGATGAATATTTTACAAGAGATTGCCCTCATCGTGTAGAGGTTGCGAAGATTTTCAAGGGTTCCCAAACTCCTGCTGTTTTGAAGGATCCTTTTCCGGCTCAAGACAGTAAGATGATAGGTTCATCCTCGGGTGCCAATGAAGAACCCATACTGATGATGTCCCATGTTAGGATTGCGACTTGATCGAAAGATTATGGTAGTAAGAGTCTTGTTGATGGTAAAGAAGCAAAATCTTCCCATTCTAATCCATCAACCTCAGCTCCCGGTTCCGATCCACTACAGATCGAGAAACCTAATCCAGACTTGGTAATCAAACCACCCGCTAAGGGTATACTTTGAAAGTCAGCTTTAAATCCACATGCGAGAGCGGCTCAGAATTATAACATTGTTGAGGATTTAGTTGTTTCACCCTCAGCAATATCGGCTTTGGAAGTGCTGCAATCATGCTCAGCACAACGTAAATTACTTTTGTCGGCTATAGGAGTTGTTGATGTTCAGGACCCGAACCTAATAATTTTTTATCTAGAAAATAGTACACCACGTTTGCCTCATCAAATGGCCTATTCATCGGACTGTAATTGATGAGGGAACCTCAACGTGTATTATGTCGATACAGTGTTGGAGATCGCTTGGTTCTCCTTCACTAAATCAATCCCCGACGATTCTAAAGGCCTTTGATGGCCATGGGTTTCATCCTTTTGGCATTCTACAGGATTTTCTTATAGGGGTTTAAGGAAAAACCGTTAGTCTAGATGTGGAGGTGGTTGATGCCCCTCTAGACTACTACCTTCTCTTGGGTCGAAGTTGGTCTTACGCTATGACAGCAGTCGTTTCATCGGTCTTTCGAGTAATAAAGTTTCCACACAATGGGAAGATCGTAACAATAGACCAGCTGGCTTACTTTTCATCCGACCCAGCCTCTTCGGAGAGTATTCAACATGTTGGTAAAATGACTATCCCATATAATGATGTTGGAGTAGGATTAGTTAAAGATGCCGGTTTACTGGGAACTTTTCCTTTTCCTCCAATCAACGCATCATCTTCATTTTCAACCATTCATATGATTACATCAGACACCATTATTTATGATGATCCTTGGATCGTCCCTTCTGAATCTGAGATAGACTCATTTGGCAATTCCATGCCTTTGAGTCCATATGAAATTGCCTATGAAGCCATGCAGTCTTTTTCCAACTCGTGTTCAACCAAAAATGACTTAATGAATATGGTCCGTGAAGAATCACTTTTCACATCAACCTCGGATTTAACTACGTTTTCTGAACTTGTTCACTCTGATGAGAAAATTCGTGAAATCCTATGTGTAGATGATTTACCATGGGAATATCTCCATCACAGATCTTCGTTTTTACCTGAGGATGATCATTTTGAAAATGATTTCTCATCAATTTTTACAACCGAATATGTCAACGAACCTCAGAATACAATGAAACATCCCGATTCAGAGTTAAATTTGGGAAACATCTCTCGAACTTTTCCTATTGACATTTCGGTTAAGGCGGGAATTGTTGAGAACATTCATATAGGTGCCCCGTGTACAGATGACGAAATTCAAATATATAAGGCCCTATTTCAAGAATTCTGCGACATGTTTGCCTGGTCCTATGAGGGAATGCCAGGAATTGATCCTGCGATTGTTGTTCATGAGATCAAGACTTACCCAGATTCTAAACCCGTCCGGCAATGTTTGCGTCAGACTCACCCACGAAACGCTGCTGCAATTAAAGCAGAAGTTGAAAAACTGTTGAAAACAGGTTTCATTTATCTGATCCCGTTAATGGATTGGGTATAGAATATTGTTCCGATTAACAAAAAGCAGGGAACAATAAGAATATGCATCGACTATAGGGACATTAATCGAGCCTGTCCAAAGGACAATTACCCAACTCCCTATATCGATCAAATCATTGATGACTGTGCCGACAGCAAAATATTCTCCTTTATGGACGGTTTTTCCGGATACAATCAAATCAACATTCTACCTGCCGATCAACCAAAAACGGCTTTCATTTGTCCATGGGGGACATTTGCCTATTGCAAATTACCTTTTGGGCTTAAGAATGCCAGAGCAAATTTTCAAAGGGCGATGTCTTATGCGTTTCATGATATCAAACACATTGTGCAACCGTATCTCGATGATTTGCCTGCTCATTCATTACATCAAGCTGATCACCTCGTCCATTTACGAGCAATCTTTATGAGGTGTAGGCATTATCGTATTCGATTGAACCCACAAAAATGTGTCTTCTGTATAGAAACAGGTCGATTGCTGGGATTTGTAGTTTCGAAAGCCGGCATTCACGTTCATCCCTCGAAGGTCGAAGCTATCATCAAATTGCCTCCTCCTTCGAGTCTTCGCCAACTCCAAAGTTTGCAGGGGAAAGCAAATTTTTTACGACGATTCATTCCTAACTACGCCGAGGTTACAAAGGGTTTTACCCAGTTGTTGAAGCAAAACACTCCATTCTATTGGGATGAGATAGCTCAGAAATCTTTTGATGCACTCAAACACGCGTTGACCCATGCACCGTTGTTGCATCCTCCCAACTACAACTAGGATTACTTCTTGTATCTCGCTGCCTCTCATTCCACCATTGGAATGGTCTTAGTTTAGGAAGATGAATCAGGAACTGAACATGTGATATATTACCTTAGTCGAACGTTAAATCCAACTGAGCTAAAATACTCACATGTGGAGAAATTGGCATTGGCAGCCGTCCAAGCTGTCCAACGTTTTCGTCACTACATTCTACTACGTAAAACTACGATAATTTCGAATTTGCAACCCTATGATCTACATTTTGAACAAGAAATTTCTAGGGGGAAATTACTCTAAATGGATCGTTATCCTACAAGAGTTCGACTTGGAATTTGAGAAATCTAAGTCTAAGAAATCTTTAGTTTTTGCGGAGTTAATGTGTGACTTCCCGCGTGCTGACACGGAAACTGTGATGGAGGAGCCCATTGCAGACGAATCCTTGTTTCTAATCAGCACTTTAGATCCGTGGTATGGGGATATCATCATTTATCTCCAGACCCAATCCTTTCGGCCAGAAATTTCAAAGTCAGAACGTCAGAAAATTCGATTCCAGTCCCAACAATTCAGGATTATTGGAGATACTCTTTATCGCCATGGGGCAGACTCTATTTTTCGACGTTGCTTAACTCACGAGGAAGCTGAAAGGGCTCTAAATGACTACCACTCTGGAGTGTGTGGCGGTCATATATCTGGGTATGCCACAGCCCAAAAGATATTGCGCGCTGGCTACTTATGGCTGTCTTTATTTAAAGATTGTATTACGGCGGTCCGAAAATGCCACAACTGCCAGATTTTTTATCGTAAGATGCGCGCTCCACCTGCTCCTCTCCACCCTATAATTGTCGTTGGTCCTTTTACCAAATGGGGTATCGATTTTATTACATGTAACCCTCACTCGGCCGGGGGGCATGCGTATATCATCTTTGCGGTAGATTATTTTACTAAGTGGGCCGAGGCGATGCCTACATTCGAGGCAGATGACAAGACAGCTGCAATTTTCGTGTTCAATCATATAATTGCTAGGTTTGGTGTCCCACAAGCGATAATCACTGATCATGGGCATCATTTTCGAAACGTTATGATGATCGAACTTATAGGCCAGTTTGGTTTACGTCACGACAGTTCAACCCCTTATTATCCACAAGCGAATAGTCTGGTTGAGTCCATCAACAAAGTTTTAGTTATCATGATCCGACGAATCATTGGGATTTATCGGTCGAATTGGTACAACATGTTGTTTTCGGCGCTTTGGGCATACCGAACTTCAGTAAAAACATCAACAGGGTTCACTCCTTTCCAACTAGTCTATGGGTTGGAAGCTGTGTTACCCATTGAATGAGAAATCCCATCACTGCAAATGGCCATTGAGTTACTTCCAGCCACTTCCGAAGAGGAAAAGCGTTTGTTATACTTGGCTCAATTAGATGAGAATCGATGTGATGCTGCATTGGCGATCGAGACTCACGAAAAACGGATGAAAGCTCAGTATGATCGAAATGTGACCCCTCCAAATTTTTCGGAAGGGGATCTAGTCTTAGTTTATGATCAAGCTAATGATAAATTAGGCGCTGGAAATTTTTTTCCTATGTGGCATGGTCCCTATGTTGTCAAGCGAAAGCTAGCCAAAGGGGCTTATGAATTGGTAGACTTTGATGGGGACTCTTTGGGTAAACCCAGAAATGGCCTTTACTTGAAGAGGTATTATGCTTAAAAGAATGGGTATGGAGATTTTTAGTTAGGATAGTTTTTCTTTCTAGCTGGTGTGTTTTAGTTTAAACAGTGTGCTTAGCTTACAGACTATTTTTTTCGTCATTATTCCTGCTTGTCTTGGTTTTACTCTTGATATTGCAGATGTCGATGCCTCTCCAAACATACATTGGTTTCGCTGATGGTGCTTGTCATAATACACAGAACATCTCTTCCGCAGCTTGGGTTATCTATTCACCCTCTGACGAGTTAGTATCTATGCATGGGGTAAGCCTCAGTCAAACAACAAACAACATTGCCGAGTACAGTGCAGTGATTGAGTTATTGTCTGAATCTATTTTATTTTGGATTCGGAGTTTGATAGTGAGGTTAGATTCTGAACTAATTGTATTACAGCTTAATAGAGTGTATGCCATTAGAAATCCAGTGTTATTAAGATTATTTTTGAGAGTGCGTCTCTTGGAACGTGAATTTGATTACATTGAATATCAGCATATTCCGAGATCTTTAAATAGATTAGCAGATGCAATTGCTTCTCGAATGTTAAATAAACATTTTCAATAATCATACATGTAAATTTAAAATCATTCCATAACATGATCAACAAGATAAGCTGGTAATAGTGATATATATATATATATATATATATATATATATATATATAGGAGTGTGTCAAAAAATACATCGTCCTCAATCATAGGTTGAAAAACACCTTATGATCGACAAAAATGATAAGTACAAAAAACAAAAATGTCACATGTTCCCACAATAGGCGATCATCCTATCACTAGTGATGATCTCTATAAGAAACCACTGCACGGGTCACCTTGCAAAGGAACCCCCTAAAAGGTCCCGAGACTCCATTCACATAACGTTGAAGTCGACGAGGAATGTCATCTATAGTGGTCTTAGGAATATCTCCTGTCAAGCGCTCAAGATTACCCTCCAACTCGGCCAAAACCTCTGTTGATTCGTCCTGTGGGGCTGGCGCGAGTGCAATTGGTTGCCTCCTCTCGAAAGGTCGGAGAGCGACTGGTCGTTGTGGACCCACATCTGCATTTTAAAACTATCAGTTTTGAGATGATGGAACAATAAATAAAATAAAATAGGAAAAATTTTGAAAAGGATTTTACTTGACTCGTCCCACTGCTCTCCTGGTGGAAGAACCATGTCTGGGTCACCACGAAAATCTATCCCAGCGTAAGGGAAATCCTGAATGGAAAAGACCTGGTTTTTCAACCATTGGAAATACTCAGGTTTGAAGTGAGCAACCTCTGTCCTCTCGTCCGGGTGACGGGCCATGACTGCGACCCATCGCATCAGTTTGGGTTCTCGAGGAAGCCCAGCTCCAACAATAAGGTGCTGTGGGATCAGCATAGGAACCCTCTCCAGGCCAAAACTCACGACCAAAGCCCCATAACCAAAGGTCTTTAGTCGTCCGTTGTTGGCCCTGGTCAGTTGGCCTTTCACATTGGCCAACACGGCATCGCACCAGTTGAAGATGGTGCCTCGAAAGCAATCAACTGCCATACGCATCTGGGATCCGGTGGCAATATGTAATGCGGTAGCTCCGCAAATTCTGGTGATAGTGAATCAATCACCATGAGCTCAGGACGGGATATCGTGTTTATGTCTATCCCTTTGTCTCTAGCTTGGCTGTTGCAGTACTCTAGCCAGAGGCTATCGACAAACTAGCCACCTGACCTAGTCCCCTGCAGAGTCAAGTCTTCGCCTCTCTTAGGCAAACCAATCAAGAAATAAATGTCCGCCAGCTCGATTTCAAGCTGGTGGCCGCCAATGAAGAAGCACTGGTCCTGTATGCTCCATCTGTCAACTAGCCACTGTAAGAAATCCACCTGAGCCCTCATGCCAGGCATGGCCCAGAATTTGTACAGTCCGCACGCCCTCAAAGCATCAAGTGAAGGCTGATGATTCCATGCGGCAACATCCATGTCCCCGTGCTCTCGTTCACGCTAATATAGCATGATGTACTCTCTACATCAAGTATAAAGATTAATTAAACTACTAGAAAATATTTTGATTGGTCCATATTTGAGAATTTTTGGGTTCAAAACCCTTGCGGCGGGGTACGCACCCTCCGGGTTAGACACAGTGCGTGGGACCGCACTTTGTCTACACGGAAGGTGCGGACCCCAAGCTTTTTCCCAATGGAGAAAAAGTCGGGGTCTGCGGGTCTGCAATGGTAAACCTACGGGCCCCCACGCGCCGGTTTTACGCCTAAAAACCCTCCCAAAAGTGAAAATAAAAGACTAAAACAAAAATTAAATAGTTAAAAATGAAGAGTAGGATGATGTGGATTACCTGGAGAAGACCGCGCTCGATTCCAACGGTTGGATTTTCCGCAATCTTCACGGGAAGTTTTCTAAGCAAAAGCATTATTTTCTCACCCAAACTCAAACGGTAAAAATGATTTGACAAAGGCCCTTTTTATAAGTTTTTTGAGTAAATAAATCGCAAATTTGTTTATGTTTCACTTTGAAAAGGTATTTTGCGACGTTTTTATCCATTTCAAACAAGTATGAATAATGTTTGTGTTTTTGTGCAGAATAAAGGATTATTCAGGCAAAATCTATCATTTTCAATAGAAAAACATGTAGAGTCATCTTTAAGCTCTTTTCTGACTCCTAAAACATGAAAAGATTACCGAGTGTTTCTTTTAAACTCGTTAAAACAGAATTAAAAGACGGTCCACTTACCGCTCTTTTTCGACCCTAAAAACATGAAAATATTGCCAGATTTTTGTCGTTTCAAATTCGATATTGGTTATAAAACGACGTGTCATTGATCCCTTTTTTACTTTTTCGGGTCGAAGGCACTAATGACGAAAAGTACTCCTTGGTCGTAAAAGATCAAGCGGTTCTCTCAAGTATTATTTTATACTTTTTCGGGCTTGGGAGACACAAATTTACGAAAAAGGTCAACCCTGGAGTCTTCTTAAGTTTTTCAAACTCTCTAAAATTGAAAAACGCCGAGTTTCTCCTATACTGGACTTGTTAAAATTTCACAGTAAAGGACCTGTTCAATTACAAACAGGAACGAACCACTCCTTCTTAGGGTTTGAATTTAAACTAAGTTGGACTCATCCGAAGGATAAGCTTATAATCAAGCAAATGATATCCTCCTCAAGCTTGTCAAAAATAAAGAGGTACTTGCCAGAAATGGTGGGGGGAAAGAGAGAAAAATGAGCCTGTTTGTCATACTTTGTAACCACTCTCGAACACGACACTTTTATTCACCTGGGTTGGGAAATCCTTTGCCTAACAGTTGATCAAACCACATTGAAAGTCTTCAACCGGTTTCTGGGTATTAACTTTGGGTCAATTATCACCAAACCATCTGTCGTGTCGTTATGTGTTCAAGAGGTAACTGCCAATAAGCCATTCATCTGCAAAATATCTGTCATCCGTCTTGACCATCCCTGAGTCAGTTCTTGCAACTAAATTTCTTCAACTTGATCTATGATTTCATGTTGTGGGCTTGCCTACGACGGATCGCTTTCTATCGACATCAGCTCATTCTCTAGAAATATGATCTAGGAATCGTCAGTACCTTGAGATCTGCATGCATCAATGGCAGGTTTCTCGCTTTTGACGACAGTTTACATCATTGACTTTCGATCAAAGGATTCTGTGACATGCTCGACATCAACACATTTATTCACATCTCATGGATTGTACTGGGTACTTTGAGAGCCATTGACATCACTGGTGGTTTCTCTCACACTTGTTAACAGTTTACATCATTGACTGATAATCAAGTGGTTTCTACCATGTTCGACATCAACACATTCATTCGCATGGATAGAATCGTACTATTTCAGGAAGTAGAAATGAAGACCTTGGATCTAGTTTCCACAATCCAGGCTGCGAGGAATTTTGTATTCATTATATAATGGACTATTCATAAACATATGGCTGCGCCCATACTGTTTCCACATGATTCTATACTTGTGATGTTTTACAAGATCATTCCTGTATCAGAAAAGTAGTTAGTTTCTAGACAGTTTTTATCTGAGTATGGGAATGCCTACCTCAGCGATGATATGATCTCATATATATCTTGCATTGAATGTTTTTACAGGTTCCGACCAGGTTCTCCACAAGATGATCCTCGAAATGATAAAGTACTTCACTCTTCCTAAATGATAAGAAATCCTCATCTACTACAGACTTCGCACTTTAGGGGGCAATCTGTTACACAAAAATATCGTCACCATGATTATTTGTAGTCAGTATGGGTCTATCATCACTTGTACTGTCCTCCTAAGCAAGTCTCAGACCTCAGCTCTTCAAATCAAGCTTTGGAAATGAGAGAAAGACATTAAAAATCAATGTAACTCTGGTTCCGCACTTTCTCTCATAGTCACCTGCGGTCCCGCACCTTTTGTGTACAAAAGCTACGTACTTGCCCGCTCTGTCCCTAACGGTGTAGGTGCGGACCCCTGTGAAAGTCAAAAGGCGCAAGTTTTACCTTCAAAAACTCACTTTTGGTTAATTCTAGAGGTTTCTAGAAGGAATTTTGACATGGATTGTTCGCTCTAAGGTGGTTCATGCATCCCAAAAGAGAAGGAGCTAATCCCTTGATGAGAGGAGCTATCCCTTTGAAGCAGGGCTTTATCCCTTTGAAGGAGGACCTAGTAACCTCCCTCCATTACACTATAAATACAGGCATTGGGCTAGTTGCTGGGGAGGTTAGAAGCTGAACAATTTTTAGGGTAAATGTTGGTCATTTCAAGACTTCCTAGTTAAACCTAAAGAGGAGAGATCACATACCTTTTCGGTTTCATTGGGGAGTGAGTGAAACTTTTCAAAGTAGAGGAGACTTCTGACTGGACCCTGGGAGGAGCTTGTACAGCGTCAAGGAAAAGGTTGTAAGGTTCTTCTTCTTTTGAATTAATACAATCAAACTCATTTTTCTCAACAAGTATCTTATGTTATTTGTTTCATGGACTCCTTGACTTTCATGTTAAATATGTTTTATGCAATTGGCTTTTCAGGTGCTATTTAATTTGTTTGCCTTGTTTGTGTTTGCAGATTGGCGAAGAGGAGCTCATTTGGATCAAAGGAGCGAAGGCATCCACAAGCTAGCATTGGACCTAAGGTAGGCCCTAAAAACACTTGTTTTCTATTGTTTATTAAAGCATATTTAGAGAAATAGTGTCTGGTTGGTTTGCTTGTCATTAGGTCTTCTTTAGATTCTAGGAAGGTCTATCTTGTCCGCAAGATCGAATTATTCCATGTGACAACCTCTCTGGTCTGACAGATCCTCTGAGGGATGGCTTGAATCTCTCAAGCCCTCTGGTGCTTGACGCTGCGTTTGGTCAGCTTGGCCCTCTGTCTTCTTCTTCTTTTGCTTCACTATCTTCTTCTGTTCTCTGTTCCTCCTCTCTGTGTTCTGTCCTCCTCTTAGGGTTCTCATTCCTCTTCTCTGTGTGTCTTTTGTCTCTGTTCATGGCTTTAAGGCCATTCATTCCCAAATATGTTCAAATCTTCTTCCACCTTCGTCGAATCGCCTACTGCAGCTGTGCTTGGAGTTCCCTGTTTAGCGTCATCATTAGGCTCACAAGGAGTGGCCACATGTCCTCTTGTAACTGCACCAGCCTACTTGGTCGGTGCAATTCTTCGGTTACTTTGTGGAATGAGTCTTCCTCCACCGTGGCGATCAAAGCGAACCTCAACTTCTTCTAGATCGCGACCTATTCCCTCATTAAATCCGGTCTAGCCATCGGGCGCAATGTCAACTATCTGATCTAGATCCCCTAGATCCAACGCCATTCGCTCATTTCACACGGTTGACTTGCTCGACCATTAGCACGAGATGAGCGACGGTTTTCTCTCTTCTCTTTGCTCCACTTTCATCCAAAACTGCTTACCGTTCAAGGAGACCCCAATCAATACCGCCAGTTTTGGAGCGAGTCCCACCTTTGTCCTTTAGCTCTTTTACCTTTTTCCTTCGGTTCTCTAGTTGTCCATGTTATCACTCAGGTTGTCCCTTTTGAATCCCAAAGGGATACGGCCGAGGTAACCACAAACCAATCTTTGGACTGCAGGTCCTAGCCTACCTGCAGTCAGAGAGGGCTCTCTCTATAGGATTTAGCTTTGTTTAAGGGACGATTTTAGGCTAGATATGATGCACATGGGTTTTGTTTGAGTTTGGTGGGATGGTTGATCTATTCAAGCAGAGTTGGCATACAAAGTGTAAGAAGTTCAAACCATTGGGCATGGAGTCAATGAATGTGAACTGAAGGGTGCGTTTTCCTTGGTATAAGAGGGGAATATGGAGCAGGATAGCTACGCATGGCACAATGATTAAATGCTAGAACAAGGATGAAATGGAGGTTAGGGGATGAGAGGCAATTAAGGATCTCTCATCCAGCCAAAGAGGGAAAGTGGATGAAGACTATATAGGAGCAATGAAGGATTCCTAAACAACATTCAGAAATGAGAAATAGCTTAAACATGATCAATTAAGTATGCATATTTATCACTAATTCAGAGGAAAACATAGAAAAGTTACAAGAATTGAGCACAGAGGGCATGAAAGCCAGCTTTAAACTATTCCTTCTTCCTGAAACTTAGATTATGATATACAGATGATACAGATACATATAAACTGATAAACAGAGGGAGGAAAGACTTATTGAACCATGAGAAAGCACATGAATTCCACATCAAAGCTCTTCAGCCATTGAAAGCACAACCAGCCAGTTCAGATGCAAATATTCCAGCAATCTTTGATTACAGAAGTTCTTAAGCTTATAGCGCAAGTCTGGAATGAGAAATACAACCAACCAACCCTTTACACTATCCAGAGGGTGGTATAAATAGAGAAAATATCTACAACAGCAGATCTGATAGCAGATCTGGAGAAATGAATGCTTCTAACCTAACATTTATTGCAAATAAATGAAAGAATGCCTATCTACCAGCTGCGCAGGGACTGCAGCCATAAGAATGAATAAATTATTGGTCTTTTGAGCAATGCGCTGGCACTTCTGCAATAACTGTGCCTTGGGACTTGCTGCGCTGCTCATATGCGTCTTTGTACACTGTCTCTGCAAAATCTGGGCTTTAAACACTTGAATTGCCCCTCTAGGCGGTTCTACTGCTGTAGAGTGGCTTTAATGCTCATAACTGTGATCTGGTGGGCTTTGATGGCTCTGAGCTGCTTTATTGACTTTGATGGGGGCCTCTTTAATGTTCTGTTGCTTCGGGCTGCTGATATTTTGATCTGATACTCTTTGCCGCTTCCTTTGATACACTTTGACACTGAATCAGGCCACTTTCTCTTTCTAATACTCTTTAACTGTCTAATCGCCCCTTTATCTGCCAATTTAATGCAAGAATAACTACTGCAAATGCTTCCATGGCCTTTGGGATGCTATTGGGGCTTGGCCGATCAAAATGATGCTTAAATCTTCAAAAAATGTTGCGAAACGGAGGAGAAATGCATGCTAATAGATTGCTGAGGCAAAACCATGCGTTTGGATGTATTATGGGCATGAAGCGATTTCAAAATAGTCAAGGAAAGCATCGTTCCTTTACAGTTTTGGTGGGTGGGTGCACTGTATAAACAAAACTTTAACAAATGCCCCTTTCCTTATAACGCACGAATGCTTAAAAAACATGAATTTTCATTGAAAATTGGCACTACCGCAACATTGTGCATTATATTAAATCATGATCGTTGGATCGCGAGAAGGCAGATCCAACGACTAGCGCTAAATTGGCAATCAGCAGATCGGCGGATCCCAAACCATAATGCCTCCGATGAGCGATGAACCCCGCGGACCCGAAATGCATTATAGGCTCCCTTTTGTTTTATATCGGGTCCGGCCCATCGGCGAACTCTTATCGGTGGATTTGAATGAAAATGGGTCATCGGACCCGAAATCCCTTTCAACTGCTCTTTATAATTTATCGGATCCGGATATGGGGCGCACAGTACCAATCTTTGTGGACTCGAAATGCTTATAGGCTCTTTCTTTATGGAGATCGGGTCTGGCCCATCAGCGAGCCCAACTCGGCGGATTTTAATAAAAATGATAAGCGGACCTGAAACCCATTCAAACTGCATTTATATACCATTTCGGCTCTGGCCCGTCGGGAGCCTTCTTTTCGCTGCACTAGGGGCCCTTACGGACCCGAAAACTTTATAAGTCGCGCCTTATATCTTTTCGACTCCACTGGTTGGAGCCATATACATGGGGTGATGCGATTAAATATGGGCCGTTGATCTCTGGGCCTGAATGGGCGGCTGAGATTAACTCGGCGTTTTGCGTTGGAGGAGAGCATGGGGCGTGACTTCATTTTTGTTGCAATCGCCGAAATGGGGGTTGCGACTTAATACGGGCCGTCGGATCTGAGGCTTGATCGGACGGCCGCGATATGTATAATGTGATAAAGGGGAGATATGATAAGGGGGGCCTCCGATAGCGATATTGCATCGAAGGAGAGGGAAATGGTGTTATATATATATATATATATATATATATATATATATATATATATATATATAGATATATATATATATATATATATAGATATATATATATATATATATATATGCGGCCAACACTGTTAGCACCTCTGACAGCGATATCACGTCAGAGGGAGGGGATTCGGATCGGAGGAGGGTTTAGGCCTATAAAAAAGGGGTTCATGCCTTGGGAAAGGTAAAACAAGGCCCAAAGATGGATTTTTATACATATGAAGGGAAACTATGCAAAGGAATGAGTCCTTATGCATTTGGGAGATGGTTAGAGGGGGTATTGAGGGCTCTTGCTAAGTTTCAGATAAACTTAGCAATTCCCGAGGATGTATATGGTTATCTTTCAACCAGGGGGAGGGGATAAGTATATAGGGGAGTAATATACATAGTTTTAGTAGGGGAAGGGGAAATAGATAGGGAGCTACATAGTAAAGTTAGTAGTTAACATGAAAAGTGATAAGAAAGCGCTAAGTATGTGAATCTTAGGCTATTAAGAGGGAAAATGACTCATAGAAGCAGTATGGACCTTCCTTGAGTGAAGCACATCTTCACCAAGGCAAATGATATGGAGAATGATGAAACTAAGAGGTATCAAGCAGATCTTGACCTCTTTTAGGGGAAGTTAGTGAGAGATTTGGGAAAAGAGGAAGAAGGGGAAGTTAGACATGCCTCACTTGAAGTCCTCCAACTGAAAAACTGCCTCAAACCAAAAATGAATTGCTTACCAAAAATTGGAACACAGCAGTGGCATTTAGACTAGCACACTTTCATGGACAGTTCTTTGGCCATCTGTAGCAAATATGGAGCATTGTAGCATGCATTGTACGACATATTTGGCATGTAAAAATGTCGATCATGAAAGATGATTAACCTGCTGCAGCAGGAGGCTAACAGTCCACACGACCAAGTGCTCGGGGCTTCCCATTTCAATCCTTTTAGCCTAGCGATGCGCAATTATCAAAAACCTCCTATGTTTCTTGATCTAGGCCTCCCAAGGGCTAATTTCGCCTCTCGCGCAGTCTCCATGGGCTTCGGTCAGTGCACTTTGACTGAGGTCCTAGTTGTTCCACGCTGGCTGCCACTGCCACTGGTTTGAGGTGTTTTTAATCGCTATTTTGAATTCTTTGATGTTTGTCCCGACCTAATATAGTTATGGTTCTTTCTGACAGTTCTTCATGGATCCAATTCGGATCAAATGGTAGGGTTCATATTGAGAGGTCATCAAAAGGAAGGTTTATCTAAGGGAGTGCCATGTTCAAGGGAACGACTGTTGTCAAACCACACTTTCTAATATGGAATACAGTTGTATTGTCCACTTTCCCCGTCTGATTAATTTAATGAGTCTAGACGGGTAAACTCATCAATCTTTTCATGTTTAAAGAGTCTGAAAAGGATCACAAAAAGAATGACTCTTTGTCCTATCTGATTAGTTTAATGATTCCAGACAGGAAAACTCGTCGATTTTTTCATGTTTTAAGAGTTTGAAAAGTATCGTAAAAAGAATGACTCGATATCTTGTTTGTGTAATTTAAAGAGTCTAGACTAGACAAATTAGTGGTCTTTTCATATTTAGAGAGTCTGAAAAGATCATAAAGAGAGACTACATGGTGGTCCCTTTGTCATAGTTGTTAACTGGGTGCGACAAAAGGTTAATAGTATACTCGGATCGGTTACTTTTCTGTAAGTTAATCTATTGAACCCGGATAAAGAGAAACCTATTTTCAATAGATGTGTTGAAATTTGGTACCGGAGGACAGGTGGTTCCTAAGGCTTTGATCTTTGGCCTAGGAAAAAGTTTCCAAAAGAATTTAATTTTTCTCCTAAAGTGACTTTATAATTTTTATAAAGTCAAATCTAATTTAAAAGTGACTTTAAGTGATAAAGTTACTAAAGTATAATTTTAAAAGTGACTTTAATAAAGTCAATGTAAAATTAGAAAGAAAAAGTGACTTTGGACATAAATGACTAATGGGTCTTTATTAAAGTGGGATGAATTAAAAAATAGAAAGTGAGATTTAAATGAGTATTTAATCTCAATCCTAAATCTCAACCTATTTTAGCCATTGGATTTAGGGATTCCCCAAAAGTCACTTAAGGTTAGATTAAAGGAGGGAAAGGAGGAAAAGGTCATTAATTCTTTCATGAGCAGATTGAGAGAAGGAGAGCAAGAGAGCAAGGGAGATTTCTATACAGTGAGGAGAAGGAGGCAGCAGCTTGGCACACATTTCAAGGCAGCGTTTCAGCAAGTCCGTACAGCTAAGTTAGTACACAGTGAAAGGCACATTTTGGGCACGATTTTCTAGAAAGGTCGTACAGCAGTTTTGGTTCAGATTCCAAGGAGGTCGTATAACAAGTTAGCACAGAATCGAGGAGCAGAAAATCTGAAGTTTGCTGGCACGTTTTTCAAGGGAGGACGTACAGCAAGTGGTTGTACCTTGGCACACTTTTCTAGGTAGAAATCTGTACATCTGTACTGTTGTTTTTCTGCATAGAAATCGAGGCAAAACGTACAGCAGCGTTTATGGCAGCTTGCACTCTTTTCTATGCAGTCTGTACAACATCATTTAAGGCTGAAATTTGGGCACAAAAATCGAGGAGGTCATACAGCATTTATTTTTCTATTTTGTTGTTTGCAAGTTTTTTCCAGTTGGCTGTGAGGCATGGAAAATGAGATAAGTTGTAAACGTTTGCTTGCTGATTTTTTTGCTGAATATTTCTCTCACTGTAAAAAGCATTTTCCAGAAATAATAAGGAGCTTTCGAACTGTTTTTCCCCAAGAGTTGTAGGGGGATTTTCCAGGGTCACCTTGACCAAAAATCATTGTGTTTAAATGTGTTGAATGGCTGTTTGTATGTGTTGATTTTTATTTCTGCATTTTCAGCATTCTGTAATATTTCCAGAATTTGTGTTTTCATCAAAATTTATTTTCCAGTTGTTGAATGTATGGATATGGGAAAGGGCATTTAACTATTTTGGAGAAATAAGGTGAAACTGAAAATCGGGGTGGGAAATGAGAATTTCTACATGGTATCAGAGCTTGAGTGCTGAAGTGCAGTTTGGGACAACAAGGAGGAAAATTACAGCTTGCTGATTTTTCACTCAGAAAATTCCAGCAAGCTGATTTTTCACAAACAACAGTTTTATCTTTACTACAGCAGTGCTATTTTTCAGTTTTAGGACAGCAGGATGTCATTAGGATTGAGGGTGGAGGATACGTTGGATGGGCATACCAATTACAGCATTTGGAAGGAGAGAATGTAGAGTATCTTTGAGGAGGCAGAAGTCTGGGACATTATGGTGCATACCACATAGAACCATGTTGTTGTGCCTATTGATGCTACTCAGTTGGCTGCTTATAATAAAAATAACAACAAGGGTAAGAGACTGATTCTAGATGAAGTCAAATACCATTTCATTCCTCATGTGAGAGGAAAGAGAAATGCCCATGAGATGTGGATAGCATTGTCCAATCTCTACTAGAGTACCAATGAGAACTAGAAAATGGTCCTGAAGGAAAAGTTGAAGACCATTAAGATGGGTAATGATAGTGCAGTTGGATATCTCACAAAGATTACTCATGTGAGAGATGAGTTGGCAGCAGTTGGAGAGGTCATTCCACCCACTGAGTTGGTGCGAATTGCAGTGAATGGCCTCCCCCGTTCATGGATGAACTTTGCTAATGGGGTTTGTGCACGTGAGACCCTTCCCACATGGGAGAGGTTTTGGATGATTGCATTCAGACAGAGATCAGGGAAGGTCATCTTGGGGCAGCCAAGCCAATTGAGTAGGATGAGGATGTATCACTATTAGCAGGAGGTAAGAAAGGCAAAGGGAAGAAGCAGGCTTCCACAAGCAATGGTGGGGGCAAAGGCAAAGGTAAAGGTAAACAGGGTAACATGCAGAAGGACTATTCCAAGGTGAAGTGTTGGAATTGTTAAAAGATGGGACACTATGCAGTTGTGTGTTCGGAGAAGAAGAAGAAGAAGAAGAAGGGGAAGAACCAGAGCTTGGCAGCTTCAGCAGAAGTTGAGGACTTTGCAGATCGTTTTGACTAGGAGTTTGGGTTCACTACGTGTGAGTCCTCTAGTGCAGGATCACCTGCCATACAGGTTCAGAGGGAGCATGTTTTTCCCTCGATTAGCGGAGCATCTTCGGGTATCTGGTATGTGGACAGTGGGGCTTCACGTCACATGACAGGAGTCCATGAGTACTTCTCAGAGCTTTCAGAGAGTGGAACTGATATAGAGGTAGTACTCAGTGATGATAGAGTTGTTAGAGCAGTCAGTGTGGGAACACTGACATTTCAAAGGGAGTCCAAACCTCCCTTGAAGGTGTCAAATGTTCTTTTTGTGCCAGGGATGAGGAAGAACCTCATATCTGTCTCAGCTTTGGAGGACAGAGGATATGAGGTACTGTTCAAGGTAGGACAGGTGTTGATGTATCCCAGGGGCACTCCAGCTGATTCAGCTAGAGTGATAGGTGTACACCATGCAAAGGTGTACAAGTTTACATTCCAACCCCTTTCGGCATTAAGCAGTAGTCCCGATAGCATAGTTAGCAGTTCTGAGCTGTGTGAGATTTGGAACCGCAGGATGGGGCATATGTATCCTGGAGCCTTGAGGACCTTGCGGGAGATCACTACAGGTGTGCCAGATTTCAGTACTGATCACTTTGATACTTGTAGAGGATGTGCGATGGGCAAGTTTTCCAAATCCCCTTTTCCCAGCAGTGACAGCAGAGCGATTGGGATACTTGATTTGATTCATTCCGATGTGAGCGGTTGAATGTCTCATGTTTCCTTGATTGGATATGAGTACTATGTTTCATTCATTGATGATCACTCCAGGAGGACCTAGATTTATTTCTTGAAGACCAAGAGTGAGGTCTTCAAGTGGTTTCAGGAGTTTAGAGCTCTTGTGGAGACACAGATAGGTCGGAAGATCAATTCCCTTAGGTCAGACAATGGGGGAGAGTACACCCTTGGAGTGTTTGTTGACTATTGTGTGGAGGTAGGAATTAGGAGGGAGTTCACTATTTCTTACAACCACCAGCAGAACGGGGTTACGGAGAGGAAGAATAGATCCATCGGAGGGGTTGCCAAGGCCATGTTACATGATCAAGGGTTGCCATTATTCTTGTGGGCAGAGACCTGCAACACAGTTGTTTATTTGCAAAACAGGAGTCTGCATCGTGCCTTGGGGCACATAACTTAGGAGGAGGGTTTTTCTGGGAAGAAGCCTAATATTGGTCATATTCATATCTTTGGGTGCATTACATACTCCTACATACCCAAGGAGAAGAGGACCAAACTAGAGCCCACCGCAGAGAACGGTATCTTTGTGAGCTACAGTGAGACCTCAAAGGCCTTTCGGATTTACATCCCTACACATAGGAAAGTTGTTATCAGGTGAGATGTGAAGTTCGAGGAGGATAGGGCCTTTAGGAGGTCACGGGAGTTAGAGTATATGAATCAGCCAGACCCTCAGCAGTAGTTGAGTCAGTCACAGGGATTCAGTGGGCAGGGATCAGGAGGATCCGAAGGTACATCTATGACGATGTCAGGTCCGTCAGTGAGCAGTGGCTTGCCGAGCCAGAGGGGTGGTGCTCCGGGCAGCATGCAGGGCAGTCCACAGAGCGTTCACTAGGGAGTCCACTGATGGACAGTTCACACGGTACCTCAGCTTCTACAGGTTCAGGTGCAGGGAGGAGGACAGTAGACAGACAGTCAGGAGTTCAGGCTCTTGATGACGATGAGGAGGAGGAGTTTCATTCTCCAATGGGAGAAGTATGCTCAAGGAATAGGAAGCCCAAGTGGCCTCAGGACACCTTGAGAGATGCCACATCTGTTGTTGAGCCTAAGAGGTGAGTCAGAGAGAGTAGACCACCTAAAAGGTTTTGTAGCTATATGGTAATGGCTACCAGCATCCTTGACTTTGAGCCTTCTAGCTATGAGGAGGCAGCTAGCGAGCAGATCTGGAGAGAGGCCATGCAGGAGGATTATTCTTCTATCATGAAGAATGATGTTTGGGAGGTGGTGCCGAGGCCTGAGGGAAAATCCATGGTTACTTCCAGATGGCTTTACAAGGTAAAGCATGCTGCAGATGGCAACATTAAGAAATTCAAAGTGAGATTTGTGGCTAGAGGGTTCTCCTAGGTAGAGGGAGTTGATTATGAGGAGACCTTCGCTTTCGTGGCTCGATATACTTAGATCCGCTCCATTATATTGATAGTAGCAGAGATGGGTTGGAAGATCCACCAGATGGATGTGAAGACTGCATTTCTCAATGGCTTCATACAGGAGGAGGTGTACATTGAACAGCCACAGGGCTTTGAGCTGCATGGGAAGGAGTCCCATGTGTGCAGACTGAAGAAGGCCCTTTATGGCCTGAAGCAAGCTCCCAGAGCTTGGTACTCTAGGATAGATACATACTTGCAGGGGATGGGTTTCACAAAGAGTGAGGCAGATCCGAACCTTTACTATATTGTGATAGGTGAGGAGCCTCTCATTATGGTGTTGTATGTGGATGACTTGGTCATTACAGGTGTAGAGAGACTCATAGATCACTGCAAGAGAGATATTGCGACGGAGTTTGAGATGAAGGACATCGGCTTGATGCATTACTTTTTGGATTTGGAGGTGTGTCAGGAGGAGGGGCATTTCTTCCTGGGGTAGGGGAAGTATATTGTGGACATCCTTGTCAGATTCCACATGGAGGATAGTAAACCCATGTCAAAATTGATGATCACCAACTGGAAGAAGCTTCATGCTTCGGATTCCAAGTTGGTGGATCCCACATTGTAAAGGCAGTTGATTGGTTCCTTGATGTATTTGGTCAAAACTAGACCATATATTTGTTTTGCAGTCAACACGATGAGTCAGTTTATGTGTGAGCCTAGGAAGGTTCACTGGGTGGCTGCAAAATACATTTTGTAGTACTTGCAGGGGACAGTGGATTATGGTCTGGACTATAGGCAGGGGGATTGAGATTGGCAGGTTATACTGATTTTGATTGGGCAGGTTGTGCTTCTGATAGGAAGAGCACTTCAAGGTGCTATTTTGGGTTGGGTTTGGCAGTAGTGTCATGGTTCAGCTAGAATCAGCAGTCAGTAACATTGAGTTCAGCGGAAGCAGAGTATATGGCAGCCAGTCTAGCTAGTTTTGAGGCCATCTGGCTTCGCAAGATGTTGTTTGGTTTATTTGGTCAACCGTTGAGACCTTCAGTGATTTACTGTGATAATCATAGTTGCATTAAACTCACGAACAATCCAATATTTCATGACAGTTCAAAGCATATCAAGATCAAATATCATTTCATCAGAGACTATGTTCAGAAGGGAGCTGTGAAGGTTGAGTATATTCCCACTGATGACCAGGTTGCAGATATTCTTACCAAAGCCTTACCACGGGGCAAGCATGTCTACTTCAAAGACAAGATGGGTGTGGTGAGGAACACCTTCCTCGGTAAGAGGGAGTGTTGAAATTTGGTACCAGAGGACAGGTGGTTCCCTAAGGCTTTGATCTTTGGCCTAGGGAAAAGTGTCCAAAAGAATTTAATTTTTCTCCTAAAGAGACTTTATAATTTTTATAAAGTCAAATCTAATTTAAAAGTGACTTTAAGTGATAAAGTTACTAAAGTTTAATTTTAAAAGTGACTTTAATAAAGTCAATGTAAAATTAGAAAGGAAAAGTGACTTTGGACATAAATGACTAAGTGGGTCTTTATTAAAGTGGGGTGAATTAAAAAATAGAAAGTGAGATTTAAATGAGCATTTAATTCAACCCTAGATCTCAATCTATTTCAGCCATTGGATTTAGGGATTCCCCAAAAGTCACTTAGGGTTAGATTAAAGGAGGGAAAGGAGGAAAAGGTCATTAATTCTTTCATGAGCAGATTGAGAGAAGGAGAGCAAGACAACAAGGGAGATTTCTGGACAGTGAGGAGAAGGAGGCAGCAGCTTGGCACACATTCCAAGGCAATGTTTTAGCAAGTCCGTATAGCTGAGTTAGTACATAGTGAAAGGCAAATTTTGGGCACGATTTTCTAGAAAGGTCATACATCAGTTTTGATTCAGATTCCAAGGAGGCCATACAGCAAGTTAGCACAAAAATCGAGGAGCAGAAAATCTGAAGTTTGCTGGCACACTTTTCAAGGGAGGTAGTACAGCAAGTGGCTATGCCTTGGCATGCTTTTCTAGGCAGAAATCTGTATAGTTGTACTGCTATTTTTCTGCACATAAATCAAGGAAAACCGTACAGCAGCATTTATGGCAGCTTGCACACTTTTATAGGCAGTCTATACAGCAGCATTTAAGGCTGAAATTTGAGCACAAAAATCGAGGAGGTTGTACAGCATTTATTGCTGTTCTGTTTTGCTGTTTGCAAGTTTTTTCCAGTTGGCTGTGAGGCACGGAAATGAGATAAGTTGTAAAAGTTTGCTTGCTGATTTTTTCGCTGAATATTTCTCTCACTGTAAAAAGCATTTTCCATAAATAAGAAGGAGATTTCGAACTGGTTTTCCCCAAGAGTTGTAGGGGGTTTTCCCAGGGTCACCTTGACCAAAAGTCACTGTGTTTAAATGTGTTGAATGGCTGTTTGTATGTGCTGATATTTATTTTTTCATTTTCAACATTCTATAATATTTCCAGAATTTGTGTTTTCAGTAAAATTTATTTTCCAGTTGTTGAATGTATGGATATGGGAAAGGGCATTTAACTGTTTTCGAGAAATAAGGTGAAACTGAAAAACAGGGTGGGAAATGTGAAATTTCTACAAGATGTCAACCTCATTTTGTTACGAGTACGAGGCAACAGACTAAACTCATTTTTCGTCGCAAATTTTTAATGAGTCACGGGATGGCAAACTCAATACCTTCATCAAAAATGTTAATGAGTCAAATGAAGAAAACTCATGGTATCTTTTTCAGTTTAGTGAGCGAGAAAAATGGGGAAAAGAACAGCTCATCCCTTCTTCATAGTTTTACAAGCTCGAAGGAGGGGGAAAACTCGGGGATTTTTTGATTTAAGAGTGAGAAACAGTCCCAAAAAAGAAAGTGCTCTTGCTGCTGTCGTATATTTTTAACGAGCCCAGTAACAAAAACTCAGGATTTTTTGGTTTAATGAGCGAGAAAAGTACCTAAAAGAATGCTCGGGTCATCTTCATCAAGTTTAACAAGCAGAAAGACTAAGCTTGGGATTTTTTCAACTTAAAGAGCGAGAAAAAAGTGCCTAAAAAGAATGCTCCTTTGGTATTTTTCAGTTTATGAGCTGGAAAAAGATCAAAAAAGAGTTGCTTAGAGCATCGTTGTATGAATTTAACAAGCGCAACGATGAAAACTTGGAGATGTTTTTATTTTTGAAAGAGCAATAAAATATCACAAAAATTTCTCTATTGAGAATTGCATGCAGCTTTTACTGCTTTTCATTCCTAAAAGTACTTTCATAAAAAGCGGTAAAAAGTGTAAAAAAAGCAGTAATTCCTATCATATGGGTTCATGCATGATAAAAAATCATGGAGAATGGACTACTTCCTCTTTAATGATGTTCAGAAAATCATATCTCCAAAATTATATAAGGAGATGCTTGGAGCTTTCACATGCATCATTTTTACTATTTTGAATTTTGTGAAAGCATTCTAGAGCTAAAGAGGAGTAGATTTTTCGTGGACCATTGCAGGAGATCCGAGCAACCATTTGACATGCCGTTAGCTCCAGGTAAAAGCTAAAACCTTGCTATATGCATTACATGACCTTTCTTGATAGTTTTACGTGTATAATTTTGCAGATATGAGGTGCCCTGAAGCCTTATTTGTGCACTAACACCCTCCAAATGGCTAGTAGGGAGCGTTAAATGCTCTGTACAAGCCACTGGATGGCGTTAATCCCCCTGTACAGCAGTGGGGGTAGCGTTAGGGCTAAAGGGCATAGTTAAAACCCTCATGCATGGATTCCTTAGGTGCTTTTGCCCCATTTTAACTCATTTTAGGGTTATATTATGTTGTTTTCAAGCCGAAATGACTCACCTATGGAGAGAACAGGCCCATGATAATGAGGAATTGCTGATGTGAAACAATCTAGCATGCGTACTTGCATTGCGCCGCTGCGTTCTACTGAAGTATGCAAAGCTGGAGTTTATGAAAGGGCGTGAAGATTTACTGAGATGGATTATCCAGCACTAGGATGAACATGAGAAAGTGTTCAGGATTGGAGATCAGGTGTTGGTTATTGATTAGGATGACATATATTTTTTATTGGTTTGTCATGCATCAGTCCTACTGTTGATGTGGCAGGTGACTGGGTAGGGTCAAAGGTTAGTCAACATCCAACCATATTACGCTAAGTGTCAGCTTTTTATGGGTCGACAGGTTGGTGACATGGAAAGTTTATATTGGTTGAAAGTGGACCAATAAGGAGGGGAAAAGCGGAAAGCTCGGAGGCCGCCACGTGTCCCCCCCAAAGGTCGGTCATCAACGCGCTACAGTGGAAAAATAATGGGCAGGTCAATGGGGTCTAACCCACGACCTCGCCCCAACAAACTCCAAGGTTTACCTTTACACCACCGTCATAGTTCTTATAAGACTATGGTTCAATGTTATATTTAAAGTTTAATGTAATTGCGATTTGGGTATAAGAGGGACCTAGCCCACAAACCAGCCCCTTCCATGTGAACACTCCATCCGACTACAGTTACGATTAATAAACCAGCGGTTAGCGTTACATAATTGCCAGCTTAATTGACAGAAAAACCACGACATGTAACCATTAGCACTTAACCTGCAACTAACGATTTTTCATAACTACACGATTAGTGATAACTTCATCATTAACCTTAATTAATCACGCTTAATGTTAATTAAACCCCAGTTTGGTTCAATGGAGTTTTTGGCGTTCCCTCATTTTTCAGTGGTAACTCCATTTTTAGTGGAGTTAGCTAGAGTTCCTCCATTTTTAGAGGAGGTTTACTAGGGAAAATAGTTTTGACCATAACTGGAGAAAAATTCGACCAAATGGAGATCAAGAAAAGGTGTTCCTAGCTTATTTGGGCATTCTATGCACATTGAAGAAAGTTTCAGGAGTAGTAGAGCATTGTAAACAACACTTTTGGCATTATTGAGCTAATACAGAGGCCCAAGCCATGGAAGCTGGACCAAGGAGATGTAGCCCAGAAGGGGTGAACTCCTTCATCAAAACACTGTGTTAAGTGTTCAAGTTGATGGTTTGTTGTACTTTTAATTGTTATTGTTCATCACTTGTTTTTCATGCTATTTTTCTCATGAAATTAACATAAAACTTGATAAAATTTACCTGTTTACATTCGCAAACACCATAAGGGAACCTATGCACATGAAGAAATTGACAAGCATTTGTTTATAAATCTGAAGTTGAAATTAGCACAAAAAAACTAACATTCAACAACAAATCAACAATTTCTAAGGCTTCATCTTGTGTTGCTATATTTTGTTGTGACAGAGGCACTCTTAAGTGCAACAAGAGCGATGTTATATACCAATCACAATGTTGGGAATCTGTAATCATGATATTAGCTTTCTTGATGAGTCATTTCAACCCTTGATCGAAATCCCAAGGTGTCTCATCTACCTCTTGTCAAATTTATTTGAACTCAGTCACCGACTATGCCTCTGACTTAGGCTTTCTGAGCTCCTTGTTCACAAATTATTGGGTCTCTGCCAACATTGCGATGGGGTTATCAATGCAGTATTTGATGTACCATGTTAATGCTTGATCCTGTAAGGTTGTGACTAGTTGTGCTTTCTTGATGCTATCATATGTAATTTGTTGTGTCATCCATACAGCTCCTAATACAAACCATAAATGTTTGGTATATTTGCTCCCTACTCCTTTAAAAATCGGCATCTTCATCGCATTCGCCATGTTGAATGGTGGTAGTGAAGGTGGAAGAGGTGAAGGTGTAGGCATATGAGGTGGAGGTGGAGGTGGAGGTGGAGTGGATGGATGAGGTATCCTCAGGATACCTTGCGTAACTAACTGAACTGCTTTTCGTGGTGTAGTTAGCACTGTCCTTTTTTCATCACTTGAAGGGGGTTCAATGAGCTAACTATACTCTGAGCTTCAATCCTTCATTTCTTCTAAAGAATCTCCCACTTCGCATAGCCCCAAACATCAAGGTAATTGCATAACCCTCTTTTCACATAACAACATTTTAATCCAAGTCTTTAATGATTTCAAATACTTACCTCGTGGTCCCTTAAAGAGCCTTCGTTCCGCTTCACTATAGTTGATATTTCTATTGATCGTGAACTCAATCACAAAACTTCCAAGTGTGCTATCAATCCAATGATCCACAGCCTGCAATATTTATTCATGATGCCTCCAGACGCCACACTAGTTCAGGAGTCCACACTATAGGGTCGTCAAACCTCCACGTCCCTTGACTATCAGCCAATTTAGACAACCACTCATGTATTTTGTCAGGGAAGAAACAGAAGAATGTGTCGGTTTCATCTGTGTATAAATATTTCTACAACCACTAGTCCTTGGATAATTTAGGGCTCCTATTCTCTTTATCCATGAAGTGCACGTTTAGATCATTTCACTTTTCAATCTCTTTCCTCATAGGAAACCATTTATCACACATATCTTAGATAGATCTCGGTCCCGACAATGGAACCATTTATTGGCTTAAGGGGGCCTAACCCAAGTTCAAATTTGTTCACGCCAACCAACAAAACTCTAACTTTTGGCCCTTTCGGCAACAACCTTCATGGCGTAGGCTGTAGTCTGACCCGAAGTAGTATTGGGGGATGCTAGAACCAGATTTCTGCATCTCGAGATAGTGTGATAAGTAATATGAAGCCTTTGCAACTCAGATCTCCCTTTGTGCAGATCTAAGTCTTCCTATGGTCTGATACTACAACTCTATGAAAACGTCTCTCAGACCTTTGTGAAGGTCTGTGATCAAACTTTATAGACCTAAAAGAAGTAGACTGATAACTTTTGCGTAGTAAATACTAACCCTAGATCTGCCTTCATTTAGATCTATCCGCTTCAAACAGTTATCATAACCTAGTTAACTAATACCTTTGCAAAACCATACCATTACTTAGCTCACGCATAGACATTAAAGATTTAACATATTCGCATAGCAATTACACTTTATTCCACAAAAAACATATCATTGAGAGATAAAGTATAACATGGATAGAAATAAGAATAAGACACAGATGCAAGATATTCAGTCCAAAATCAATGTTTATTAGGTTCAACATTCAAATTACAAACTCTTCCACCCTGCACACCCAGCTGTAGGGGCTAGTGCACTCAACTACAGACTTGCTAAGGTCTCCTTGCAACTTAGCTGCAGGAGCCTTCCCCTTTCACCTAAGTATAGGAAACAGATCTTTCCTGCCTTAACACTTGCTGAAAACAATAATCCTATATCTTACTTCTCATCTCTAGACTCGCTATGACTCAAATATTTATAGTCTTTCTATTACAATACCATCACCTGTGGCCTATGGTTGAGTCTCAAAGTTGACCTATCACTTACCCATACAAAGGGCTAAAGCCCCTTTGACTCCTACTTAGCTGCACGCTCTGCTTCCACATTTCTTGGAGACTTTACATTCTTTACAAAATACTTCTCAAAAATTGGTTAAACTAACCCAAAATTGACCCTAGGGACCCTATCCCAACAGGCAGTATAATCGAATATTCTCACTATTAGATCCAAGAGGAAACGAGCTGGTACAAAATGATGAGATGGAAAATCTACTGGTGAACCACTTCCAAAACATCATGTCAGAACCACATCCTAACAGATCATAAGGTATAGACCAGATAATCAAGCATATACCTCAAATAGTAAGTAGGGATTAGAACTTGGCCCTTATGAGAGCTGTCACTTTAGAAGGGGTGGAGTAGGTGGTCAAAGGACTAGAAAAAAACAAAGCGTCGGGACTAGATGGATTTACTGCAGAATTGTTTCAAGCAACCTGGCTCATTCTAGGTAAATACATACTATAGGTAGTCAAAGAATCCAGAAGGATGAGAAAGGTACATCCTTCCTTAAACTCTACTTTCATAGCTTTAATTCCTAAATTAGATCACTCAGAAGAGCCTCAAGAATTCAAGCCTATAGCATTGTACAACGTCATATATAAAATCCTCTCAACTATTATTGTAAACCATCTCAAACTGATCCTTCCGGCATTAATCTCCCAAGAACGGGTTAGCTTTATCAAAGGCCACCAAATTTTGATGGAATAGTAATAGCCCAAGAAGCCATCCATTCCCTAAAGAGTTTCAAATATAAAGGTATGATGATCAAGTTAGACCCGTCGAAAGCATACAACCACCTAAGTTGGACCTATCTTCTGAGTATCCTGAAAGCCTTTGTCTTTGATCCCTGATGGATACATTAGATTTCGTATTTTATATTGACCCTTGTGTTCTCCATCCTTCTCAATGGAGCACCCTCTGTGGCTTTAAATGGCACTAGGGGGCTTAGACAAGGTGACATGATCTCCCCTTTCTTGTTCATACTGGCAACAGAAGGCCTGGGGTGATATGTTAAAGCAAAGGTCCAAGAAGGACAATTTAAAGGACTTCGAATGTGGGGGAATGAAATTCCATTAACTCATCAAAAACAATTTTATGACATTATGATGTTTTTCCAAGCCGCCCTCATGGAAGCAAGATCTCTCTTGGCTATCCTTCAAGATTTCATGAATGCCTCAAGAACTCAGATCAATAAAGACAAGTCAGATATCTTTTTCTTTAACACAGTTGTTCAATCTCAAGCCTTCCTAACAAGAATAATGGTCTTTCGAATAAGAACCCTTCCCTTGAAATATTTGGGTATCCCCATAAGCCTCAATCCCTTTAGAGTGGCAAACTAGAAGGCTCTCTTGGATCGAATTCAAGGTCCTCTTTAAAATTGTACCTATCGAGCCCTTAACATGGCAAGCAGATTCATCCTCCTAAAGGCGGTGCTGCAATCCATCCCTATATACTAGATTTCAGGTCTAACAGCGCCTGAAAAAGTATGCAATGACATGACAAATATATTTTAAAAATTCATATGGAAAGGGCCTCAAACAGCCAGGAAATGGGCTCTCCTCTCTTCAAATTGTTTAACTAAGCCTAGACTAGCAGGGGGTCTGGGCCTTAGAGACCCTTACACTCTAAACTAGGTTATGGGTGAAAATCTTTGGTGGAGATGGATACAGGGAGGAAATGACTTATGGAAAGGAAATACAAAATGTCGAGGATGACAGAAGGAAGACTGAGAACTCAAGAGAATACAAGGGGATCGACCATATGGAACTTGGCAGTAGAAAACAAAGATCTGATAAGGAACCATAGCTTCTGGGAGATCAGTGGAGGAGATGAGGCTAGGTTTTAGTAAGATTCCTGGCAGCAGAGGGAAAAAATATTAGTAGATAGGACCTAAGGGAGATTTTCCTATACACAAATCGACCAACAAACCAAACTGTGAATAAATTCTGGGAAGTGGATGATAGATCAACATGGAGAGAGTGGAAAAGGAGACAACATTGGCCAGCCACACCAAACTCTCCCCAATGGACAACATATGACAAAGAGGTCAATTCCAGAATAATAACAATATCCAAAGGAACAAACATCATTAGGTGGGGATATAGGATTAAAGGCATGTTTACAATACAGGAGGGCTACCACCTGAAAGCAGAACACCAGCAACAACAATGTTTACCCATCTGGGGAAGAATATGGAAGGGACAATTATGGCTGAAGGTAGCTTTTTTCCTCTGGGTGGTTCTCCATGGTTGAGCTCTCACATGGGACCAACTACAGAAACGAGGGGTTTAGGGACCTTCAGCTTGTTGCATGTGTGAGGTCCAAATAGAAATGATGGAGAATCTACTGAACTCATGCACCTTTAGCAACCATCTATGGTAGAATCACGAAATCCTCTTTGGCCATTTAGATCAAGATTGCTCAAGCACAAAAATAACAATGGAAAATTGGAGGAAGAAAATCTATAAGAGCCCCATCCTCATGTTATAGGCATATTTGGGCACTGCAACCCCAATCACATATGTCCATCAACCAAGGGCTTCTAAGTCCCTAAAAGTGTTGTTTCATACCCTAAAGGAGCAAGGTCAGCTAATTACATCATCTCCCAGAAGTTCTCCCTGGAAAACTACTCAGAACTGGTCAAAACTGGACCATACAGACTGCTTAGTGCTAAGGGTGTGATGCATCTCACTTGCCACATGCAAAAAGTTTGATGCATACTAGAAAGCCCTTCTATAGGGTACGATGAGCGAGTGCAGACAAATGGCAGAAGCATTTTGCTAGATGGAAACCTAGAAAATCTTCTAGAAGTTTCTCATTTGACACTTGCCTCTCTGAATTCGCCCAGGGATGAGTAAGAGATCATGAAATCTCCAAGTGGAGCCAAGAACTATCAGAGAGATGACACTAATCAAAATCCCAGAAGATGATGCACCCACCTGCAAACATCTATATATGGATCCCTCATCCTAGAGATCCGAAGACTGGAATTTTGCATTTTGTAAGGAAGTGTTGTTGGTTTCTCTGTGCAACATTGTATTGTTGGGTGATCTAAGCTTTTCATGAGGTGAAGAGGGCTTTCATGCTGGGAGGATGGTGCTAGGTTAGACCAATGGGTTGTAATCCTCTCTTCTACTACTTATATCAATAAAGCTATTTGATTTTTCCTCCATATTCTTGTGTATCTCTAAATCTTGTATTGATATATGCATTTGTATGGTTAATATACATCTGATCCTATATTGTTTATGGTTATAGATCTCTATGCTTTGATGGTATTATGCTGCTTTGACTCTACAGGTGCTCTTTGAAGTAGTACAAGTAAGGAAAAAGTGGTGAATTTATGTCAAAGGGGAAAGGAAACAAGCAAGGAGCCAAGCGAAAGATTGAGGTTGGTACTCTCTGCTTCTTTCTCATCTATCTCTCATAAAGTAAAACACAAGTGACTTTAGTTTGTTTGTTTCTAAGATAGCTACCCATCTTAGTGGGACTAGCAGCTCTGAATGGACACTTGTTTTCCCGATAAAAAAATGGCAACTCTGCTGGGGAGCGAATAGTTTGTTTGTTTTGTTACTGTTGTTTGCTTTATAAACCACAGACAGAGCCTAAAGTCAAGCCAGCTAGCCTTCGAACTACTTTTGCTATGCAATTGCAAAGTAGATCAACGCTGCTTCAGTCAATCTCCGAGTTGGTTTATGAACTGAACATCTAGCTTGCAAACATCCTAAGTGCCCTGGTGGTAGCTCAGATAACCTCATTAGATCAACCCCTATACTTTGTGTTTACTGACAATCATTAGCTCAGTCTCGTCCCTGGTCCATCGCACTATCTCTTCTTGGCAACCTGGATGCATCGCACCTCCCGTGTGTTGCAGGTGAGATGCATCCATGTTTCCCTGTGTTACAGGTGCAATGATTGACTAAAACTGTTTCTGCCTCTAGATTTTGGTTTTTTCTTCATTGTCTTTAGCTTTATTCAGTATTTTTTCTATCTATGATCAGTATATCTCTTTTGAAACCACCTTCCTTTGCATTATTCAGCCTCCATTAGAAGGAATTGTGAATTTTTTTTTATGTATTTTTCATCATTTACAGTTCTCCTTTGAAAATAGTAGCTTAATTGAACTGTCATCCTTTGATTTGAAAGTGTCGCAAGTGTTGTTTTCAATCAAGAAAAAGAGTGTCACAAAGAATTCCTCTTTTAGATAGTTGATTACACTTTCTCCATTGTATTTGATTTGAATCATTAGTATTTCAAGTGTCGAAATCAGTTTTAAATTCAAAATCGCAAAGTGTCGTCTTGACCTTACTTTTGTTTTTTTGAAAAGAAAATTGTTAGTATTGTCGCTTTGAAAGAAGATAGTTCAGATCTATACTTAGTTTTCTTTTTGTCATTCTCACATTAAGGAAACTGAAAAACAATACATGCATGTGCATTTGCATTAAGACTGCATGCTGAAGTTGATTTAGGAAAAGTTCATCTAGTGTGTGCTCTCTGCTCTATGTTGAAAGAATTTCATCTCTCTTTCCTTAGTAGCTAGGATTTTCATTGCAAAAAGAAAGTAAACAACTATTTATCATCTTAGATTGCATATTTAGGAATTGTATATCTACATCACGTGGTGAACCTTAAAGGAAAACTTCTTAAGAAAGATCAACTGTAAAATAAATATCAATGAACATAAAAACGCTCTAGAACCTAATGCATAACATTTAGAAGTCTAGGCTAGAGACGTATTTCGGCGTCGTAAAGCCTAGTAACTGTCGCTTTCATCGTAGGTTGGGTGATTCCTCCTCCTTGAGACGACAAGTGCCAGTATGGACTTGTGCTCCCACGTACCGTCAATTATATATTGGGAGACCACAATAGGCTACATCCTTTATCCTTAGGAAGTTGTGTTTGCTGCCCTATCGATCATAATGCACTGAACACAACATTCAGGAAGATTGACTGTCGTACTATAAAAATTATTCTGCAGTTTTGTGATTGGTTTGGTAATCCCTCTATCTAGATTTCTAGAGTAGTCACTTTCGTTCCTTTTTAGACTCCTTAAAAGAAAAGGTCCATCTGATCACTTGTCACTTCAGGCTCATTAAAAATAGAAGGTGACTAGAGTCATCTTTAGCTTTTTCTCGACTCTTAAAAATCGAAAAATCAAGTTGTGCCAAAGCGTCATAAAATTTATTTTAATCGGAATAACATCCCTTTTCCCTCATTGATCTTAGGTTGAGAAAATGGAGTCCACTAACCAAGGATTTCCCCTTGGGGGAAATCCTAGTCCTTTCTCCTCTTGGGGAGATGTTGGTGCACCTCATATGGCCACATTATCCCTTCCAAGACTGACAATTGGCCTACCAGTATGGGTCTTCTCAACCTCTGTCGTCTAAAGCACCGTGATTCCTAAGCAATCAAATCAGCAACTGGATGATACTAGAGTTACCCCCCAACCTTCTACTTCATTTGTTTCTCCCTCTCCTTCTTCCTCTTCACTTGGTGAAGCTGGTAAAACTAAAAACCAAGTAACTGAGAAGAAGAAGAAAGAGAAGGAGAAGAAGAAGAAGAAGAAGCCAACGGTGAAAGGGGGAAACCAAGCATCGTCTAGCAAAAATCCACACACTACACCATCCAAACCTAAATCTCCATGTGTCATTTTCAAAGGGGACCACTATCATCGAGATTTTCCTTACATCCCACGGATCTTAATGGACTGGTCTCCCCGCTTGCATAATCTGGTGTCCTCGACCTCTGACGATCATGTTGAAAGTACACTGTCAACTAGTGAAAACAAAGTCACTGGACAAAAAGGAAGATCTAAAATTCCTTGTAGACTGTGCGAAGGTGATCATGCCATCCACTGTTGTCCCTTCCTAGACGAAGCTAAAAGAGTCTTGCATAACAATCCTGCTTCACTGCTACGGCTTCCTCCTGGATACAAGAAACTCTTGCCGAGTCCATCACTAGTTGAAAATCTGACTGACACACCTTTTTTGTCGGTCGAAGCACCTATCATTGAAGGTAAACCCTCTGAGTCCACCCTGGACCAAAGTCAACAGGTCGAGACGGCAGTCGACCCAATCTTGTCTTCAGAGGATCCGCCGTCAGATGATACCGTCACCCAAGAGAATGAGAACGACACCGTTCAAATTCTTTTCGTAAACACAGACTCCGATGAACATGGGGGAAATCTACCCGTTCCTTTACCGCAGGAAGGAAGTTCATGAGAGATTTATCTAGCCATTTATTCGGTCCCACCTCCAAGCAATCTAGTCGTTTCCTTCGATTGGAATCTACTAGGCAGACCCCGTCTACCATCTAGTGTACCATTCTGAATCATAGTACAAGCTTACAAAATGATCATGGTTAGTACTATCATAGATGAAGGGGCTTCTGTGAGTATCCTTTCCTCAATTTCTTGGAAAGCGCTTGGTTCGCCATTGATTCTGCCTAAGATGCGAAATCTGACAGGCTTCGACAAAGGAACCAGTCGACCGTTAGGGATCCTTCCAAGTTTGCCTATAACTTTGAGAAGGAAAATTATCTACCTGAATGTAATGGTAGTCTAAGGACCTTTAGATTACAATCTACTCCTTGGGCATGACTACATTTATAGCATGGGAGTTATTGTTTCCTCACTCTTTCGAGTGATGTGTTTTCCGCATGAAGGCAGAGTGGTCCTACTCGTAGACCAGCTTTCTTTCCCCGGCTCACACATAGCTAATAGTCACATGCCATCCCTAACTAGTCTTTTTGTGCAAGGAATGCCTCATCAATCTCCAATCCAGCCACTTGATGAGCGTGAGTAATTCGGTGATTGTGATTGAAACCCAGGAGGCATGTGCCCTGGTCTGCTTTAGCAGGAAAACTCTAGTTATAAGGTAGGTTTCCGCGTAAGAATATGACTAGTCTGACACACCCGTCCGTTTAGGAAAATGGGATTAGACTGGAATAATATTCCTCCGTGAGAAGGGATGCCTTTCCCGACAGAGCCATGAAAGTGTTTTTTCTGCAAATTGAATGGTAATCTGGAAACTCTACTTCGCTATACATGGGGGCATGCAAACCTTTTTGCATGCAAGTGAAGAGCGCCATTTATTTTCTTACTTTGTAGGTTCTTAACCCATTAAACTTGTAGGATTGGTCATTCCTAGCTTGCATAACAAAGGCTCCGGAGCAAAGTTTCGAATGGGGCAAGCTCCCTAAAAAATGAACATATCGATGAGACATCCTTATTATACGACTGGCATGAGCAGTTTTACGCAAAGTTCAAGCTCGTTAAAAAATAAACCTAGCAATGAGAATATGTTCCACCAGAGTTTAAGCTCATTAAAAAATGCGCCCACCTCCAGTAAATAACCATTGTGATCGCATTATTATCAACTTTTGAGCCTTGGTCGATTGTTTACCCCTTTTGAGGAATAGCTGTGATGAGTAATCCTATTAGCCACCTTCTTTACATTGTCGTGATTGAAAAAGTTCCAAACCTTACCTAGAACTAGTTGATGTCCGAAAACATCACTCGTTCCTCAAAAAACGAGTCTCCTTTAAGCTCTTTTCATCTGACTCATAAAATATGAAAAGATTGCCGAGCAATTAGCCTCTCCAACTCATTAAAGCAATCAGAAGTGCTATCCCTCCTCTAGATTCTAATATTTTTGGACCTGAGGGATCATTACACAAAAGGATCGAGCGCTTGTCTTGTTCGGCTCATTAAAACAATAGCGACAAACTTGTCCATGTAGGTAAGGGCAAGTTTCACTGTCACTAGACTCGTTAAAACATAGCGATGGGTTTGCCTGAAGGGCAAATTATAGAACAAGCATATGTTATCCTCCTCAAGCTTGAAAAAAATAAATAGGTACTGGTCAGAAATGACTGGGGAAAAATTGGGAAGAAAACTTGAAGAAACTTTATTGGTAGCAGGTCAGTCTTGAACATGAAACTTTCACTCCATCATCATGATTGAGTCGAGTTGGGTTATTCCGTTCACCGGTCATATTACCATTGGTCCACAATACCATCCATTTTTTGGGGTTAACGCTACCAATCCATTTCAGTGTCACTGATATGTTCAAGAGAAGTTGCTCAGAGAATTCACCAACCCAGCTTGTGTCTCATCCGCTGCAATACCTTCGCGCTTCATTCTTTCATGACTGCCACCCTAAACCTCGTATCGTCAGATCGTTTTCACCTCCACAAAATCATTTGCTCCGTTCCATGTCGTAGATGTGGGATTCATTAATTCCCTCCTACGACGGGTCACTTCTTGTCGACATCAGCTCATTATCCAAGAAGTCGACCTAGGAACAACCCTTTCAGTACTTTGAAGCTTGCATGCCTCAATGGCAAGTTTCTCACTTCTAGCGACAGGTTTACATTAATGGCCTTCGACCAAAAGATTTTGCGTGGTGTTTGACATCGACTCATGTATTCACACCACATGAATTGTACTGCAATACCTTGAGGCTCATTATCATTATCATTGATTTCTCTCACGCCTGTTAATAGCTTACATCATTGGCTGGTAATCAGGCGATGTCTTTCCATGTTCGATGCCAGAACATCTTTTCACATGGATCAGCTTGTACTTCGGGCGAAGATTGAACAAGTTTTGAAGACCCCGGATCTAGTTTCATTCGTCAGGGTTGTGATATATTCAAGAAAATAAAAACATCAAATGTACATCATTGCTGCAAAGATAATCATCCAAGCCAAAGGATGATGACTCTACCAGAATCATCAGTCTGCCACATGGACAGTGGTCTGTCCTATGAACATGAAAATGAATTTATAAAGTTGAGCATGGGAATGCCCGCCTCAGCTAGATCATGAAAATATTATGAAGATAATGTATTGTATTGTATTGTATCTTATTACAGGTCACCTTTCGGTTCGAAAAACCTCGGATCCTCATGATAAAGCATTTCACCCGACATAAAAAAGATTTACGACCTCATGCTTTAGGGGGCAACTATTATAGACATATTTGGGCACTAAAACCCCAATCACATATGTCCATAAACCAAGGGCTTCTAAGTCCCTAAAAGTGTTGTTTCATACCCTAAAGGAGCAAGGTCAGCTGATTACATCATCTCCCAGAAGTTCTCCCTAAAAAACTACTCAGAACTGGTCAAAATTGGACCATATAGACTGCTCAGTGCTAAGGGTGCGATGCATCTCACCTGCCACATGCAAAAAGTGCGATGCATACTAGAAATCCCTTTTGTAGGGTGCGATGAGTGAGAGAAGACAAATGGCAGAAGCAGTTTGCTAGTTGGAAACCTAGAGAATCTTCTAGAAGCTGCTCATTCGACACTTGCCTCTCTGAATTCGCCCTGGAATGAGAAAGAGACCATGAAATCTCCAAGTGGAACCAATAACTATCAGAGAGATTACACTAATCAAAATCCCAGAAGCTAACTCACCCACCTGCAAACATCTATATATGGATCCCTCATCCTAGAGATCCAAAGGCTGGAATTTTGTGTTTTGTAAGGAAGTGCTGATGGTTTCTCTGTGCAACATTATATTGTTGGGTGATCTAAGCTTTTCATGAGGTGAAGAGTGCTTTCATGCTGGGAGGATGGCGTTGGGTCAGACCAATGGGTTGTAATCCTCTCTTCTACTACTTCTATCAATAAAGCTATTTGAGTTTTCTCCATATTCTTGTGTATCTTTGAATCTTGTATTGATATATGCATTTGTATATTTAATATACATCTGATCCTATATTGTTTATGGTTATAGATCTCTATGCTTTGATGGTATTATGTTGCTTTGACTCTACAGGTGCTCTTTGAAGCGAGACAAGTAAAGAAAAAGTGGTGAAGTTCTGTCAAAGGGGAAAGGAAACAAGCAAGGAGCCAAGCGAAAGACTAAGGTTGGTACTCTTTGCTTCTTTCTCATCTATCTCTCATAAAGGAAAACACGAATGACTTTAGTTTGTTTGTTTCAAAGATAGTTACCCATCTTAGTGGGACTAGCAGCTCTGAATGGACTCTAGTTTTCCCGATAACACCTCAACTGAGCTTGGAACATCTATTTAGGATTTCTCTTGTGGGCGGTTTGGAAAGAAAGAAACTGGAGGGTTTTCAAAGACGAAAAAAATATGATAGAAAAAGTATGGAAGATTATCAACCAAAACATCCATGAAACCATTCTAGCAGACAAATGGTATCCAAAGGACTAGGAAACAACACCCCAGGAGAGCCAAATCCTGGAAATGCTCAATATAATCTCGCAAATGCTGATGCCAAGCTCATGGAAACTAAAAACTTCCCCCACTCAATCCTTATCATACTTCACATGCCCTCCTGAGGAATTCATCAAATTAAACTATGATGGAGTGCTAAAGGAAACCATGGTGAAGCCAGCTTTGGAGTTATATTTAGATACCACATGGTCAATCAATTCAGTTGTTTGCAATACATTGTGGATTTTTGATGCCAAGCTAATGGAAACTAAAATCTCCCCCCACTCAATCCTTATCATACTTCACATGCCCTCCTAAGGAATTCATCAAATTAAACTATGACGAAGCACTAAAGGAAACCATGGTGAAGCTAGATTTGGAGGTATATTTAGAGACCACCATGGTCAAGCAATTCGGTTGTTTGCAATGGACTATGGAATTGAGAGCAACAATGAGGCAGAATTCAATGCACTCAAACATGGATTGGAAATTGCAAGAAGAGAAAGATTTCAGAAGGTGGTGGTGGAAGGAGATTCTACCTTAGTGATAGATACTGTGAAAAATCTCCAACAAGGTACCCATTGGGAAAAAATAAGCAAGAGTTGGAGAACAACAAGATTAGTCCAGGAAATATGAGTCCTCACTAAAGAGATAGAATACCTTATCCCAGCACATGTTCATCGTTCGGGGAATGCAACAACTAATTTCCTAGAAAATTGGGGTTGTGGTAATCTAGGAAATAACCTGGACACCCGCGGGAAAGAGACAAATCAGGTAGAAGCAATGAATGCTCAAGGCCACTAATCAGGGTGTGATGGGAAGGGAGATCCGGAATTGAATCGTGGACATGCTTTAAGGACAAGTGGAGAAGGTAAGTGGGCAACCCATCCAAGGACCCCACACGAGCGTAGCAGGAGGTACCGGGAGAGAAAGATAGGTGTTGATCGCCTTGGGAAAAAAAAAGCGTGGGTCGACAAGTAATCAAGGAGGAAAGGTAATGAAGGCAGTCATTGCATACATGCAAGGTTGGAGGATGAAACGGGCAGTAGGCGACGAGACTGGAAGCCAGGGGGAGAACCTAGCCTGTGAGAGAAGGGATTGTCTCCACCACATAGAAAACACCTTCAACGACTCGGAAGGGGACTAGTTTATTTAATTTTCCTCCCCTTTTGACTCCGACGCTCCTACACCGATAGCATGAAAGAATTAGAGAGGGGCGGTGACTAGAAGAAATTCAGAGGGAAAGAAAAATGGTGAAGGTGGAAGCGGGGCTGGGAAGAAAAGGGGGGCGTCATGCTTGCAAACAAACAGAAAAGAAAAAAAAACCATTGGTGGTTTCACCAGCAAGACCCAGCGGAAGAGGAGCAGGAATGATGGAGAGGAAAACATGCAGAACCTCATGCATGCATACCATGGAGGAAATCCATCACAAGTTAAAGCCATAATTCAACATGGGAGGCAGAGCTAAATGCCAAGGAAGCAACAAAACTGCTTCCAACGGAGAAATGGGATCCCTTACTCATAGATTCGGGACACACTCGAGGCCGATAAACGTTGTTTAGACAGACAATCCATCTTTACTGGGTAATGAAGAACCTGCTAGCCAGGGCCATGACAACAAACAGGGACCTGGAAGAACCACCACAAGCACAACAAGAGGGGTCAAGCCTAAAGGACATTCAAAGGGAGATTCAGGTTGTGCAGGTGCAACAATATCATCAGAATGTTTGTTTTGGCCGAATGGAGAAACAAATTCAAAGCTTGCTACAGAATGAAGTGCCCGGGTTGAGTGCTAAGGACCCAACCCCTATTGAATCATCAGATGACTGAAGTAGAGTAGAAAAAATCAATGTTTTTTGTTTTTATGATGATCTAGTCGGATAGCATTTACTTTGATAGTAGAAGGATTAAGCATATAGTAGATACAGTAGCATATTTAGCATGGATGGATATTCTCAAACTATTTAAATTTTGGACGGCATATGATGTTGATTGGTGGCCAACATACCTGGTTTCCCTCAGGCGGGTTGAAGCCACCAAACATATTTTTTTACCTGCCTATATAAGATTAATAGAAAAAGGAATTACTACCAGGCTTACACAAAAAACAAAAATTAAGTTGTGTCACTAATATTATGTTTTTTTATTATCAGTTGAATTGTGATTGAAGATGAAAAACACTTTCTCTTAGATTGTTTGGTCATTCTCATTTCCAAAACATCTGCCACACTACCAACCTTCTTGATATGTTCAACTAGCAAAACTATAGTGATCTAGACCCTTCTTTCCCTTATTTTTTATCATAAAAATAAAATATGAAAAAGTTTCAATTAATTATTTTTCTTAAAATCCGATACACCTCATTGATTTCAATAGACATTAATCATCATTATCATCAATAAAATTACATGTTATTAAAATATTTTAAATTTTAATTACACTGAATTGAATTAAACGTGACTTGACTTTGCTCTTTTAGGGGAGAAATTTCGTTGTCATTCATTAAAATTCTGTGATTATTTTATATTTGAAAATATTGCATTGGCATGCTTTACCACTCTAAGTAGTATTTTAATGATCAAGGAAATTATGGCAAACTTAGTTTAATATTTGTAAAGTTCGAAAGATTAAGTCATTCATTAAAGTTCCATAATGATTAAGTTCTTCATTAAAAATAAATTCAAGCGTGCAATGAATTTTATAAAATAAATATATTTAGAAAACTTATCCACCAAACTACTGTCGAAGTAGATATGTTCACAATATATAAATTAAGTCAATACTAATTTCTTTTTTATAAATGTTATTATGTTTTAGAATTTTTGTATATGGATTATTTTTTAAAGTTTTTGAAAATGCATTTGAGGAGAATGATTTTCTAAAAGTGTGTGGGGTTTGAATAGATGTTATATGGCGTTTGGTGTTTCCCATACACACAGAAATATAGTAATAATATAATTTTATTTTCCAAGACTTTCTCAATCATAATAATAACATAAATTCATTTTATAAAATTTCCATACCTTATCCTGCTTTTTTATACTTCAATCATAATTATTAGAAAACATTAAAAGTTTGTCCGCTTTTATGCACGCTCACCGAGAATAACCTTAACATGTGACAGACAAAAATATCATGTGAAAATGTCAATCGACAACAATTATAACTTCACCAACATACCATCCTATGCATCTATGCATAGGATGAGATGAATTTCTATGCATCTACTAAATATTTAAAATTTCATCCTTCGTATTAGGTTCCATCTATCAATACATAGTATACTCAACAAATAACAAAAAAAGACAATAAGATGGATCTTTAAATTACTTTCCTATAATTACCGGTTTTTTAACTAATAATTTACCTAATTATTATATATATTTGTGTTTTTATTTATGAGGTGTAGATTAGGTGGTTTGTATGTGGCTTAGTTTTCATTAAGTTCAAGGTTTAAACTTTATGGGGTTTAGGGTGAAGCCTAATTGTGAAGGGTGAAAAATGTCACAAAAGATGGCTAGGTTTAACCAAGCCTCGCACAATCTTGGTGATATCATCTTATAGGTGGGAAGATAATTTCTTCCAACCAATATTGTAGTAAGCCCTGGCCTAGGCTCAACACACACACACACACACATCCATCCAAAATCATTTATTACCCTTTGTTTTACTCTTCTTCATGTTATCCTTAAAAATACATGAATAATGACTACACTTGATTAATATGTAGTGGTTTTTCAAAGAAGTGTTCCCAAAGAAGAAGATGGGATGCAAATGGGATGATCAACACAAAGATGAATGGTGAGAGTTGTCAACAAAGTGTCTATAACAAGGAGATGATTAACAATGCTTCTATGAGCAAGGAAATGACAAGGGTGTCATAGTAAAAAATTGTATGACAAGTAGATAAACAACAAGGAGTTACGGACAAGGTAATCACTAAGAAAGGGATGATTGATAAGCATGTTGTTGACAAGGAAATGACCAGTAAGGAGATTAATAGCAAGATATCATCATAATGGTACACAACCAATGAAGAGAATGGCCAATAAGAAAATCACTAATAAGTTGGGTGACCGTTTGTAGAGTAATCTGTTGGAAACTAGATCACTACTGAGAGGGGAGGGGTGAATCAGTAATGAGAGAACATATTTCTCCAAATTATTAATCTTTTACCATGCACAAACAGGAACATAGAATCATAGATCAGAGCATCAAAATAAACATGCAACCATAAAATCAATCAACACAATGGACACAAGTATGTCTGGTGGAAAACCCTTCCCTAGGAAAAAAACCACCCTGTTGTTGTTGCACTGCTCAATTCTTCTATTAAATAGTTGAACAAATTGTACATGGATTAGCTACACCCATAACCGAAAGACTCAGCTTCCTTCACAATATGTTGACCCTTTCAAACAAGAAATTGTTTCTCTCTCAGATCTACAAACTACCATTCGCTGAAGACCACTACGATCAATGATCCTCACCCAACTAGAATTGGACTATATAACTCCTATTAGATGGAGAAATATCTTCCTTCTATTGAATCCACCAAGTCACTGTATACTTTGAACCCTTTGTGCCTTCACTTCCTCCATGTGATCCTCGTTTCATATATTTTCAGACTGCACTCGTAAACTTGCTCAACATGAGCACTGCAGCAAAATAGCATCAAAGCTCAAACAAATAATAAATTTGAAGCACTAGCTATCATCAAAACCTCCACACAAGCCGCAAAACAACTCCTCAAAACACTACTCCAATCCACTCATCAATACCTCACTCACTGCATAAATATATAGCTGAAATAAACTTAAGTTATCTGCTGCTACAACTACAAACTAATTCATAAAATCTGTATAGAAAACTCACATAGCTTGCAGGCTCTTCTCCAAGCTCACACTTACTCCACACCACACCTAGACAATCATCCATACTCACAATGAGCTTTCTCCAATATGTAGATGAACTCAAGTGCTCAACTCAATAATTACACAGAACTATTGGGTTTCACAACTCTGTTCATATGCTTGATTTGATCTGAATTCAGCTCATTGACTCAATCAACCACTAACTCCACTAGCCTTTTTGATATTTTCAACTTTAATCAGCTTTTGGAGGTCCCACAAACTTTTTCGATCATAAATCGAAAAGTTCTAATCAAGGATGTCACCTCAACATAAAAATTAGATGAGAAACACGAGGAATCTAGAGAAAAACTAGTGTAAATCCTTCAGTTTCTCCCATAACATTGTATCCATGCGACTAAGCCTATAACCACTCCCATAGGTTGCTCTGCCAGCAAATGGAGCCTTCCATCCACTCTCACGGGATTTCCTCCATATGACTGAGGCTAAAGCTAAGGTAAAACATAAATCCTTTATCCTTGAAGCTCTACCACCTGGAGGAATATCTTCCTGAGCTCCTGAACACTCCTCCAAGTCACTGTATCAAGTCTGCAATTGATGAAATAGGCTAAGAACAAGTCAATGACATGAAAGATCTATTATGTCAACCTTAGTACCAAGACCAACACCTCCATCTCCTCAAGCAACAACCATAACATGTGCAAACACCTCTAGGACGTGTAGCAACATATCTGACCCCTATAAAAACATATCTAATATGAAGGTGTATCAAGCACAGGGTGTTTGCTTGAGACCATACAATGCTTTCTTAAGTATGCACACATGAGACTCTCGATCAAAAGTCTTGAAGCCTTCGGGTTTCTCGATATACACCTCCTCCTCAATAACTCCATTGAGGAATAATGTTTTCACATCCATCTGGTGGATCTTCCACCCCATCTATGCAGCCAAAGCAAGGATTGATCTGATGGATGAGTACCTTGATACAAGAGCAAAGGTCTCCTCATAGTCAATCACATCCACCTGAGATTACCCCTTGGCCATAAATTTGGCCTTGTGCTTTTCTATGCTTCCATTTGTTGCCTGCTTCACCTTGAAGATCCATCCCGAACCCATAACTGATTTTTCTGTTGGTCTTAGGACCACTTCCCAAATGTTGTTCTTCAAAATGGATTCATACTCCTCCACCATTGCATCAACCCATACAGGTTGCTCTACTGCTTCCTCGAAAGAGGATGACTCAGTCTCTATTAGTTCATTCAGTAGATCGATGTAGCCAGTGTATCGATCTGGTCGCTTTATCTGCTTGTGCTAATTTGAAGGAGCACCGACGTTCTCCCTCGCATCCTGCACAAGTCTCTCAACTTCTTTGGTTCTCTTCCTACCTTCTTTTCATGGTTATGCTTGAGTGATTATCTCCACTCTCTACTCCTCAACTTGTGGCTTCTCCACAACATCTTGAGTCTCCTCCTTTGGAGCTAAAATCTCCTCCTCTAGTGGGATTTGAAGCTCCCTCTCAAGAGAGAACCGTAAGGAGTTTTCTTCATCAAATTTGACGTCCCATCACACAACTGTCATTCTGAGGGATGGAAAATACACACGGTAGTTATGGGGAGTTTTTGTGTAACCCATAAATACCGCCAAATCTACTATCGGCTCTAGCTTCTTCCTTGATTCTTTGGAGACATAGCAATAGACATAGGCTCCAAAGATCCTGAAGCGTGACACATCCAGCTTCCTCCCCAAGAAAGCCTCCTCCGTCATAATCAATCCAAGAAACCAATGAGGACTCGTGTTCTGCAAATAGACTATTGTGTAACATGCTTCAACCCACAAGTGCGAAGGTAGGCTTTAGTCATGCAACAACGCGTTTGTTGCTCCCACAATGCTTCGGTTATTCCTATTAGCCACCCCATTCTATTATGGTTTGTGGGGTGTTTTCAACTCTTATTGAATGCCTTCTTTTACATAGAAATTTTTAAACTCATTCGACACATACTCACCTCCATTTTTTCTCCTGAGAGCCTCCACCTTCTTTCCCGTTTCTTTCTCCACCAGTGCCTTGAACTCTAAGAAATGGGAGAAAGTCTCATCCTTCTTCCGCATGAAGAAGATCCAACGCTTTCACAAGTAGTCATCAATAAATATGACAAACAATTGTTCCTAGAATTGGAGGTTGTCGAGAAAGGACCACAAACATCAAAGTGGATCATTTCAAGGACTACATGTGCTTTGTTGTCCCGATCATGGAAAGTGGATTTTTTGTACTTCCCCAAGTTACACCCTTTGCATGTGTCATGTTTCTCTAGTGATCCTTTTTGGAGGCCTATGGAAATATGGTGCATGATATTCAAAGCACCATGATGCAAATGGCCAATTTTTCTATGCCAAAGTTCACCGACATCGCAACTCTGCACCTTCTCCGCCTTTGTGCTAAATGTAGCACAATCCTCCACATCTAGCTTGTAGAGGTTCTTCACATGAAACCCAATATACTTCACCTGTCTCATGGTTATGTTTCTTAAGAATGTGTTCCTTTGTTGAAGATCACATCGTAACCACGGTCTTCCAAAACAGCAATGGAGACAAGATTCTTCTTTAGACCCGAAACAAACATCACATCCTTGAGCCTGAGAGGGGAGCCTGGCTCCCTCTAAAAGGTGACTGTACCAATCTCGTTCGTGGTGTACCTTCCATCATCTCCCATCTCGATGTGCATCTGGAGATATTTCTGCTTCAAATCACTGAAACAATCTCTATTCCCTGTCATATGAAACGAGACACCACTATCTAGGTACCACAAGCTTCCCATCACTGTGTTGGCCATACATTGAATTAGAGTGAATTAAAACTCAAACTATGAATCCAAAGCTTCACCCACTACTCCTCCTGAGGTCGTCTTGCTTATCTTCTTGTGTGGACACTTTGTATCATAGTGCACGAATTTGTGACATTGAAAGCACTTGTTTTTGTACAAGTATTTCTTCTTGCCCCCTTAACTAGATTCTGCTTTGGATTGGTATTTCTTCCCTTTCCATTTCTTCTCCTTTCCAACGAAGGAACAGTTCTCCTCATCCTCGTCTTTGGATGAAGTCTCATTTATGGTATTCCTCCTTATTTCCTCCTATAGCAGGTCGAACCATAATCTCTCCCAACTTGGTAGTTTCTCCCTACCATTTATCAAACCTTGATAGCTATGCTAGCTCTTGGGAAGGCCTGTAAGGGCTAGAGCTACCAAGTGTTCTTCAAAGACATTAACACCAACCCCTCCAAGTTCATCATGACACAGGGTAAACTTGCTCATATACTGTGGAATCGTGTCATTCTTCTACATCTTGATACTTCAAAGTTTGTCCTTGAGTGATAACTTCCTTTGGTCACTATTTTTCTCGAACAATATTGTCAATGATTTCCACATCACAAACAAAGTCTATTTTTCATGGAGATTCAAGACAATATTATCCCATACTCCCTCCAATATTATTATCCTCACTTTTGCCACATATTTCTTCACTGAGCAAGATTTTGGGCATCAAATGCTTGGGGTTTTTCTATATTTGTCTTGATGTATTCTAGCAGCCCATTGTCATCCAGTACTGCCTCCATGTAGTCCTTGCATGCAACAAAGTTTGAGGTTCCTTCCAAGGCACACTTGAGCCTAAGTCCATTAAAAGCCATATTCTTGCTCTTGAAGAAAAGCTACAACATTGATCTTCAAATTCGAACCTCCTACAATGACAACTTTGAAATATTTGTTCTATAGTGATTTCAACTCTGATACAATGTAGAAATTAATGTCTATATTCAAAACTTCTTATGAAATTTACTAAATCACAAGACTTGAAGCTACTTTGTTGATCTGCGAAAGTTAATTCACCATCTAGAACAAGAATCATAGACATGCAAAAGGAAACATCACACATGCACGAAGATTTATCTAAGGGAAATAATTTTTTCAAAATCCGTTACTATCTATATTACATTAATAAGAGAATATAGATGAAATAGATATGTTTGCTCAATCTTGACCACACCCTGCAAGTGTATAGTTTATCTCTCTGTCTGACTAAATGACTTTGGCTAACACTTAGCCCATTTTCAAGCCCTCCAAGCTCTTATTTCCCACTAAATTGGCCCCTATTATCTAGGAATTTCCCACTATTAAATTGTGCAATTTCCTTAGGTCCTTCCTTTGATTGCATGCACCACCTATACACATTAGAATATGCTTCAAATGATAGTACACTGCCTTATAATCTCCATCTCAACTGGGTAACTCGAATTATCTACATGAAACTATTATTTTGGGTTGATTGATCAATTAACTAGTTGATCACTGAGTGTGGTTGAAGTTCCACTTCCACAACTTGACCTCCGCTAGTTCTTCTGACAGTTAAAACTAGTTAAACTGGATATAAGTCAAATTAAATGAAATAGATTGCTTCAAATTAGCAATAAAACATATTGAATTGAACTCAAGCTTCCCCAACTCGAATTAATTGATTTAACTAAGTGACAAGTTCCATCTCTCCTCAATTAACTACCTCCAATATTTCTGTTGAAATAGAAATTTGAATTTTCTCTAGTTTAACCAAGGCAAAGTCAAACTGATATTTTCTTGTTGCATTTTCAACAGTTTCAATCCTATGTACCACCTTATAGGAGCCATAATATCTTTTAGCTAATTTATTGTTCTTGTTTTTTTGCTTGAGGAACATTTGTTTATATGGTTTTAGTCTCACAAATACACAATCCCCCACTTCAAAGTCCCTTTCACTGTGATGTTAATATGCTTGTTATTTCATCCTATTTTGTGTCATGGCCAAGTTGTCCTTTAATAGTTTGAGAACCTCTTGTTGGTGTTGGATGTATTCCTATACTACTTGAACCATTATAGTCCCTTTCAAGGGTGATATGATGAATGGAGGATGATATTCATAAAGTGCCATAAATGGTGACATTTTTTATGAAGTATGGGAAAATGTGTTGTAACACCATTTTGTAAGGGCAACCATTTGACCCATTTTGTTTGTTTATTATATGCAAAGTAACGTAGATATCCTTCTAAACAATTACTCACAATATTAGTTTTCCCATCAGATTGAGGATGGTAAGATGATACGTGAGCTAATTTAGTACCCAAATAGGAAAATAATTCAGTCCAAAAATTTATAGTGAAATTTGGATCTCTATAACTTACAATAATATTTGGTATCCCCTATAGCTTTTGGATTGTTTTCATGAATTCTTATTCCATGGTACTTTCTTTCAGAGGATGAGAAAAAGAGCAAAGGTGGGCTTATTTTTTAATTCAATCTACCACTATCATAATGACACTCTTTCCTTCAGATTTGGGTAAACTTGTTATAAAATCATTTGATAGTTATTCCCAATGCTATCTTGGTATGGCTAATGGTAGAAGTAGCCCTGGAACCTTGATAGTATCTCCTTTATTTTGTTTGCATATCACACATTTTGCCACAAATATTTTCACATCTACTTTAAGACCTTCCCAAAAAAAATCTTTCTTAATCCTATGGTACGTCTTCAAGAATGCTCAATTTCCTCCTATAGGAGAAGTGTGTAACTCCAATGGGACCTTATGTTTGATTTGAGAATTATTACATAAGTATACATGATCTTAACAACATAAAAAATCATTTTTCCATGTAACTTTTTATACTTCATGAGGGTCCTCCTATAGCTGATCAATGATCTTGTGTATCTTCTCATCCTATTGCCATTATATCATTTCTCCTTCCACCCAGTCATATTGTGGAATGGAAATAGGACATATTCAACCATTTGTGTCTTCCTCTTTCCTTGAGATTGTGTCTACCACAATATTTTGTTTTCCTTTTTTATAGATAATTTCAATGTCATAACCTAAGATATTTTTGATCCATTTTTTTTGCTCTTATGAATATAGTCTTTGCTCCAAGAAGTACTTTAGACTATCATGGTATTTTTTTACTTTGAAGTGTCTTCCTATTATATATGGATGTCATTTTTTAATTTCATGTAGTATGGCCAATATTTCATTTTCATAGATGGGTCTGAGTAGGTTTCTTCCTTTAAGTACACTACTTTCAAAATCAAGGGGACTTCCTTATTGCATCAAAACTACACCAATGTGTTATAGAGATATTTGGGCACTTCAACCCCAAACTTATATGTCGATAAACTAGGGCTCATCAACCCCTAAAAGAGTTGTTTCATACCCTAAAAGAACATGGTCATCTGATTACATCATTCCCCAAAAGTTCCACCTGAAAAACCATCTAGAAATGGCCTAAAATGAACCATACTAACTGCTACATTGGCCAGGTGCAATGCATACTGAGTGATACACTGCTTAGGTGCAATGCATACTGTTTGGGGCTTCTATAGGGTGCAATGGGCGAGGATGGACAAATGTCTGAGACAGTTTGCTAGGTGGCTGCTCATGGAATCTTCTAGAAACCTCTCCTATGACACTTGCCTCTCTGAATTCGCCCAAGGATGAGTAAGAGATATAAACTTCAGTTATCTCCCCTCTTGTGGAACCAAATGTAACAAGTGGAATGACACTCATCAAAACCCAGAGATGACTCACACCCTTGCACACATCTATAAATGGATCCCTCATCTAAGAGATCCAAAGGCTAGAATGTTGTGAATTGCAAGTAAGTGCTGATAGTTTGTAATTGAGGAAGAAGCATTGTATTGTTGGTGCGATCTTGATATTTCATAAGGTGAAGAGGGCTTGATGCTGGGAGGATGATGTTGGATCAGACAACTGTGTTGTAATTCTCCCTTCTATTTAATAAAGTTCTTCAAGTTTTCTTCCATATGATTGTGCAATTGTGAATGTTATTATATGTTCATTATATATCTGATTCTATAATGTGTATGTTGTAATAGATCAAGATTCTTTGATAGTTCTTTGTTACTGTGTTTCTACGGGTACTCTCCAAGCGGGATAAGTACGGGGAGGAGTTGCAAGCTCTATCAAGGGGAAGAGAGATCAAGCAAGGGATTAAGCGGAAGTTCCATGTTGGTCCTATTTTCTTTCTCTTATCCATTACACATAGAAGAAATCGTTGAATTACTTTAAACTGTTGTTTCTAGGGTAGCTACCAAACCTAGAGGGTTAGTCGCTCGAAAAGACATTGGTTTTCCCAGAAACACAATGCCATGGCCTAATGTGTCACACATAATAATGAATATTTTTGTGATGTCAAGTGTCACCAAGATGTGAGTTGTACACATAGCCTCTTTAAGTTCTTCAAATGCTTTGGTTGCTTCTTTAGTAGGCTTTGCATAAATTTTTTTCTCTTCCAATAGTGTCAATGTCCTGTCAGCATGTTGTACAAGATCTTCCCAGTATTTATTTTAAATTAGCATGTCATCAAAAAATGCTAGCACAAATTATCTAAGGGTGGGTTTGAAAATAGAATTCATCAAGCTTTGAAATGTTAAAAAGGTACATTTTAAACTCCAAATGGTATAACCAAAAATCCATAATGACCTTCATGTATTCTAAAGGTTGTTTTGGGAATGTCTTCTTACCTCATTCTAATTTTATGATATTGAGGATGAAGATCCAACATAGTAAAGAAAATTTCTCCATGCAATTAATCTAATGATTCATCGATGACCAGAATATGAATCTTATCTCTTATTTCATTTTGTTGAGTTGTCTATAGTATAGACACATACGCCATGAATCATCCTTTTTTATAACCATTTCCACTGGTGAAGAGAAAACATTGTATCTAGGATGAACATCTCCCGCCTCTAATGTTTCTTGAACCATATCATCAATATCTCTCTTTTGTGAATGTGGATATCTGTAAGTCCTAATGGTAAGTGGTACACTTGATCTAGGCTACAAATGAATAGCATGATCATTATCTTGGACATGTGGAAGACCCTTAGGCATTTTTCGAAATGCCATAGCATGATTGTTGATAAATTTTTGAAGATCCACCGGAGTAGAGGATATAGATGTTTGAACATCTAGTTAACAAGGCAATATTAATTTTTCCATGTTATTGGAGCCTATCAATTGATTTGGTTTCCCTTGGATACCTCAAAGCTCAATTTCCTTTCATTATGAGAAAACTATTATGAAAATATCTTGGAAATTAAAGCCCATTATTCCCAATGACTGTAACCATTGGAATCTTAATACAACATTTTCACCACCCATTTAGATTGAAATCATGGGAATAACCAAAAAATACTCCCCCATATTCATCTTAATCTTATTGCACTTCCTTGAACAATTTATGGTACCTCCATATGCAATCATCATTTGAAATTCCAGTTCTAGATACATAAAGCAATTAACAGTTTTTTCCAATTTGTAATCGATAAAATTATGAGTACTACCTAAATCTAACAATATTGTTACCCTTTATTTTTTGATATCTCTTTCTATATTAAGGGTTTGTGGAGTACTAATGCCAGTCAATGCATGACAATATATTGTTGGAGTAGTTTCTTCTAGCTCTAGATTTTATGAAGTTTCCACTTTGTGATCTTCTTCATCTTCACAATACATGTAGAATAATTTCTTCTCACTGCATTTATGCCATTTACTATACTTTTTGTCATAGTTGAAACATAGTTCATTTGTTATTCTTTCATCCATTTTCTAATTCAACCTTGTTGGTTTAGGAAAAGGAGCCTGATTTTCTCTATAGTTATTAGTGACCAATTTTCTAGCGGCCATATTTTTAGTTTCAACTTTCCTTTCAAGAGTGAAAGCATGCTCTATAGGTTTAGGTTCAAAGAGACGCACCTCATTTTGGATGCTTTCCTTTAAACTACCCATAAATAGGTCTAACAATTTATCCTCTAAAATATTATTTACTTTGAGATTCAACTTTTGAAATCGTTGAATTTGCTCTATAATAGAACCTTTTTGTCAAAAATTTGTTGATTGAATAAAAATGTGTTTCTCTTAATATCCCCATGATGTGCTATAAATTCCTCCATAAAAATGTACCAAGATATAACATAATCCTTTTTTCTTTCACAAAGCCATACATTTTTTCTAAAAACATGGATGCAATATTTACCTTTTGTAAGAATGCCACTTGTTGTATATCAAAGTATTTTTCTATCTGAAATATCCATGTTATATGATCATTACCATCAAATTTCTTCATAGCAATCTTTGCTATGTAGTAGTCCCTTGGTGCTAAAGCCTTGATGATGTGGATATTGGATTAAAAATTCATGAGTATGGTTTTGTGATTCAACATTTGTTCTCTCCAATTTTGATAGCATATTCCCCATATGAGATTGATTCTCAACAACATGTTTCTCCTTATTTTCATGATTTCCTTTGATCTCCACATTCGTTTTAGGAATCCTCTCTAAGATAGAAATCATGGAATTTTGTAATTCTTCCTTATTTTCATTCATATTCATTTCTAGTCCCTATATATTCTTTTCCATTTCTCTTTTAAGATTTTCTTGAGAACTTGAGAAATCCACCTTTTTTAACATACTACCATCCATTTCATTAATTTTTTTCTCTAATTGAGATAACCTAAATTCTAGGTCTTCACTTTCTTCATGGGTCAAGGATGGGCCTTCAATATATTTAATTGGTGTAGTAGATTTCTTTGGAGGCATGTTGGAAAATAATAATAGTCTCTCTTTGTTACAACAAAAGAAAGGGCTTCTTCTAATGAACAATTAGGTCACTAGTAAGTTACAGACCTTAATTTGAAGAATATTAGAATGGTTGAATCTTTATTAATATATCTCTGAGATTTGAGGCCTTCCGGATCTGTTTTTTTTTTTTCAATACTATGATATGCATTTTCTACAATTCCACGGGTGTGAACTTTTCTGATGTGCCAATAGAAAGTTATAGTAACTTTCCAAAAACTTATTGATTTGTTTGGACTCTTCCCACAAGAAAACTGGTATAGCATGCCACATGTCCAATTCTTGAAATAAAATTATGGAACGTATAACTAATGTACTTCTATATGTTTCCTAAAATTCCTGAAGATTTCATAGTTTGAAAATTTCTAGATAAGAAGATATAGAAAAAATATCAAGTTGACCTATTTAAATTTTATTTCATGATTGTTCATAAACCCTAACTTCCATAGGGTATAAATCTCAAAGTATAGCGAACAAAATTATAAAAATGGAACCAAATATTCTCAAATATTTATTCTTAATATGGTCAAAGTTTCACTTTATGTATCCTTACAAAAAAAAATTATAGCGAAAATTCCAAACTTGTATGTTTGAGATAGAATTTAAGATCCTTAATAACCCTAACTTCCTTAGACCATATCTCCAAAATTATAGTAAAACAAGCTCAAAATCTTGAACCAAGAATTTCTTTGGATGTCTTTGAAACCTTCTCCAAGTTTCAACATCTAAAACCACACCAAAAATAAATTATAGCTAAATTTCCACAATGACATGTTTGAAGCAACAAAACCCTAAAATGAAGAGCTCTAATTCCAAATGTTATGATCCTTGTGACGTAAAAATGATAGGAAACCAATAATTAAAGTCCACTTCAAGGAGGAAACCTCATTTTGCAAATAATACAATGAACAAGAAAATATTTGGTGATCATAAGGATAAGTCTCCTTAGTATATATATATATATATATATATATATATATATATATATATATATATATCTATATATATATATATAGGGGACAAAGGTACAATTACAATAAAATGGTACCATGAGGGGTTCTATCTTACATAACAATATACTAATAGAAATGTAATCACTCAATATCTAGGGATTAATTATGTAATTCCAATCCTATAAAATCTAATCACTTCCTTGTAAGACCCATATATGTAAAAACAAGGGTGAAAGGGGATGCACTCTAGCCAAAAATTGAGGTAAGTTGAACTATGGTCTCTCACTAAAGTGGAGTGGAAAATAAGGTTACAACAATTGGTACAATGAACTATGAATGTATATTGTGATAGTTAGTGTGCAATCTTCCTAGAAAAGAATCCAACATATCATTGTAAGACAAATCATATTGATATTCATTATCACTTTGTGAGAGATATGATTGAAGAAAATAAGGTGCTCATAGTGAAAGTGGACATTTTGAAGATGTTGTAACATCATTAACAAAATATGTGATCATATTCTCATATCCCTCACTATGTTCAAATAAAACAACAAGTGGGAGAATGTTGGGTATGTGTTATATTATTTGCACAACTACTCCCACATGATGTACATTGTGCCTTGCACAATGCCCCAAAGATTTTTTTGGGTAGTTTTTGTATCCTGTTTTGGTGATTTTACATATGTTTAGGGAAATTTTTGACACATGGTTGTCACCTTTAGCAATTTTGTGGCGTATGGTGAGTTAGCCCACCGTTTTGTAGCTTTGGTTAAGGAAATACAAATGTTTTCTAATCTAGGTTAAATGAATTGGTAGTTTATGAATGTGATAGGATACACACACACACACACACCCACACACATATATATAAACTAGGACAATACTCAGATGGGGGTGAATTGGTATTGTGATACTTTTAACAGTTTTCTTTCACAAGTAAAGCATATTGGAACACCAATAAACACTTTAGAAACCATTCATATAAGCATCACCATAATCAACACAAGGATACCATATTTGACACATAGACTCTTTCAATATTCACCTTAATTGCTTTCACACAAGTAAGCTTCAACTTGTTGAAGAAATTTCTTTCGTTGCAACTAGAAGGAAGCTACTACTGAAAGGAGCGACAACCCCTAATTTATCAGCTGCTATTGAAAGGAGCTCCAACCCCTTACTATTTACCAGTCACTACTAGAAGTTGCTACAACCCTTGAAATCAAAATTTACACTTGCTTGACCTCCTTGATTCATATTTCATTTCAAATTCAAATCATGCAGGCCATTCTCTTACATAAATTCAATAAATATCTCCTCAATCATATACCCCAATCATCGAAAAATCACCTTCTTCATCCTCTAATCTCTGATCAAAACAAACAACAACAACACCAGTAGCAATAACACCAACCACATTCTTGCAAATTTAATTATGCTTATAAAGAATAAGGACTGATGTTTTAGTTTTTTGAACTTTAGTTACCTTCAGCTCTTTATCATGCATAAATTCTTATTTTTTCTGATGTAATACTTATGTCAAGTATTCTAGATATTTTCTTGAAGTCTTCAATATCTACTATGTTTTCTTTGTGAGAAAACTGAGCTAATTTTCACAAATTTGCAATTCTGTAAAATATCAGAGTTTACCTGTATGTGTGGCTATAGTTCTAAATCTGGCTATCTAAAAAATTTAGCCAAACAACCATATATACTGCAAATTTTTCCCATGTCACTAACCAAGCTTCCAACTCGTTCACACACTCTTCCAATTTTGGTTGAGTCACTAAATCTGGTGCAAAACTACCAAATATAGTTGTCGACCTATTGATGCCTGGCCCGCTCCCTCGGTCACATAACACTAGCCCTTGTGACCCTCTACAATAAAGTTATAGTGCTTTGCTTCATCTCAAAGGGCCTAAAACTTTTATGAAGGAAACCACGTGCAAAACTAAGTCCTAGAGTTCCTTCCATCATCTGTTGAAACTTTCAACTGTCATCAATTTTTCTGTCTCTTGGGCCCATCTCCATAAAGAAAATAACATGTTCACCCTCGAAAATTTTCGGGGTCATTCCACTAGAGTCACATGTCATGTGGGTCTACTTCTCAATTCCACTTGTATGCCTTTGATTGTTTTGTCACTCCAGTTGTATGCCACCTTCTCTCTCACTGTGTTTCAGAGTTATTTCAACCTGGAGAAAAGCCTTGCAACTTACTTAGAAATCGTTGGGGTGTCTATACTTCTGGGGAACGGCATGAATTGTCCCTGTGGGGCCATATGCTGCAGAAAATAACCAATCCGGAAACTATCAGGATGATGTTTCTTCCACCTAGATGCCATCATGTCCTCCTTTGTACTACCTATGTAACACATTTTGATTTTGACGACTTAATGAGAAAATTGCAATTTCTTGTTTTTATCCTACTAGATCATTGATGAATCTGTCACATTCGCATTTGTATGCATAATGTTACTTTGTAAAACTTACATCTAGATGAAGATCTATGTTTGGATCAATGAATTTGTATCATGAATGGGAATTTGTGTAAGAACTAACTAATTTTTAATAGATATATATATAATGTGTCCTAATGTGTCATTTTCCATGGGGTCAACGTGTCTGTGTCAGACACTTGAATCCTTGTGTCCTATGTGTCTCGTGTCCTCGTGTAAGGTGACTTAGGTGATCATCCACTTCATTTTCAGTAGGGATCTTTTAAATAGTTTCATGATGTTGGTATTGTTATCACTCCAAGAAACTCTCCTAGGTTGTAGATCGGAGATGCCTGGTAACATATAATCTTCAATATTATTCTCTAAACTATTGGAATAAATGATGGTTTGGATCAAGCTAGATAACCATTTCAGCTCTATTCTCACTCAAGACATGCATGAACACTCTCAACAATACAAGGCTTTAGACCACTAAAGCTCAATAGTTTGTAGATTCAATGAAGGGATGGAGAATATTGATTGTACCAGCAAATTGCATACCTAAACATAAATGGATGGCTAGCTACAGGAAGTAAAATAGAATACTGATTGTACCGAAAGATGCATAAATGACCACATATGAATGGTTAACTACAAGCAGTAAAGAGGCTTGCAAATCTAAGTCATCAAAGCAAAGATAAGATGAAAGTTATATGGCCTTAGACATAAAAGAAAACATGAACAAACTGTTCAAGTGCAATCTTAGAATAGAAGAGAAATGGAATATTGAACATATAAAAGAAAAATAAGATTGTATTACTAAAAATGAAGATGAGAAGCTTGAAGGAACAGTGGAGGAACAGTCTCCAGAAGTTGAACCTGTATTACATCTTACTAACAGCTATTTATAGCCTCTTTAAAATGCTCCTAAGCTCTAAGAGGCTCGGAGTCTTAATCTATCTAATCTGTCCTTTAACTATTTGATTCCCTCTATGGGCAAGCATGGCTCGGAGGTTTTCCTCTTCTGACAAAGGAATAACTGCATCCAGATATTTTGGGTAGTTGCTGCGTTGTCTGGGAGTTTTTCTATGCCAGAGATGCTCCATAATGTTTGTTGGTGTGGCTTTTGCATTGTCTGTGTTGTTGATGCTCCCTGATCTTGTTTGATTCAGGTTGCAGCTTGTTGTGGCCCTTCCAATGATTTAACAATGCATGCTTCTATTATAGCAGAACAACGTTGCCCCTACGGTGAACCTCTATTGAAAATAATGTATATTTCTGATTTAAATAGAAAACATAGCCATCATTGCTAAATCCTGCCTTCTCTGTCCTTTCGGACTTCAGCAATCTTGAAAAATTATTAATTCCTTTATTGGGTCCGCCCTGGGGGTTACTTTCGCATATCGCAGCCGGTCGGTTCCCTCGCTTCCCTTTGTATTTGGAAATTCATGAAAAATGTTGGAAAACATGAAAGATTGCCTTAGGCGGACTTCAAAATATATATATTTCACTTCCTAGACCCTTTCGGGTCTGGGTTTCATCGCTATCGACGCTAGCCAAGGTTCCTGTGTATTTCGTTGAAACAACGAAAATACAATAAAAATTCATTGAAATCGGCCTTGGGCGGACTTGAAAAATTATGCAATATCATTGTGAATCCCATCGGGTCTAGGTTTAATCACTATCGCAAGTCGCATCCATATGTGTGTAAAGGTTGCGCCCCTTGGTTTTCGCTGATAGCGATCCGGTAATGTAACGTGGGCCATCGATCTACACGCGCAATCGACGGTCCATGTTTAATCGTTGATTGCAGTCATAACTTTCCCCCTGGTCCATGCCGATAACGCCAACTCACCTCCACCAATTGCGACCCACCGATCCGATCATCGACGATCACTGATCGGCGGTGTCCAATGCCAATTTCCACTACCTGCGACTGCTGATTTGCAATTTAGCCGCTTAGATCTAGGCCGTTGATCGGCTAGATCTAATGACAACTGTGCATTCTTGGGTTTTAAGCCCGAAACAATGGTTTTTCATGGTTTTTGAATTATTTTAGCCTCTTGATAGTGCATTTTTTTTCCCTTCCAAGGGCTCTCGGCATGTGATGGTTTTGCTCCTTGGATGATCTTAGTGAAGATTTTGAAGATTTTAAGAGAAAAATTAGATCCTTTGGCATGATTATGCTGGCTTATGGAGAATTTAAAGGGCATACTTGGATCCATTTTGGACCGTTTGCCCACAAGGCTAACACTGGCTCCTTCTGGGGATGAAAGCCTCCCTGTGAGATTTCAAGAACTGCAGAACAATGCCTTCCCTGTAAAAATAAGATCAAATCTTCCTCTTAGTATTGCATTGGGCATGGAGTCTATTTAGCATGAAATTAAACTTGAAAGCAACATATTTACAATACCAAGGCTTGAAAGCCTTAACTAAAATAAATTTTGAAGAACAACCCATTAAATGGGCCATCAAAAACATCTCCTCCTTCCTTTGATGCATTTCTTTTGATAAAATAGTCACCAAACTGAAAATTGACCCCTTTTACCTTTCTATGAAAGGTTCCTTCTCTTGGTCAAGTTTATATCAGCCAATTCATCAAAGACTTGCAAAAGCCTATTGATTTGATCCTCTACTTCAAAAACTTTCCAACATTTGATATTATCAGGTAGAGATAGTCTATATTTCACCTCCTCTCTGTATGCTTTCAGCCTTGGATGTTTTGATTGGGAGGTTTTGTACACCTGCTAAATAATAAGCTCTGCTTCATACTTTTCTGTGTCATTTGTGACCTGAAAAGTTAATATGAAAGGTGAATCAATGTATTCTTGTGTGGGGGACACAAGGACTTCACCTATTCCTACAACTTCCTCAGAGCAAGCCCCATCAAAGAATATGTCCCAAATATGTGGGCCTTCTTCCTCTGTGGTCTAGAAAACTGATTTTTTAAGCTGCGTAGAGGCCAACTGATAAGGCTTGGTAATGTCAAGACCGATATTATCCATGACAGCCTTGGGCATTGAATTATGGTTGGCTTCAGTGTCTAGAGGGCAATTGTGAAGGATTTCATCATGAATAGACAGAGAAACATAGAATGATGGGGAGCTGTCTTCACAATTTTCAATCTTTGGGCTAAGAATAACAGTTGGTTTGTCATCTTATAGATTTAAATAGTTAGTGGAAGCTTGGATGGTTTTAGGCTCAAGAGCCTCAAGGATAGATTTCTTGAAGGACTCATTCTTCACTGGTTCAATCAGAGGCATAGGTATTCTTGGCTTCTGAATTTCTGATTGAAAACTGAAAGAAGAAGGGGACTTGTCAAGGCCTCTTACCTCTATGGCTGGAGCTTTGAGGATGATAGGATCAACTGTTGGTTGCTTCTGCTTATTAGCTTGTTGTTCTGCAGGGACAACAACTTTATGAACAGGAGTTTCTTTGACATCATTCATCATAGACCTCAGATTATATTGGTGTTGATCTTCACTTTGTAGAACAACTTCACCATCCTATTCTTGGGTGATCTGGCCATTGAATAATGACTTATCATAGGCAGCTTTGGTTAAAAAGGTGGCACTGCCTTTGTCTTCCATACAATGGATCTCATCATCTTCTTCAAACTGCTCTTCTTCCATGACTGCATTCTGAAAAGGGACCTTCACCCTTTGGTCTTCATTGGCCTCTTTGCTTCTTTGCAAAATCTGCAACTGCTCATTAGGTCTTCTATATGGATTTGGATTTGGAGGAGCAAAGGTATTAGGAACCCTTCCTTTCCCAGAATGTTGCTCAACCTTTAATTTGGAAACTTCAGAGGCTAATGACTCTATCATCTTGGCCATTTTATCAATCTTGGGATCTGAAGATGATGAAGGCTCACCCCTATATCTTCTTCTATCATCATTACCTTTGAGCTTTTCTGCAGCCATGATGTTTGATTCTACTTCTAGGGCTACATCTTGCATATCAGCCAAAGAATCACATCGCCTCTCCCTCAACAGTAAACAGAAGTCAGAATAAAAGGCATTGGCATAGATGAGTCTAGCAGAGGTAATGGTGGGTTTTAATTCAGCTGGTATCTTGTTGTACATGTAGTTAAATCTCTTATTGAAATCAGACAGTAGCTCACATTTTCCCCGTGTAAGTTCCCAAACTCAGTGTGGTAGTAGAGGAGATCCTTCTTATCCCCCAAATGCTTTAGGAATGCATCATCTAAGGCCTCAATATCTGCTATAGATGTTGGGGTCATTTCCCTGAACCATTTTCTAGCCTCTCCATCTAGGCTTTGGACAAAGACTCTCATACAGACATCATCTTCACTAATGTCCAGGTTATCAACATAGCTATAGAATGACTCAAGATGTTCTTCAGCTAAAACACCTTCAGTTCCAGTGAACTTAGGCATATACTTATGATATTCTCCAATAGGCATAACATTCAAAGGAGTGGGCAGTATTAGAGGTTCATATCTAGCAGCTATGATTCTTTCCATTTTGGTAGGTGCTTGTGGACCTGCCATAGCTGTGGTGGCTAAAAGAGTACTGGCATTCTGAATGATAGAGGGTTGAGGAGTGACTGACAGGACTAAAGGAGTATGATGGATAGGAGGTGAGGTTTCCTTTGGGCATACAACAAAATGAAAACCTAAAGAATAAGGAGCTTTATGAATCTCTACTAGTTTTTCTTCGTTGCTAGTATTAGAAGTTATACTCTCAACATATATTTGTTCTATTACAGGCCTTTCTTGAAGAGATATAGGAGATTTTTCAGGTCTACCTGAACCTGATGCTCCTTTCTGCAATACCTTTCTTTATTTGATGATCTTTTCAGGGTTAGGTATTGGGTCGGCTTGTGACTTCTGAGGATTTCTCTGAGTATGCCTCACAAACTGAGCCAGAACTATGAAGTGGAGTCGTGAAGAGGTTCAGCCTCCAGTAGAGTCTCTAGATAGATGATTACAACAAAAAAAGTGCCCAGACTTTGTCTATCATCAAAGCTGGATCTATGTCATTTCCCAGGGAAGCTGAGCTTCAGTTTCCTCTCCCTGGCAATGGCGCCAATTATGTTATCACTCCAAGAAACTCTCTTTGGTTGTAGATCGGAGATGCCTGGTAACATATAATCTTCAATATTGTTCTCTAAACTAGTGGAATAAATGATGGTTTGGATCAAGTTAGATAACAATTTCAACTCTCTTCTCACTCAAGACATGCATGAACACTCTCACCAATACAAGGCTTTAGACCACTAATGCTCAATAGTTTGTAGATTCAATGAAGGGATGGAGAATACTAACTGTACCAGCAGATTGCATACATAAACATAAATGAATGGCTAGCTACAGGCAGCAAGAGAGAATACTGACTGTACTAGTAGATGCATATATGACCACATATGAATGGTTAGCTACAAGCAGTAAATAGGCTTGCAAATCTAATTCATCAAAGCAGAGATAAGATGACAGTTATCTAGCCTTAGACACAAAAGAAAACACAAACAAACTATTCATGTGCAAGCTTAGAACAGAAGAGAAATGGAATATTGAACATATAAAAGAAAAAGAAGCTTGTATTAGTAAAAATGAAGATGAGAAGCTTGAAGGAATAGCGGAGGAACAGTCTCCAGAAGTTGAACCTATATTACATCTTACTAACAGTTATTTATAGCCTGTTTACAATGCTCCTGAGCTCTAAGAGACTCAGAGTCTTAATCTGTCTGATCTGTCCCTTAACTGTTTGATTCCCTCTATGGGCAAGCATGGCTCGGAGGTTTTCTTCTTCTGACAGAGGAATAACCGCATTCAGATATTTTGGGTAGTTGTTGCGCTGTCTAGGAGTTTTTCTGTGCTAGAGATGCTCCATAACGTTTAACAACGTAAACTTTGAAACGAGAACTGATAATGTTACCCGTTTTGTAGAGATAGCAAAAAAGTGACCTGATTTTGAAAATGGGTGATGCAGAACACACATGTTTTTTTTAGAGCATAGTTTTTGGCACTATAATTTTTTTTTATGTACATTGTGTTTTAGAATGATAGTGATTTTGATGTTGATTTAAAAAAGTGGTAATTCTACACCATGCCCTTTTTTTAAAAGGTTTTTTTTTTTTTTTTTCAACTTTTAATTTTATAATGTATGAAATGTAAATAATTATTTTGTAAATTTAATAATTTTGGAAGTGGTCTTCTTCTTCATATATTTTTTTTTAAGTGAGGTTTTCATTGTTTTGCATTTTAGAGATTCTACATATTTATACATCGTTAATTAATTTTTTAATCACATGAAATAATTGTCTCTAAAAAACAAATATAAAAATATATACATAAAAGACAAAAATAAAAAATGAAAAATGTCAAAAAAAACTATCTCATAAACCATAAAAGAATTTGGAAAAAAAAAAATAATATATATATATATATATATATATATATAAGTAAAAATAGAAAAAAAAAAAAAAAAAAAAAAAAACCATTAGCAAAAACTAAGAAAAAAAATTTAAAAACAAACTAATTAAAAAAATAGAAAATTAAAAAAAAAAAACAAAAATAAACTCAAATTATAAAAATAAAAACAAAAAAAATATGAAAAAACATTTACAGAAATGCGTATTTTTTTATTTAATATATATATACCTACATTTTTATTTAAAAACAAAAAATATAAAATTTTAAAATTAATTTTTTTTTAAACAATTTTTTTATATATATACCTACATTTTTATTTAAAAACAAAAAAATATTAAATTTTAAAATTACTATTTTTTTTAAACAATTTTTTTATTATTAAAAAAAACAAATCTTGAAAAAAGATTTAATTATTTTTTAAATAAATTTAATTTTTTAATTTAAAATTTAAAAATTTATTTAAAAAAAAAAAAAATTATTATAGTTTTTAATGTACAAGCTTCTCTAATGTACATTGGAGCATTCAAATGTACAAGCTTCTCTAATGAAACATGTATTATAGGGTCGACTATTGGAGCCACATTAGATGATGCAAACAGGGATGAATGCGGGAAAACTAGTACAACCACAATGTATGAAATGGTGGGGTTTGCAATAGTGTAGATTGGTGTAGTAGTAATGGGAATTGCAATAGGTCAAACTAGTGTAGCAATAATAGGGATTATAATAAGTTGAATTAGTAGTGGTTGAAATATGGATGCAACCACTATGGATGGATAGGAGAAAAACCCCTCCAAGGGGAAAACCCAAAAAATCTCCTCTTCTTATAGAATTTGCTTCAAACGAGAAAGCCAAGACCCAAAACCCTAGACCAAGTCCTCCTCCCAGCACCAAGTTAGCCCTCCAAAGAGACCTTTCAAATAGGTCAGATTCAAACAAAGTCTACTAGAGACAAATCCTTCCAGAACTGCACCAAACTCAGAATTTCGGCCCCACTGCAACAAAATTTTCGACCTCAGTTACTTCAGAAATTTTGGACCCTACAGTTGCTTCAAAAGCTCGCACATGTGAGAGAAAATTTATTTAAAAAAAAAAAAAAAAAAATTATTATAGTTTTTAAACTTTTATTTTATTTTATTTATTTATAAAAAATAGAGGCATGGCCCCTCTGCACCACCGCCGCCCGTGCTGGTGCAGCCGTGGTAGAGGGCTTGCATGCATGCCCTCCGCCCACGGTCACGCCACCACGGGCGGCGGGGGAGCAGAGGGGCCGTGCCTTTTTTTTTTAATAAAAAATAAAAACGTTAAAAAACTATAATAAATTTAATTTTTTTTAAATAATTTTTTAAATTTTAAATTAAAAAATTAAATTTGTTTAAAAAAAAAAATTAATGATTTGTTTTATTTTTAATTTTTTTTTTTAATAAAAAATACACATTTCTTTATAAACTGTAAATGTTTTTTTTTTCATTTGAAAAGACATATATTTTACGCCATTTTCATATTTTTTTGGTTTTTTTATTTTATTTTTTTAATATTAATTTTACTAGTTTTTTAATTTTTTTCGTTAATTTTCTATTTTTTTCTAAACTAGTTTGTCCATTTTTTTTTTCCTAGTTTTTGCTAATGTTTTTTTATAATCTCTCTCTCTCTCTCTCTCTCTCTCTCTCTCTATATATATATATATATATATATAGTTTCTTTTTCCAAATTCTTTTATGGTTTAGGAGATAATTTTTTTATAACATTTTTTATTTTTGTCTTTTTTATATATTTTTTTATATTTGTTTTTTTAAGTAATCAACATTTTAATCTTAATTTAGTAGTTTTTAATTTTATTTTTTTTTGTTAATTTTCTTTTCTTTTAAAATCTAGTTTGTTTTTTAGTTTTTTGTTTTTTGTTAATTTTTTATTTTTTTTTGCTATTTTTACCTACTTAATTTTTAGTTTATTTTAAATGTTTTTTTTCTTTTCCATTTTTTTTTTTTTTTTTTGCTTTTCCCAATTTTTTTTATGGTTTACAAGATCACTTTTTCCCCATTTTTTTTAAATACTTTTTTTTACTATTTATTTGTTTATAATTTTTATTTTTTTTATTCTTATCATTAATTTTGTTTCTTTTTACATTTTTATGATTGATTTTTTTTGTTTTTATTTTTATTTTATGTTTTGTTTTTAGTATATATTTTAATTTATGTTTTGTTATTTTTTTTTTAACTTTTTTTTTTTGTTTTGTGTTTTTTCATTGTTTTATTTTATTTTATTTTATATTTTATATTTTTTATGTTTTCATTATTTCTTTTAAATGTTAATGTTTTTCAGGGTCATGATAAAATATTTTAAGCCATATTTCGAAATGTTGAAATTTTACTTTTGAAAAAAAAAGGTGTTTTCCCAGCGTTAACAGTTTTCGTTTTGAGGGTGTTTTTTGGATAATTTTTGTGCAAAAAATTGGTTTTCACTGCCATTTTAAAACATGTTGAAAATTTACCTAAGAAAAAAAAGGTGTTATTCCAGCATCAACACTTTTCGTTTTTAGCACTGTTTTTGATGTTTTTTCGGGGTTTTTTTACCAGAGTTCCTGTTTTGAGTTTATAGTTCCCGTTTCAAAGTTTACATTGTTGTTTGTTGGTGTGGTTGTTGCACTGTCTGTGTTGTTGATGCTCCCTGATCTTGTTTGATTCGATTTGAAGTGTGTTGTGGCCCTTCTAATGATTTAACAATGCTTGCTTCTGTTAGAGCAGAACAACGCTGCCCCTGTGGTGGACCTCTATTGAAAACAATGTATATTTCTATTTTAAACAGAAAACACAGCCATCACTGCTAAATCTCGCCTTCTCTGTCCTTTCGGACTTCAACAATCCTAAAAAATGATTAATTCCTTTATTAGGTCCGCCCTGGGGGTTACTGTCACATAGCACAGCCGGCTGGTTCCCTCGCTATAGATGTTGGGGTCATTTCCCTGAACCATTTTCTAGCCTCTCCATCTAGGCTTTGGACAAAGACTCTCATACAGACATCATCTTCACTAATGTCCAGGTTATCAACATAGCTATAGAATGACTCAAGATGTTCTTCAGCTAAAACACCTTCAGTTCCAGTGAACTTAGGCATATACTTATGATATTCTCCAATAGGCATAACATTCAAAGGAGTGGGCAGTATTAGAGGTTCATATCTAGCAGCTATGATTCTTTCCATTTTGGTAGGTGCTTGTGGACCTGCCATAGCTGTGGTGGCTAAAAGAGTACTGGCATTCTGAATGATAGAGGGTTGAGGAGTGACTGACAGGACTAAAGGAGTATGATGGATAGGAGGTGAGGTTTCCTTTGGGCATACAACAAAATGAAAACCTAAAGAATAAGGAGCTTTATGAATCTCTACTAGTTTTTCTTCGTTGCTAGTATTAGAAGTTATACTCTCAACATATATTTGTTCTATTACAGGCCTTTCTTGAAGAGATATAGGAGATTTTTCAGGTCTACCTGAACCTGATGCTCCTTTCTGCAATACCTTTCTTTATTTGATGATCTTTTCAGGGTTAGGTATTGGGTCGGCTTGTGACTTCTGAGGATTTCTCTGAGTATGCCTCACAAACTGAGCCAGAACTATGAAGTGGAGTCGTGAAGAGGTTCAGCCTCCAGTAGAGTCTCTAGATAGATGATTACAACAAAAAAAGTGCCCAGACTTTGTCTATCATCAAAGCTGGATCTATGTCATTTCCCAGGGAAGCTGAGCTTCAGTTTCCTCTCCCTGGCAATGGCGCCAATTATGTTATCACTCCAAGAAACTCTCTTTGGTTGTAGATCGGAGATGCCTGGTAACATATAATCTTCAATATTGTTCTCTAAACTAGTGGAATAAATGATGGTTTGGATCAAGTTAGATAACAATTTCAACTCTCTTCTCACTCAAGACATGCATGAACACTCTCACCAATACAAGGCTTTAGACCACTAATGCTCAATAGTTTGTAGATTCAATGAAGGGATGGAGAATACTAACTGTACCAGCAGATTGCATACATAAACATAAATGAATGGCTAGCTACAGGCAGCAAGAGAGAATACTGACTGTACTAGTAGATGCATATATGACCACATATGAATGGTTAGCTACAAGCAGTAAATAGGCTTGCAAATCTAATTCATCAAAGCAGAGATAAGATGACAGTTATCTAGCCTTAGACACAAAAGAAAACACAAACAAACTATTCATGTGCAAGCTTAGAACAGAAGAGAAATGGAATATTGAACATATAAAAGAAAAAGAAGCTTGTATTAGTAAAAATGAAGATGAGAAGCTTGAAGGAATAGCGGAGGAACAGTCTCCAGAAGTTGAACCTATATTACATCTTACTAACAGTTATTTATAGCCTGTTTACAATGCTCCTGAGCTCTAAGAGACTCAGAGTCTTAATCTGTCTGATCTGTCCCTTAACTGTTTGATTCCCTCTATGGGCAAGCATGGCTCGGAGGTTTTCTTCTTCTGACAGAGGAATAACCGCATTCAGATATTTTGGGTAGTTGTTGCGCTGTCTAGGAGTTTTTCTGTGCTAGAGATGCTCCATAACGTTTAACAACGTAAACTTTGAAACGAGAACTGATAATGTTACCCGTTTTGTAGAGATAGCAAAAAAGTGACCTGATTTTGAAAATGGGTGATGCAGAACACACATGTTTTTTTTAGAGCATAGTTTTTGGCACTATAATTTTTTTTTATGTACATTGTGTTTTAGAATGATAGTGATTTTGATGTTGATTTAAAAAAGTGGTAATTCTACACCATGCCCTTTTTTTAAAAGGTTTTTTTTTTTTTTTTTCAACTTTTAATTTTATAATGTATGAAATGTAAATAATTATTTTGTAAATTTAATAATTTTGGAAGTGGTCTTCTTCTTCATATATTTTTTTTTAAGTGAGGTTTTCATTGTTTTGCATTTTAGAGATTCTACATATTTATACATCGTTAATTAATTTTTTAATCACATGAAATAATTGTCTCTAAAAAACAAATATAAAAATATATACATAAAAGACAAAAATAAAAAATGAAAAATGTCAAAAAAAACTATCTCATAAACCATAAAAGAATTTGGAAAAAAAAAAATAATATATATATATATATATAAGTAAAAATAGAAAAAAAAAAAAAAAAAAAAACCATTAGCAAAAACTAAGAAAAAAAATTTAAAAACAAACTAATTAAAAAAATAGAAAATTAAAAAAAAAAACAAAAATAAACTCAAATTATAAAAATAAAAACAAAAAAAATATGAAAAAACATTTACAGAAATGCGTATTTTTTTATTTAATATATATATACCTACATTTTTATTTAAAAACAAAAAATATAAAATTTTAAAATTAATTTTTTTTTAAACAATTTTTTTATATATATACCTACATTTTTATTTAAAAACAAAAAAATATTAAATTTTAAAATTACTATTTTTTTTAAACAATTTTTTTATTATTAAAAAAAACAAATCTTGAAAAAAGATTTAATTATTTTTTAAATAAATTTAATTTTTTAATTTAAAATTTAAAAATTTATTTAAAAAAAAAAAAAATTATTATAGTTTTTAATGTACAAGCTTCTCTAATGTACCTTGGAGCATTCAAATGTACAAGCTTCTCTAATGAAACATGTATTATAGGGTCGACTATTGGAGCCACATTAGATGATGCAAACAGGGATGAATGCGGGAAAACTAGTACAACCACAATGTATGAAATGGTGGGGTTTGCAATAGTGTAGATTGGTGTAGTAGTAATGGGAATTGCAATAGGTCAAACTAGTGTAGCAATAATAGGGATTATAATAAGTTGAATTAGTAGTGGTTGAAATATGGATGCAACCACTATGGATGGATAGGAGAAAAACCCCTCCAAGGGGAAAACCCAAAAAATCTCCTCTTCTTATAGAATTTGCTTCAAACGAGAAAGCCAAGACCCAAAACCCTAGACCAAGTCCTCCTCCCAGCACCAAGTTAGCCCTCCAAAGAGACCTTTCAAATAGGTCAGATTCAAACAAAGTCTACTAGAGACAAATCCTTCCAGAACTGCACCAAACTCAGAATTTCGGCCCCACTGCAACAAAATTTTCGACCTCAGTTACTTCAGAAATTTTGGACCCTACAGTTGCTTCAAAAGCTCGCACATGTGAGAGAAAATTTATTTAAAAAAAAAAAAAAAAAAATTATTATAGTTTTTAAACTTTTATTTTATTTTATTTATTTATAAAAAATAGAGGCATGGCCCCTCTGCACCACCGCCGCCCGTGCTGGTGCAGCCGTGGTAGAGGGCTTGCATGCATGCCCTCCGCCCACGGTCACGCCACCACGGGCGGCGGGGGAGCAGAGGGGCCGTGCCTTTTTTTTTTAATAAAAAATAAAAACGTTAAAAAACTATAATAAATTTAATTTTTTTTAAATAATTTTTTAAATTTTAAATTAAAAAATTAAATTTGTTTAAAAAAAAAAATTAATGATTTGTTTTATTTTTAATTTTTTTTTTTAATAAAAAATACACATTTCTTTATAAACTGTAAATGTTTTTTTTTTCATTTGAAAAGACATATATTTTACGCCATTTTCATATTTTTTTGGTTTTTTTATTTTATTTTTTTAATATTAATTTTACTAGTTTTTTAATTTTTTTCGTTAATTTTCTATTTTTTTCTAAACTAGTTTGTCCATTTTTTTTTTCCTAGTTTTTGCTAATGTTTTTTTTAAATCTCTCTCTCTCTCTCTCTCTCTCTATATATATATATATATATATATATATATAGTTTTTTTTTCCAAATTCTTTTATGGTTTAGGAGATAATTTTTTTATAACATTTTTTATTTTTGTCTTTTTTATATATTTTTTTATATTTGTTTTTTTAAGTAATCAACATTTTAATCTTAATTTAGTAGTTTTTAATTTTATTTTTTTTTGTTAATTTTCTTTTCTTTTAAAATCTAGTTTGTTTTTTAGTTTTTTGTTTTTTTGTTAATTTTTTATTTTTTTTTGCTATTTTTACCTACTTAATTTTTAGTTTATTTTAAATGTTTTTTTTCTTTTCCATTTTTTTTTTTTTTTTTTGCTTTTCCCAATTTTTTTTATGGTTTACAAGATCACTTTTTCCCCATTTTTTTTAAATACTTTTTTTTACTATTTATTTGTTTATAATTTTTATTTTTTTTATTCTTATCATTAATTTTGTTTCTTTTTACATTTTTATGATTGATTTTTTTTGTTTTTATTTTTATTTTATGTTTTGTTTTTAGTATATATTTTAATTTATGTTTTGTTATTTTTTTTTTAACTTTTTTTTTTTGTTTTGTGTTTTTTCATTGTTTTATTTTATTTTATTTTATATTTTATATTTTTTATGTTTTCATTATTTCTTTTAAATGTTAATGTTTTTCAGGGTCATGATAAAATATTTTAAGCCATATTTCGAAATGTTGAAATTTTACTTTTGAAAAAAAAAGGTGTTTTCCCAGCGTTAACAGTTTTCGTTTTGAGGGTGTTTTTTGGATAATTTTTGTGCAAAAAATTGGTTTTCACTGCCATTTTAAAACATGTTGAAAATTTACCTAAGAAAAAAAAGGTGTTATTCCAGCATCAACACTTTTCGTTTTTAGCACTGTTTTTGATGTTTTTTCGGGGTTTTTTTACCAGAGTTCCTGTTTTGAGTTTATAGTTCCCGTTTCAAAGTTTACATTGTTGTTTGTTGGTGTGGTTGTTGCACTGTCTGTGTTGTTGATGCTCCCTGATCTTGTTTGATTCGATTTGAAGTGTGTTGTGGCCCTTCTAATGATTTAACAATGCTTGCTTCTGTTAGAGCAGAACAACGCTGCCCCTGTGGTGGACCTCTATTGAAAACAATGTATATTTCTATTTTAAACAGAAAACACAGCCATCACTGCTAAATCTCGCCTTCTCTGTCCTTTCGGACTTCAACAATCCTAAAAAATGATTAATTCCTTTATTAGGTCCGCCCTGGGGGTTACTGTCACATAGCACAGCCGGCTGGTTCCCTCGCTTCCCTTTGTATTTGGCAATTCATGAAAAACGCTGGAAAATATGAAAGATTTCCTTCGGCAGACTTCAAAATATATATATTTCACTTCCCGGACCCTTTCAGGTCCAAGCTTCATCACTATTGGCACTGGCCAAGGTTCCTTTGTATTTCGTTGAAACAACGAAAATACATTAAAAATGCACTGAAAACGGCCTTGGGCGGACTTGAAAAATTATGCAATATCATTGTGAATCCCATTGGGTTCAGGTTTAATCGTTATCACAAGTCACATCCATATGTGTGTAAAGGTTGCACCCCTTGGTTTCCGCCAATAGAGATCCGGCGAAGTAACATGGGTCGTTGATCTGCATGCGCGATCAACAATCCACATTTAATCACCGATCGTTGTCGCAACTTTCCCCTGGTCTGTGCCGATAACACCAACTCGCCTCCGCCGATTGTGACCCGTCGATCCGATCATTGGCGATCATTGATCGACAGTGTCCAACATCTCTTTCCACTGCCTGCGATTGCTGATTTGCGATTTAGCCGCTTAGATCTGGGTCGTTGATCGGCCAGATCTAACGGCAGCTGTGCATTCCTGGATCTTAAGCCTGCAACAATGGTTTTTCATGGTTTTTGAAGTGTTTTAGCCTCCCAATAGTGCATTTTTTCCCTTCCAAGGGCTCTCAGCATGTGATGGTTTTACTCCTTGGATGATCTTAGTGAAGATTTTCAAAATTTTAAGAGCAAATTTGGATCCTTTGGCATGATTATACTGGCTTATGGAGACTTTAAAGGGCATACTTGGATCCATTTTTGACTGTTTGCCCACAAGGCTAACAGGTATAATGAAAGAAATTTAATAATATTATTTTATTTTCAATGATGATCACTAAATAAGTATGACTAATAGTGGTTAGTCATATTGATTGAAAAAATAAGGGCACTTAATTTCTTTCAATTTTTTTCACTATACCAACAATGACAAACCATTAAAAATATATGTTTTGAAATATATTTTAGTTAAAAATATCCAGAAAAATATCATGACAAAGTCCATTTCATCTATAAATTAAACTACGCCCTTAAAAATTACCCTATGCTTAAATCTCTTAAAATTTAAGATACATAATATTGTGTAAGTTCAAAAATTATTAATCAAATCAATCTACCAGATCTTATTGAAAATATATTTACCATATATAATATTATAAATAATTAGCATATAAAATACAAATATATTGCTTTTTCCATCAATGACAACTCATGTTTAACACACACACACACACACACACAGATATATATCTGTAAACTGCTAAGAATATAGTAAAGAACCTTTCTAGTTTTCCTATTTTGGGTTTCTAAGCTAAAACTTAGTGTTAATGTGCGTGTTTGAGATTGCATCTTTTTTTATTATTATTAGCAATATGTTTGCACCAACTAATTGTACATGGTTAAAACATGTTCTTGGCTCTTTATAAGGACTAGTGGGAGACCTCACCTTGACTTACATGTCACCTCTCATGGATCACTACCATGAAAGAGCTATTGAGCCCCTAAGTCTAAAGGGCTCTAATGCTAGCTTAAAGAATATAAATGAAATGATACACAAGGAAACCAAAGAATATGGTACAAAAATGCATAAGCCACCATATGATATTTCATACCAATGATACAAATATATATTGCATGGATGTGGCAACCTCTTGAACTAGATTTTCTCTCACATCAACACCTTGAACTAGATGTAATAACCTCTTGATGTAGTACTTTATGCTTATGTCGAGAGTCACATTCTAATAAATGACATCCATGGACATTGACAAGGTTTCACTAAAATTAACCAAGATGAGCATAAAAAGTCGAAGAAAACATGGAATTAACATCACATAAAATAATTTAAAGTGTGGGATATATAAGAAGAAATGTGCTCAATGAATGAAAAGGGGTTGAAAAGTCGTCTAAAAAATTCTACATGAAAGGAAAATGGAGAAATAAAAACTAACATAAAATAATAATATTATATTGGGAGCTCAATAGATGGGGGGAGATCAAAATGCAAAATTTCTTGAAGCTTAACAATCTATGACATGAAAATGACAATAGCATAAATAAGAAGTAATTCATACATGTTGAAATGTCAAACATGTAGATGGGGATAATCCAATGAGGTGTGGGAAAAAATGTTATGTGAGTTTGTGGAAATAGGGAAGTAGAAATTGGGGAACTTTTTTTTCTACCCAATGCAACATACTCATGAAACATGAAGAAATTAAATTTTCATGTCAAACACTAGGAATCGATATTTCACAAAAATTCAGTGAGAAATTTAGATGGAAAAATGATATGAGGAAAAAAACAAATAATTGAAAATATCTAATTAATCTAATAGCTAGCCTATAATGTGAAACGAAAGGGATCAAATGCAATTGAATAAACAAAGCCCATAATTTGATGCCATCACACCACTACATCTAAATGCCATATACTTGAACCTCTTAAAAATGGTGTAGTCTAACTTATAGACGAAATAGCTTTTTTCACTGGAATCCAACAATACAGTTTCAAGCAACAATTGAATTTTTGTTGTTTAAATTACATATTTGATTGCAAAAATGGATTTATCGCTCTGACAAATCCTTAGGGAACTCGAATGTTATAGATTAAACAACTTAAACTCAAGTGTTTAAAAATATCTACCATATTTTAGTTAAAAATATCCATAAAAATATCATGAAAAATCCATTTCGTCTATAAATTAAACTACGCCCTTAAAAATTACCCTATCCTTAAATCTCTTAAAATTTAAGATACATAATATTGTGTAAGTACAAAAATTATTAATAAAATCAATCTACCAAACCTTATTGAAAAGATATTTACCATATATAATATTATAAATAATTAGAATATAAAATACAAATATATTGCCTTTTCCATCAATGTCAACTCATGTCTAACATACATACATACATACATACATACATACATACATACATACATACATACATATATATATATATATATATATATATATATATATATATATATATGTATATAAACTGCCAAGAATATACTAAAAAATTTCTAGTTTTCCTATTTTGGGTTTCTAAGCTAAAATCTTGGTGTTAATGTGTGTGTTTGAGATCGCATCTTTTTTTATTATTATTAAGAATATGTTTGCACCAACTAAGTGTACATGGTTAAAACATGTTCTTGGCTCTTTATAAGGACTAGTGAGAGACCTCACCTTGACTTACATGTCACCTCTCATGGATCACTACCATGAAAGAGCTATTGAGCTCCTAAGTCTAAAGGGCTCTAATGCTAGCTTAAAGAATAGATATGCAATGATACACAAGCAAACCCAAGAAGATGGTACAAAACGCATAAGCCACCACACAATATTTCATACCAATGATACAATATATATTGCATGGATGTGGCAACCTCTTGAACTAGATTTTCTCTCACATCAACACCTTGAACTAGATGTAACAACCTCTTGATGTAGTACTTTATGATTATGTAGAGAGCCACATTCTAAGAAATGACATCCATGGACATTTACAAGATTTCACTAAAATCAACCAAGATGAGCATAAAAAGTCGAAGAAAACATAGAATTAACATCACATAAAATAGTTTAAAGAGTGGGATATATAAGAAGAAAGGTTGTCATTGAATAAAGGGGTTGAAAAGTCATCTAGAAGAATTCTACATGAAAGGAAAATGGAGAAAGAAAAACTAACATAAAATAATAATATTATATTGAGAGCTCAATAGATGGGAGGAGATCAAAATGCAAAACTTCTTGAAGCTTAACACTCTAGGACATGATAATGACAATAGCATAAATAAGAACTAATTCACACATGTTGAAATGTCAAGCACGTAGATGGGAACAATCCAATGAGTTGTGGGAAAAAAAGTTATGCCCGTTTGTGGAAATAAGGAAGTAGAAATTGAGGAACTTTTTCTTCCACCCAATGCAACATACTCATGAAGCATGAAGAAATTAAATTTTCATGTCAAACACTAGGAATCGATATTTCACAAAATTTCAGTGAGAAATTTAGATGGAAAAATGATATGAGAAAAAAAAACAAATAATTGAAAATATCTAATCAATCTAATAGCTCGCCTATAATGTGAAATGAAAGGGATCAAATGCAATTGAATAAACAAAGCCCATAATTTGATGCCATCTCACTTCTATATCTAAATGTCATATACTTAAACCTCTTAAAAATGGTGTAGTCTAACTTATAGATGAAATAAATTTTTTCACTCGAACCCGATAGTACAGTTTCAAGCAAGAATGTGATTTTTTTGTTTAAAATACATTTTTGACTGCAAAAATGGATTTAGCACTCTAACAAATCCTTAGGGAACTCGAATGTTACAGATTAAACAACTTAAACTCAAGCGTTTAACAATATCTACCATATTCTAGTTTAAAATATCCATAAAAATATCATGAAAAAGTCCATTTCGTCTATAAATTAAACTATGCCCTTAAAAATTACCCTATCCTTAAATCTCTTAAAATTTAAGATACATAATATTGTGTAAGTTCAAAAATTATTAATAAAATCAATCTGCCAAACCTTATTGAAAAGATATTTACCATATATAATATTATAAAAAAATCAGCATATAAAATACAAATATATTGCCTTTTCTATCAATGTCAACTCAGGTCTCACACACACACACACACATATATATAAACTACCATGAATATATTTTAGTTAAAAATATTCATAAAAATATCATGAAAAAGTCCATTTCATCTATAAATTAAACTACGCCCTTAAAAATTACCCTATCCTTAAATCTCTTAAAATTTAAGATACATAATATTGTGTAAGTTCAAAAATTATTAATAAAATCAATCTGCCAAACCTTATTGAAAAGATATTTACCATATATAATATTATAAAAAAATTAGCATATAAAATACAAATATATTGCCTTTTCTGTCAATGTCAACTCATGTATAATATATATATATATATATATATATATCTATATCTATATATATATATATATATATATATATAAACTACCATGAATATACTAAAAAACCTTTCTAGTTTTCCTATTTTAGGTTCTAAGCTAAAATCTTGGTGTTAATGTGTGTGTTTGAGATTGCATCTTTTATTATTATTATTAAGAATATGTTTGCACTAACTAAGTGTACATGGTTAAAACATGTTCTTAGCTCTTTATAAGGACTAGTGAGAAACCTCACCTTGACTTACATGTCACCTCTCATGGATCACTACCATGAAAGAGCTATTGAGCCCCTAAGTCTAAAGTGCTCTAATGCTAGCTTAAAGAATAGATATGCAATGACACACAAGCAAACCCAAGAAGATGGTACAAAACGCATAAGCCACCACACAATATTTCATACCAATGATACAATATATATTGCATGGATGTGGCAACCTCTTGAACTAGATTTTCTCTCACATCAACACCTTGAACTAGATGTAACAACCTCTTGATGTAGTACTTTATGATTATGTAGAGAGCCACATTCTAAGAAATGACATCCATGGACATTTACAAGATTTCACTAAAATCAACCAAGATGAGCATAAAAAGTCGAAAAAAACATAGAATTAACATCACATAAAATAGTTTAAAGAGTGGGATATATAAGAAGAAAGGTTGTCATTGAATAAAGGGGTTGAAAAGTCATCTAAAAGAATTCTACATGAAAGGAAAATGGAGAAAGAAAAACTAACATAAAATAATAATATTATATTGAGAGCTCAATAGATGGGAGGAGATCAAAATGCAAAACTTCTTGAAGCTTAACACTCTAGGACATGAAATTGACAATAGCATAAATAAGAACTAATTCACACATGTTGAAATGTCAAGCACGTAGATGGGAACAATCCAATGAGTTGTGGGAAAAAAAGTTATGCCTGTTTGTGGAAATAGGGAAGTAGAAATTGAGGAACTTTTTCTTCTACCCAATGCAACATACTCGAAGCATGAACAAATTAAATTTTCATGTCAAACACTAGGAATCGATATTTCAAAAAAAATAGTGAGAAATTTAGATGGAAAAATGATATGAGAAAAAAAACAAATAATTGAACATATCTAACCAAACTAATAGCTAGCCTATAATATGAAACGAAAAGGATCAAATGCAATTGAATAAACAAAGCCCATAATTTGATGCCATCATACCATTATATTTAAATATCATATACTTAAACCTCTTAAAAATGGTGTAGTTTAACTTATAGACGAAATATATTTTTTCACCGGAATTTGACAATACAGTTTCAAGCAAGAGTGTTATTTTTTGTTGTTTAAAATGCTTTTTTAACTGCATAAATAAATTTAGCACCATGAAAAATCCCCAGGAAACTCGAATTTTACAAATTAAACAACTTAAAGTCAAGTTTTTAAAAATATCTAACAAATTTTAGTTAAAAATAACAAAAAAAAATATTGCAAAATAATCCATTTTATCTATAAAATAATCTACACCCTTAAAAATTATCCTATACTTAAATCTCTTAAAAATTAACCTAATTTCAAAAATTATTAATAAAATCAATCTACCAAACCTTATTGAAAAGATATTTACCATATAGTATATAAATATAATTAGTTACAAATATATTTCCTTATTACCTACCAACGTGTCACGCATTAAATTGTTTTTCTTCCATAAATAAAAAAATGCATGAAAATTTGAACAATAATGATTCATTATTTGCTTGTACCATCACATTAAATGTGACTTATAAGACATTGATGGGATTAGGGGAACTTTGCAAAAGGAATATTATACTATTGTCCTCATTTCGTGACATCCATCATGTAATACGGAATAAAGATGAGGCAGATGCAACTACTACACTACCTCCATAGCGTAATACGGAATAAAGATGAGGTAGATGCATCTACTACCAACTATTTTTCTTTTCGTACGATATTGATTGAACTTGTAATTTCCCCATCATTTTTTTTATGGACCTTTAAGAGCATATATATATATATATAAATAATATGTAGGAAATTGAATCAATAATTTAATATTTAAGAGTGTATTAATACAATAATTATATATATTTAATTTATTTATTTTATATTTTAGTTTTTATCATATATTTTTTTTATTAAAAATTATTATAATTATAAATTTAAATTATTAAATATATATAAAAAAATTAATTATTAAATTTATTTATATATTTTAAATAATAATAAAATTATAATTTTATCAAAACTTCATTACTAGATTTTAAATAAAACAACTCTAACCTATAATATTTAAATACTCCCCTAAAATTTTAAATACTTATAAAATTTTAAATATTCGCTGAATAGATTTTAAATACTCAATAAACAACTTAACACAAATTAAAAATATAAAAGCATTTAAACTACTTGTCAATTAAAAATGTAAAAGCATTTAAACTACTTGTCAATGTTGTTTTTGCTCTTCAAGCGGGATCGTTCTCTCATTGGGATCATTCTCTCATTAATCTCCATATAGTGAGTGACATGGCTTTTATGAGTCACTATTATTTTCAATATTTTATCCAATTATCCATGTGGATTTCTAATGTTCTTCGCTTTTATTTTATTTTTCCCCTCCCTTCATCCGAAATCAAATGTATTGATTCATAATGGCTAAATTTATGGCTGACATGATTAGAGAATTCAATATTCAAAATTTTATGGCTGACATGATTATTGTGTATCATGGAGAATTCAATATTCAAAATTTTATGGCTGACATGATTATTGTGTATCACACATCGGGGTTTTACTTCGAAGAACTCATTTTGGAAGTTGTTTAGTTTGAATATTTATTAATTTTTTTAAATATTTTAATGGAGTAGTTTTTAAGTGTTTTTTAGAGTTTTTGTTTTGAATTTGGTGAAAACAATTGTGATTAAATCTTGATTTGAGTTGTTTAAACTCATTTTTTTTACTACATATATGGATTCAACACCCTGAAAAACCTCTTTGACACTTCAATTGTGAAACTTATGATTTCAATAAATCTCTGTCAAATTCTAGACAAATTAAATCCAAAAATAAAACGAAAAACTTTCAAAAAAAAAAAAAATCAAACTTAAAAACTACTTATATTTTAATAAATAAACTTTGTACAACTTTAACATTAGATATTAATTTTTAAGATATTATTAATATTGATTTTTTTTTAATAATAATTTAAATATTTATTACATATTTCAATAATTTAAATATTTATTACACATTTTAATAATTTTGAATTCTTGATCTTGACTTTAATTCTCATTCCGGCTACTAAAATTTAAATCAATGTAATTTTAATTTTGAATTCTTGATCTTGACTTTAATTCTCATTCCGGCTACTAAAATTTAAACTAATGTGATTTTACAATGTTTCATTTCAACCTCAAATTTTAGTATGCTTACTAATATAATAACCTTAAAGAGTCACACGTCTTAATGTTTATCTTATATCGTTTTAATTGTTTATGATAAAGATTCTAAAAAAAATTAATCATTACCAAGAATTCGTTAAACTATCCTCTACATCTAACTACCATATTGATCATTCAATTTGTTAGCCTTCTTCCACATTATATTCACATGCGTGTGTATAGTAAGTGCATGGTAACTATATAGTGCACGAGATAGCTCCTTCTAAGTCACTTCCATCTCATCAACAATGTAACATAGGTTGCAAGCCCAACATTCTCCAACATTTCCATATAGTTGACCAGTTAATTTTGTCAATTTGTCTTTGTCTCACATATGTTTAGGGTCAGGGTTATGTTTAGTAAATGGATGGTCACTATATAGTGCACTAGCTGGCTCCTTCTAACTCACTTCCATCTTAGTAAAATAAGTTACAAGCTTAACATTTTTTTGTGACCCTTGGGGTTAGAAAAAGAACCTAAGCTTAATTCAAATTAGTTGAGAGCTAAGATGCCACTGCCATATCCCTAGGAAGCTCTACTTTCAAGCCTCATCATTCCTTGTCCTCTACAAACTAGTATAATATTGCTTTATGCCAATTAGAATGGAGCAATGAAACTCTTTCCATTACAAGTTAGCTTCAGTAAAGTGGTAATGAAGGGTCAAATCTTCTAGAATTGGGTTTTCCAAGATGATCAACCCAAACTTGTATAAGATGACCTAGCAATGGGTCAATAATTGGAGCCTTTATCCAAACTTCTCTTGGCCCTAGGTGTCCAAATTCATACTCCTAGATCTATGAGAAGCCTATATAATGAGACCCTTTTAAGGGGGGGGGGGGGGGGGGGGTGGGGGGTGGGGGTGGCGTGGGGGGGGAGGGAGAGATAGAAAAAACAAATAAGTTATTGCCCTTATTATAGTGGAGTTCTCGAGACCACTAACCTATATTGTTGTGGTGAACCCAATCAGAAAAAGTAAGCCAAGGAGACTAAGAAGCTAAGGGATCTAGGAAGGATTGTAAAAAGCCAAGGTATATGTAAACCATTCATTTTTTAATGAATATTTTAAGAATTTTTCTCCCCAATGTTTATTTCATGTTGTATGATTTGATATTGGATTGGAATATTTTCTTATTAGCTCTATCTCTAACACTAACATATTATTGCTCAAAAAGAGAAGTTTGCTTGTCTAGTCTTTGATGTTTGAAAGATTCTCAGGTTAGTAATGGAAACATGATCTCCAAGAGGTAGAGTGGGATTTTCTAAAGTTGGTCTGGTTAGATCTCCTATCAACAAGAGAAGGAGCAAAGATATACATTCCCTATTCCTCTCTTTTCATCTATGCAATGCATCTTGTGTGGTATATCTAGGACAATCTTTTATGATGTTTACCCATACTATTTTTTAGATCTAAGGGAAAGATCTATGAAGCAATACCTCCTTTCCGAGAAGAAAAATTTTGCACAAACACCTACATTTCGATATACTTACCCAATTAATTTTGTCAATTCATCTTCATCTCACATACATTAAGGGTTATGTAGAGTTCATGTAGAATCCATATGTTTGTCTTTTAATGGTCATTGGTGGCCATGTTGGCTATACCAATCACACCATGGGTGGAACATATACCAATGACATCTTGTTGACCATCTCTCATTTCTTTGTTAATGATCTTTTCTTATCAATGGTCATGGTTTATCGATGACATTGATATTGCCATGTTAATGAATTTGTTATTGATGATCACCTTTTGTTGATGATGTTAGGCATTGTAATCTACCTTCATATTAGCCTGTTGAATCAAACACTTCAGTCTTTGATCAAAGTCCCATGTGGACTCATTTACCCTCTACTGGATCTCTTTAAACTCCATCACTGACTGGGCTTCTGACTTAGGTTTCTTAAATTTGTTGTTCATCGCTTGTTGCATTTCTAGCATAGTCGCATTGGGTTTACCCGAACAAAACTTGATATACTAGCTCAGCGCTTTGTCTTGTAGCGTCATAACCAACTACGATTTCTTCATGTCATCATCCATAATATGTTGTGCCTTCCGTACAACATCTGCGACAAACCAGAATTGTTAAGGGTCTTGAGTCCCCAAACGCTTAAACACATGCATCTTCATCACGTTCACCATGTTGAGTGATGGAGGTGGAGATGGAGGTGGAGGTGTAGGTGTAGGTGTGTGAGGTGGAGGTGATGGAGGATTTGGAGTGGATGGATTCGGTATCCCTGCGATACTCTATCTTACTGCATGCAACGCACCTAGTGGTGTCCTTACAACACTACTTTCATCGTCACTATCAGATGCTCCCAACAAAGGTCTGTATTCAGTACTTGAATCTAGGTCTCTTCTGAATGTTTTCCGACTTTGCGTAGCTCCCATCAGATCTCTTCTAAACATTAATTTAGTTGCATAACCCTTTTCTCGTAAAATAGCATTTTAATCCAAGTCTTCCGGGATATTAGATACTTACCTCTTGGCCCCTTGAAAAACCTACACTCTGTTTCGCTATAACTGATGGACATATTGATCGTGAACTTAGTAATGAATCCTCCCATAATACTATCGATCCAATAATCGACAGCTTGCATGATTTTGTATTCTGAATCCTCTAAGTGCTTCACCAATTATGGGGTCCACACAATAGGGTTGTCCAACTTCCACATGCCCTGACTATCTGCCAATTTTGACAACCACTGGTGTAATTTGTGCAGAAAAGAACAAAAGAAAATTGTGTGCTCGTTGGTATACATATATCTATGCAACCACTCTTCCTTGGAGAGATGCAGATTCTTGTTTTCCTGAGCCGCAAATTCGTGCAGCTTCTGATCTATCCACTTCTCAATTTCTTTCTTAGTTGGGAACCATTTATTTGACATCACACATTCCTTAGATAGATTCTGATGCCAACAACAGAACCATTTTTTGGCTTGAGGGGTCCTGACCTAGGCTGAGAGTTAGTCGCACCAACCAACAAAACCCTAACTGTTGGCCCTTTCGGCAACAACCCACATAGCGCAGGCTGCAGTCTCGCCCAAAGCAGTGTTGGGGGATGACAGAACCAGGTTTCTGCATCTAGAGGTTAGTGTGATGGGTTCCTACAGCTTCTAGGGCTTCTTTTAGTCTTTGTGAACCCTAACACTAATTTGAAATTAAAAAGGAATGCAACAAATTACAAATATAACCATAAATACAGAGCTGCAGTATAAATAACACTTCATTTCATTAATATCAAACACTAAAGTATGCTTACAAACAGAATGGAAATAAGATTAGCTTGGGCAATGGTTGCTTATCTATGAGAAGAGGTGTGGTGGCTAAATGCCTCTGAACTGAGTTACAATGAGGCTCAAGGGCCTTTTTATTATTGAACAATAAGATAAAACCCTAAACAACCAAAACCTTAACCCGAGGAGATGTAACACCAAGCGTTTATGGGCCCCATTGGGGTTAGTTGGGCAACCAAATTCCTAGGGTCGTAATTTGGTCATATTATATTTTTTGATGCATATGATACCTCCTTGGAAAGATCTCTCTGAGGACTACAATTTTTGATGTGATTTACCTAGAAATCACTAAAGCAATTTTTCCAAAAAATCATCGTTTAGGGCCTCAAAACGGCTCCAGAAGTTCAGGATCCGAAAAACTACCAAAAATAGTAAATTTTGTTATAATTAAGGAAACTAAAAAACTAAAAGAGACAGTGGTGGGGGTCCAAGTTGAATAGATAGGTGGACACCCACACCCACCTAGATCAATCCTCCCTCCTTAGGAAGCAATGGTCCCCATTGCGTTGAGTGCCTCCATGAGATGGGGAAACTTCTGTTGGTGTGAGCTGTTTTGCAATGTCTGATGTGTCTAGTAATAGTGGGAAGCATGATCGAAGGCGTCCACATTGAACACTGGGTGCAAGCCCAAAAATGGGGGAATGCTGCGCTCCAAAGCATTGTCTCCCATAGTCTTGGTAATGGTGTAAGGACCATATCAGAGTGGTCGAAGCTTTTGATGGGATCTGGTAAGGCGTTCTTTCTGCAAATGCAACCAATTTTGTTTCCCACCTGAAACTTGTGTGGCACTCCATGTTGATCATGTCCCTGCTTGTAATTGGCATTTTCCACTATGGAGTGGCGATATATCGGCCTGTTGGGTAGAGGTGCTCCAGGAGTCCGATCGAACGAATGTTTGACCTGACAGTGCAATGGTACCCCTATGGAGGAGAAGATGTTCCTGTATTCTTTCATGACTGTATCCATCTACTTCTGCTGTGTGGGGGAACCCTTCCTAGGGTTCATGGATGTGGCTACGATCTTCCCCTTACTTTGAGAGTGAACCAGAAAGAAAATAAATTTCCTAGTCTAGGAGATGATCTTACTGCATTTCTTAGCAGAGACCAAAGAGGTGGTGGTAGGCAGAGCTACCTCCATTATCCTGTATAATGTATTACCCAAAGAAATAATAACAGAGCGAGGTCTCAACTCATATACAACATATCGCTTCCACAAGTATGGTTGTCCTAATAATATGTTGAAAATAGCAACAAGAAATGCTAAATATAGAAGTGCTAAATTTAGTACTGCTATAAATAGCATTCCGGGATACCTTCCTATTTTACTTAGTCCCTGAACTAAAACAGAGAAGTAAAAATTCGAATTTGATCTTAGCGGTTGTTTGTAAAATAATTAATTAATTCACCTTGAGTTAATTAGTTGTAGAAAATCAAACATGAAGTCTATGTGGGGACATGCAACAATTTCTTCATTGATTGAGGAATTTATCCATCAGTTAAAGAGATAAGGATGAGTTGTAATTAGTTGGCTCAGTTAACTGAGTCAAGTCCAGTTAGATTAATTCAAACAGTTTGTTGAATTAATTGTGAGTTCAGTTAGTTAATGCATGCATGCATGTAACTGCTGCACTTTAGATAACTGAATATTCTCTCATAAATAACTCATGCATGTTAGTTCAGATAGAGACCCAGTTGAGATCAGATGGAGATATAGTGTACTATCAGTTGTAGGAATATTCCATTATGAATATCTCTTCCATGTAGAAGGAATTCTTTCCTTGAGGATTGCACAGTTACTTCTTCAGTATTTGTGAGTGTTATGAGGCCAATTCATACGTGTGGCATCACTGGACCCCAAGAAAAACTGCGCAAGGGAATAGGAGGTTTGGAGGGCTTGAGGAGGACATATACTGTGTCTATTCAGTCTGTAAGTTGTATTGTTCGATTGCAGAGAGATCAGGATAGCTTGAGAGCTGATTCTTTTTGTAACTTGAACATATTTCCACTTGTATGATAATATAGAGATTGGGGTTTTAGGCTGAGGCTTTCCCCAGGTTATTTCTTCTATGTTATGTGTGATTGATTTCTCATTCTCAGTTATATGTGTTCTAATTAATCTTGCTCATATTCGATTAAGCTTCCGCAAAGTTTGTTGTAGAAGTAGATCTTGTATTTTGCTTTAGTATATTGCATAATCTATTGATCTACAGTGGGAATTTCTACATGGTATCGGAGCAAAGGTGATCAAAGGAGAAGAACAATATACAAGAAGGGAGAAGTTCGAAGTTTGTGGTTCTTGAATATAGAAATTGAGTTCTTATCACATCTCAATTTCACCAATGGCGTTCAATGGTTTAAGACTCGAATATGCTCTTGATGGCAGTTCAAATTATATAGCCTGGAAGGATCGCATGGAAGCAGTATTAGAGGATAACGGTCTAAAGGACTTCATTGATCAAGAAGTCCCCAAGCTGACTGATGCTACTGAATTGGCGGAATGGAAGAAATGTGTGGCTAGAGCAAGGAGAATCCTCTTGGAGGGAGTTCGAGACCACATTGTCTCGAGCCTCCATGGGAAGGAGACACCGTTTTCAATGTGGAAAACATTGAAAGATCTATATTAGAACAACAATGATTAGAGGAAGTTGGCACTGAAAGACAAGCTTCGGAAAATCAAGTGTGAAAAGGGTGACATGATCTGTACATATCTAAACAAGCTCACCATCTGTAGGGATGAGTTTGGAAGTGTAGGGATCACAACTGCTGATGATGAGATGGTGAGTCTTTCACTCCTTGGTCTTCCTAAGAGCTGGCATAGCTACCAAGACTCAGTTAATGGAAGAGAAAAACTGCCAGATTGGAAACGACTTTGGTCGGATCTGATGCAGGAGGAGATAAGAAGAAGCATCAGAGATGGATCCTCATCAAAGTAAGATGATGAGGAAAATATAGCCTTAGCGAGTAAGGCGAGGAAAGGGAAAGGGAAGGTGTCCCATCCCAAATTCGGTTCTTCCCATGGTGGAAAGAAGTTTGACAAATTGAAAGTGCGATTCTTTCATTGTGATGAAGTGGGCCATTATGCTACAAATTGTCCACAAAAGAAATCCAAGAAGGGTTCCTCGAAGGGATTTGATGGTGAGGCACTAGCCTCACAGTTTGAGTTGGATTTCTTGCTTATCGCATGCATGGTTTCATCCATGGTGGGATGTGTGTGGTACTTGGACAGTGGAGCTTCATTCCACATGTCAGGTGACAAGAATCTTTTCAGTACCTTGGAGGAGAAGGATCTCCAAATGCGGATCGAGATGGGCGATGATGGAAAGTACCGTGTTTTAGGTGAAGGTACAATTGTGTTTTAGAGGGAGCATGGAGCTCCCCTCACCTTGACTGATGTAAAGTATGTACCAGGTCTGAAGAAGAATCTTGTGTCTGTCGCTATGCTAGAAGATAAAGGCTATGATGTAGTCTTTAGTAAAGGAAAGGTATTCCTGAGGCATATCGGTACTGGACAAACAAAGCGAATTGGGATTCGAGTAAAGAATCTCTACAAGCTAGAGGTAGACGACTGTGCTGCATTGAGTTCCAAAGCTGAGATGGTGCAGAGCCAAGATGTTGGTGAGCTATGGCATAGAAGATTGGGCCACTTGCACCATGGAGCCCTAAAGATCATGCAACAGATTTCTACCGGGCTACCTAAGGGAAAACTGGAGTAGACGAATACATGCAAAGGTTGTACCTTGGGTAAGTATGCGAAATCTTCCTTTCCAGATCGAGACAGTAGAGTTGGAGCAATCCTGGAGCGAGTTCACTCAGATGTTTGTGGACCTTTCTCTATAGCCTCCACTGCTAAACAAAGGTACTATGTTATTTTTATTGATGATTTTTCTCGTAGATGCTGGATCTACTTTATTCAAAATAAGGATCATACCTTCTTGAGGTTTTGTGAGTTTAAAGCCTTGGCAGAGAAAGAATTTGGAAAGAAAATAAAAGCCTTGCATAGCGACAATGGTGGAGAGTATGTCTCCCAATAGTTTAAAGACTTCTGCGCTGCAGAAGGAATTAAATGGGAATTGACGGCACCCCATAACCCACAGCAGAATGGGGTGGCTGAAAGGAAGAACAGATCGATAATGGGAGCAGCTCGAGCGATGTTGCATGACCAAAGCCTACCACTGCATTTGCTAAGGCATGCAATACTTTAGTATACTTGCAAAACTGAAGTCCGCACCGTATACTAGGAATGAAGACACCTATGGAGGCCTTTTATGGTAAGTAACCAGATGTAAGTCACTTCCGAATCTTTGGATCATCAGTTTACTGTCATGTGACCAAATATTCCAGGAAGAAGCTAAACCCAATATCTGAGTTGGGAATACTTGTGGGGTACATGGATACACCCCACAACTATTGGGTGTACTTGCCTACCAGTTAGAGGACAGTGGTACACAGGGATCTGAAGTTCGACGAGTAGAAAGCCATGTGATTATCACTTGAGAGGGAGCTCAAGTTGCATGGAGAGGAGGAACTTTCAGTTCCTAAGGAGGAGGAGCCTCAGATTGATGTGGAGCAACCGCATGCAGAGGATCCGGGAGTGGAGACATCCACTCATGCTGAGACTTCCAGAGATGGGTGGAAACGCTCAAGGGAAGCTGACAGGTTGATGCTGGATGTGCGGGAGAATGTGGGACAACCATCTTCTCAGTGCAAATAGAGGAGGTCACTCGAGCGGTATACTGGGTACATGGCCCTGGTTGGGGAGTTTGTAATATCGAAACTTCTTCATTCGAGAATGCAGTGCATCAACCAGTCTGGGTTGATGCGATGGTAGAGGAGTATGACTCTATCATTCAGAACAGTGTGTGGGATGTTGTCCCAAGACCTCAGGGCAAGTCAGTGGTGAGTTCCAGATGGCTTTACAAGGTAAAGCAGGCAACTGATGGTAGTGTTGAGAAACACAAGGCAAGGTTTGTTGCTCGAGGTTTCTCACAGGTCGAGGGGATCGACTACGATGAGACTTTTTCTCCTGTAGCAAGGTACTCATCGATTAGGTCGTTTTTGGCACTATCAGCTCGGATGGGGTGGAAGATCCACCAGATGGACATGAAGACAACATTACTCAATGGGAAGATTGAGGAGGAGGTGTAAATTGAGCAGCCAAAAGGTTTCGAGACCTTCAATTGTGAGTCGCATGTGTGCAAACTCACGAGGGCTCTGTATGGGCTAAAGCAAGCACCCCATGCTTGGTAGACCAGGATCGAAAACTATTTCAGTGGGTTGGGCTTCACTAAGAGTGAAGCAGATGCGAACCTTTACCACATCATGGTAGAAGGTAAACCATTGATCATTGTTCTTTTTGTCAATGATTTGATTTTGATAGGTGATGATTAGATGATACAGTTGTTCAAGGAGGACCTTGCAAGAGAGTTCGAAATGAAAGACCTGGGTCTTATGCACTACTTTCCAGGCATGGAGGTGTGGCAGAAAGATGGTGAAGTATTTGTGTCTCAAGGCAAGTATGCCAATGAGATACTTAAGCGCTTTCATATGGAGAAGTGCAAGCCCATTCAGACTCCTCAGCTAGGAACTAGAGGAAGGAGGATGCTACTTTAGGTGAGGTAGTAGCTGCTACTATTTATCAGCAGCTGATGGGTTCACTTATGTATCTGGTGAACACACGACCCAATTTATGCTTTGCAGTGAACTAGTTGAGTTAAGCTATGGTTCAGCCTACCAAGTTGTTTTGGAAGGCAGCAAAGCATGTGCTGAGATACCTCAGAGGCACATCTCATTTCGGATTGTGGTACAGATGGATAGAGGGAGTGAAGCTTCAGGGTTTCACAGATGCAGATTAGGCAGGAAGTCCATCAGACCAGAAGAGAACTTCTGGAGGAATCTTCAACCTTGGTTCAATTGCAGTTTCCTGGTACAACAAGAAACAGAGATCAGTTGCACTTAGCTCAATAGAGGCTGAATACATGGCTACTAGTCGGGCTGCATGGATGCGGAAGATTATAGTGGGATTGTTTGGTCAGAGGATGGATCCAACTGTGATCTACTGCGATAATCAGAGTTGTATCAAACTCTCTGAGAATCCAGTTTTTCATGACAGGTCCAAGCACATTGATATCCGGTATCACCATCTTCGAGATTGTGTGGTCAAGAGGATCATGTTATTGCTGTATGTTTCGACCGAGGAATAGGATGCATATATCTTGATGAAGGCATTGTCAAAATGCAAGTTTGAGTTCCACAAAGACAGGATTAGGGTTACTGATAATCCCTTTCTTGTTGAGAGGGAGTATTGAAAATAGCAACAAGAAATGCTAAATATAGAAGTGATAAATTTAGTACTTCTATAAATAGCATTTCGAGATACCTTCCTATTTTAGTTAGTCCCTGAACTAAAATAGAGAAGTAAAAATTCAAATTTGATCTTAGCAGTTGTTTGTAAAATAATTAATTAATTCACCTTGAGTTAATTAGTTGTAGAAAATCAAACATGAAGTCTATGTGGGGACATACAACAGTTTCTCCATTGATTGAGGAATTTGTCCATCAGTTAAAGAGATAAGGATGAGTTGTAATTAGTTGGCTTAGTTAACTGAGTCAAGTCTAGTTAGATTAATTCAAACAGTTTGTTGAATTAATTATGAATTCAGTTAGTTAATGCATGCATGCATGTAACTGCTGCACTTTAGTTATAACTCATGCATGTCAGTTCAGACAGAGACCCAATTGAGATCAGATGGAGGGACAACGTACTATCAGTTGCAGGAATATTCCGTTGTGAATATCTCTTGCATGCAGAAGGAATTACTTTCTTGAGGATTGCGCAGTTACTTCTTCATTTTTTGTGAGTGTTATGAGGCCAATTCACACATGTGGCATCACTGGAACCCAAGAAAAACTGCGCAAGGAAAGAGGAGGCTTGGAGGGCTTGAGGAGGACATATATCGTGTCTATTCAGTCTGTGAGATGTGTTGTTTGATTGCAAAGAGAGTAGGATAACTTGAGACTTGATTCTTTTTGTAACTTGAACATATTTCCACTTGTATAATAATACAGAGATTGGGGTTTTAGGCTGAGGCTTTCCCCGGGTTATTTATTCTGTGTTATGTGTGATTGATTTCTCATTCTCAGTTATATGTGTTCTAATTGATCTTTCTCATATTCGATTAAGCTCCGCAAAGTTTGTTGTAGAAGTAGATCTTGTATTTTTCTTTAGTATATTGCATAATGTGTTGATCTACAGTGGGAATTTCTACATAATACATCACAAACGTCAATAAGAGCAACATCACACAATACCTCATCTATGAAGGGCTTGATGTTGTAGGGAAGGCAACATTGTTGGCTGACTTAGAGATCTCGTCCTTGATGAAGCCATCCGATACTATACGGCTGCAGGTGTGGTTTAGTTGGTAGGCCCAACTAATTCATGACCTTTGCTCAAATGAGGTTATTTTGGCTCCCATTATCAACAATGAATCGTGGCGGCGAACCCTTCACCCACATTTGTGAGTGGAAAAAATGCTCCCCCTCCTCTCGGTCTTCGGGCTCATTCTTATGGATCTTGGTGGTGGAAACAATGGTGCTGGGCTCCACATCAATAATCTGCTTCCCTTTGTCATTCCTCTTGTCGGGTTCTGACTCCGTGTTGGAACATGCATATGATTCTAAATCCTTCAACTCAGTCACCAGTGACTGCTTGGCATGACACTCACTTGTGTTGTGAGTGGGGTTCTTATGGAACTCACACCACTTTCTTGTGTCCTACTTTGAATTTGTGGTGGTGTTCTTTTCTTGCAGCCTTCGACGGGTTGTCTTGGGTCACCAAGCCTTGGCTTTTTCCTTTGTTCTTCAGATTCACAGATCCAAAGTCTCACTTCTTTTGTTTAAACTTCTGCTCAATCTTGATAGTGTATCGGTATGCCGTTCTAAGCGAGGCGATGTCCAGGAACTCCATCTCATCCTGGATGTACCTGTGTAGGTAACCACAGTATTTGACCACCAAATTCCACTCAGAACCCTTGATACCCAACTTTGTGCGAAGGGTATAAAAAATATTGGTAAACTCTAACATGTCTTGGTCCCTTCCCTATCGCAGCATGGTCCACTGTATGTATTTATCCTCATAGCTTCTGATAAGGTAATACTTCTCCTTGATGGTATCCTGGAACGAATTCCAAGTGGGTGTGGCTAAAAATCGTGAGGCCGTACTTTCATCCTTATGCTCGGAGTAGGTTTCCCACCAGTCCTTGACGTGGGGGGTGACTTTGAGAAGTGCAGAAGTAATATTTTCCCAACTGGAAAAATCATGAACAGAAAAATATCCTTCTAGTAGATTTAACCATTTATCTACAGAATCCGCATCTTTTTGACCCTCAAATATGTGAATGTCAAAGTTAACTTTTACCTTAAAGGGTGTGGTGCTTCCAGAGTAACTTTTGGAAGTAAATACGTTGCCCCTGGGTAGCCGCTAAAGGATCTAGGCAAAGTTGTCCATCATCGCGTTCCTTTGTCGCTTAAGGGCTTCTTCGAGCAAGATTTTGATAGGATCTCCTACCCCCTCGTCTTTCTTTTCATTCACCATGGGAGGGCATCAGTATTTGTGAGGTTGGTCTTGCAAAGGTTCGACCAGTTCAAGCCCTAACTCCTTATATCCTGACCTCGTTGGGGACATGCAAATAAAAACAAAGAAATAATAGACCACTCTGAACTTAAAGAGGAATGCAAAAAATTACTGATATAACCACAAATACATAGATGTAGCAGAAATAACACTTCATTTCATTAATATCAAATACTGAAGTATGCTTACAAATAGAATGGAAATAAGACTAGATTGGGCAATGGTTTCTTATCTTTGATAAGATGTGTGGTGGCTACATGCCTCTGAACTGAGTTACAATGAGGCTCAAGGGCCTTTTTATTATTGAACAATAAGAGAAAACCATAAAAAACCAAAACCCTAACCCGAGGAGATATAACTGTTGGCCATGGAATCCCCCCACAGCATGGTTTGGGGCTCAAAGCCCATGTTTTGAGTAATATTGTTGTAAAAACTCCACGAATTGCGGGCGCGGAGCACGAATTGTATGTTAGAGTCATAAGGTTATATGACCAAAGTTTTGAATGTAGTGTCAGCCTACCCATGGTCTGTGGACCATGGGATTGCATAAATAGAGCAAGGCTCTAAGTTGTAAAGTAGTTAGTTAACCAATAGATGGAGTCTGAAAAATAGCAAAGCATAGAGCAAGAGTTTAGTGTCTTGAGTCATAGTAGTAGGAAGAGGCTCTACAACTGAGTGCACATAGGCCTGGTAGAGTCTACAGCTGAGTGCACGGACCCCTGCAGCTGAGTGCGCAGGGCAAAGTCGAGTTTGTAACCAAGGAAGAAGAATAATAAAGAAAAGTTTTATCTGAATTCTGTGTATCCGTTCTTAAGTTATTACATGTTTGATATCAAGTGCAATTATATTGTTTATTTACTGTGTGCTTTTGTATGAATGGTGAATATTGTTATGTAGAAATGAAAGCATACAGATAAGCTAAGTTAATAAACTAATATCGGGTTCCTAGTAAGGATTTAGATAATAACATTGTTCGACTCCCGAGTAGGGCTGCACGAAGGCAACATCACTGGTTGCGAGGTACTGATAAGTGCGCGTAGCAATGTGCGCACAAGGTAAAATTGCGAACCACTTGGAATCTGTTGACCTTGCTACCTACACCTACCTACAAGTCAGTGAGAAAATCCTTCAATCCCGCAAGGTGTGGTTAGTGGCAGGGAACTCAGAGAAGGGGCTGTCACACTAATCCTGACTCTCTCCGTTTGAGCTATCTCCTAGGCTAGCTAAGTGGGGTGGTCCCTAATGAAGAATTAAGTTAAAAAATGTGAGTTTCTAGGAGAGTGTTATAGTGAAAATGGATTACTTTTAAGGATTTATGAGCAAATATGAAGTGAGCAACTTGAAATAACAATGCCAATCATTAATATGATTAAAAAAATCATAAAACCAGTGCCTTATAAGGAATTTGCTTAACAATTTAAAGATATATTTGCTCAAAGTAAAATGCAATGCTCTCAAAAGAGAAAAAAAACTAACAATGAAATGTAAATAAAAATTATTAGCATAAGATATGTAAGATACAAAATGCTTTTGAGATAATCAACCTTATAAATCAAAACATGTGAAAAATATCTTGCCAAAACCCAAAAACTAGTAATTAACTTGGAAATGTAAAAGAAAGGAAGCGCTAAACCAAGACATCAATATGCAATTGGACTTGAAAAATGAAAAGAAAACACTTGATTGAAATGATTACAATACTTGATTTTGGAATAGACTTTGCATATGAAAACTCAAACCATCAAGAGACAAGTAAAGTAAATGTAATGAAAAGTGCTCTTGGTTAATTTTATTAATTAGCTCTACAATAAGATTACAATTTAACTCTTCAATCCTCAGACCTCACTGTCGCCCAATGATATGGATCTCATAGTGAGGAGTCAATAGAGGAGTAGAGGATTCCTAAGATCTCTACTTCAACCAACTTATGTTGGAGGTAAAATTTTAATGATGCTTGGGGCCTTCCTACACTAAAATGCCTAGATGAAATGCAAATTGTGTTAATTCCCCAAATTAAAATAGTGATACATGCAAATGCTTCAAAGAGATTGATTTGCAATGCTTGAAAACGAAATAGTGTTCAACATAAGTTGCAATTATAACTTCAATTGGAAGAATAAAATTAGCTTACAAGTGTTGCATGTGTTTCATCAATGAATTAAAATGATACAAGTAATTTGCTTGAAAGTAAAATTTGTTTCAAATAGACAATGACAATAAATTGCTCCAATATTCAAGATAACAATGTAGCATAATATTGAAGCATGTATTCAAGTGCTCATGAAACAATTTAGGAAGGTAAATGGAAACAAATCAAATTTTGTTAAGAATATAAAATGCTTGCATGTAAAGGATGAATTGCCCAAAGTAAAGTGTAAGCTTGTAGCTTCAAGCAACAATGAGATAGATAATGCAAAGCTCAAATGAAATTGTAACAAACTTTAACTTAATGAAATGTGATAGTGAGGTTGTGTTAATTCCTAATTACAGCATGCATGTAAGTGAATGAAGTATGAAAGCTTAAACCATGCAAATGTCAATCTACCCAAGAGAAGCCTCCCTCTAAATGGGGAGATAGGATACCATGGGAGAAATACCAAGCTCCCACAAGCAAGTTAGATATTTTATTAATATTACAATAAGAAGAGGGCCCTTCAAAGTTTTCAACTATACTTCAAGGAGAGTCCTCACAATAATTGCTTGAAACTTGGACACTAGACCTCCTTTCTTGAGAAATTAGTGACAAGATCTCACAAAACTTATGCAAGGGAAACAAGGTGTGAGTTTCCTCCAAATGCCCACGGCCTAAAGAGGAAAATGGGCAACCCTCTGGTGAACTCGACTTGGCGAAAATAAGCTTCAAAAAGGGCTCACGGAATCCTTGGAAATCAAACCTCCAACATTTGCCAAAAGGCCCTACAAACACTTGTTAGATGTTGCGGGAAGTTGCCCTTTAAAATCTGCCACACAAGAGTTAGCAAACAATCCAAACAATGGCTGCAAAATAAGTTAAGTATTAACGGAAAATTAGCAAGATAAAATGTATATGTACAATTATAATTTATAAAAGTCTAAGCTAGAGAGTGAGAGTAAACTCTCGTCTTTGCTTAACCATCTTCAAGCTCTTAGATAGCAAATAAAAGAAATGAAGTAAAATGTTTTTTTAAAAGAAATTTAAATTTAGAAGTTCTCGGCTTGTGTACAAGCTATGTGTCGAAATCCCTACACAACCACTTTTTAAGATAAGACTATGAAGGTTCAAAGAACAAATGAGAGCTCCTTTAAGAATGCATCAAGAGTGGGTTGGTCTCTCCAAAGACTTCGCCTTACACTTGATTCTGTAATCCCAACAAGATGTTCCCTCTACAAAACTTCAATCAAGAATTAGCTCCATATAGATTTAGCAATAAACAATGACAAGAAATTCTAGAGATTTATTTAAAACCAACTAGAGCATTCTATACCTAGAGCATACTTCTAAATTAAATGTCAATGCAAGATAGTTCTACATTAACAAATCTACAAGAGCATATGGAAGCAAATTAGATCAACGCATGAGTAGCAGGAATTATACCAATGCTCAACAATTCATCACACTCGAAAAGGAGGAACACCTCATGAATGAAATCCAAAAGTCTTTATTGATATTTCTGAAAGTGTACAAGGCAACAGTGCTTCCACAAGCATAATAGCTAGTAAAAATATTATCAAATGTGAGAGCCCATGGCTCTGTTATATAGAGAGTTGGGAGCAAATCCCAATGAAGAATGACAATGACAAATGGCATTGGAGCCAATCCCAATGTAGAAGTGATTAAACAAGTGGCATGAGGTGACAATCCCAAAGAGAAATTCAAATTTTTTGAATGGAGCTCTAATGCCAAGTGTAAAAATCGAATTATGGCAAGTGGATATCATTTTCTTCTTCCCTTATGTGCCAAATTCGAATTTTATGGTGGAATGACAAGTGTATATGGGTGGTATGCCATGTGGGGACAATTTCTCACAAAATTCTCCACCATATATTCTCCCAAATCCTCCCAAATGTGCATTAACTTCACAAATTCGAATTTCCAAGTAGCTTTTTCATTTAATGCTAGAAATTCGATTTTATTTGAGCACATGTACTTTCCTTGATTTTAGGAGTCCACATCACCTTCGGACTTCACTTTAACTCCACCATAATTTTCCACCTCATTTTCACAACATTTAGCATGTGTGGATATTTATTTTTCTCCATTTATTTAATTTCTGGCTTAATTAATTGCCAGATTTTCCACTAAACTTAGGAAAAGTGGGTTTTGAGGGTCCAAAACACATTATTAACCCTTCAAAGTGTGTCATAGTAGAAAGTTGAGGGTGAGAGGTGTAATTTTGATTACTCATACCCCATACAACTTCTCTAGACTACACTTATTACAATTTAAATACAATTTTATTTGTAATTTTTAACTTGCGAGAAATCTAAAAAATTAAAAAATGACTACCTAGACCTAATCAAATTCCACAAATTTTTTTGTGTGATCTAGTATGGTAATAAACATCAACTTTAGACACTAATATGTGTCAGGGGCTCAATCTTCAAACTGTCACCCCAGCTTTGGGGTAAAACGTGAGTGAAAAAACCTAGAAAATTATTTGCCTCTAAAAAAGAAGGGATAGTTAACCAGATTAAAAAAAAACACTCCAAGGTGTATTTGTTTGGTGATCGAGTCCCCACATTCTAGGCCTATTATAGACTCAAAAATCATCATTACTAGTATCACTTATTACAATTCCATGTAGGGTGTGGAATCTGGGTACAAGAAATATGATGAGAAGATAGAAGTAGAGTTAAAAAACTCTGTTGACTGATAATATCTGATGGTACAAGTGTCCTTTGGATCATCCTTGGGCATGGAGTCTTCATATAATCATCAGGTGCCACTCCAGTAGTCAACAGAACCCATCAAACATCCCCAGGGTGTGGAAACCTAGTTCTAGCACCCTCCCATACTACCTCGGGTGAGACCTTAGTCTACTCTCCACGGATTGTTGCTGAAAGGGCCAATAGTACCGGGATTTGTTTCACTAAATCATATTCGAACCTGGGTCAGGCCCCAAAAAGCAAACAAATGGTTCTGTTGCTGGGACCGGGATCTGCATAAGGGATGTCTAATGTCATGTCACTAGAATCCAATGAAGAAAGAAATTGAAGGGTGGTTAGACAGAAAGATTTATGAGTTCGCGATGCAGGAAAACATGAATCTGTGAGTATCAAAGGAACAGTGGTTGGAGTGCTACTTATATACGGAAATCCACAAAATTTTCTTTGCATCCTTTCCCTCTGAGTTGTATGAGTGGATCGCGAAGCTAGCAGACAATCAGGGAAGGTGTAGGCTCGACAAACCAATTATGTGGACTCCAGAATTAGTGTGCAGACTAGAAGCATCGGAAGATAAGATAGCGCATGTTGTGGACTATTGGCTCGATCAAATTATAGGAGGGTTTATCACTGAGTTCACGGTAGACACAACAATTAGCTATAGCGAGGCAGAACGACGCTTCCTCAAAGGACCGCGAGGTAAGTACATTAAATATCTTAACACTTAGATTAAGATGTTAGTGTGTGAAAAATGGGTTATGTGAATAAATTGATGTTTGGGACTATGCGAAGTGGGAGGATCTATAGAAATGAAGGTAGAGCACAGATAGAGAATAGCTCCCTGATTTCGCCTCGGCGAGAAAGTGAGGAAGATCTCACGAAAGTTTCTCCAAGAAGCATGGTCAGTGTGATAAGGCAGCAAATTCCGCGCCTACCACCTCCACCTCCACCGCCACTAGTCTCACCATCTTCACCTCCATTTCCGCCCACACCACCTCCACCACCACCACAATTCAATATGGCAAGCGCGATAAAATTTCCGGTATTCAGAGGAGTAGGGAACAAAGATCCAAACCAATTTTGGTTCGTGGTAAGGGTCGTATGGGAAGCAAAAGGAGTCATGGATGACAATATAAAGAAGGCAATGTTGGTGAGCACGTTGCAGGATCGTGCATTGATATGGTACATTAAGCATTCTAATGACTATCCGAACGCGGGGATCACAGATATCTAGGTTGCGCTCAACAGGGAATTTAATAGGCCAAAGTCGGAGACACAATCGATTGTCGGGTTTAAGGAGATCGCAATGCTTCCAGGCAAGACCCCTAGGATCTAGATTAGAGACTGAAGAGTATGATTCGTGAAGCCAACATGACCTTGATAGATGGGCAACACCTCGCATGGTTTGTAGCATCACTAACACCACATCCAAGAATGGTGCTGTCACAGCAGAAATTATCCACCCAGGACAAAGCTTTGGATATTGCAATGAGACTGCACGAAACCCCAATACAAGATCCTGACTTGAGAGTCCAACAAATCCATGCGCAACTACAAAATTTGTGTCTACAAATGCAAAGTTTGAAACAGGACAGGACAACTCACCCAGAAGCGCGTGAGGATGCATGGTGCATAAAATGCAAAGGCTAAGGTTATGACAAGGACCATTGTCAAGTCTTCACGAATTACTTGGTGGGAGGAGGGCCAATGCCATTAAGACTAGAGGCACAAGCAGGACCAAGTGCGGTACTTGCATTATGGTGCGTGATCTGTCAGATAGGAGAAAAACACACTATGCATAATTGTCATCTATTGCAGAACTATATGCAGACATCCCAACAATTTTTTTGTAATTTGTGCAGGTTAGTAGGCCATGATGAACGCACTTGCAGAAGTTACGAGCAAATGATGGATCAGACTCCTACCTACAGGGTGCAGGCTGAAACATGAGCCCTCGACCCAAATGCGGGAATGGCGCGCACTATATTTCAAGGGCACGGATGAGGTCGAGGTGGAATGGGACCAGGAAGGGGCCGCAACCAACTAATTTGTTACAATTGCGGAGGGCCAGGGCACTATGCCCACGATTGTATGAATCTGACAAGAACATCATGTTTATACTGTACTTAGTTTGATCATGAGGCAGAGGACTACCCTACACTGATAGCGAGGCTACGCGAGAAAGGGGTACTCCGGCCTCCCCCGACCTAGAATTTTCAAATGATGAGGTCTGAGCCGTGCGAAGAGGACCCGAATGTAAACATAGTGATCAGAAGCGGTATCACGAAAGGAGAGGAAAAAGGTAAGCAGCTTGAAGAAAGTGTGTGGCTTCGCAAGGCTCCTATAAAGGAAGCTGAATTTGATCTAGAGTGCACAAAGGAGACATTCATGGAAGCTAAGAAGAGCTTCATGGAGTCCTCCACTTCAGGTAGTAAGGATCAACTAGATCTAGAGATGGATCCTTCAATGATCACTACCTTTTTGGAGACATGTATGAAACTGTTGTGCGGCAACAAGGCTATGAAAGGGCTGCAGGAATGTATCACTAGGTGTGCTAGGTCAGGAGAACCATGCGTAGTCTGGAAACTCAGAAAGCACACATCGCGAATAGGAAGGGAAATGAGATTGACTGCGCAAATCGGGGAGTATGAAATGGATCAAGTAATTCTGGATCTAGGATTAGACGTGAATGTACTGCCAAAACAAACATGGGAACGCATGGGCAGACCCATGCTACAATAGTCTCCTATTCAATTGTGAATGGTGAACCAATAGAAGATCTTACCTATGGGAAGATTGCAAGGAGTAACGGTGGATATTAAAGGTGCGAGTGTGCTGGCAGATTTCAAAGTAATAGAGATTTTCGATAACAACAATCCCTATCCTGTGTTACTGGGAATAGACTGGGCCACCGATATGAATGGAGTAATAAATCTAAAGAAGCAAAAAATGATTTTTGAGAAAAAGTCACTAACCGTAGTGGTGCCTTTAGACCCTGCAGAAGGAGCATGTTATAGAGAGCCAGTGCGTGACAACGAGAGCGACGACGAGATAGACTGTATCTACAAGATAACCGCTCGGGAATAGGATTGGGTGAATCCTACAATGTATGGTCAAATTTCTTGGGAGCACGAAAGCTCCTGCACATCAGATTTGTATGAGGAAACAGAATGATGGCAGAACTAGTTACACAAGGAAACCACGCTCAATTGAAACATGATGGTTAGATCACTGCATTGCATGACAACATAGGTAAGGGATCTACCTATTTATGATGGTTTGATAGTGGTGGATGAATTCCTGAACAAATTTGAAAGTGCAGTGCCGGAACAACAACGATTCGATGCTCTAAAATGGGCACTGTGTGTGATGCCCACAAGGTGGTGGGGTATGCATCAGAGAAGCCTTGAGGACTGGCGTCGATGCAAAAGGATGATGCGCCTATGATTTGGGAAACTGCAGATGTGGCTAGTAGACAAATATGATGGACGGGATGATCCACGTACACACCTTGCAAAATGGACCAAATTCTACGGGGAAGAGCCACAGCCTGAATGGGTACATTTTTTCTATCATACCCTGGATGTCATACCCATGAATTGGTATACTGAGATGGAGCTCTGCCATGGTACTAGAAAATGGGATATATTGCACAAGGGATTTCTGTTAACTTTCACGTTTGAAGATCGTTGGTGGGATACTGTTGACGATGCTCTACAGTCAGTAAAAGTAGCTATCTTCAAAATACCCCAGGAGCCAAGGAAAGTACTTTAGCCAAAATGGGCGACACAGCTAAGCTGCGCGCTAGAGTGTTACAACGTAAATGTTGAGGAGGATGATGAGGATCCACAAAATATTAACATTCCAGAAACAGAAGGCTATTGCGAGGTTTGAGGACCATCGATTGAGGATCCCGACATCACCGTGCCACTAAAAACAAAGCAGGTAACATTGGAATGGTGGCGGAGCCAAAGTATGCAATGCTTAGGGAATATTGGGATGATGCCACGGTGGATAAGGTCGCTGAGTTACTCCGCAAATACCAAGACTTGTTCCCGACCAAAATTACAGACTTAAAAGGGATCATTGGCGACTTAGGGATGATGAAGATCACCCTAAAACCTGATGCGAATCTGGTTAAGCAGCGGCCTTACCGCTTGAATCTGAAATATAAGGAAAAGGTCCGTGAAGAATTAGACAAAATGCTCACAGCCAGAATTATTGAGCCAGTGGAAGAATCCAACTAGGTGAGTCCTATGGTAGTGCAGGAGAAAAAGCAGAAGGGTGAAATAAGAATATGCGTGGACCTTAGGAAGCTGAACGATGCCTGTGTACATGATCCATTCCCAACACCATTCACAGATGAAGTACTGGAGAATGTTGGTGGCTAGGAAGCATACTCATTCATGGATGGGTTCTCAGGTTACCATTAGATTAAGATGGTGCCAGAAGACAGGAGAAAAATGACCTTCACAATGGAATGGGGCTACTTTCAATACACTTTTATGCCGCCTGGACTGAAGAATGTGCTAGCCATCTTTTCATGCATCATTGTGGCTGCGTTCAAAGAATACATCCACAAGTTCTTGGAGGTCTACATGGATGATTGGACTTTCTTTGGATTAGTTAAGCACCATGTAGCAAGCTTACACTAGATGCTGTATACATGCTGCCGACACCAGATTGCGCTGAACCTTAAGAAGTGCACATTCCTCATTCCCTTTGGAAACCTGCTAGGACATGTGGTCTGCAAACAAGGACTGATGGTGGACCCTGCAAAGATTGTCGTTATTCTAAATTTGGAAGCACCACGAAGTGTTAAACAATTGCGCGCTACCTTGGGACACACCGGATACTACAAAAAGTTTATCAAAAGCTATGCCCAAATCATCGCGCTGATGGAAAAATTATTGAAAAAGGATGTTACATTTTGTTGGAATGACGATTGTATGAAATGTTTGGATGTCCTGAAGGGGAAATTGGCCTCTGCTCCAATCCTGGTCTTCCCAAAATGGGATGTGGAGTTTCATGTCCATGTTGATGCGTCGTGTATCACGCTGGGAGCAGTGCTCACACAGGAGGGTGGGGAAGGTTTGGATCACCCTATCGCGTTTGCAAGCCGAAGGTTGTCCAAAGTAGAGAAGAACTATTCCACCACCGAGCGCGAGGGGTTAGCGATGGTGTACGCACTCCAAAAGTACTGACACTATTTACTTGGAGGACATTTCAAGATGTATATCGACCATTCCGCACTGAAATAACTAGTCAATAAGCCTGTGTTGGGGGGTGCATATGCAGGTGTCTCTTATTGTTCCAAGAATATTATTTTGTGGTCATAGTCAAGCCGGGATGCTTGAACACAGGACCGGATCACTTGTCATGAATTGAGACAGGTGAGGAACCCACTAATTTGGAGGAGGGACTACTTGATGCACAACTCTTTGCGGTGCTCATTGCAGACGAGCACTTCAAAGATATAATCCATTTTCTGACAACAGGAAGGTGCCAAAGGAATATTCCATCCAACAGAAGAAGGAATTGGTGGTACGTGCGACGGATTTTTCTGTCATCGCGGGGAACTTATACAAAATGGGAAATGATGAGATATTGCGAAGATACATACCAGAATTCAAACGAAGCCAGATCCTCGTGGAAGCACATGGGGGTGCTGTAGGAGGACAATATGCAGAATGCACGACCGCAGAGAAGATTCTTCGCGCAGGGTTATGGTGGCCAACCCTACACTAGGATTCGAAAGTGCACTGTAAGACCTGTGATATCTGTCAAAGGACTAGAAAACCATCATGGAGGGATGAGATGCCATTAAATCCACAAATGACACTGCAGCCGTTTGAGAAATTGGCAATTGACTTTGTGGGACCGATCAAACCTGAGGGAAAGATGGGCACACGCTACATCATCACCGTGATGGAGTACTTGACACAATGGGTGGAAGCACAGCCAGTCAAAGACTACACGGCCACAACGAATGCGAAGTTTTTGTTCGAAAACGTGTTGACCCGATTTGGTTATCCGAAAATCTTAATGAGTGATCATGGAACACATTTCCTGAATGAAACCATTAGCGCGCTCACAGAAGAGTTCCAGGTGTATCATAAAAAAAGTACACCGTACCACCCACAAGCTAATGGGACAGTAGAGGCATTCAACAAAATACTGGAGATTGCACTGACCAAAGTATGCAATGCACAACGAAATGATTGGGACCTACATGTACCTGCTGTGATATGGGCTTACAGAACAACGTGCAAGAAACTGACGGGATAGACACCTTTCCAGTTACTTTATGGCATGGAAGTTGTCATGCTGATGAAATATATCGTACCTAGTCTGTGAATAATAGTGCTTACAGGCATGACGAATTGTAAAGCTCTAGAAGAAAGGCTCACGCAATTAGAAGAACTCGAGGAAGAACAATTTTTGGCTAGATTTCATCAACATGTACAAAAGCAACGTGAAAAAGCCTGGCACGACCGCCATATCAAGTTGCGCACCTTCAAGGTAAACGACTTAGTGCTGTTGTATGACAGTAAGTTTGAAAAATTTCTGGGAAAATTCAGAATGCACTGGCTAGGACCATACGTGGTTAAGGAGGTCACAAATGGAGGTGTGGTCCAGCTAGTCAAAATAAATGGAGAACCCTTCCCAGGAAATGTAAACGACAGCCGCTTGAAGCCTTACATGGGTGGGCCAGCTATCTAACTAACCAGCCAAAGTACAGTCTTCACGACCCGAGGAGCCGGACAAGGGTGCAAAACTATAAACATACGCAACAGATGCTGGTACAGATGTAAGAACACAATTTAAACATGGAGGAATGAATGCAGCAGGTTCAACAAGCAACAACTCAGTGCGCAGCAGACATCAACACTGTACGAGAACAGTTGGAGGAACTCTGCACCAAGATTGTTGCACCAACAGAGTGACTCAAGGGCGAGTCATGATGTTTGTGTTGGGGGCCTGTTGGGCATGGAATCCCCCCACAACATGGTTTGGGGCTCAAAGCCCAAGTTTTGAGTAATATTGTTGTAAAAACTCCACGAATTACAGGCGCGGAGCCCGAATTGTATGTTAGAGTCATAGGGTTGTCTGAACTAAGTTTTGAATGTAGTGTCGGCCTACCCATTGTCTGCAGACCATGGGATTGTATAAATAGAGAGAGGCTCTAAGTGAAGTAGCTATTTAACCAATGGATGGAGTCTAAAAAATAGCAAAGCATAGAGCAAGAGTCTAGTATCTTGGGTCGTAGTAGTAGGAAGAGGCTCTGCAGCTGAGTGTGCAGAGGCTTGGTAGAGTCCACAACTGAGTGCGCGGACCCTTGCAGCTGAGTGCACAGGGAAGGGTCGAGTCTGTAACCAAGGAAGAAGAATAATAAAGAAATGTTTTATCTAAATTCCGTGTATCCGTTCTTAAGTTATTACATGTTTGATATCAAGTGCAATTATATTGTTTATTTACTGCACGCTTTTGTATGAATGGTGAATATTGTTATGTATAAATGAAAGCATACAGATAAGCTAAGTTAATCAACTAATATTGGGTTCCTAGTAAGGATTTGGATAATAACACTATTCGGCCACTGAATAGGGCTGCGCGAAGACAACATCGCTGGCTGCGATGTACTGATAAGTGCACATAGCAACGTGCACGCAGGGTCAAACCGCGGACCACTTGGAACCCATCAGACATCCCCAGAGTGTAGCAACCTATTTCTAGCACCCTCCCATATTACTTCGGGTGAGACCTTAGTCCACGCTCTGTGGACTGTTGCTGAAAGGGCTAGTAGTACCAGGATTTGTTTGGCTAAATCATCTCCGAACCTGGGTTAGGCCCCAACAAGCCAACAATAACACCAAGAGTTTATGGGCTCCTGTTGGGTGCGGGATCCCCCCAAGGGAATTTTTGGGGCTAAAAGCCCATATTTTGGTCAAATTTTATAATCCAAGTGTAAAGACTCCGCATTTTGTGGTCGTGGAGTGCATAGATGTTAAAGAGCCATAGGGTTGTCCGCCCTTATTTTGGAAATGTAATGTCGGCTGTAAAAGATCTACCCATGGTCTGCAGACCATGGGATTGTATAAATAGAGCTAAGCTCTAAGTAGTTTAAGAACGAATAAATCAATGAAGCAATGAAGATATGATGTATGAGAGATAAGCTTTGAAGTAGAAGTCTAAATCTTAGGTTGTAGCGTAGGTAGAGGCTCTGCAGCTAAGTGCGGAGAGGCTTGGAATTCCATAGCTGAGTGCGTGGACCCCTGCAGTTGAGTGTGCAAGGTGGGTCGAGTCTGTAATTGTTCGGAATTATCAATAAAGAGAAGTATTCTATAATTTCTACGTCATTATTTCTTGTTTATGCATCTTGTTATGTTAGGTATGAATTTTGCTTATAATGCTTGTATGATGCACGAATATATGTAAATGTATTGGTTAAGCAAGCACAAGTAAAACCATCTGTTTACGTGAAGCTAACTAAGATCTGTTAATAAGATAAGGAAGAAACTTAGCCTAGTTTGGGAGATATCATAGTTCGCTGCCCTAGCAGCACGAAAGGACTTCAGCCCCTTGTTAGGGCTACGCGGAAGCCGATTATATCCTTTTGAAAAGGTACTGAAGGGTGGAACAGAGGGTGAAGCAACTTACGCGAAGGCAGGTCTACCTAGAATAAACCAACATCACAACCATCTCAAGGGTGTGGAAACTTGGTTCTAACATCCCCCCATACTACTTCAAGTGAGACTTCAGTCCACGCTCCGTGAGCTGATGCCGAAAGGGCCAATAGTGTAGGGATTTGTTTGGCTAACTAATGCTGAGGCTGGGTCAAGCCCCCTCAAGCCAACAAATGGTTCCATTGCTGGGACCAGAATCTGCATAAGATATGTGTGATGTTGTATCACTGGAATCCAGCTAAGAGATAAATCGAAGGCTAGTTAGACAGAAGGAATCACGAGTTTGCGGCATAAGAAAATAGAAACCCGCCACTGTCGAAAGAACAATGGTTGGACTGTTACCTATATACGGAGATCCACGAAATATTTTTCTCATCCTTTTCTACTAAGCTATATGAGTGGATTGTGAAGCTAGAAGATAGCCAAGGAAGGTGGAAAATCGATGGTCCTATTGTGTGGACCCTAGAGCTAGTATGAAGTTTGGAAGCATCGGAGGATAAGATCGCCCGCGCTATCGATCATTGGCTTGATCGCATCATAGGAGGATTTGTTACTGAGTTTTTGGTTGACACCACGGTTAGCTATGGCAAGGCAGAGTGACTCTTTTTCAAAGGACTGCGAGGTAAGTACGTTAAATCTATGAATACTTGGATTAAAATGTTGTTGTGTGAAAAACGAGTTATGCAATGACCTTGATGTTTGGAACTACACGAAGCAGGAAAAGTTACAGGAACGAAGGAAATAAGGGTTTGGAGTATAGCCCCTTGATTTCACCTCCGCGTGGGGACGAAGAAGGGATAGAAAAGGTCTCGCCATGAAGTGCTATTCAGTTGATAAGACAAAGATTCCCGCAAATACCACCTCTGCCCACACCACCTCTATCTTCACCACCATCGCCTCCAACGTCTAGGCCTTTTCACACTCTACGCCCTCGGCTACGAACTTCTAGGCCTCTATGCACTCTGCGCACTCAACTGCGAACTTCTAGGCCTCTGCGCACTCAGCTGCAAAGCCTCTACCTATGCTACGACCCAAGACTTAGACTTCTAATTCAGAGCTATCTCTCATACATCATATCTTCATTGCTTCATTGATTGATTCATTCTTAAACTACTTAGATCTTAGCTCTATTTATATAATCCCATGGTCCACATACCATGGGTAGATCTTTTACAGCCGACATTACATTTCCAAAATAAGGGCGGACAACCCTATGACTCTTTAACATCTATGCACTCCGCGACCACAAAATGCGGAGTCTTTACACTTGGATTACAAAATTTGACCAAAATATGGGCTTTTAGCCCCAAAACTGCCCTTGGAGGGATCCCGCGCACAACAGGCCCCCAACACAAACATCGTGACTCAACCTTGAGTGACTTTGTAGGTGCGGAGATCTTAGCATGAAGACCTCCCAGCTTTGTCTTTACCACCATCACCTCCAACTTCACCTGTACCACCTCCACCAGCACCACGATTTAGTATGGCAAACAAAGTGAAGTTTCCTTTGTTCAAAGGCTTGGGAAATGAGGACCTGGACCATTTCTAGTTCGTTGTAAGGGCTGTATGGGAAGCTCAAGGTGTTACAGATGATCACATAAAGAAGGTGACATTGGTTAGTGCTTTGCAAGATCGCGCGCTAACATGGTATATTAAGTACTCTAATGATAACCCAAATGCTAGAGTAGCAGACATCCATGCATCACTAAATAGGGAATTTAGCAGGCCTAAATCTGATGTGGAGTCGGTTTTGGGCTTCAAAGAGATCGTGATGCGACCATGTGAGACACCGTGGGAATTGGATCAAAGATTGATGTGTCAAATCCGTGAAGCCAATATGAATTTGATAGATGTACAACATCGCGAGTGGTTTGTGGCTTCACTACTACCTCACTTAAGGAGCCCGCTATCGCAGCAGAAGATAACAACTCAGGCAGAGGCCTTGGAGATTTCCATCAGACTAAATGAGACTCCGATGCAAGATCCTAATCTAGGAGTTCAGCAGATCCACGTGTGTTATTGGGAAATCTAGTGTCCATGCAGAGCTACTAGTCCCACTAAGACTGGTAGCTATCTTAGAAATAAACAAACTAAAACTACTTTTGTTTTCTTTTATGAGAAGTAGATAAGAGGGGAACAAAGGATACCAACCTCTGTCTTGCGCTTGGTTCCTTGCTTGATTCCTCTCCCTTCTGATAGATCTTTGCCACTCGCTTCCTCGTCTACCCAGCTTCAAAGAGCACCTGTGGAATCAAAGCAGCATAACACTATCCAAGAACAGAGATCTACTATCACAAACAATATAGGACCAGATATATATTGACCACACAAATGCATATATCATCAATCATACAAGAATGTGGAGGAAAACTTGAATAGCTTTATTAATATCAAGAATAGCAAAGAGGATTACAACCAATTATTCTGACTTAGCGTCATCCTCTCAGCAAGAAAGCCCTTCTTCACCTCATGAAAAGCTTAGATCACCCAACACTATGATATTACACCAAGAAACCAGCAGCACTTCCTTACAAGATACAAAATTCTAGCCTCTGGATCTCTGGGATGAGGGATCCATATATAGATGATTGCAGGGAGGTGAGTCAGCTTCTGAGATTTGATTAGTGTCCTATCTTTGATAGTTCTTGATTCCCCTTAGAGAATGATGATCTCTTACTCATCCCTGGGCGAATTCAGAGAGGCAAGTGTCATAGGAGAAGTTTCTGGAAGATTCCATGTCGAACCACCTTGCAAACTAACTCTGCCATTTGTCCACTCTCGATCATCGCACCCTGCAGAAGAGCTATCCAGTATGCATCGCAACTTTTACTCTAGGCAGGTGGGATGCATCGCACCTTCTACACTGGGCAGTCTGTATGGTCCAGATTTGACCAGTTTTGAGCAATTTTCTGTGGAGAACTTCTGGGAGATGATGTAATCAGCTGACCTTGTTCCTTTAGGGTGTGAAACAACACTTTTAGGGAATTAGGAGCCCTTGGTTTATGGACATATATGATTGGGGTTGCAGTGCCCAAAAATGTCTATAACAGTTGCCCCCTAAAGCATGAGGTCGTTAATCTTTTGATGTTGGGTGAAATGCTTTATCATGAGGATCCGAAGTTTTTTCGAGTTGGAAGGTGACCTGTAATAAGATACAATACAATACATTATCTTCATAATATTTTCATGATATGGCTGAGGCGAGCATTCCCATGCTCAACTTTATAAATTCATTTTCATGTACATAGGACATACAATCGTCTGTGTGCAGACTGATGATTCTGGTAGAGCCATCATCCCTTAGATTGGATGATTATCTGTGCAGTAATGATGTACATTTGATGTCTTTATTTTCCTGAATATATATCGCAGCCTGGATGGATGAAACTAGATCTAGGGTCTTCAATCTCGTTCGATCTTCACTCAAAGTACAAGTCGATCCATGTGATAGATGTTCTGGAGTCGAACATGGCAAGACATTGCCTGATTACCAGCCAGTGATGTAAGCTGTTAACAGGCGCGAGAGGAATCACCGATAATGATGATGACCCTCAAGGTACGACAATACAATTCACGTGGTGTGAAAAATGGACTTGGTGTCGAACACCACGCAAAATCTTTCGGTCGAAGGCCATTGATGTAAACCTGTCGCCGGAAGTGAGAAACTTGCCATTGAGGCATGCAAGCTTCAAAGTACTAAAAGGGTTGTTCCTAGATCGACTTCCTGGATAATGAGCTGATGTCGACAAGAAGCGATCCGTCGTAGGAGGGCCTTAATGAATCCCACATCTACGACACAGAACGGAGCAAATGATTTTAATGGAGGTGAAAACGATCTGATGATATAAGGTTTAGGGTGGCGGTCATGAAAGAATGGAGCGTGAATGTATTGTAGTGGATGAGACACAGGTGAATTCTCTGAGCGAATTCTCTTGAACATATCGGCGAAAATGACATGATGGATTGGTAGCGTTAACCCCAAATGTGGATGGTGTGATGGACCAATGGTGATATGACTAGTGAACGGAACAACCCAACCCGACTCGGATGCAGAGTGAAAGTGTCATGTTCAAGAGCGACTTGCTACCAATAAAGTTTCTTCAAGTTTTCTTCCCAATTTTTCCCCAGTCGTTGCTAACCGGTACCTCTTTATTTTTGTCAATCTTGAGGAGGATAACATATGCTTTTTCTATAATTTACCCTTCGGGCAAACCCATCGCTATGTTTTAACGAGCCTAGCGATAGTGAAACTCGTTCTTGTTTGTATGGACAAGTTTGTCGCTATTCGGTTTTAACGAGTTTAATGACAAAGATAACTCGGTCCTTTTCAATTTTAGAGAGTCTGAAAGGGACGTAAAGAAAAATCCAACAATCCTTTTTCATCATATAATCCCTTAAGTCCGAAAAAGTATAAAATAATACAAAAGGGATGAATTTTTGGTAATTTTTACGAGCCGAACAAAACAAGTGCTTGATCATTTTGTGTAATAATCCCTCAGGTCCAAAAAGATTAAAATCTAAAGGAGGGATAGCACTTTCGGTCACTTTAAAGAGCTGGAGAGGCTAATTTCTCGGAAATATTTTCATATTTTACGAGTTAGATGAAAATAGCTTAATGGAGACTCATTTTTCGAGGAACGAGTGATAAATTCGGGTAGCGGCTGATTCCAGGTAAGGTTTGGAATTTTCTAATCACGGCAGTGTCACAAGGATGGCTAACAGGATCACTCTTTGCAGCTGTTCCTCAAAAAGGGTAAACAATCAAATGGAGGTGAATGATCAGCCAAAACAGAGTGGAGGTGATGATGAGAACACGACCAAGGCTCAAAGTTTGATGATAATGCATTCATGATGGTTATTTACCGGAAATTGGTTCATTTTTTAATGAATGAGCTTAAAATCTGGGGGAAACATTTGCTCATTGCTTATGTTTAATTTTTAACGAGCTTGAACTCCACATAAAAACTGCTCGAGCCAGTCGTATAATAAGGATGTCTCATCGATAGGTTCAATTTTTAGGGAGCTTTCACCATTCGAAACTATGCTCCAGTGCCTCTCGCAAGCAAGCTAGGAACGACCAACTATGCCCCTCTACTTAACTACCAAGATCACTACCAAGGTTAGGTAGGAAACTTTTTCCTTTACTTTGCCGGTGCCATGGTGGCCCCTGCGAAGATGAATGGTCGATTTGACCACTCACCCGACCTAGGCGGTTGAAGTCAGCGGAATCATAGAGTTAACGTTAGTTGGTCATTTCTCACTTGCTCACAAGAGGTTTGCATGCCCCCAGGTATAGCAAAGTAGAGTTTCTAGGTTACCCCTCAATTTGCAGACAAAACGTTTGTTTCGTCGGGAAAGGCCTACCTTTTAACGGAGGTATCTTATCCGGTCTAATCCCCTCTTCCTATACGGATGGGGATCAGACCAGTCATATATCCTTCGTGGAAACCTACCCTATACCCAGAGTTTCCCTGCCGAAGCAGACCAGGGTGCATGCCCCCTGGGTTTCAGTCATGTCCTCCCGAATCACTCGCGCTCTTCAGGCGGACGGACTGGAGACTGATGAGACATTCCTTGTAGGAAAAGACCATTTAGGGATGGCATTTGACTATTTGCTATGTGTGAGCCGGGGAATGAAAGCTGGTCTACGAGCTAGACCACTCTTCCTTCATGCGGAAAACAAATTACTCTAAAGAGCAAGGAGACAATGGCTCCCATGCAATAATTATAGTCGCATCCAAGGAGTAGATTATAATCTAGGGGTCCTTGGACTACCATTACGTTCATGTGAACGGTTTTCCTTCTCAATGTTATCGACACATTGGGAAGGATCCCTAACGGTCGACTGGTTCCTTTGTTAAAGCCTGTTATATTTCTCATCTCAGGCAAAAGTGATGGCGAACCAAGCGCTTTCCAAGCAGTTGAGGAAAGGATACTCACAAAAGCCCCTTCATCTATGATGGTACCGGCCATGACCATTCTGTATATTTGTGCAATGATTCGAAATGGTACACTAGCCGGTAAACGGGTCTGCCTAGTAGATTCCAATCGAAGGAAACAACTAGGTTGCTTAGAGGTGGGACCGAATAGACGGCCAGATATGACTCTGACGAACTTCCTTCCTGCAGTAGAGGAATGGGTAGACTGCCCCCATGTTCATCGGAGTCTGTGTTTACGAAGAGAATTTGAACGGTGTCGTTCTTGTTCTCTCCAGTGACTGTATCATCTGAAGATGGACCTTCTGAAGGCAAGACTGGGTCATGTCGCCTTGACCTTTTGAATTTTGTCTGGTGTGAATTCAGATGGTTTATCTTGAATGGTAGACGTTTCGACCAACCAAAATGGCGTGTCAGTCAGATTTTCAACTAGTGATGGACTTGGCAAGAGTTTCTTATATCCAGGAGGAAGCCGTAACGGTAAAAACAGACGATCGTCCAAAAATCTTTTAGCCTTGTCTAGGAAGGGACAACAGTGGATGGCGTGATTGCCTTCACATAGTTTACAAGGGAATTTACTTTTCCTTTTCTATCCCAACACTTTGCTTTCACTAGTTGACGGTGTACTTTCAACATGATCATCAGAGGTTGTTGACACTGGATTGTGCAAAGGAGGAGACCAGTCCCTTAAGATCCGAGGGATGCAAGGACAATCTCGATGATAGTGATCTCCTTTGCAAATGGCACATGGAGATTTAGGCTTTGACAGTGCAGTGTATGGATTTTCACTAGATGATGCCTAGTTGCCCCTTTTCGCCTTTGGCTCCTTCTTCTTCTTCTCTTTCTTCTCCTTCTTAGTTACTTGATTTTTGGATTTACCAGCTCCATCAAGCGAAGAGGAAGGAGGAGAGAGAGAATCGGACGAAGTAGAAGGTTGGGGGGTAGCTTTGGTATCATCTAGTTGCTGACTTGATTGCTCAGGAATCATGGTGTTCTGAACGATAGAGGTCGAGAAGAGCCATACGGGCAGGCCGATTGTCAATCCTGGAAGCGACAATGTGGCCATATGGGGTGCACCAACATCTCCCCAAGAGGAGAAAGGACTAGGATTTCCTCCAAGGGGAAATCCTTGGTTGGTGGACTCCATTTTTCTCAACCTAAGACCAACGTAGGAAAGGTGACGTTTATTCTGATTAAAATAAATTTTAGATGCTTTGACACAACTTGTTTTTTCAATTTTTAAGAGTCGAGAAAAAAAAAGATGACTCTAGTCGCCTTCGATTTTTAATGAGCTTGAAGTGACAAGTGCTCAGATGGACCTTTTCTTTTAAGGAGTTTGAAAAGGAACGAAAGAGACTACTCTGGAAGTCTAGACAGAGGGATTACCAAACCAATTGCAAAACTGCAGAATACTTTTTACAGTACGACAGTCAATCATCCCGAATGCTCTGTTCAGTGCATTGCGATCGATAGGGTGGCAGACACGGCTTCCTATGGATAAAGGATATAGCCTATTGTGGTCTCCCAATATATACTCGACGGTACATGGGAGCACAAGTCCGTACCGGTACTTTTCGTCTCAAAGTGGAGGAATCACCCAACCAGCAATGAAAACAACAGTTACCAGGCTTTACGACGCCGGAATATGTCTCTAGCCTAGACTTCTAAATGTTGTGCGTTAGGTTCCAAAGCGTTTTTAGATTCATTAAATTTATTTTACAGTTGATCTTGTTTAAGAAATTTTCCTTTCAGGTTCACCGCATGATGTAGATATACAATTCCTAAAATGCAATCTAAGATGATAAACAATCGTTTAATCTTCTTTTTGCAATGAAAATCCTAGCTACTAAAGAAAGAGAGATGATATTCTTTCAACATAGAGCAGAGAGCACACACTATATGCACTGTCCTAAATCAAACCAACAAACAGTCTAAATGCAAATGCACATGCATGTATTTGTTTTCAGCCTTCTTAATGTGTGAATGATAAAAAGAAAGCTAAGTGCAAATCTGAATTATTTTTCAAAGTGACATTACTAACAAGCTTCTTTTCAAGACAAAATGAATACAATGACGACACTTTGCGATTTGGAATTGAAAACTTGCTTTCGACACTCGAAAAACTACTAATTCAAATCAAATACAAGAGTAACAATGTAATCGACTATCAAGAACAATCAGATTCTCTTCTATGACTGAAAACGACACTTGCGACACTTCCAAATCAAGAAACGACAGTTCAATTACGCTACTTCTTTGTAAAAGAGAACTGAAAATGGCTTACAATACATAAAAACATTACAGTTCTTTACACAATGGAGGTGGAATAATGGAAAGGAAGGGGGTTTACATAGAGGTATACTGACTATAGACAGCAAAACTCCTGAATAGAGCTGAAAAAAGTGAAGAAAAACCAAAGTCTGGAGGCAAAATTAAACTTCTTTGACCATTGCACCTGTTACACAAGGATTCTAGTATGCATCCCACCTACTGCACATGGGAAGTGTGATGCATACTGATATCTTTGAAGAGAGGGTGCGATGGTACAGTGCGAGACTTTTGATCCAGTTCTTGATCATAGTTTGCAGCACACTTCAGGGATTTAGGCCGAGCAAGTGATAATCAGTAAATAAATCACAGGGGTAGATCTAAGGAGGTTACTAGAGCCACCACAAGGGCAATTAGGATGTTTACAAATCAATTGTTCAGTTTATAAACAAAACCCAAAGATAGACTGAAGCAGCATTGATCTACTTTGCACTTGCATAGAAAATTCAGTTCGAAGGCTTGCTGGCTTGACTTCAGGCTCTGTCTGTAAGTTTATAAAATGAACAAATATAGAAAAGTAAACAAGCTATTCTCCCCCCAGTGGAGTCGCCATTCTTTTATCGGGAAATCTAGTGTCCATGCAGAGCTACTAGTCCCACTAAGACTGGTAGCTATCTTAGAAACAAACAAACTAAAACTACTTTCGTTTTCCTTTATGAGAAGTAGATAAGAGGGGAACAAAGGAGACCAACCTCTGTCTTGCACTTGGTTCCTTGCTTGATTCCTCTCCCTTCTGATAGATCTTTGCCACTCGCTTCCTCATCTACCTAGCTTCAAAGAGCACCTGTGGAATCAAAGCAGCATAACACTATCCAAGAACAGAGATCTACTATCACAAACAATATAGGACCAGATATATATTGACCACACAAATGCATATATCATCAATCATACAAGAATGTGGAGGAAAACTTGAATATCTTTATTAATATCAAGAATAGCAAAGAGGATTACAACCAATTATTCTGACCCAGCATCATCCTCTCAGCAAGAAAGCCCTTCTTCACCTCATGAAAAGCTTAGATCACCCAACATTATGATATTACACCAAGAAACCAACAACACTTCCTTACAAGATACAAAATTCTAGCCTCTGGATCTCTGGGATGAAGGATCCATATATAGATGATTGCAGGGAGGTGAGTCAGCTTCTGAGATTTGATTAGTGTCCTCTCTCTGATAGTTCTTGATTCCACTTGGAGATTGATGATCTCTTACTCATGCCTGGGCGAATTCAGAGAGGCAAGTGTCATAGGAGAAGTTTCTGGAAGATTCCATGTCGAACCACCTTGCAAATTATCTCTGCCGTTTGTCCACTCTTTCTCATCACACCCTACAGAAGAGCTATCTAGTATGCATCGCACCTTTTACTCTAGGAAGGTGGGATGCATCACACCTTCTGCACTGGGCAGTCTGTATGGTCTAGATTTGACTAGTTCTGAGCAGTTTTCTGTGGAGAACTTCTGGGAGATGATGTAATCAGCTGACCTTGTTCCTTTAGGGTGTGAAACAACACTTTTAGGGACTTAGGAGCCCTTGGTTTATGGACATATATGATTGGGGTTGCAGTGCCCAAAAATTTCTATAACAATGTGCAACTACATAATCTATGCCTTGAGATGCAGAGTCTGAAGAAGGATAGGACGATTTGATGAGAGGTATGCGAGGAGGTATGGTGCTTGAAATGTAAGAGTTAGGGTCATGACAACGACTGTTACACTAAAAAATGTCACCATGACTATTTACAGTTAGTATGGCTCCATCCACTTTCATACTATCCTCCTTGGCAAGTCTCATGCCTCTGCTCTCCATGTCAAACTTCAAGAAAGAGAGAAAAGTCATTTAAAGTCAATTATCTCTGGTACGCAGTTTCTCTTAGCCTTACCTGCGGGTACGCAACCCAAGTTCACAATACCTGCGTACTTGTACGCTCTGTATGTAAAGGGGTGGGTGCGTACTCCTGTAAAGGTCAAAAGGCGCAAGTTTCACTCCAAAAAAGTTACTTGTGGTCATTTCTAGAGGCTTCTAGAAGTATGTTTGACGTGTATGAAGCGCCTCCAGATGGTTCATGTATCCCTACCAAAGAGGAACTTATCCCATCAATAGGGGAGCTATCCCATCCAAAGAGGGACTTATCCCATTGATGGTGGACCTGAATAACTTCCTCTAGAGCACTATAAATACAGGCATTGGGCCAAAGGGAGGGGAGGTTGAAAGCTAAACATTCCTAAGGGTAGATGCTGCTGGAATTAGGACTTCCTTGTAGAAGCTTGTGAGGAGAGATTACCATCTTTACTTGTTTCCATTGGGAGGTGGGTGAGCTGATCAGAGTAAGGGAGAACTCTTGTGGACCCTGGGAGGAGCTTGCACAACACCAAGGCTCAGGTTGTAATGGTTCCTTTGTTACCTTTTAATACAAATTAGTCCATTCTTCTCAACAATTTGTTATTAATGAGTTGTTTCATGTACTCCTTGGTCTACATGTTAAATATGTTTTATTTTATCAGATCCATAGAGAAGATATAAGGCCTCTCCTATGCTATGGCGGGCATCGTTCGTTCGTTAAAGGCGCTTTCTCCTGGCCTGGATATATTGACTGGGCAGGGAGGGCACCAACACGAACCCCCGCCATCGCACCAAAGCGCCAAAAGCGAGGTCCGACAGGGCTCGAATTCAGGTGCTATTTAATCGTTTGATTGTTGGTGAATGCAGGTTTCGAAGGGAAGGAGGAGCTCATCCGGATCAACGAAGCTGGACTACTACAACAGCGTTGGATTACAGGTAGGATCTAAACACTTGATTTCTCATATTGTAAAAGCATATTTAGGGAAGGATTGCTCTTATTTGTCTTGTTTGTCATTAGAGAGTCTTAGGCTTTCTAGGAAGGTCGGTTGTGTCCGCACTAACGACTCTTTCCGCGTGACAAAATGGCGACCATACTGGGGACTCCATTAATGTGTTTGAGTTCTTTTTGATTTGATATTTTGGTCTGAGAAAAATTGCTTATTTTCTGATTTTTGGTTGTCTAGCTGTGTATTTGGGTGGGTTAGCTTAGAGTCAAATTAGTTTTTTATTTTTCTTAGCTTTTCCAGCAGTACGCAGTCTCTGGGTTTAACACAGTGCGTACTTGTACGCACTGTGTCTTTGCGCACAGTGCGTGCCCGCGCCTGTGTGAACAGATGACCTGCGTACCCCTGTCAATTTTGAGAAAATTTCAATTTTTGCTTTTTGCTCTTTTAGATTTTGCTTTTACTTTGTTTTTACTGCCCAGATCCATCAGTTTACTGTCAAAGATCTTCACCTGAACTTGTCCCGTTAGTGTTGAGGGTTTTGGTGGAATTCATAGGGATTTTGCCTTAGGGTTTGATTTTTAACTGGTCCTGTAGTGACTTTGGCGTTAGGGGTTGTCAAACTTTGGATCTCCCTGGTTTTGATCAGTCCTCTTAGGAGTCGGGCCTGTCATAGAAGTCACCCTTGTGAGAGACCTACCTTTGTGTCTTCTCTTTGCGAATCTCGAAAAGTTTGTTTGTTAAAGCCTTGAATTCCATTCTTGAGAAAAAAGAACAAAAATATTTCGATTTTGTTTATTGGTTAGTTTATGATTCTGCATGAACTGATCCTTAGTTGCATTTTGACTAAGTAAAACATCCAGGAATCATCCTTGTAGGCTTTTGTCCTCATTATTTTTACTTTTAGGTAAATTTGCTTTTGATTTGCTTTTGAATGAATTTGATTTGATTGTATTAGATTTGTTAAATTTGATTTGATAAAATAGTTTTATATGCTTTATTAACATAGAAAAAACACAAAAATTCTTTTGGAAAAAGTTTGCTTTGGTAGTATTTGTAGACTTTTGGGAGAAAAAGGAAATTTCGTAGAGTAATTAGTGGTCATGAGTTGTGTGTTTTGAAAAGATAAAGAGAATTGTTTCTTTGATTGTCTTTACTAAGAAAGTTGTTTTCTATAAAATTTGCATTTTCCAACTCTCTTAGTTAGGAGATTCATTGAAAAGGAAAAGTAGTGTAAATCATCTTAGGTGCATCTTTGTAGTGGTTGCGAGTCGAGTCTACACACCACCAGTTTCATCTCCACTACCTTTTGTCTTTAAGAAAAACCATAAAATTAACGCTTAAAGTAAAATCAACGTAGTAACTTTTATTTACTAGGGCTCTAAAACACCAATTTAGATCAAGCTAGTGTCTTGGAGTAGGAGAGTAATTAACTCTCCAAGACAACAAAACCAAACAAGTAGCTTATCTTGTGATAGAATAAATCTAATTGTCTCATTTGTACTCTGGGAAAGCTCCTCTTAAAGGAGAAGTACGAGCTCGTGTCCGAACCAGTGAGGGGATCAATCCTCCCTCGTTGGGAACGACGCCAGACACACACGTATTACAAACGGTAAACCTCGGATTAACCATTGTCGAGGAGCCAGGGGTCACTTGTCGGTAAACCTTGGATTATTGTCAAGGAACCGGCAAGGGGATTGAGCTTGATACTCTGCCCTTGCGCGCTGTCGGAGTGTAGACTGTTCCCCCAGGTGCATTTGTTGCGGTTGGTAACCTTAGTGACCATTATCTTTAGGATTCTACCGAGGTGACGGTGGAGGGAAGATCCCACTGTACCTGGAGCAAACGTCGGCTAGACTCACTTGGATTTTCCGGGGGGTTCACTTCACTCGAGACGGTTAAAGTGGAGGAACTTGTGCCGGTCTATTCATTAAGCAGGTTGCCGGGGTAACTGTTCCACCCGCCACTTCTGTACTGAATCCGGTGATGTTGGGTTTCATCTCCAACTATCGTTTTCGGTCTGGAAGGCTACTGTTTGTGCTTGGTTTGACGCCCTAGATTCTTTAGGCGTATGATTCAAATTTGTTTGGTTCTTTAGAGACTTTAGGTGGTTTTCTTTGAGATTTTACTTTGTTTGCGTGTGCAGTAGTTAAAAGTTTTTAACTGTGGCGGAATTACCGAGACAGTCCTGTAGACTTCGGGGCAAGTCTCCTGAGGTTGTTTCTGTGGCCGAATTGTTGAGAAGATCGCATAGACTTCGGGGTGAATCTCCTCAAGAGGTCCCAAGTCATTACGAAGGTTTAAAAGTCCTTGTAACTCCTCCTAGCGGCAGTAGAGTAGGTTCACCAGAAGAAGGAGAGTCTTCGTTGTAGTCCATCAAGATTACCAAAGTCTAGAAATAGGTTATAATCCTGAAGCAGTTGAAGTTTCTGAGCTTGTTGGTAGTTTTTCATCTACTAGTGATATAGGCGAAGAACCTGAATATCTGAACCTGTTACTCCAACTTCTAGTGTACCAGATTCACCCAGGGTAGAAAGAGTCATCACCGAAAATCTTCCTACTGGTTTGATAGCTATTGAAGAACTTGCTCCAGAGGAAGAATTAGGCGTATCTACCCTTGAAGATCAACCTAATATTGATCTAAGGGAGCGTGAATCTATCTTTTACAGTCCTCCTAGAAGTACTACTTGGTACCTTTCGTTAACCAATTATTTAGACAACTCAGGGGTAGGTTTTTCTCCACCTCGTACTCCTTCTCCACCTGGAGGTATTTATACTCCTGTAAATATGTCTGGTCAGTCGTCCGTGTTTACTCAATCTCCTGAATCTTTTTTGCACGATGGTCCTTCTGTTCCCACCGGGTATCAATCACTTTCTGGTACCTTTGCGGGGGCATCTCCTCAACCCATTGATCATGGGTTATTAGCTGGAAACAATGGTAATAAACCGTTGGGTGTAGGGGACATTTACATGATGTCAGGTTCAGTTCCCGTTTCTCAACCTCAAGGTGGTCAATTACCGCCTGGGGGGCAGCCTCAATTAACGCCTGGGGGGCAACCTCAAGGTACACAAATTGTGTCTGGGGGGCAGCTTCAAGGTCAGTATGTACCCATGGTACAATACATGCCTCAAGGTCAACCCCAGCCTCAATATGTACCCTAGGGTCAACCTCAGTATCAATATTTACCTCAAGGGTATCAACCCCAAGGGTATCAACCTCAAGGGTATCAACCTCAAGGTCAAGGTCAACCCCAGTATCAGTATTTACCCCAAGGTTATCAACCTCAAGGTCAATACTCGAGTCAAAGTTATCAACCACCTCAAGGTCAGTCATATGTTCAAGGTATGGGAACTATGCCTTTCAGTTATCAATCCTATCCTCAATCCGGTTATGGATCTCAGTATCCTCAACCTGTTATGGGTCAATACCCCGGAATGATAGTGTGGGATCCATCACAAGGTCAACAGGTGTTGCAGCCAAGTATACAGTTGGTACCTCAAACTGGACAACCCGTAGTTTCTGGTCCACCCCAGCAACCGCAACCTGTCCAGTCAAATGTTCAAACTTCTGTAACTTCGGTAGTTACTCAGCCGCCCATTGCACCTAGTACTCCATCTCAAATGGCTGCTGCAACTACCACAACATCTACCGCACTTACTTCTAGAGTATCGACAGCTCCGGTTTCTACTGTCTCTGCAACCACTCCTCAGATGTCTTTACCATTGTCCGGATCTACGATTCAAACTACGGTCCAGATGCCTGTAGGACAGCCTGGTTTAAGTACTGTTGTAACAACTCAACCTCAATTTACCCACCAACAGTACCAGGGACAGTACCAATTCGGTCCTGCTGTCCAACAACCGGTTTACCAGTATCAACCGTATCCTGGGTACACTTATCAACAACCTCAACAACCCCAGTACGGTCCGGTTAATCCTGGTTTTCCAGGAGGATATAATATCCCTAACGCGATTCATGTTCCTAGTTATCCTGGATATCCTCCTCCTGGGACTGGTCTTGTGACCCAGAGTTTTAGAGATCCTAACCGGCAATTACCGTTTATCGCAACTTTGGATTTACCAGACTTGACGCACCTAACGAACGATCCAATTCAATATCTTCCGTTCTGGCTGCCAATGCCAAATAAGTTGCCCAGTGATATACCCAAGTTCGAAGGTAAGTCTGGAGAGGATCCGTCCAATCACGTGATGACTTACCACCTCTGGTGTGCTTCCAATTCTATCTCGGATGATTCGATCTGCTTACATCTTTTCCAGCGTACGCTCATTGGTCTCGCGGCCAAGTGGTACATTGAGTTACCACGGGCCTCTTTTTACAATTTTAGCCAGTTGGCTACCTCGTTCCTAACTCATTTTCAGTTGCCGGTCAGATACGATAACGGCACGGAGCTATTAACTTCATTAAAACAGTCGACCTCCACTTACATTTCCGATCATATTCATGAATGGAGACGTCGAAGACGTTTAGTGAAAGTTTTTATCCCGGACCAAATCTTAGCTGAATGGTTTGTAAAATCATTATTACCGAAGATTACTGAAGATGTAGCTAAGGCCGGAGTAGTTACTGAGGAGCAAGTCATTGCTCAAGCCCAGTACCTTGACTTAGTTTACACTCAGTCGAGTACGTTGCACGAGAAGATCCCAGATCTTCCTAAGTCGAATCAAATTGCTGCTGCTCCTTCGGGGTCTCATGCTGCTGATGGCATGATTGGTACGGTGAATACTAAAAGTAAGAAGAAATCCTCAAAGAATTCTTCTCCAATAATAACCCTACCGGACTCCCCGACAGGAGAATCTTCTCCTGAAATTACTGCCGATATTCATGCTGTAGAGTCATCTACGGCTAAATCAAAAAACGGTGGTAAGAAGAAAGGCAAGAAGAAGGATAAAGCAGACAAGGCTCCAAAGGAGAAAAAAGAGAAGTCGGAATCTAACGACGAAAAGCGCAAACCTCGTTATCCTTGTTTAATATATGAAGAAGATCATTTCACAAGAGATTGCCCTCATCGGGCAGAGGTTGTGAAAATCGTTAAGGGTTCCCCAACTCCTGCTGTTTTGAAAGATCCATTTCCAAAGCAGGAGAGTAAGATGATAGGTTCTTCCTCGAGTGTCAGTGAAGAACCCATATTGATGATGTCTCATGTACGGATTGCGACTCGATCGCAAGATTATGGTAGTAAGAATCCTGTTGATGGTAAAGAAGCAGAATCTTCTCATTCTAATCCATCAACCTCAGCTCCCGGTTCCGATCCACTACAGATTGAGAAACCTAACCCGGACTTGATAATTAAACCACCCGCCAAGGGTATACTTCGAAAGTCTGCTTTCAATCCACATGCGAGAGCAGCCCAGAATTATAACATTGTTGAGGATTTAGCTGTTTCACCCTCAGCAATGTCGGCTTTGGAAGTGCTGCAATCATGCCCAGCACAACGAAAATTACTCTTGTCGGCTATAGGAGCTGTTGATATTCAGGACCCGAACCTGATAATCTTTGATCTAGAAAATAGTACACCGCGGCTCCCTCATCAAATGGCTTTCCAGATTCCAGTGATAGTAAAAAACAGGCCTATTCATCGGACTGTAATTGATGAAGGAGATTCTACGTGTATTATGTCGATTCAGTGTTGGAGATCGCTTGGTTCTCCTTCACTGAACCAATCCCCGACGATTCTTAAGGCCTTTGATGGCCGTGGGTTCCATCCATTTGGCATTCTACAGGATTTTCCTATAGGGGTTGAAGGGAAAACCGTTAGTCTGGATGTGGAAGTGGTTGATACCCCTCTAGACTACAACCTTCTTTTGGGTCGCAGTTGGTCTTACACTATGACAGCAGTCGTGTCATCGGTCTTTAGAGTTATAAAGTTTCCACATAATGGTAAGATCGTGACGATAGACCAGCTGGCTTACTTTTCATCCGACCCAGCCTCTTCAGAGAGTATCCAGCATGTCGGTAAAATGACTATCCCTTACAGGGATGTTGGTGTAGGATTGGTTAAAGATTCCGGTTTACTGGGAACTTTTCCCTTTCCTTCGATCAATGCCGACCCTTCATTCACATCCATTCATATGATTACTTCAGACACTATTGTTTACGATGATCCTTGGATTGTCCCATCTGAATCTGAAATAGACTCCTTCGGTAATGCAATGCCTTTGAGTCCATATGAAATTGCTTATGAGGCCGTGCAGTCTTTTTCCGACTCCAGTTCAACCCAATTCGACCAAATGAATGTGGTCCGTGAGGAATCACTTTTCACATCAACCTCAGAACAGATAACGTTTCCTGAAGTCGTGTCATCTGACGAACAACTTCGTGAAATCCTAAGTGTAGACGATCTACCATGGGAAGATCTTCATCATAGATCTTCGTTTTTACCTGAGGGTGATGACTTTGAAAATGATTTTTCATCAATTTTTACAGCTGAAAATGTCAAGGACGCTCAGAATCCCATGAAACATCCTGATTCAGAGTTGAATTTGGGAAACATTTCCCAAACTATTGCCATCGACATTTCAGTCAAAACCGGAGTTATTGAAAACATTCATATAGGTGCCTCGTGTACAGATAACGAAATTAAAAAATACAAGGTCCTATTTCAAGAATTCCGCGACGTGTTTGCCTGGTCCTATGAGGAAATGCCAGGAATTGATCCCTCCATTGTTGTTCATGAAATCAAGACCTACCCGGACGCTAAACCCGTTCGGCAACGTCTGCATCAGATACACCCTAGGAAAGCGGCTGCGATTAAAGCAGAAGTCGAGAAGCTTTTGAAAGCAGGTTTCATTTATCCAATCCCGTTAACGGATTGGGTATCGAATATTGTTCCGGTTAACAAGAAACAAGGAACAATAAGAATATGTATCGACTATAGGGATATAAATCGTGCTTGTCCAAAAGACAACTATCCTACACCCTATATCGATCAAATAATTGATGATTGTGCCGGCAGTGAAATATTTTCCTTTATGGACGGTTTTTCCGGTTACAACCAAATCAATATTCTACCTGCCGATCAACCAAAAACGGCTTTCATTTTTCCTTGGGGGACGTTTTCTTATTGAAAATTACCTTTCGGACTTAAGAATGCCGGAGCCACTTTCCAACGGGCAATGTCTTACGCGTTTCACGACATCAAGCACATTGTGCAACCGTATCTCGATGATTTGCCTGCTCATTCTTTACATCGAGCTGATCACCTTGTCCATTTACGCGCTATTTTTATGAGGTGTCGACATTATCGAATTCAGTTGAACCCACACAAATGTGTCTTCTGCATAGAAGTGGGACGATTGCTAGGATTTGTCGTTTCCAAAGCCGGTATCCACGTCGATCCCTCGAAGGTCGAAGCCATCATCAAATTGCCTCCTCCTTCGAGTTTGCGCCAACTCCAAAGTTTGCAAGGGAAAGCAAACATTTTACGTCGATTCATTCCTAACTACGCCGAGGTTACAAAGGGTTTTACCCGGTTGTTGAAACAAAACGCTCAATTTTCTTGGGATGAGATAACTTAGAAATCTTTTGATGCACTTAAGCACGCGTTGACCCATGCACCATTGCTGCATCCTCCCAACTACAACCAGGATTACTTTTTGTACCTCGCCGCCTCCCACTCCGCCATTGGAATGGTCTTAGTTCAGGAAGATGAATTCGGAACGGAACATGTGATATATTATCTTAGTAGGACGTTAAATCCCACTGATCTAAAATATTCGCATGTGGAGAAATTGGCCATGGCTGCTGTTCAGGCTGTCCAGCGTTTTCGTCATTACATTCTTCTCCGTAAAACTATAGTGATTTCGGATTGCAACCCTATGATCTATATTTTGACAAAACAATTGCTAGGGGGCAAGTACTCCAAATGGATTGTTATCCTGCAGGAGTTCGATTTGGAGTTTGAGAAGTCCAAGTCTAAGAAATCCTTAGTTTTTGCGGAATTGATGTGTGACTTCCCGCGTGCTGACACGGAGACTGTGGCAGAGGAACCCATTGCCGACGAATCTCTGTTTCTTATCAGCACTTTAGATCCTTGGTATGGGGATATAATCATCTATCTCCAAACCCAATCCTTTCGGCCCGAAGCTTCAAAGTCAGAACGCCGGAAAATTCGATTCCAGTCCCAACAATACAGAATTATCAGAGACACTCTTTATCGTCGTGGGGCGGACTTGGTTTTCCGTCGTTGCTTAACTCATGAAGAGGCAGAAAGGGTTTTGAATGACTGTCATTCTGGAGCATGTGGCGGTCATATGTCTGGGTATGCCACAGCTCAGAAGGTGTTGCGTGCTGGCTATTTCTGGCCGTCCATGTTTAAAGATTGTATCATTGCGGTCCGAAAATGCCACAACTGTCAAGTGTTTGATTGCAAGATGCGCGCACCACCTGCTCCTCTCCACCCTATAATTTCCGTTGGTCCTTTTGCTAAATGGGGTATCGATTTTATTACTTGTAACCCTCACTCGGCCGGGGGGCATGCGTATATCATCCTTGCGGTTGATTATTTTACTAAATGGGCCAAGGCGATGCCTACATTCGAGGCAAGCGGCAAAACGACAGCGATTTTCGTATTCAATCATATTATTGCTAGGTTTGGTGTCCCACAAGTGATCATCACTGACCATGGGCGCCATTTTCGAAACATTATGATGACAGAACTTACAAGCCAGCTTGGTTTACGCCATGATAGTTTAATCCTTATTATCCCCAAGAAAATGGTTTGGTTGAATCTATCAACAAAGTTCTAGTTATCATGATCCGACGAATCATTGGTATTCATCGGTCGAATTGGCACAACATGTTATTTTCAGCGCTTTGGGCGTATCGAACCTCAGTAAAAACATCAACAGGGTTTACTCCTTTCCAGCTAGTTTATGGTTTGGAAGCAGTGTTGCCCATTGAATGCGAAATCCCATCACTTCAAATGGCTATAGAATTACTCCCAGCTACTTCCGAAGAGGAGAAGCGTCTGTTATACTTAGCTAAATTAGATGAGACTCGACATGATGCTGCTTTGGCAATCGAGACTCATGCAAAAAGGATGAAAGCTCAGTATGACCGTAACGTGACTCCTCGTAATTTTTCGGAAGGAGACCTAGTGCTATTATATGATCAAGCTAACGATAAATTAGGTGCTGGAAAATTCGTTCCCATGTGGCATGGGCCCTACATTGTCAAGCGAAAGCTGCCAAAAGGGGCCTATGAGCTGGTAGATTCTGATGGGGACTCTTTGGGTGAGCCCAGAAATGGACTTTACCTAAAGAGGTATTATGCTTAAATGGTGGGTATGGAGATTTAGTTAGTCCTAGTTAGGTTATTTTCTTTTTAAACTGGTATGTTTGCTTAGTTTAGGCTGTGTGCTTAGTTTAAAGAGTGTGTTTTTGTCATTATTCTGGCTTATCTTGGTTTTACTCTTGATATTTCAGATGTCGACGCCTCTCCAAACGTACATTGGATTTGCTGATGGTGCTTGTCGTAGTACACGGAATATCTCTTCCGCAGCTTGGGTTATCTATTCGCCCTCTAACGAGTTAGTTTCTATGCATGGGGTGAGCCTCAATCAAACAACAAATAACATTGCAGAATACAGTGCAGTGATTGAGTTATTATCTGAATCTATTTCATTTGGGATTCGGAGTTTGATAGTGAGGTTAGATTCTGAACTCGTTGTATTACAGCTTAATAGAGTCTATGCCATTAGAAATCTAGTGTTATTAAGATTGTTTTTGAGGGTGCGTCTCTTGGAACGTGAATTTGATTATATTGAATATCAGCATATTCCAAGGTCTTTAAATACATTAGCAGATGCAATGGCGTCTCGAATGTTAAATAGACATTTGTAACAATCATAAATGTAAATTTATAAACATTTCTGTTAGCTACCTATACCAATAGGTTGCATATTTCATGATTGGCACTGAAAAGGTCCAAATATGCTCTGCTTTGATGATTCAAAGATCACATATTTCCAAGAGAATCCAATCTGTGCTTATAGCTTGGTATGGACTCAAAGTTTGATGGATGGTCCAACAGTCTAATCTGGATCATGTCATGTTTTAAATTTTCAGTTGTAGAATAGAGAAAGGAGTCTGTCCAAACTGTTTAATCCTGGCAGACAAGTAGTTTAGGTAGAGAAGAAAAGGCTCCCAACAGCTTAATCTGGGACCTTGGAAGAAATAAGGGTAGAAGTAGATAGAAAAACAAAAGAAAAAGCCAAAGAAAAGAAAAGGCAAGTAAGGGTCTGCAAGTCCAAGTGCACCCTCCAAGAAGAAATAAAAAATGCTAGGCAAATAGATGGGTAGGCAGTTGGGGTTGCAGAAAGGTCATTTCTTATAAGTTGCATGTGTGCTAACTTTGTTTACCAAAGCAAAATCAATGAATTGAGAAGGTGTCATTCTTCATCAAGTTGCAGCAAGCAAGAAGCATGTCTAACCTCCCTTCTTCCCCTTTCCATTTCATTACTAACACTCCTTCATCAGCTGAGATTCATGGAAGAGATTATGGTTTCATGGTGGTTCTTAATCTTTTTAGAAGCCACATTTCTTGTCTAAAACTCTTTTCATTTTGATCTACTCCTTAAACTAAGTAAGTCTCAAATAAACTTAGTGATTTTCCCCCCTCATTCACACTTTCCCCCATATTAACTTTAACTCTATTATGTAATTCCCCTATGTCACCCTTTCCCTAGTATTATTAACACCATGGTGTATAAACCCCCAAGCATTCTACAAATATCCTCCTTTTAGCACTATAGCTAAATATGTCTGTCTAAGGGAGACTCTAGTCCAACTGGGACTATGGTCAACCCTGTGATGGGATTGCTATAACCTTTGGTTGGAGTGATAGCCTTTCCCCTAAGCCCTTACCTTCCTTCTGCTAAAAAATGCCACAGAAAACCCTTTCCCCCTGCTAAGCCCACTCCTAAACCCTTTTTTTCCCTTGTAAAACCCTTGAAAAACCCCAAAAAACTCCCAAAAACCCACAATCCTAAAGTTTTCCGCCGAAGTTATTTAATTGAATATTTAAATGAGCCAGCGGGACCCCCCAACCTGCACGATCCGTCGGAAGGCCCGCCAGCCGTCGATCCTCTGCCACCCACGATCCAACGGTGGGCGGGCATTTACAGATCTCAATATGCCGCCCTTTAGCGTCCGGGGAACAGCGGTATTAGGGCCCGTACCCAAGACGCGTGTCAAGTGATGGGGTTGTTCGGAGCCCCCCTCCCCGATACCGCTTATCACCAAAGGCGGTGCGGGGAGACCGCTTACCGCCTCCCCGTTACCGCCCATCCGGCGCACGTCACCCTCACGCCATCCTGACGTCATATCCCTTCCGCCCGCCCCCGCGCCCCGTGGCCCTCCACGCTGCCCTGCCGCCGCATCCGCCTGCCACCTCGTCCAGGCACGCTGGCCTCCAGCTCAGCGTCCACGTCACCCGTACCCGGGCCCGCCGTGACGTCATGCTGACGTCATCGGCGGAAAGGCGCCAATTACTTATTTTTGCCAAATTGGTCGTTATAAACGCCCAAAATAGCCGTTTTGTGTCATTTTCAAAGCAAATTGCGAAGAACTCTTGTCGCTGCCTCACCACCAACTCGCTTCCGGACCTCCAAATTCGAAATTTCGACCGTACCAACTCATCAAATCAGCTACCACAAAGCCTTCACGGTTCGGCCCGCAGGCTTGTCGAGCGTTTATCCAGGTATTCACCGCAAATCTCATGTTTGCTCCATGCATGCCATTTCTCTGCTAATTCACCATTCAACACTTGTCAAAATCCTAAATTCAACTCTGTCTGCTACCTGAGAGTCAACTAAAGTAACCTACATTGCCCCTGAACTATAATTCGACATTGAAACGGTCGTTCCACGGACCAGAACCATAAAATTGTCCTCAAGGTGCTCGGCATTGTTCCCTTTTGCCGAGTACAGGCCAGCTGCAAATTAACCAAGATAAATCCTGCACACCCTCTGCAAATCATTCCTAACAATTCACAACCCCTGTGAATTTGCTAAAAACCTGCAGAAACAAGCCGGCCTCTTGCACTGAGAAGAAGAGGTCAAACATTGTCAACATTGAGGCTATTACTGAACGCTGAGGAGCCTTGCAAACCACTGCAATTACATTATTCACAATCAGATTATACAATGGCTGCCCCTGCACCCACAGCTCTCAATGTTACTCCTTTAAATGCACCAAACAAAGACCTGGAGGCCTTGCCTCTTGTTGACAGGGACTCCCTTATTGAAGACTTTGTGGGTAACAGGGACTTCATGCAGACCTTCAGAGAGTTGAGAGAAGACTATTTGAATGGCAAGGACACCTATGGGATATGGGAGTCAAACCTACCATACTACTGCCTCCCCTCTGTCAATGTTTTCCCTCAGATTGTGCGCCTATGTGCTGAAAATTATGATGTACAGCAGAGAGCCATTAAGTCTCCATCTGGGAGCATCCTCTTTCACATCAATCCTGAATCCATTAATAAAATGCTCCACTTTGACCAGACTGAGCTGCTATTTCCCTTCTCCATGAATTATCTGCTGGATGCTGCTGCCAAAATGACTAGTGAGGAGATTCAGAATGTCACTAGGACATTCATGAAACCTGAATGCCAGCCTGCAGGGCCACCTCCCTATATGGATGTCTCCTTTACAGAAACAGGCAGACTACTACTAGATATGATCTCTTATGTGCTGGGGTACAGAACCAGTGAGCATGTGGAAGGAACAATGCTGGTTTTGTTATCTGTTTATAGTCCAGGCCAGCCCCCTGCCCGCAAGTTTAACTTTGCTAAGTTCATAGCTAACAAAATTCATGATCAGTTGAGCAAAGTGGACAGACAGGGTGTCTTCAAGTACTCCTCTTACATCTACCACCTTTTCATGTATTATCAGTCCCAGGTTTTTCCATGCTACATCAAAAAGCTGGATTATAGAGGGGAAAGAAGATTTGTCATCTTCTGGACATCTGTTTATCACCTGGTCCAAATGTCACCCTATTCCTATTGTGAGTTTATTGACCAGTTTGTATACCCTGTCTCCTGCTTGTTGATGAGGGCTCCTCCTCCCAGAATATCAACTGAAATACAGAAAGCTTTGCAGCTTTCCAAGAAGTCCAAAATAGGTGATTGGTACCTATATGAGGATCATACAGTCATCAGAGTGTATGGCTGTGAGCGTTGTCCATTCAGGCTCCCAAAATATGTGCCTATGAGGATATTTTCCCTTGAGTATTATAGGCAGCTGATTCAGTCTGACCTTACCCACTTCCACAGCTCCAAAAAGAAAGCCCACCTCAAGTTCAAACATTAGCTGGGCCCTTTCATCCTGAATAAAAAGGAAGGTTGGGAAGAGGCTGACCAGATGCTCAAAAACAAATACCAGCTGTCATACAGTTTTCGGTGGGTCCCTTATGACCCTGAAGGCTTCATTTCTACTAGGAGAATGAAATACAGGCTAGTAGGCATTAAGCATTGCAGTTATCCCCATATTGAAAAATATGCCAACCAGCAGGAATGGCTACAGGATTCTATAGTTGACAAATTAACTGAAGAAGAAATGATGATAAAGAATGTCAAGGAATTAGAAAAGACTCTTGACCTAGACTCTGTGCAGCAGGTACCCTTCAAACGGCCTCATTCAGCAGGAGAAGGGACCTCAACCTCAAGGACTGCACCAGCCACACAAGCATCTTCTATAGCAGCACCAGGCTTAGACAAAGGAAAAGGAATAATGGGTGCTGAAGAGGAAGCAGTGAAAGAGAAGGCTGCCCCTTCAACTGAGCAACAAACTGAGCAGCAAACTGAACAGCAAAATGAGCTGCAGAGGGAGGAGCTCACAGAACGGCAGCAAGAGCAAACTCCTCCTCCACAAACTGAGCCACTAATAGCACCAATTTTGCAGACCCCAGCACATGAGGAGAGGGGTACTAAAAGAGACAGAGAAGAGTCCACTCCTATTAGTGGATCCTCCCATCAGCCAGAGGCCAAAAGGCAAAGGGCTGACTCTCCAGAAGTTGAAGACATCACTGAGGAATTCCTTGACAGTTCAAGGAAAGACAGGGAAGCAAGCCAGCACACTGGTACCAGCTCATTCCAACAGGAGCAAGGCCTGCAACTTGGTTTGGAGGTGTCATCCTCTTCCCAGCAGACCAAGAAGCCCAAGAGCACCAAGGCTTCTTTCAAAGAAATAAAGGCTCAGAATGAGCTGCTGAGGGGTGAGGTCTACAAGCAATTTATAGATGCTACACCAGCCCAGCAAGAGAGATTAATGTCTGTATATGACATTAAAGAAGAAAAAATGATATTTAGTCATTTCAAGCCTACAAAACCTCAGCCTACATCAGCTGCAGATTTTGTGAAAACAAGGGTGGAGGTCTTGGCCAAAGACATCCATCCCATGGACCAAATAGAACTCCACAAGCAAGCTGGAGAAATGGTCTACGCAACCTTGGTGGAGAGGGCAACTATGGCCCATGAGCTAAAAGAGTCCCTAAAGAATACCAACACACAGTTGGATTTTGAGAGAATGTCCTCTCTGGCCAAAGATAACAGAATAAAATCTTTGGAGGACATCATCATTGATCTTGGACACGATCCTAGTGATCCAAAGGGTGTGAAGGCCCTCATGAAGAAGAAAGATGATGACCTGAATGAACTGAAGAAGAGGTTGAAGCTGCAGCCCACAGAGCACCCTCAAACAGCTGAACTTCAAAAGAAAAAACGGGCTGAGGACCAACTAGACCTCCTAATGCAGCAAGACCAGAGGATCAGGGAATTGGAGAAAGAGCTAGAAGGAGCACTACAAGATAAACAGGGAGAATCCACATCCCAAGCTCCTCCAACAACTTCAACAACAGCAACAACTACAGGGGCAGCAGTGGCCCCCACATCAGAAGCAGCAGGAACAACAACGGCCCTAGATGCCAGTGCAAGCATAGAAGAATTAACTAATGCCATCAAGGAAATGGAGCTCCAGGAAAATGATATAAAAAAGGCCAAGGAAAAATTGGCAGAACAAGATGCCAAGTATGACAAATCAAAAGTAACTGTAGCAGAACAGGCCAGAGAAATAAAGACCCTAAAGGACAAAATAAAGGCCCTGGAGAAGGAGCTAAATCTGGAAAGTGCCATGGCCGACATAAAAAGAATTTTATGGGGTAAGATTAGCCAAACTATCACTAAACAATGGAAATCCATCAAGACAATCCATGAGCAAATGGATTTGATTGGCCAAGCACAGACAGAAATCCAGAGGGCCAAAATAGTGCTGGGAAACAGACCTGAGCAAGCAAACAGACTGATAGATTTTTTGAACGGGCAGGACAAAGAGGAGCTGGCAGCCATTGGCATCAACAACAGAACAGAGGCCATCCTCACAGCTAAAAAGGTGCTAACTCTAAGAAATTATGTGCAAACTATGGAGAGAAAATGCTATGAAATACAGACTGAGGTGGAGGAGTATAAACCTAAAATGGGAATGCTGCAAGCAAGGGGACTGCCCAGCCTATTAAGCAACACAGGGAGATTGATCACCAGAGATCAATTTACCAACAGGATGGTTACTTATATTGAAAATCAAATCACTGCATCTGGCAGTACTCCTGAGCCTGCAGGGCCACCAACAGGACAGAGCTTGTACACTAAACTGGAAGGCCTATTCTTCATTGAAAATGAGGCAAACCATCTGTTTGAAACTCCTCCTAACTTTTGGCGGTATACAGAGGCCGATGAGACCTTAATAAAAATTTGGAGACATCAAATGCCTAAGGAGGATTGGTGGCAGGCAATGCTCCAGATTTTGCCATGGTAGCTTCAGTCATTCGGCCACTGCCAGCTCCAGGTCACTAGAAGACAAACAGCAGAAAAGGGTTAGCATTTAAAAGCAGCTAAAAAGTGACTCATCACATAAGACGATGACAGCTAGCCAAGTTTTGAACAGCGCATCTCCAACCGACTCTAACAGCCATAAAGTCCAAATATCTTCTGACTATTTTGACAGCTGAAGCATTAAGGAATTACTGCTGCATTCACTCCTTCAGCTACTGCATTCCGGAGATTAGCATATCATAAATGAGATATTAACTCACTCGTTGATATTTTTGATGTAAATTTTGTATATAAACTCCCCTGAGTAACTCATAAGGGGTTGGTAATTTTCTCTATGAGACTTGTATTGTACACTTTCAGAATTATCTAATACAAAGGGCTGGATGAGCTCAGTGATTTCCTGAAATTATTTGATGTCTGGAGGATGCTCCATGTGTTGATGCAGAATTCCTGTGCTGTCTGACGAAATAACAAGTTTTCTTCAAAACTCTGTTCTTGTTTTTCTTATGTTTATCAAATCATACTTATCTCACACTAAGCTAGCAGTGAAGAAAAAGAATAGTACAAGATTTGTTTTATTACACCTTGTGCTCAATTTTTACTGCTGTAAATGTTTGTCTTCAGGGTTAAATATGTACATGAATTCTTAACTGCTCATGTGTCTGTTAATTCTATATGTATGAATATCACCTAGAAATTCTTAAATGCTCCTGGGTCAATATTCTCACTGTCTTACTCCAACAGTTTACTGTAAGATTCTTAATTGCCTTGCACTAACTGGATACACTCCATTCAATCACTATTACAAACGTTATTTCTCAGACACTAATTTGGCTCTGCAACATCACTACAGTATCACAGCAGCACATCAAACATCTAAAGGACCACTGACTCCATTGCCCAATGGACTAGAATATCCTGGAAATTGCATAAGTATCTTCACTAAAACTATCATCCAACCAAAACTTTAAACAAACCCGAAACTCATAGCTAGCCTAAAATCTCCAACAGAACAGAGACAAATTATAAAGAGAGAGCCCTCTCTGATTACAGTGTGGCTAGGCACTGTAATCCAAAGGTTGGTTAGTGGTTACCCCGGCCGTATTCCCTTGGGAGTCATAGGGAACAACCTGGGTGTTAACAATTTCATCACACATGTTTAACAAAATAAGCCGGTAATAATGATATATATAGATAGGAGTGTGTCAAAAATATACATCGTCTTCGATCATAGGTTGAAAAACACCTTATGATCGGCAAAAATGATAAGTACAAAAAACAAAAATGTCATATGTGTCTACAAAAGTGACTAGCCAATCACTGGTGGTGCTCTCTATACGAGACCACTGCCCGCGCTACCCTACACAGGAACCTCCTGAAAGGTCCTGGGACTGCGACCACGTAGCGCTGAAGTCGGATAGGAATGTCATCTATAGTGGTCTCTGGTATATCCGCCGTCAGACGCTCTAGATCCTGTTCTAGCTCGGCTAAGGTCTCTGCGGCCGCATCCTGTGGGGCCGGTGCTGGTACAGCTGGTACTCTCCTCTCAAAAGCCCGGAGGTTGGCCGGACGCCGTGGACCTACGTCTGCATTTTGAAAATTTGTGCTGTCAGTTTTGAGGCGATATATAAAAAACAAAAAAAAAAATACATAATTTAAAAACTTGTGAAAAATGAAATACCTCTGTCGTCCCATTGTTCTCCCTGTGGAAGAACCATGTCCGGATCATTGCGAAAATCCATTCCGGCGTACGGAAAATCCTGAATCGCAAAGACCTGGCCCTCCAGCCAGTGAAAGTAACCATCAGGAAATCGAACAACTGCTGCTCCCTCATCAGGATGCCGGGCCATTAGCGCAACCCATCTCGTCAACTTAGGCTCCCGAGGAGGCCCAACTGGAACTGTAAGATGCTGGGGGATCAGCATTGGAACTCTCTCTAGGGCAAAGCTCACAACTAAAGGCCCATATCCAAAGGTCTTCAGTTGTCCTCTCTTTGCCCTGGTTAGTTGGCCCTTCATATTGGCCAACACAGCATCGCACAAGTTGAAAATGGTGCCTTGGAAGCAATCTATAGCCATCCGCATTTGGGACCCGGTGGCATGGTGCAAAGCGGCTGCGCCGCAAAGTCTGGTAACAGTAAAGGCTATCACCATAAGTTCAGGTCGGGATATGTATTTGATTTCTATCCCCTTATCCTGGTTTTGATTGTTGCACCACTCTAGCCGAAGACTAGTAAGGGATTGGCCACCCGGCCTAGTCCCGAATAGAGAGAGTTGCTCGCCCCTGTTAGGCAAGCTAGTGAGAAAATATATGTCGGAGGGCTCTATCTTGAGCTGGTGCTCTCCGATGTAGAAACACTGATCCTGAATGTTCCACCTTTCAACCAGCCACTCAAGGAATGGCACCTGGGCCCTCATGCCAGGTATGGCCCAGTACTTGTAGAGACCGCATGCTTTTAACGCATCAATAGAAGGTTGATGACCTATTGCGGCCAAATCAACATCCTCGTGTTCTCTTTCGCGCCAATCAATCATGGTTTGCACCCTGCACATCATAAAACATCTGTTAGAGTCCATAAAATTTTAAAATTTTGGTCCATTTTGGAGAAATGAGGGTTTCAAAATGCGTTTTGCGGGGTACGCACCCCGGCTTTTAGGAACAGAGCATCTGGACGCAGCTTCCCTTAAGGCCGGGTGCGTACGCCCGGTATTTTCCCCATTGAGAAAATATCGGGGTACGCAGGTCAGCAGTGCATGACCTGCGTACCCCGAAGGGCGCATCTTGAAACCCCAAGACCTCCAAAAAATCAAATAAAAACCTAAAAATGAATTTTAAACGGATGGAAAGCAAGAGAAGGATGTTGTAGAATACCTGGAAGAGACGGCACTCGATTCTGACGGTCGGATTCTCCGCAAAGTCCACGGGAAGTTTTCTTGTCAAAAGCCCTTTTCTCAACCTCAACAGTAAAATGGTAAAAATGACATGGTAAAAGTCTTTTTATAGGTTTTTTGGATGAATGAATGCTAAGTTTGTTTATTTTTCACCATGAAAGGACGTTTTTCAATGTATTTTCACCCATCTTAAACAGGTATGAGTAATGTGTCATTTTTGTTCAGGACAAAAGGACTTTAGAGTAAAATCATCATTTTTCACGAACCAAAACATCAGAGTCATCTTTTAAGCTCTTTTCTGACTCCTAAAACATGAAAAGATTGCCGAGCGTTTCTTTTACACTCGTTAAAACGGAACTAAAAGATGGTCCCCTTATAGCTCTTTTCTGACCGTAAAAATAGGAAAAGATTGCCGGGTTTTTGTCATTTCAAACTCGATACGGAAATAAAATGACGTGTCCTTGATCACTTTTTACTTTTCAGGTCAGAGACACTAATCATGAAAGTACTCCTTGGTCGCAAGATCAAGCGGTTCTCTCAGGTATTATTTTATACTTTTTCGGGCTTGGGAGACACAAATTTACGAAAAAGTTCACCGTGGAGTCTTCTTTAGTTTTTTCAGACTCTCTAAAAATGAAAAACGCCGAGTTTCTCCTATACTGGACTCGTTAAAATTTCACAGTAAAGGACCTGTTCGATTACAAACAGGAACGGACCACTCCTTCTTAGGGTCCGAATCTAAACTAAGTTGGACTCATCCGAAGGATGAGCTTATAATCAAGCATATGTTATCCTCCTCAAGCTTGTAAAAAATAAAGAGGTACTTGCCAGAAATGGTGGGGGAAAAGAGAGAAGAATGAACCGATTTGTCATCCTTTGTTACAGACGAACCTTATCACCGCTCTTGAACACGACACTTTTCATTCACCTGGGTTGGGAAATCCTTTGCCTTAAAAGTTGATCAAACCACTTTGAAATTCTTCAACCGTTTCTGGGTATTAACTTTGGGTCAATCCTCACCAAACCATTTGTCGTGTCGTTATGTGTTCAAGAGGTCTCTGCAAACAAACCATTCATATGCAAAATACTTGTCATCCATTTGACCATCCCTGAGTCAGTCCTTACAGCAACATTTCTTCAACTTGAACAATGATTTCGTGTTGTGGGCTTGCCTGCAACGAGTCGCTTTCTATCGACATCAGCACATTATCTAGAAAGATGACTTAGAAATCATCAGTACCTTGAAGTCTGCATGCATCAATGGCAGGTTTCTCGCCTTTGACGACAATTTACATCATTGACTTTCGATCGAAGGATTTCGTGACGTGTTCGACATCAACTCATTTATTCACATTTCATGGATTGTACTGGGTACTTTGAGAACCATTGACATCACTGGTGGTCTCTCTCACGCTTGTTAACAGTTTACATCATTGACTGGTAATCAAGTGGTTTCTACCATGCTCGACATCAACTCATTTATTCGCATGGATAGAATCGTACCAATTCGGGAAGTAGAAATGAAGACCGTGGATCTAGTTTCCGCCATCCAGGCTGCGAGGAGTTTTGTATTCATTATACAGTAGACTAATCATAAACAGATGGCTGTGTCCATACTGTGTCTACAAAAGTCTATGATTGTGATGTACTGCAAAATCATTCTTGTATCAGAGCAGTAGTTAGATTGTTAGTTAAAGTTTTCAATCTGAGTATGGGAATGCCTACCTCAGCGATGATATCATCTTATATATGTATTTTGTGTTGAATATTTGCAGGTTTTGACCGGGTCCTCCACAAGATACTCCTTGAAATGATAAAGTACTTCACCCTTCCTAGATCATAAAAACCCTAATCTACTACAGGCTTCGCACTTTAGGGGGCAATCTGTTACACTAAAAAATGTCACCATGACTATTTACAGTTAGTATGGCTCCATCCACTGTCATACTATCCTCCTTGGAAAGTCTCATGCCTCTGCTCTCCATGTCAAACTTCAAGAAAGAGAGAAAAGTCATTTAAAGTCAATTATCTCTGGTACGCAGTTTCTCTTAGCCTTACCTGCGGGTATGCAACCCAAGTTCACAATACCTGCGTACTTGTACGCTCTGTATGTAAAGGGGTGGGTGCGTACTCCTATAAAGGTCAAAAGGCGCAAGTTTCACTCCAAAAAAGTTACTTGTGGTCATTTCTAGAGGCTTCTAGAAGTATGTTTGACGTGTATGAAGCGCCTCCAGATGGTTCATGTATCCCTACCAAAGAGGAACTTATCCCATCAATAGGGGAGCTATCCCATCCAAAGAGGGACTTATCCCATTGATGGTGGACCTGAATAACTTCCTCTAAAGCACTATAAATACAAGCATTGGGCCAAGGGGAGGGGAGGTTGAAAGCTGAACATTCCTAAGGGTAGATGCTGCTGGAATTAGGACTTCCTTGTAGAAGCTTGTGAGGAGAGATTACCATCTTTACTTGTTTCCATTGGGAGGTGGGTGAGCTGATCAGAGTAAGGGAGAACTCTTGTGGACCCTGGGAGGAGCTTGCACAACACCAAGGCTCAGGTTGTAATGGTTCCTTTGTTACCTTTTAATACAAATTAGTCCTTTCTTCTCAACAATTTGTTATTAATGAGTTGTTTCATGTACTCCTTGGTCTACATGTTAAATATGTTTTATTTTATGTGATATTCAGGTGCTATTTAATCGTTTGATTCTTGGTGAATGCAGGTTTCGAAGGGAAGGAGGAGCTCATCCGAATCAACGAAGCTGGACTACTACAACAGCGTTGGATTACAGGTAGGATCTAAACACTTGATTTCTCATATTGTAAAAGCATATTTAGGGAAGGATTGCTCTTATTTGTCTTGTTTGACATTAGAGAGTCTTAGGCTTTCTAGGAAGGTCGGTTGTGTCCACACTAACGACTCTTTCCGCGTGACAAAGACCATTGCACGGTCTTTGAAAATTACCTTGCAGGAGGAAGACTGAAGCGTTTAAGGCTGGAAGCTCAAGTGGGACCTAGCGCGACACCATATTTATGGTGCGCTATCTGTCAGGTAGCCGCAAAACATGCCACGGATAACTGTCACTTATTGTAGAAGTATGTGCAAGCACTGCAACAATTGTTTTGCAACTCTTATAGGTCAGTAGGACATGATGAGCGTACTTGCAGGAGATATGAATTGATGATGGATAGAACTCCCGCTTACAGGGTTCAGGCCGAAACTCGGCCCCTTGAACAAAATGCAGGGATGGTGCAGACAGGATTTCAAGGGTGCGGACAAGGTTGAGGCAGAGGAGGACCTTGTAGAGGTTGAGGACAGTTGATTTGCTATAATTGTGGAGGGCCAGGACACTATGCCCATGATTGCACTAATCCAACGCACCCGTCATGCAAGTATTGCATGTCGTTTGATCATGAAATAGAATATTGTCCTACGCTGATAGCTAGGATACGTGACAAAGGGGTGCTACCCCCTCCCCCAACTCAAAACCCACAGATGATGATGTCTAAGCAGCGTGAGGAAGACCCGAACGTAAATATAATGCTCTAGAGTGGAATCGTGATGGGAGATGACAAGGGGAAACAGTTGGAAGATAGTACATGGGTTCACAAGGCCTCGAAAAAAGAGGCTGAGTTTGATTTGGAGTGTGCTCGTGAAGCATTCATGGAAGCTGAGAAGAGCTTCGCTGAGGCCTCAACTTCAGGAAGCAAGGATAACCCTGAACCGGAGATGGACCCCTCTATGCTTACAACTTTCCTGGAAACTTGTATGAAGTTACTGCGCGATAGTAAGGTGGTGAAATGGTTACAAGAACTCATAAATAGATGCGTCGGGACCACGCTAGGTGAACCACGCGTAGTTCGAAAGATCGGTAAGAATAAGACACAGACGGGGCGTGAAATGAGACTCACTACGCAGATCAGAGAATACGAAATGGATCAAGTCATTCTGGATTTGGGATTAGATGCGAATGTTCTACTGAAACAGACATGGGAGCGAATGGGGAGACCTGCACTGCAATGGTCTCTGATTTAGCTAAGGATGGCGAATCAACAAAAAATCATACCCATGGGGCGGCTGCAGGGAGTGACCGTGGATATTGAGGGAGTGAGCGCGCTGACAAACTTTGAAGTAATAGAGATTGTTGATGACAACAATCCCTACCTTGTGCTCCTAGGAATTGGTTGGGCTACTAATATAAACTAGGTAATCAATCTGAAGAAGCAAAAGATGATCTTTGAGAAGAAATCACTGCGCATAATAATACCCCTAGATCCTGCTGAATGATCGCGCTATACGGAACCCGTTTGTGATTATGAGAGTGATGATGATATGGACTGCATCTATAATATAACAGCGCGAGATCAAGACTGGGTGAATCCCACCGTGGATGGATAGATTACATGGGAGCATGAGAGTTCCCGCACTTCAGACTCTGACGAAGAAATAGAATGCTAACAGAATCAGTTACACGAAGTAACTACGCTGAAGTGCAACATGATGACCCGGTTGCTGCGATGTGTGTCGGCAGAGGTGTTATAGACATTTTTGTGCCTTACAGCTTTGAGCATGAAATTTCCATAATCCAAGGGATCAAAAGTCCCTAAAGATGTTGTTACAGCTCCTAAAGAAACAAGGTCAACCAATGACAGCTTCTCCCAGAAGTTCTCCACCAAAAACCACTCAGTTCTAGTCAAATCAGGATCAATTCAGAAGCTCCACTAGCTGCCTGCATTGCAAAGCACCCAAATACATTGGCTAGGTGCATTGCAACGCACTTGAATGCACTACCCAGGCGCGTTGAGCAGGAAATGACAAGTGGCAGAGTCATTCAATGAGGTGGAAAGACCATGGAAGCTTCCAAAATCTTCTCCAATGACACTTGCCTCACTGAATTCGACCAAGTGATGAGTAAGAGGCTCTCAGTCTCCAAGTGGAAGCAAGAATTGACAGAGAGAAGCCACAAGTCAAAACATAAGCTGACTCATCCTCTCTGCTTACATCTATATATGGATCCCTCATCCCAGAGATCCAAGAGGCTGGAATTTTGTACTTTGCAGAGAATTGCTGTTGGTTTGAGATTGAGATTAGTACATTGGGTGATTTATGATTTATTGGAGGAGAGGAAGGGATTCCTTTGCTGGGAGGTAGATGTTGGAGCGGGACTCACTTGGTTGTATCTCCTCTTGGACTTTCTTATCATATCAATAAAATTATTTGAGTTTCTCCTACATGCTGTGTATCAATGATGTTTTGTTATATGTGCATGTTTAGCTTAATCTGATCCCGAGCTTTTTATGAATGTATATCTATATCTTCGTGTAGTTTCTATCTCTTGTGATCTTGCAGGAATTCGGTGAAGCTGGGCCGGTGAGGGAGCAGGGAGCTGGGAGCTATTGAAGAGAGGAGCGATTGGATCAACAAACTAGCGAAAGACACAGGTTAGTTACATCCTTTCTCCTCATTTACATTTCATAAAGAAGAATACTCAAGTAGTTTTCCTTGTTTGTTGCTAAGGCACTATCACACCTTAGAGTGGGATAGGGGCGTTCTGAATAGATACTTTTCCCAACAACAAATTGGCGACTCCGCTGGGGATCGTATCTAGTTAGTTTATTTGTGTTTCTATTGTTGTTCTTCTCATAAACTTAGGAGTGGAGAATCGAACTGCATTTGCCATTTACAAATGCAAAGTAGAGATCTGCCACTCTAGTCCACTCACTGGGCCTGTTTATGATCTGAACAAGCTAATCCAAAAATGATCTAACTACACTTTGTGATAGCTCTTAGTCCTCCTTTAAATCATCCTTCTAATTGTACCTTATTGATAGCTTTTATCCAGCCAAAAACCTTAGATCAAACTGCAAACCGTGACCCAGAACCCAGAGACAATTCTCGTTTCTGCTTCAGCACAGGCTTTGTGAAGAGACTCTGCATTTCAATGCAGGTCCCGAGAGGGCTACCTGCGCTACAATTCAGTTTCTCTGTGCAACAGGTGCGCTGATCAGCCTTTGCCCTGTGCAGCTATGGTTCTTTGCATCCTTGTGTTTAGTTTTATCTCTGTTTTTTGCAGCCTGTTATCAGTGTGTGTACCTATCTGAAAACCCCTTTTCTCTGCCTTAATTCCGCCTCAGTTGTATAAAAGAAACTATATTTGTTTTTGTGTATTTGTTACATTATTTGCAGTTTCCCATTACAAAAGTAAACTAGTCATACTGTCGCTCCTAGATCTAGACCTGTCGTAAGTGTCGTTTCGATCTTAGGAGAAAGTTTGTTACTGTTGACAGTTGATTGCGCTTTTACTTTTGTCTTTTGGTTTGAATTTATGAATTTCAAAGTGTCGAAACAAGTGTTTACTTCAAAATCATAAAGTGTCGTAATCGTCTTTTTGATTTCAAAAAGAAACTTGTTTGTGTTTTCACTTGAAATCGAATTCAAATTTTGTACAACAACTTTCTTTTTAGGCATCAATATTAAGAAAGTGAAAACAAATACATACATTTGTGCATTTGCATATTGATAGTTTGTATGGTTTGATTTAGGAAAAGTGCATTTACAATGTGCTCTATGCTCTTTGAGAAAAGATTGTGTCTTTCTTTTCCCCTTGTAGCTAGGATATTCATTGTTGAAAAGAGATAAAAGCTTGCTTATCATCTTTAGACTGCATTTAGGAATTGTTTCTACATCTCGTGGTGATCCAAAAAGGCAAACTGCTAAAAAAGATCAACTTAAAATAAATTGAATGAACTTAACAACGCTTTGTAACTTAACGCACAACATAGAGGTCTAGGCTAGGGACGTGTTCCGGCGTCGTAAAACCTGGTGACTGTCGGCCTCACTGATGGTTGGGTGATTCCTCCTGAGAGACGATAAGCGCCAGCACGGATTGTGCTCCCACGTACTGTCGAGTATATATTGGGAGACCCCTATAGGCATAAAACCTTTATCCATAGGAAGCCGTGTCGGCCGCCCTATTGATCGCAATGCACTGAACACAGCATTCGAGAAGATTGACCGCCCGTACCTTAAAAAGTATTCTGCAATTTTGCGAAAGGTTTGGCACACCCTCTACCTAGAACTCCAGAGAAGTCCTTTTCATTCCTTTTCAGACTCCTTAACGGAAAAGGTCCATCTTAGCACTTGTCACTTCAGGCTCATTAAAAATCGAAGGAGACTAGAGTCGTCTTTTGATTTTTCTCGACTCTATAAAATTGAAAAATCAAGTTGTGTCTAAAGCATCTAAAATTCATTTAATTCGGAAACATATTTCCCCTTTTGTATTTTAGTTGATCGAGTAATCCGCAATCGTGGAAGAAAGTCAATTGAAACCCCGTCGTTCGCGGAGGCTTACGAGTCAACCGTCTTTGTCTCCGGAATCGAAAACAGTACGGACAAAGCGAACTCGTTTAACCGGTTCGAAATCTCCTATTAAAGTTAGAACAAGTGTTCCAACAACATCCGAGATTCCGGTTACTCCAAACATTTCTGGAAACCCTGCCTCTACAGGAGAAGTTCAACAGCCACAGAGGGACAGTGATATTGATCCTAGTCTGAGAGCAAACACTTGTGTTACTAAAACAGTTCCATCTGCAACCGGTTCAGAGAGTCTTGCTCCTCAAACATCTGTCGCTGTCGATTCAACCCCTTCTTCGACACCAGAAATATTTTACGGACCTGACGGTCTTCCCCTTCCACCTGGTTTGATTGCGATAGAGGAAATTGTAGAAGATCCGCAAGCAAGTACTCCAACACATTTTGGAGTCGGGGTCATGTTACACTAAAAAATGTCACCATGGCTATTTACAGTTGGTATGGCTCTATCAACAGTCATACTACCCTCTTGAGCAAGTCTTATGCCTCTGGTATTCATGTCAAACTCCAAGAAAGAGAGAAAGTCTTTATAAATATGTTTATCTCTGGGTACGCAGGTTCTCTCAAACCTTGCCTGTAGGTACGCACCTATTGTTCATAAGGTCTGCGTCCAAGGACGCTCTGTATCTAAAGGGGCAGGTGCGTCCCTCTGAAAAGGTTAAAATGCGCAAGTTTTATCTTCAAAAAATTACTTGTGGTCATTTCTAGAGCATTCTAGAAGGTTGTTTGATGTGTATTGAGCGCCTCCAGATGGTTCATGCACTCCTACCAAAGAGGAACTTATCCCATCAATAAGGGAGTGATCCCATCCAAAGAGGGGACTATCCCATTGATGGTGGACCTGATTAACTTCCTCTTGAGCACTATAAATACAGGCATTGGGCCAGAAGGAGAGGAGGTTGAAAGCTATAGATTTCTAAGGGTAAATGCTGCAGGAATTAGGACTCCCATTTAGAAGCTTGTGAGGAGAGATTGCCATCTTTACTTGTTCTATTTGGAAGTGGGTGAGCTTTGTCAAAGTAGAGGAAGACTCTTGTGGACCCTGGAAGGAGCTTGCACAACACCAAGGCTCAGGTTGTAATGGTTCCTTTTGATTACCTTTAATGCAAATTGGTCCATTCTTCTCAATAACTTGTTGTTTATGGGTTATTTCATGTACTCCTTGGTCTATGTGTTGAATATGCTTTGTTTTATGTTATAATCAGGTGCTATTTAATTGTTTGACTGTTGGTGATTGCAGGTTTTGGAGAAAAGGAGGAGCTCATCCAGATCAACAAAGCTTGGACTTCTACAACAGCGTTTGGACAAAGGTAAGAACGAAACACTTGATTTCTCATATCATAATGTATGTTTAGAGAAGGATAGCTCCAGTTTGTTTTGTTTGTCATTAGAATGTCTTAGACTTCTAGGAAGGTCAGTTGTGTCCGCACCCTTGACTGATTCCGTGTGACAAATTGGCGACTCCACTGGGGATAGATTCCATTGATGAGAAGAGTTTTTCTTTTGTGTGAACTTTGCTTTGAGAAAATTGGTTTATTTTTCTGGTTTTGGCTCTGTGACCTTGTCTCTGGGTGGGTTAGCTTAGGATTAGTTTTATTTTGGGTTTTCTTGAGTTTTTCAGTAGGACGCACCCTCTGAGTGCTGCACAGTGCGTCCCTGGACGCACTTTTGCTGTGTGCACAGAGCGGGTCCGCACCTGTGCCAACGGGTTGCCTGCGTCCCCTGCCAAAATTTGAGAAAATTCCATTTTTTGCCCTTTTTGCTCTTAGATTTTGTTTTTTCTTAGTTTTTTCTGCCCAGATTCATTATTCCCTTTCCCAGAATCTTCACCTAAACTGGTTTCAATAGCATTGAGTGTTTTAGTGGATTTCATCGAAGTGTAAGCCCTAGGGTTTGATTTTTGAGTAGGTCTTGTAGTGACTTTAGCGGTAGGAGTTGTCAAGCCTTAGATCTCTCTGGTTTTGTCAACATTCTAAGAAGTCAGACCTGTCATAAAGTCTACCTGTCGGAGCAACTTACCATCAAGTTGTCTTTTGGGCCAATTTCGAAGTGCTTGTTGTTTAAGTCTTGAATTCCATTTTACGAAAAGAACAAAAAGATTTGAGTTTTGTTTTGACTAGTCTTTTGATTCTGCATTAGATGGTCCTTGATTTGATTTTGATCAAGTAAAACAACCTAGAATCATCTTTGTGAGCTTTTGCCTTGTTAGGTTTGCTTAGAGTAATCTCTCTTTTGATTTGCTTGTGAGTCAAGTTTTCATAGTTTTGTAGCTTTTGAGATTGTTTTTTGTTAAAGGTAGGTTTACATGCTTTATTAAAAAGAGAAAATACAAAAACATCTCCTTTGAAAAGTTTTGTTTCAAGTAGCTTTGAAAGTTTTGAAAGAAAAAGAGTTTTTCGTGCAAGTAAAGAGTGGTTATGTTTGTGTGCTTGAAAAGAAAAAGAGAATTGTTTCTTTGATTGTCTTTTCTAAGGAAGTTGTTTTCTCTAAAAATTGCATTCTCTCAACTCTCTTAGTTAAAGAATTTCATTGAAATAGCAAAGTAGCATAAATCATCTTAGGTGCATCTTTGTAGTGGTTGGAGTCGAGTCTACACACCATTGGTTTCACTTCCATTACCTTGTGACTTTAAAGAACAACCGTAAAAGTAACGCTTAAAGTAAAATTGAAATAGTAACTTTTATTTACTAGGGCTCTGAAGCATCAATTTAGATCAAGCTAGTGTCTTGGAGTAGGTGAGTAATTAACTCTCCAAGACAGTAAAACCAAACAAGTAGTCGATCTTGTGATAGAATCAAATCCAATTGTTACATTTACACTCTGGGAAAGCTCCTCTTAAAGGAGAAGCATGAGCTCGTGTCCGAACCAGTGAGGGGATCATTCCCCCCTCGTTGGGAACGACGCCAGACAGTACGTATTACAAACGGTAAACCTCGGATTAACCATTGTCGAGGAGCCAGGGGTCACTTATCGGTAAACCTTGGATTACTGTCAAGGAGCCGGTAAGGGGATTGAGCTTTCTACTCTGCCCTTGCGTGCTGTCGGAGTTTAGACTATTCCCCCAGGTGTACTTGTGGCCGTTGGTAACCTTAGTGACCATAATCTTTAGGATTCTACCCAAGGTGACGGTGGAGGGAAGGTCCCACTGTACCTGGAGCAGACGTCGGCTATACTCACTTGGATTTTCTGGGGGGTTCACTTCACTCGAGACGGTTAAAGTGGAGGAACTTGGTCCAGTCTATTCATTAAGCAGGTTGTCGGCGTAACTGTTCCACCCGCCATTTCTGTACTGAATCCAGCGAGGTTGGGCTTCATCACCAACTAGCGCTTTTGGTCCGGAAGAATACTGTTTGTGTTTGGTTTGACGCCCTAGATTCTTTAGGCGTGTGATTCAAATTTGTTTGGTTCTTTAGAGACTTTAGGTGGTTTGATTTGAAATTTTATTTTGTTTTCGTGTGTAGTAGTTAAAAGTTTTTAGCTGTGGCGGAATTACCGAGACAGTCCCGTAGAATTCGGGGCCAGTCTCCTGAAGTTGTTTCTGTGGCCGAATTGTTGAGAAGATCCCGTAAACTTAGGGGTGAACCTCCTCAAGACGAGTCCAGTCATTTAGAAGGCTTAAAGGTCCTTGTAACTCCTCCTAGTGGCAGTAGAGTAGGTTCACCTGAAGAAGGAGAATCTTCCTTGGTAGTCCATCCAGATTACCAAAGTTTAGAGACAGGTTATAATCCCGAAGCTGTTACAGTTTCTGAGCTTGTTGGTAGTTTTTCGTCTGCTAGTGATACAGGCGAAGAACCAAAAATATCCGAACCTGTTACTCCGACTCCTAGTGTTCCTGATTCACCGAGAATAGAAAGAATTATCACCGAAAATCTTCCTGTTGGTTTGATTGCTATTGAGGAACTTGTTCCAGAGGAAGAAATAGGCGTCTCTGATCCTGAAGATCAAATTACCCTTGATCTAAGGGAGCGTGAATCTATCTTTTACAGTCCTCCTAGAAGTACTACTTGGTACCTTTCGTTAACCAATTATTTAGACAACTTTGGGCTAGGTTTTTCCACACCTCGTACTCCTTTTCCACCTGGAGGTATTCATACTCCTGTAAATATGTCTGGTCAGTCATCTGTGTTTACACAAAGTCCTGAATCTTTTTTACATGGCGGTCCTTCTGTTCCTACTGGGTATCAATCTCTTTCTGGTACCTTTGCAGGAGCATCTCCTCAACCCATTGATCATGGGTTATTAGTTGGAAACAGTGGTAATGTACCATTGGGTGTAGGAGACATTTACATGATGTCAGGTTCAGTTCCCGTTACCCAACCTCAAGGTGGCCAATTACCGCCTGGGGGGCAGCCTCCGTTAATTCCTGGGGGGCAACCTCAAGGTACTTCATTCGTGTCTAGGGGGCAACCTCAAGGTCAGTACACTCCTATGGGGCAATACATACCTCAAGGTCAACCCCAGCCTCAATATGTACCCCAAGGTCAACCTCAGTATCAATATCAACCTCAAGGATGGCAACCTCAAGGATGGCAACCCCAAGGGTATCAATCCCAAGGGTATCAACCTCAAGGCTACCAACCTCAAGGTCAAGGTCAACCCCAGTACCCGTATTTACCTCAAGGTTATCAACCTCAAGGTTATCAACCACCTCAAGGTCAATCATATGGTCAAGGTATGGGAATTGCACCTTACAGTTATCAATCCTATCCTCAATCCGGCTATGGATCTCAGTACCCTCAACCTGTTATGGGTCAATACCCTGGCATGTTAGTGTGGGACCCGTCACAGGGTCAACAGATGTTGCAGCCAATTATACAGTCGGTACCTCAAGCGGGACAACCTGTAGTTTCTGGTCCACCCCAGCAACCGCAACCTGTCCAGTCAAGTGTTCAGACCTCTGTAACTTCGGTAGTTACTCAGCCGCCAATTGCACCTAGTACTCCATCTCAAACGGCTGCTGCAACTACCGCCACATCAACCATACTTACTTCTGGAGTATCGACGGCTCCGGTTTCTACTGTCTCTGTAACCACTCCTCAGACATCTGTACCGTTGTCTGGATCTACGATTCAAACCACAGTCCAGATGCCTGTAGGCCAACCTGGTATAAGTACGATTGTTACTACTCAACCTCAATTTGTTCAACCTCCGTACCAGGGACAGTATCAACCTGGGCAAGCTGTCCAACAACCGGTTTACCAGTATCAACCGTATCCTGGGTACACTTATCAACAACCTCAGCAACCCCAGTACGGTCCGGTTAATCCTGGTTTTCCAGGAGGATATAATATCCGAAATGCGACTTCTGTTCCTAGTTATCCTGGATATCCTCCTCCTGGGGCCGGTATTGTGACCCAGAGTTTTAGAGATCCTAACCGGCAGTTACCGTTTATCGCAACTTTGGATTTACCAGACTTGACGCGTCTAACGAACGATCCAATTCAATATCTTCCGTTCTAGCCGCCAATGCCAAATAAGTTGCCCAGCGATATACCCAAGTTCGAAGGTAAGTCTGGAGAGGATCCGTCCTGTTATCACAAAATCACTACTGAGGGCTACAACCAAGCAAGATTTCATGTAACTCTTTCAACCTAACTTTAGATCAAAGCTTAGCCTCTTTGATCAGAGAGGGCTCTCTCACAAACTCTTGATAAAAATCATTCACTACAACAGATGGCTAACTCTTTACTCGGTCATGAAAGCAAAAGCTGGTTGGAAACATATCAAACTGGTTCTCATTGGGCTATGGAGTCTCATACACTAAGTAAACAAGAAAAACATAATCATTTCATGGAAGTCAAGGCTCTTTGCATTAAGTGTCAAACATACTCCATCAAAACCACAGCTTGCCAAACACACAGGAAGTCAGAGCATAAGATTATGAATTCTGAGTGATTGTGTTACAACAAGGCTGTAAAAGAACATAAAATATAAAACACCATCCTTATATTTGACCACAATAATCCATCGAGAATCTTGAGAAGAAATCAACACTGTTTTACTATTACTGTCACAAGTCTTACAATGGCCCAAATAACTCTGTTTTGTATAAAATGTCCAACCCTTTCTACATCCTAATCTGATCCCTTTATAGGCAAACAAACTTCTTCACCTCGAGCTTCCTCCTCCAGCATGAGGGGAGCCTCGAAGGTGGCTATTGACTATCCTTATCTAGTGCATAACTAATTCATTAATTACAAAATGTCTAAACTGAAATCACAAATGGTTTTCATTTAATCAAAATCCTAAATCTTTGCTCCTTGTCGCATGATGCTTTTCTGGCTCTTGACACATGTCCTTTGGCTGTTTAGGTTGAGATGACTGAAGGAAAGTACACTAAATGAGTTGGCCTTGGATTCCAGTCACGTAGATGGCTTCATTAATTAACCAAGGAAGGTGCTCTGTTTTCACGGCTTCTGTCTCCCAACATTCTCCTAAAGTGTAGCAACCTGTTCCCAAATCTTTTAACAACCCCAGGTATGAAATACTACCATGTTTTTGAATGTGCTGTAGATGGTATTGATAAACAGATATCTCTCTTCCACAACTCCCGCTCACAGTATCACACTAACTGCTCTGCGCTTTAAAATCATCACCTACAGCAGTTTCGTAGCGCGCTACGAAACTGCTGTGTGATTTAAATAAACTACAGTCTTCCTTTAAACTTCTCACAAAATTGAATAGCTGATATTGCCAATCTTCAGTTTCACCTTTGCTATGCTGAGATTCAGAATCGCATTCCCTGTAACATGAACCTCCAATAGATGAACCAACTGCAATTGATGAGACCACCATGATTTTACCATCCCACTGACTCAACACAGCGTCATATAAGCCAAAACGGAGCAAGTTTGCTAGAGATATGCTATCTGCATAAGTGTGATGGGGAGGTATCTGAAGCCCATCAAGCAAAGGATGTTGGTGATTTCCAGCCACAGAAGTTTTGGAGTTTAAAGAATTACCAAAGTACAAGTCAAATTCAGAGGGAGATTGTAAATATTCCAAGAACTACGAAACTGCTGTAGGTGATGATTTTAAAGCGCAGAGCAGTTAGTGTGATACTGTGAGCGGGAGTTGTGGAAGAGAGATATCTGTTTATTAATACCATCTACAGCACATTCAAAAACATGGTAGTATTTCATACCTGGGGTTGTTAAAAGATTTGGGAACATATTGCTACACTTTAGGAGAATGTTGGGAGACAGAAGCCGTGAAAACAGAGCACCTTCCTTGGTTAATTAATGAAGCCATCTACGTGACTGGAATCCAAGGCCAACTCATTTAGTGTACTTTCCTTCAGTCATCTCAACTCAAGCAGCAAAAGGACATGTGTCAAGAGCCAGAATAGCATCATGCTACGAGGAGCAAAGATTTAGGATTTTGATTAAATGAAAACCATTTGTGATTTCAGTTTAGACATTTTGTAATTAATGAATTAGTTATGCACTAGATAAGGATAGTCAATAGCCACCTTCGAGGCTCCCCTCATGCTGGAGGAGGAAGCTCGAGGTGGAGAAGTTTGTTTGCCTATAAAGGGATCAGATTAGGATGTAGAAAGGGTTGGACATTTTATACAAAAACAGAGTTGTTTTGGGCCATTGTAAGACTTGTGACAGTAATAGTAAAACAGTGTTGATTTCTTCTCAAGATTCTCGATGGATTATTGTGTTCAAATATAATGATGGTGTTTTATATTTTATGTTCTTTTACAGCCTTGTTGTAACACAATCACTCAGAATTCATAATCTTATGCTCTGACTTCCTGTGTGTTTGGCAAGCTGTAGTTTTGATGGAGTATGTTTGACATGTAATGCAAAGAGCCTTGACTTCCATGAAATGACTATGTTTTTCTTGTTTACTTAGTATATGAGACTCCATAGCCCAATGAGAACCAGTTTGATATGTTTCCAACCAGCTTTTGCTTTCATGACTGAGTAAAGAGTTAGCCATCTGTTGTAGTGAATGATTTTTATCAAGAGTTTGTGAGAGAGCCCTCTCTGATCAAAGAGGCTAAGCTTTGATCTAAAGTTAGGTTGAAAGAGTTACATGAAATCTTGCTTGGTTGCAGCCCTCAGTAGTGATTTTGTGATAACACGTCCAATCACGTGATGACTTACCACCTCTGGTGTGCTTCAAATTCCATCTCGGATGATTCGATCCGCTTACGTCTTTTCCAGCGTACATTCTTTGGTCTCGCGGCCAAGTGGTACATTGAGTTACCACAGGCCTCTTTTTACAATTTTAGCCAGTTAGCTACCTCGTTCTTAACTCACTTTCAGTTACCGGTCAGATACGATAACTGTACGGAATTATTAACTTCACTAAAACAATCAACCTCCACGTATATTTCAGATCACATTCATGAGTGGAGACGTCGAAGAAGGCTAGTGAAAGTTTTTATCCTGGACCAAATCTTAGCTGAATGGTTTGTTAAATCATTATTACCAAGGATTACTCAAGATGTAGCTAAGGCCGGAGTAGTTACTGAGGAGCAAGTCATTGCTCAGGCACAATACCTTGACTTAGTTTACACGCAGTCGGGTACATTACACGAGAAGATTCCGGATCTTCCAAAGTCGAACCAAATCGCTGCTGCTCCTTCGGGATCTCATGCCGCTGATGGTATGATTGGTATCGTGAATAAAAAGAGCAAGAAGAAGTCTTCCAAGGCTTCAACTACTCCTATTATCACTTTGCCCGATTCCCCGACAGGAGAGTCTTCTCCTGAACTTACCGCCGATATTCACGCTGTAGAGTCATCCACGGCCAAATCAAAAAACGGTGGAAAGAAGAAAGGAAAGAAGAAGGCTAAAGCAGACAAGGCTCCGAAGGAGAAGACTGAAAAGACGGAAACCAATGACGAAAAGCGCAAACCTCGATATCCTTGTCTTATTTGTGAAGAGGATCATTTTACGAGAGATTGCCCTCATCGGGCCGAGGTAGTGAAAATAGTCAAAGGTTCTCCCACTCCTGCTGTGTTAAAAAATCCATTTCCGGAGCAGGAGAATAAGATGATAGGTTCTTCCTCGAATGCCAGTGAAGAACCCATTTTGATGATGTCTCATGTGAGGATTGCGACTCGATCGCAATATTATGGTAGTAAGAATCCTGTTGATGGTAAGGAAGCAGAATCTTCTCACTCTAACCCATCAACCTCAGCTCCTGGTTCCGATCCACTACAGATCGAGAAACCTAACCCAGACTTAGTAATTAAACCGCCCGCCAAGGGTGTACTTCGAAGGTCTGCTTTCAATCCACATGCGAGAGCGGCCCAGAATTACAACATTGTTGAGGACTTAGCTGTTTCACCCTCAGCAATGTCGGCGTTAGAAGTGCTGCAATCATGCCCAGCACAACGAAAATTGCTTTTGTCGGCTATAGGAGCTGTTGATGTTCAGGATCCGAATCTAATGATCTTTGATCTAGAAAATAGTACACCACGACTCCCCCATCAAATGGCTTTCCAAATTCCAGTGATAGTCAAAAACAGGCCTATTCATCGAACTGTGATTGTTGAGGGAGCTTCTACGTGTATTATGTCAATTCAATGTTGGAGATCCCTTGGTTCTCCTTCGTTGAACCAATCCCCCACCATCCTTAAGGCCTTTGATGGCCGTGGGTTCCGTCCGTTTGGTATTCTACAGGAATTGCTTATAGGGGTAGAAGGTAAAACCGTTAGTCTGGATGTGGAAGTGGTTGATGCCCCTCTAGACTACAACCTTCTTTTGGGTCGAAGTTGGTCATATGCTATGACAGCGGTCGTTTCATCGGTCTTTAGAGTAATTAAGTTTCCACATAACGGTAAGATCGTGACTATTGATCAGCTGACATACTTTTCATCCGACCCAGCCTCTTCAGAGAGTATCCAGCATGTCGGTAAAACGACAATCCCTTATAGGGACGTTGGTGTAGGTTTAGTTAAGGATTCCGGTTTACTGGGAACTTTTCCTCTCCCTCCACTCAACGTAGAACCTTCGTTTGCAACAATTCATATGATTACATCAGAAAACATTATTTATGATGATCCTTGGTATGTCCCATCTGACTCTGAGATAGACTCATTCGGTAATGCTATGCCCTTGAGTCCATATGAAATTGCTTATGAAGCTCTTATGTCTTTTACCGATTTTCATTCAACCGAGGTCGACCAAATGAATGTGGTTAGTGAAGAATCACTTTTCACCTCAACCTTAGAACGGATAGCGTTTCCCGAAGTCGTGTCATCTGACGAACAACTTCGCGAAATCCTAAGTGTAGACGATCTACCATGGGAAGATCTCCATCACAGATCTTCGTTTTTACCTAAGGATGATGCATTTGAAAATGATTTTTCATCTATCTTTACCGCTGAATATGTCAAAGACGCTCAGGATCCAACGAAACATTCTGATTCAGAGTTGAATTTAGGGAATATTTCTCGTACTATTCCCATTGATATTTCAGTGAAGCCCGGAATTGAGGAGAACATTCATATAGGTGCCGCATGTACAGAAGAAGAAATCCAAACTTGCAAGGCCCTATTCCAAGAATTCCACGATGTGTTTGCCTGGTCTTACGAGGAAATGTCGGGAATCGATCCTGCCATTGTTGTTCATGAAATCAAAACCTACCCGGATGCTAAACCCATCCGGCAACGGTTGCGTCAAATTCACCCTCGAAAAGCGGCTGCGATTAAAGCAGAAGTCGAAAAGCTGTTGAAAGCAGGTTTCATTTATCCGATCCCGTTAACGGATTGGGTATCGAATATTGTTCCGGTCAATAAGAAACAAGGAACAATAAGAATCTGTATCGATTATAGGGATATCAATCGAGCTTGTCCAAAAGACAACTATCCTACGCCTTATATCGATCAAATTATTGATGATTGTGCCGGGAGTGAAATGTTTTCCTTCATGGATGGTTTTTCGGGTTATAATCAAATCAATATTCTACCTGCCGACCAACCAAAAACGGCATTCATTTGTCCATGGGGGACATTTGCTTATTGCAAATTACCTTTTGGGCTTAAGAATGCCGGGGCCACTTTTCAACGGGCGATGTCTTACGCATTTCACGACATCAAGCACATTGTGCAACCGTATCTCGATGATTTGCCTGCTCATTCTTTACGACGAGCCGATCACCTTGACCACCTACGAGCAATCTTTATGAGGTGTAGGCATTATCGAATTCGGTTGAATCCCCACAAATGTGTTTTCTGTATAGAAATAGGTCGATTGCTGGGATTTGTTGTTTCAAAAGCCGGCATTCGCGTCGATCCCTCGAAAGTCGAGGCGATCATCAAATTGCCTCCTCCTTCGAGTTTGCGCCAACTCCAAAGTTTGCAGGGGAAAGCAAACTTTTTACGTCGATTCATCCCAAACTACACCGAGGTCACTAAAGGTTTTACACGGTTGTTGAAACAGAACGTTCAATTCTTTTGGGACGAGATTGCCCAACAATCTTTTGATGCACTTAAACACGCGTTGACCCATGCACCGTTGTTGCATCCTCCCAACTACAACCAGGACTACTTCTTATACCTCGCAGCTTCACATTCCACCATTGGAATGGTGTTAGTTCAAGAAGATGAATTCGGAGCGGAACATGTGATATATTATCTCAGTCGGACCTTAAATCCCACTGAGCTAAAATATTCGCATGTGGAGAAATTGGCCCTGGCAGCCGTTCAAGCTGTTCAGCGTTTTCGTCACTACATTCTTCTCCGTAAAACTACAGTTATTTCGGATTGCAACCCTATGATTTACATTTTGACAAAACAATTGCTAGGGGGCAAGTACTCTAAATGGATTGTTATCCTACAAGAGTTCGACTTGGAGTTCGAGAAGTCCAAGTCTAAGAAATCCTTAGTTTTTGCGAAATTGATGTGTGATTTCCCGCGTACTGACACAGAGACTGTGGCAGAAGAGTCCATTGCGGACGAATCTTTGTTTCTTATCAGTACTTTAGATCCGTGGTTCGGGGATATAATCATCTATCTCCAAACCCAAACCTTTCGGCCTGAAGCTTCAAAAGCGGAACGTCGAACAATTAGGTTTCAATCCCAGCAATACAAAATTATTGGAGATACACTTTATCGCCGGGGGGCAGACTTAGTTTTTCGACGTTGTCTAACTCACGAAGAGGCTGAGAGAGTTTTGAATGATTGTCACTCTGGAGCATGTGGCGGTCATATGTCTGGGTATGCCACAGCTCAGAAGGTGTTGCGCGCTGGTTACTTCTGGCCATCTATGTTTAAAGATTGTATCATTGCAGTCCGGAAGTGCCACAACTGCCAAGTGTTTGATCGAAAGATGCGCGCACCACCTACTCCTCTCCACCCTATAATTTCCGTAGGTCCATTTGCCAAATGGGGTATCGACTTTATTACTTGTAACCCTCACTCGGCGGGGGGCATGCGTATATCATCCTCGCGGTTGATTATTTCACTAAATGGGCCGAGGCGATGCCTACATTCGACGCAAGCGGCAAAACAGCTGCAGTTTTCATATTCAATCATATAATAACTAGGTTTGGTGTCCCACAAGCAATTATTACTGACCATGGGAGCCATTTTCGAAACACCATGATGACTGAACTTACAAGCCAGCTTGGTTTGCGCCATGACAGCTCTACTCCTTATTATCCGCAAGCCAACGGTTTGGTTGAGTCTATCAACAAAGTTCTGGTTATCATGATCCGACGAACCATTGGTATTCATCGGTCGAATTGGCACAACATGTTATTTTCGGCGCTATGGGCATACCGAACCTCAGTAAAAACCTCAACAGGGTTCACTCCTTTCCAGCTAGTTTATGGCTTGGAAGCAGTGTTACCCATTGAATGTGAAATCCCATCACTTCAAATGGCTGTCGAATTACTTCCAGCTACTTCCGAAGAGGAGAAGCGTTTATTGTACTTAGCTAAATTAGATGAGACTCGACGTGACGCTGCATTGGCAATCGAGACTCACGCGAAGCGAATGAAAGCTCAGTATGATAGAAATGTGACCCCTCGAAGTTTTTCGGAGGGAGACCTAGTGCTCTTATATGATCAAGCTAACGATAAGCTAGGTGCTGGAAAATTCGTTCCTATGTGGCATGGACCCTATATTGTAAAGCGAAAGCTAGCAAAAGGGGCTTATGAGCTAGTAGATTTTGATGGGGACTCTTTGGGTAAACCCAGAAATGGACTTTACCTAAAGAGGTATTATGCTTAAATGGTGGGTATGGAGAATTTTTAGTTAGGTTAGGTTTTCTTTCTAGCTAGTATGATTGTTAGTTAGTCAGTGTGCTTAGCTTAGTGAGTGTGTTTTTCGTCATTATTCTGGCTTATCTTGGTTTTTCTCTTGATATTGTAGATGTCGACGCCCCTCCAAACATATATTGGATTTGCTGATGGTGCTTGTCGTAGTACACGGAATATCTCTTCCGCAGCTTGGGTTATCTATTCACCCTCTGACGAGTTAGTTTCTATGCATGGGGTAAGCCTCGGTCAAAAAACGAATAACATTGCAGAATACAGTGCAGTGGTTGAATTATTATCCGAATCTATTTCATTTGGAATTCGACGTTTGATAGTGAGGTTAGATTTTGAACTTGTTGTATTACAGCTTAATAGAGTTTATGCCATTAGAAATCTTGTGTTATTAAGGTTGTTTTTGAGAGTGCGTCTCTTGGAACGTGAATTTGATTACATCGAATATCAGCATATTCCAAGGTCCTTAAATACATTAGCAGATGCAATTGCTTCTCGAATGTTGGACAGACATTTACGATAATCATGCAAGTAAATTTAAAAAACATTTCATCATACATGTTAAACAAGATGAGCCGGTAATAGTAATATATATATAGATAGAAGTGTGTCAAAAAATATACATCGTCTTCGATCATAGGTTGAAAAACACCTTATGATCGGCAAAAATGATAGAGTACAAAAAATCAAAAATGTCACATGTGTCTACAAAGTGACTAGCCAATCACTGGTGGTGCTCCCTATACGACACCACTGCACGGGCTACCTTGCGCAAAAATCTCCTCAACGGTCCAGGGACCGCGACTACGTAGTGCTGAAGTCTGATAGGAATATCATCCATAGTAGTCTCAGGTATATCCGCCGTCAGACGCTGTAGATCATGCTCCAACTCAGCTAGTACCTCTGCAGCCGCCGCGTCCTGTGGGGCCGGTACCGGTGCAATTGGATGTCTCCTCTCGAAAGGCCGGAGGTTGGCTGGACGCTGTGGACCAACGTCTGCATTTTGAAAATTTTACTGTCAGTTTTGAGACGATATATATAAAAAACAAAAAAAAAAATACATAATTTGAAAACTCGTGAAAAATAAAGTACCTCTGTCATCCCATTGTTCTCCCTGTGGAAGAACCATGTCCGGATCACCTCGAAAATCTATTCCGGCATACGGAAAGTCCTGAATCGCAAACACCTGGTCCTCTAACCAGTGAAAATAACTGTCAGTGAATCGAACAACTGCCGCACCCTCGTCCGGATGCCGGGCCATCACCGCAACCCATCGTACCAGTTTTGGCTCCTGAGGATCCGAAATATCAACAGTGAGATGCTGAGGGATCAACATTGGAATCCTCTCTAGGGCAAAGCTCACGACTATAGGCCCATATCCAAAGGTCTTTAGTCTCCCGGTCTTTGCCCTGGTCAGTTGGGCTTTCAAGTTAGCCGACAACGCATCACACCAGTTGAAGATGGTGCCTTGGAGACAGTCAATTGCTATCCGAAATTGAGACCCAGTAGCAATATGTAAAGTGGCTGAGCCACAAATCCTGGTCACAGTGAAAGCTAAGACCATGAGTTCACGCTGAGAGACATATTTGATCTCTATGCCTTTCTTATGGTCTCGATCAGGTAGGCACCAATCTGCTCGGAGACTATCAAGGGATTGGCCACCCGGCCTAGTCCCAGCCAGATTGAGTTGCTCACCTCTGTTCGGCAAGCCAGTGAGAAAGTAAATATCAGCAGGCTCTATCTCGAGTTGTTGCCCGCCGATATAAAAGCATTGCTCTTGAACATTCCAGCTCTCGACCAGCCACTCCAAGAATCTTACCTGAGCTCTCATGCCCGGTATGGCCCAGTATTTGTATAATCCACATCCTCTTAGGGCATCGAGGGAAGGTTGATGATTGATTGCAGCTTCATCAACCTCCTCATGCTCTCTTTCTCTCCAATCCAGCATGATAAGTGCCCTACACATGAACAAACAGGCATTAAAATAAATTTTGGGTAATTTCAATGGTTAATTTGGGAGCTTGGGGTTTCAAAATCCGCGTTTTGCGGAGGACGCACCCCGCGTTTGGCGCACAGTGCGCCGGGACGCAGGTGGCCTGAAGGTAACCTGCGTCCCCCGACCTTTTCCCTGTGTAGGAAAAAGTCGGGGGACGCAGGCCAGCCTTTAGGAAACCTGCGTCCCCCGCAGAGCGGTTTCCAAAACCCAAAAGCCCCCAAAAATAAAAAATGAAACCTAAAATAAAATTCTAAACGGATGAAATTGACAAGGAGGATGTTGTGAAATACCTGGAAGAGACGGCGTTCGATTCTAACGGTCGGATTTTCCGCAGCGACCACGGGAAGTTTCTTGTCAAAAGCTCCTTTTTCAACCTCAACAATCAAACGGTAAAAATGACATGGTAAAAAGTCTTTTTATAGGTTTTTTGGATGAATTTGTTCATTTTTCACCATGGAAAGATGTTTTTCGATGAATTTTTGCCTATCTTAAACAGGTATGAGTAATGTGTCGCTTTTGTGCAGGACAAAGGGACTTAGAGGGAAAATTGTCATTTTTTCACAAACAAAATATCAGAGTCATCTTTTAAGCCCTTTTCTGACTCCTAAAACATGAAAAGATTGCCGAGCGTTTCTTTTACACTCGTTAAAACGGAATTAAAAGACGGTCCCCTTATAGCTCTTTTCTGACCGTAAAATCAGGAAAAGATTGCCGTGTTTTTGTCGTTTCAAACTCGATACGGAAATAAAACAACGTGTCCTTGATCGCTTTTTACTTTTCAGGTCAGTGACACTAATTATGAAAGTACTCCTTGGTCGCAAGATCAAGCGGTTCCCCCAGGTATTATTTTATACTTTTTCGGGCTCGAGGGACACAAATTTACGAAAAAGTTCAACTTGGAGTTTTCTTAAGTTTTTCAGACTCTCTAAAATTGAAAAACGCCGAGTTTCTCCTATACTGGGCTCGTTAAACATTTCACAGTAAAGGACCTGTTCAATTACAAACAGGAACGAACCACTCCTTCCTAGGGTTCGAATCAAAACTGGGTTGGACTCATCCGAAGGATGAGCTTATAATCAAGCATATGTTATCCTCCTCAAGCTTGTTAAAAATAAAGAGGTACTTGCCAGAAATGGTGGGGGAAAAGAGAGAAGAATGAGCCTATTTGTTACCTTTTGTCTCAGAAGAAACTTTATTACCACTCTTGGACACGACACTTTTCATTCACCTGGCTTGGGAAATCCTTTACCTCACAGTTGATCAAACCACTTTTGAAAGTCTTCAACCGGGTTCCAGGGATTAACTTTGAGTTATTTAGCACCAAACCATCTGTCGTGTCGTTATGTGTCCAAGAGGTCTGCAAACAAAACTTTCATCTGCAAAATACTTATCATCCATTTGACCATCCCTGAGTCAGTCCTTACAGCAACATTTCTTCAACTTGAACAATGATTTCGTGTTGTGGGCTTGCCTGCAACGGGTCACTTTCTATCGACATCAGCACATTATCTAGAGAGATGACTTAGAAATCGTCAGTACCTTGAAGTTTGCATGCATCAATGGCAGGTTTCTCGCCTTTGACGTCAGTTTACATCATTGACTTTCGATCAAAGGATTCCGTGAAATGTTCGACATCAACTCATTCATTCACATCTCATGGATTGTACTGGGTACTTTGAGAACCATTGACATTACTGGTGGTCTCTCTCACGCTTGTTAACAGTTCACATCATCGACTGGTAATCAAGTGGTTTCTACCATGTTCGACATCGACTCATTTATTCGCATGGCTAGAATCGTACCAATTCGAGAAGTAGGAATGAAGACCCTGGATCAAATATTTACCATCCAGGCTGCGAGGAATTTTGTATTCATTATCTAAGTAGACTAACCATAAACAGATGGCTGCGCCCATACTGTGTCTACAAAAGTCTATGATTATGATGTACTGCAAAATCATTTCTGTATCAGAGTAGTTAGTCTGTTAGTTAAAGTTTCAATCTGAGTATGGGAATGCCTACCTCAGTGATGATATAATCTTATACATGTATTTTGTGTTGAAAATTGCAGGTTCTGACCAGGTTCTCCACGAGATAATCCTCGAAATGATAAAGCGCTTCACCCTTCCTAGATAATACAAAACCCTAATCTATTCCAGGCTTCGCACTTTAGGGGGCAATCTGTTACACTAAAAAATGTCACCATGGCTATTTACAGTTGGTATGGCTCTATCAACAGTCATACTACCCTCTTGAGCAAGTCTTATGCCTCTGATATTCATGTCAAACTCCAAGAAAGAGAGAAAGTCTTTATAAATATGTTTATCTCTGGGTACGCAGGTTCTCTCAAACCCTGCCTGCGGGTACGCACCTATTGTTCATAAGGTCTGCGTCCAAGGACGCTCTGTATCTAAAGGGGCAGGTGCGTCCCTCTGAAAAGGTTAAAATGCGCAAGTTTTATCTTCAAAAACTTACTTGTGGTCATTTCTAGAGCATTCTAGAAGGTTGTTTGATGTGTATTGAGCGCCTCCAGATGGTTCATGCACTCCTACCAAAGAGGAACTTATCCCATCAATAAGGGAGTGATCCCATCCAAAGAGGGGACTATCCCATTGATGGTGGACCTGATTAACTTCCTCTTGAGCACTATAAATACAGGCATTGGGCCAGAAGGAGAGGAGGTTGAAAGCTATAGATTTCTAAGGGTAAATGCTGCAGGAATTAGGACTCCCATTTAGAAGCTTGTGAGGAGAGATTGCCATCTTTACTTGTTCTATTTGGAAGTGGGTGAGCTTTGTCAAAGTAGAGGAAGACTCTTGTGGACCCTGGAAGGAGCTTGCACAACACCAAGGCTCAGGTTGTAATGGTTCCTTTTGATTACCTTTAATGCAAATTGGTCCATTCTTCTCAATAACTTGTTGTTTATGGGTTATTTCATGTACTCCTTGGTCTATGTGTTGAATATGCTTTGTTTTATGTTATAATCAGGTGCTATTTAATTGTTTGACTGTTGGTGATTGCAGGTTTTGGAGAAAAGGAGGAGCTCATCCAGATCAACAAAGCTTGGACTTCTACAACAGCGTTTGGACAAAGGTAAGAACGAAACACTTGATTTCTCATATCATAATGTATGTTTAGAGAAGGATAGCTCCAGTTTGTTTTGTTTGTCATTAGAATGTCTTAGACTTCTAGGAAGGTCAGTTGTGTCCGCACCCTTGACTGATTCCGTGTGACAGGTCACTCTATTTCCTTCGACATCAGAAGTTAGTCTACCACCAGTGGAAGTTCCTGTAGAATAGCTAGGTAATCTTTTGGATAGACTCAAAATGTCTGAACAACCGTCAACATCTAGGACTGTGTCGGCTGACACAGCGACAGCGGAACTCCCTGCCGTCACTCCGGCAATGTTTGCCGGCGTACCATTTGTCCCGACTAGCTCACAACCGCTAGAAGGAGTCCATCCAGGGACTATTTCGACAATATGGTCCGTTCCTGTTTGTTCCTCTGGAATAATATCCGGCAACTCTTATGTTGAGACTCGCCAAATTGATCCATTTGGAGGTCAATTTGGGCAATCCAGTCCCCAAGGGCAGACAATCCCTTTGAGTTCCGGATTGCCACCGTATGGGGGGCAGTATGCCCTTTCATTACCCCCTCCGGGAGGATATCCATACGGGAGTTCACAACAGTATTCAGGTTATACTGGAGTTACATCAAGTGGTTGGGTACCTATACTACCCCAACAACCAAGAGTTGTGTATTCTATGCAACAATGTGTACCTGTGTCGAACATCCCGACTACACCAGCTATTGTGACAGTGTCACAAGTTCAAACACTGCCTGTTGTATGTGAACCTCAGATTTCTCATGTTGTAATGCAACAGCCCCTTGACCCTGTGACTCAACCACAATCGCCGACTGGTGGGGCGACACAGGTCCAAACGGGTACAATTACCCCACATCTTGGTCCAACGGTTAGTATAGCGCAACAGAACATGGCTTCACAACCGTGGCTGGTGCAATACCAACAACCACAATTCCAACAAGTATACCAAGGTTCTGAGCAACAGATCTTTGCGAACAGTGGACAGCCGTACATTCAAAACGGTCAAAATCAACCACTTTACAATGGTCATGTCCACCAACCGTATCAGTCATACCAGCATCAACTACATTATGCTGGTATGCAAAGGCCAACTGCTCAGGCAATTCCATCATATCCTGGGTATGCTTCACCTAACCTGAATCCTTTACACCGGTTAACAAATGATCCAATTGCTTACGCCCCTTGGTGGCCAGCGATCCCTCGTAAACTTCCATCAGATATTCCTAAATTTAATGGAAATCCAGGTGAATATCCATCGAATCACGTGATGACTTTTCATCTATGGTGTTCATCAAACACACTAAACAATGATTCGATAAGGCTTCGCCTTTTTCAGAGGACGTTAACGGGTCTAGCGGCAAAATGGTATATTGAATTGCCTAGAGCTTTGTTCGACAACTTCAGTACCTTAGCCACGACTTTCTTAACCCATTTTCAATTACCGATAAGGTATGAAACGGGAACGGAAATCCTAACCAACTTCAAACAGACAACAGCCACTCACATATCTGATCATATACATGAGTGGCAACGTCGTCGTAGGATGGTAAAAACGTACGTTCCCGATCAGCTATTAGCTGAATGGTTTATCAAGTCGTTACTTCCTGCTATAACGGAAGATGTGGCAAAGGGGGGAGTCGTAACGGAAGAGCAAGTCATCGCTCGTGCACAATATCTAGACTTGGTCTATACTCAGTCTGGCATGCTCTACGACAAAATACCTGACGACCCTAGACTGGAATTCTCAATTCCTCCTCCTCCTAAATCGAACAATGACTCTCACGCCGGCGATGGCGTGATTGGCACGACAAACGCGAAATCGACAAAGGCTACATCCAAGAAAGCCCGTAAGATTTCATATCAAAATGCAAAAGACGAAATTATTGCTTTGGAAGTAAATTCCGTATCAGCAGATAAAGGCAAAGAAACCAAACAACCAGGAAGCAAGAAGAAACAAGGCAAAGGGAAGAAGAAGAAACAGGGTGAGTCATCTCCTGAAAAAACTTCTTCAGACCCTCCTGGAAATAGGAAACCCCCCTTTGGGTGTCAGATATGTGATGAGAATCACTTGACGAAAGAATGTCCATACAAAGCTGAGCTTAAAAGATTCTTTAAAAGTTCACAAACCTCAGCTGTGTTAACTGATCTGTTTCCAAATCCAGGAACAAATCTGGTTGATAGTGTGTTGGAAATAATACTGAGAGGGGGGGGTGAATTAGTATTATCAGATCAATAAAACCTTTTCAATTTCATACTCAGAAACATATACGCGACTTCAGTTAAGTGAATCCGCGTGTACACGCGACTGTGTCTAAAGCAACTAGCGTATATGCAGATATCTTATGATTCAGTTAATCTTATCTTCAGTAAATGCATCAGAACATTATTAAGCAATTTAACAGTAAACAGGTGCAGTATAACAGAACAGAACATCACACAAGAGCCACACACATGAACACCATGATATAAGGTGGAAACCCAATGTGGGTGAAAACCACCTGCTGCAATTCGTCTCTTTCTTCTTTAATGAGAAACTTCTTTTACAATATACTGGTGCAGTCCTTTACCAGTATGCAGGCTACAACCTGCAGAGGGCTACAACCCTCTCTTTCGTTTTCCAACTACTTCTGGAAGGGAGCTACAACCCCCTCAGCTCTTGTACTAGCTGATCCATTTACTAGTACGTAGGTGCTGACCCTACAACCTTCAGGGACCACGTTTCATCAATTTTCAGACTGGATCCAAGAGTACAAAGCAAACATTACCGCAATACAATCATCAACTTATACTTGCATCATAATTCATTAAACAACCCAATACCGAATCACTGAAACCCTGTCATCAAGAACACAGAACCCAAACCAGAATCTAGAACTCTGCAACAACCACCAGAATCAGCAACAACCTGAAATATCAACCCTTATCATGCATACGCTACTTCACTGTACCAAAACCGCGTGTATACGCGCTTTCTCCAAAGGCAACACGCGTGTAGATCTAGAAATGATTACTTCTGCCTTTGCTGTCAGATCCGACCCTTGCCAAGCGTCCCGAACAGATAACCAGCAATACCAGATCCTCTCACTGCGTCAGACACCCCCACACATATCTTTGCCTAGTGATCTTCTCCTTATATAGCCTTAGGCCTTGTTCAATACCAAGAGCCAAAACCATAGAAACACAATACCATCAACTTCAAAACTAGGGATCGACACGCCCGTCGAGACACAATGGTCCGAAATCATAGGCACAACTTCCAAGGACTAACCACCATGGACCAAAGATACTTTTCCACATACACGCGCTTTTTCTGAAACCAACGAGCGTGTACACGCGACTTGGGCTTAACGAACATGCGTATATGAACTTCCTTGGCATGCTGTACTAAGATCTGTCTTCTGATTAAGTTGCCATCACCTGTACCAACCTCTGAGCACCTGTACCATCCTCTGAGTGAGTTGCCATCAAGGACAACACTTGAATCATAATGCCAACATAGTGGAAATGCTTCCTCGTCGCAAGTGCTAATGCTGTCGATTTCGAAACAGCAGAATGATGCTTTGATTTCGACAAGGAACAAAGATTACGGGAATCCGCAGCTGTAGAGCAACAAGGATAAAGATCAACCAAGTAGTTCGACAACAACTTCGACAGAAGTTGTACCACCCATCATTCCTGAATTAACAATAAAACCGCCAAAGGGAGTAGTACACAAGTCGACATTTAATCCCCGCGCTAGAGCGACACAACATTATAATATAGTGGAAGATTTGGCCCAATTGCCATCCGCTATGTCGACTCTTGAGGTGCTACAAAATTGCCCATCCCAAAGGCAGGCCTTGTTATCAGCCATTGGTGGGGTTGATCCTAAGGATTCCAATCTTGTATCCTTCGACCACAAAGGATACGATCCTCAGTTACCAGCCCAACTAGCTTTCCTTATTCAAGTGAAAGCCCTCAACAAAACTGTTCATCGAACAATTATTGATGAGGGGGCATCTACATGTATTATGTCGATGAGTTGCTGGAAAACTTTAGGATCTCCAACCTTGTCGCGATCTTCGACGACATTAAAAGCATTCGACGGAAGGTCATATACCCCATATGGTATCCTAAATAACTTGAAGGTTGAACTAGGGGAAAACAGTAGAAATAGATGTTGAAGTCATCGATGGAAATCTTGATTACAACATCCTACTAGGAAGACCATGGATATATGCCATGGCAGCTGTTGTGTCGACCTATTTTAGAAAGATTGCATTCCATTTCCAAGGAGGGATTACAATCGTCGATCAACAAAACTTCCTCCCCAATGGTTCTCAAGTTACAGGAAGCATTCCCATGATCCATGGAAGCCCCCATTCGCTTCAGAATATCGGAGTAGGCCTACTAAAAGATCCTATACTAATGGGAACTTTCGCTCTTCCACCTCCAATCAATCTGGTGGAAGTAGCGTCGATAGGAACCTGCAATATGATATCTTCCACAAAGATTTCAGAAAACGATATCAACATGGATCATGCAATGGTTTTGCCCCCAAGCCCAATGGAAGTGTTATAGCAATCAATGTTTCTAGCATGGGAGGCAAACCCAAATCAACGCTCGTCAAGCATTTGGGTAGATAGGTCTAGAGAATATGGTACCCCTTCAGATCCTTGGTCGCAAGTGCATGGAACCGACGAAGGAATTGTACAATCAATGTCGATTGAAGGGGCACCATGGAATGATTGCCACCATTGTTCCCTTCTTCCGGATTGTGGAGAAGATACTCAAGATGACCTTTATCATCCTTCAGTTTTTGAATTCCTTTCAAATACTGTAAATACGGTGGATTCCGAGCGAAACTTATCCAACATTGAAGAGACTATAGCCATAAATATCTCGACTAAAACAGATGTTGTAGAGAATATTTATGTTGGCAAATGTTGTTCTCCTTCAGAACTGGAAATATATAACGCTCTTTTTCGCGAATTCAGAGATGTCTTTGCTTGGTCATATAGTGAAATGCCAAGCATCGACTCGAGTATCGTTGAACACGAAATTAAGATGTATCCAGATGTCAAACCGGTACGACAACGAATCAGGCAGGTGCACCCCAAGAAAGCCGCTGCAATTAAGGCAGAAGTTGAAAAACTTCTCCATGCTGGTTTCATCTACCCGGTTCCTCTAACCGATTGGGTATCAAATATTGTCCCTGTTATGAAGAAACAAGGGACAATTAGAGTCTGTGTCGATTATAGGGATGTAAATCAAGCTTTTCCAAAAGACAACTACCCTACACCCTTCATCGACCAGATAATTGATGAATGCGCCGGATGCGAAATCTTTTCATTCATGGATGGATTTTCCGAGTATAATCAAATAAATATCCGCCCACAGGACTAGTCAAAGACTGCATTCATTTGTCCGTGGGGCACATTCGCATATCGAAAATTACCCTTTGGTTTAAAGAACACAGGGGCGACGTTTCAGAGGGCAATGAATTATGCCTTCCATGAAATCAAAAACATCGTTCAACCATATCTCGACAACCTTCCGGCTCATTTGCGAAAGCGGACTGATCATCTGCAGCATTTAAGAGCGATATTTCTACGTTGCCGACACTACAAGATATGACTCAATCCACCCAAATGTGTATTTTGCGTCAGTTCTGGTCGTTTACTTGGCTTTGTAGTCTCCAAGGATGGGATTTGTCTCAACCCGTGCAAGGTACAAGCAATCATAAATTTGCCTCCACCTTCAAATTTGCTTCAGATTCAGAAACTCCAAGGGAAAGCAAACTTTCTGAGGAGGTTCATTCCAAATTACGCCGAACTTGCTAAAGGTTATACACATCTTTTGAAAAAGGAGGTACCCTTCGTCTGGGATCAGGTTGCGCAAGCTTCCTTTGATGCTTTAAAAGATTCCTTGATGAAAGCATCATTAATGTACGCCCCCGATTATCAAAGAGATTTTAACCTGTATCTGGCTGTAGCAGATACAACCATCGCAATGGTATTAGTTCAAGAAGTCAATGGAATTGAACACCCTATATATTATTTAAGTAAAAACTTAAATGATACAAAAAGTAAATATTCTTATGTTGAAAAACTAGCGCTTGCAGTTGTTCAAGTGATACAAAGATTTCGACACTATGTCCTCTTTCGGAAAACTACCATTTTGTCTGATTGCAACCTCATGACTTATATATTATCGCGACAGTTGCTGGGGGGAAAATATTCAAAATGGATAGCAATCCTTCAAGAGTTTGATCTGGAATTTGTAAAATCCAAATCAAAGAAAGCTCTAGTTTTTGCAGAATTATTATGCGACCTCCCATCGTCGTCCAACAATGAAACATCTGAAGAATCAATCGTGGACGAGAATTTGTTTCTAATATCCACAAGCAATGAGTGGTATGGAGAAATAATAATTTATCTCCAAACCAAAAGTTTAGGCCTAACACCTCTCACTCTGAAAAGAAACGTATACGATACCAAGCAAAAGACTACATGATCGTCGGTGATACATTATAGCATCGTGGTATTGATACAGTTCTGAGAAGGTGCCTCACCCATGAGGAGGCCGAAAAAGCCCTGAATGAGTGTCATTCAGGAGCTTGTGGGGGGCATCAATCTGGATATGATACATCATAAAAAATCTTACGAGCAGGATACTTCTGGCCAACAATGTTCAAAGATTGCATAACTGCAGTCAGAAGTTGCCATGCTTGTCAAATTTTTGATAGCAAAACCAGAAGACCGCCCACGCCTTTGCAGCCAATAGTTGCTGTTGGGACATTCACCAAATGGGGCATCGATTTCATGACATGTAACCCCACCTCGACCGGGGGGCATGGGTATATCATAGTCGCAGTTGACTATTTTACCAAATGGGTCGAGGCGATGCCTACATTAGATAACACTGGTGAAACAGCTGCCCTTTTCTTTTTCAATCATGTAGTCCCCAGATTCGGTGTACCACAGGCTATAGTCACGGATCATGGATCGCATTTTCGCAATCACATGATGCTCGAATTAGCTGCCAAACTAGGATTGTCTCACGACAGCTCTACTCTGTATTATCCGCAATCCAACGGACAAGTTGAAGCGATCAACAAGGTCCTGAAGCGTATGTTGCAAAGGATGATCGGAGTTCACAAAAGAAGGTGGCACCTAATCCTGTACTCAGCCTTGTGGGCTTACCGAACATCGGTAAGGAATGCAACCGGGTTCACACCCTTCCAACTGGTATATGGCCTGGAAGCAGTCTTACCAGTCTAGTGTGAAATCTCGTCTCTTAAACTCACAATCGATCTCCTCCCCGGAACTTCAGAAGAAGAGGCCCGTTTCTTGGAATTAATCCAATTGGATGAAACCCGTCATGATGCCGCTTTGGCTAACGAAGCCCATAAGAAACGAGTCAAGGCGTAGTTCGACAAAAATGTCAAACCCCGTGTCTTCTCAGAAGGTGACTTGGTCTTGCTTTACGACCAAGAATCCGATAAATTGGGAGCAGGTAAATTTAATTCTTTATGGATGGGCCCCTATATTGTTAAACGAGCGTTAGCAAAAGGAGCCTACGAGTTAATGGATTATGACGGAATTCCACTGGCGCAACCTCGTAATGGGTTGTACCTCAAGCGTTACTATGCTTAAATAGTAACCAATATGCTTTTGTTGTATTTTGTTTTCGCTAAAGTGTTCGTTTTGGTTGAGTAATCCACCTTTTTACATTTATTGCAGATGTCAAACCTTTTGGAGACATGTGTTGGATATGCCGACAGAGCGAGTCGTAGTTCGCGGAACCTGTCCTCCGCAGCCTGGGCCATTTTTTATCCAAGCGGCGAGTTAGTAAGTTTCAGAGGTGTATGTATCGGTCAATCAACGAATAATATCGCTGAGTATAGCGCGTTGATAGAACTTCTCTCTGATGCCATCACCCATGGTATACGCCGACTAGTCGTCAGGCTAGACTCACAACTCGTAATACTACAACTCAATGGTATATATTCAGTCCGAAACCCAGCTATTTATCACATGTTCCTAAGAGTTAAGATTTTGGAAAGACAATTTGATTTTATTCAATACCAACATATTTCCAGAAACTTAAACACATTAACTGACTCATTAGCAAACTATGTGTTAGATAGACATTTGCGACATTTATAAAAAGAAACACATCATCAATGTTTTACATGTGGATCATACAGCTCAACCAGAATAAAACCCGAAAATCAAAATATATATATAGCTGTTTACGGTTTACATATAATGTTCTGTAACCAAGACAAAATCAGTCACATGACCCAAAAACTCAAAATGCTAGGGGGCACCCTAGTCTAATGATGCTCGTGATAGCAAGTCACAGCCTGTGCGATCATGCATAAGAGACGAGTCCATCGTCTAGGCACACTAGTAGTATGTCGCTATAACTGCAAAGGTAGCTCGTCGATCCTCACATCGGGAATACCAAGAGTAAGGCTCTCAACCTGCTCCTGCACGGCTATGAGAGTCTCGGCCACATCAAGGTCACGAAGGATAACCCTCCCGGCAGCCTCTCCTGCTGGGGCAGTGGCTGGCACTCTCAAACGGACTACTGGACGAACAGGACCAACATCTGCATGAACACAAGAGTTTGATTAAAAGTCTTGATAGAATAAAGCACAAGGACATTATAAATAAGAACAGTAAACAGTGATATGGTCAAATATTTTACCAATAGCGCCCCACTGCTCGCCATCCGGTAGTACTAAATCCGGATCACCCCGGAAATCCATGCTAGCATATGGATACTCGGCATAAGCCATCTCCTGCCGATCAAACCACCTGAAGAAGGTATCGGAAAACGAAATATGAGACTGACCAGCATGCCTAGACATATGGTCAACTCATCTCTGCATACGTGGTTCGGTAGGAGGAGGTATGTCGAGTGCAATGTACTGCGGCTGCATCAGTGGTATTTTCTCCAAGGCAAAGGCGGTCAAAATAGAACCAAACCCAAAGTTCTTCAACCTCCCGTCCTTTATCTTGGTCAACTGACTCTTCATCACAAGAAGTACTGCATCACACCAGTTGAATATTTTCGGTTGAAGGCATTCCAAGGCATGCTGCATATAGGACCTGTTGGCTACATGAAGAGATGCACTCCCGGCCATCCTACCAAAAGTGAACAGGATAGACCTGAGGGACCTGTCAGCGACGTCTCGGATGATGATCTTGCCGTCTTTACTCGGCTGAGATCCTTCCTTGCAATACTGGCGGACATAATCTCTCACAGAGTCACTCCCTCGGGCCGAACCTGACAAAGAAATGGGGGCACCCCGCCGCGACAAGCCAGTCAAGAAGTAAATGTCTACTGTAGTCAAGGGGATGGATTTTCCCCTAATCTGGAAAACTTGGTTGATAGGATCCCAAGCATCGAGAAAATACTGTAGTAGGTTGATCCGCTGTCTCATGCTATAGATGCGGAAGAACTTCAGCAAACCACAGTTCCGCAACGCGTTCACTGTAACAGGATCATGTAGGGAAATCATGTCCTCTTCTTCATGTTCTCGTTCTCGCCATGTAAGGGTCATTTTGCTCCAATATCTCTACAAAAACAAACAAGAGAGGAGATTAAATTCTAATTTTGATGAGAAACAGGGAAAAATTTCATTAAAAACTGTGCTACATCTTTCCTTTCTGCGCCCAACGCACCTACACATGTGTTATGGGTGCATTGAATGTCAAGTCACCTTCATGATGACCCACAATCAGCGCAGGTTTCGATAGGCCTAGGGTGCATTGATGGCAGAACGCACCCATCAAACCCCAGGGGCTCAAAAAAGCAGGAACTGAAACACAAAATGCAGAAAAGAAACCATGAAATGAAAGAGCTCAGGTTTAGCTCCTACCTGGTCCAGACGGCACCGAGAATCGTCCACAGAATCTCCCGAAATCAGCTAATGAAAATCAAGGGGGAAGAGGCACCTCCAAAACTCCAACAAACCAAGTTCAAATGAAATGGTAAAATGAGAGGTAAAAAACACTTTTTAATTGCTTTTTACGTAGTTCAAAGTAAAATATTAGCGTTTTAATCTCATTTCCAAGCAAATGTTGTCCATTTCTAACTAGTTTGATGTAGCAATTGAAGATACAGTACTATCTTTGAAAAGCAAAGCTATTTATGGTAAAAATCAAAACAAGACCATCTTATTGAGCAGTTTTAGCACATAGTTCATGCTCGTTAAAAAATAAACATAAGATCGAGCAAGTGTTTCAACCCACGTTTAAGCTCATTAAAAAATGAACTATCCTCCGGTAAATAACCACCGTGAATGTAACATTATCAGCCATTAAAGCCTTGGTCGTGTTTGCACCGTCACCTCCACTTTTCCATTGGCCGATCATTCACCCCCATATGATTGTTTACCCATTTTGAGGAACAGCTGCGAAGAGTGATTTCACTAGCCATCCTTGTGACACTGCAGTGCTTGGAAAATTCCAACCCTTACCTGGAATCAGCTGCTACCCATTTTATCACTCGTTCCTCAAAAGACGAGTCTTCTTTAAGATCTTTTCATTTGACTCATAAAATATAAAAAGATTGCCGAGTTTTGGCCTTCCAACTCGTTAAAGCGACAGGAAGAGCTATCCCTCCTCTAGATTTTAATCTTTTTGGACCTGAGGGATTATTGCACAAAAAGATCGAGCACTTGTTTTGTTCGGCTCGTTAAAACTATCGAAAATTCATCCCTTCTGTATTGTTTTATACTTTTTTGGACCTAAGGGATTAGATGACGAAAAAGGACTTTCGGAGTTAACTTTACGTACCTTTTCAGACTCTCTAAAAATGAAAAGGACCGAGTTATCTTTGTCGTTAGACTCGTTAAAAAGATTAATAGCGACAAACTTGTCTTTAGACGAGAATGAGTTTCACTATCGCTAGGCTCGTTAAAACATAGTGATGGGTTTGCCCGAAGGGAAAATTATAGAACAAGCATATGTTATCCTCCTCAAGCTTGACAAAAATAAAGAGGTACTGGTCAGCAATGACTGGGGAAAAATTGGGAAGAAACTCAAAGAACCTTTATTGGTAGCAAGTCGCTCTTGAACATGACACTTCCACTTCGTGCCTGAGTCGGGTTGGGTTGTTTCATTCACCGGTCACATCACCTTGGTCTCACCATACCATCCACCTTTGGGGTAAATGCTACCAATCCATCATATAAGTGTCGCCGATATGTTCAAGAGAAGTCATCCAGAGAAGTCAACCGTGTCCCATCCACTACCATACATTATACTTCATTCTTTCATGACCGCCACCCTGAACCATATATCATCAGATCGTTTTCACCTCCATCAAAATCATTCGCTCCGTTCCATGTCATTGATGTGGGATTCATTAAGGCCCTCCTTTGACGGATCGCTTCTTGTCGACATCAACTCATTATCCAAGAAGTTGATCTAGGAACACCCGCTTCAGTACTTTGAAGCTTGCATGCCTCAATGGCAAGTTTCTCACTTCCAGCGACAGGTATACATCAATGACCTTCGACCGAAAGATTTTGCGTGGTGTTCGACGCCAAGTCCTTTATTCACACCACGTGAATTGTACTCCAGTACCTTGAGGGTCATTATCATTATCGGTGATTCCTCTCGCGCTTGTTAACAGTTTACATCATTGACTGGTAATCAAGCGATGTCTTTCCATGTTCGACTTCAAAACATTTCTCACATGGATCGACTTGTACTTAGAGTGAAGATCGGACGAGATTGAAGACCCCGGATCTAGTTTCATCCATCCAGGCTGCGATATATATTCAGGAAAAATAAAGACATTGACATGTACATCATTGTAGAACAGATAATCATCCTACCAAAAGGATGATGATTTCATCAGAATCATCAGTCTACCATCAGACGATTGTCTGTCCTATGTACATAAAATTAATTTATGAAGCTGAGCATGGGAATGCCCGCCTCAGCTAGATCATGAAAACAGTATGAAAAATAATGTATTGTATTGTATCTCATTACAGGTCTCCTCCCAGCATTGAATGAACTTCGGATCCTCCTAATAAAGCATTTCACCCGATAAACGGCCTCATACTTTAGGGGGCAACTGTTATAGAAATTTTTGTGCCTTACAACTTTGAGCATGAAATGTCCATAATCCAAGGGATCCAAAGTCCCTAAAGATGTTGTTACAGCTCCTAAAGGAACAAGGTCAACCAATGACAGCTTCTCCCAGAATTTCTCCACCAAAAACCACTCAGAACTAGTCAAATCAGGATCAATTCAGAAGCTCCACTAGCTGCCTGCGTTGCAAAGCACCCAAATACACTGGCTAGGTGCATTGCAACGCACTTGAATGCACTACCCAGGTGCGTTGAGCGGGAAATGACAAGTGGCAGAGTCATTCAACGAAGTGGAAAGGCCATGGAAGCTTCCAGAATCTTCTCCAATGACACTTGCCTCACTGAATTCGACCAAGTGATGAGTAAGAGGCTCTCAGTCTCCAAGTGGAAGCAAGAATTGACAGAGAGAAGCCACAAGTCAAAGCATAAGCTGACTCATCCTCTCTTCTTACATCTATATATGGATCCCTCATCCCAGAGATCCAAGAGGCTGGAATTTTGTACTCTGCAGAGAATTGTTGTTGGTTTGAGATTGAGATTAGTACACTGGGTGATTTATGCTTTGTTGGAGGAGAGGAAGGGATTCCTTTGCTGGGAGGTAGATGCTGGATAGGGACTCACTTGGTTGTATCTCCTCTTGGAATTTCTTATCATATCAATAAAATTATTTGAGTTTCTCCTACATGCTGTGTATCAATGATGTTTTGTTATATGTGCATGTTTAGCTTAATATGATCCTGAGCTTTTTATGAATGTATATCTATATCTTCATGTAGTTTCTATCTCTTGTGATCTTGCAGGAATTCGGTGAAGCTGGGCCGGTGAGGGAGCAGGGAGCTGGGATCTATTGAAGAGAGGAGTGATTGGATCAACAAACTAGCGAAAGACACAGGTTAGTTACATCCTTTCTCCTCATTTACATTTCATAAAGAAGAATACTCAAGTAGTTTTCCTTGTTTGTTGCTAAGGCACTATCACACCTTAGAGTGGGATAGGGGCGTTCTGAATAGATACTTTTCCCAACAACAAGAGGTAAGAAATATACCTAATTATGATGGACTGAATGAGGTAGATATATTTTTGGATGCATTTGAAAGAGAGGTGCTAGAAAAGCAATGCTTCCAGGCATTGGACTGGGCATTGCGTGCTACGCTCGCAAGATTGTGGGGTACGCACAAGGGAAGTTTTGATGATTGGCGCGAATGTAGGAGGATGATGCAAGCATGATTTAGGAAGCCTAAGATGCAACTGATAGACAAGTACGATGGGCAGAATGATCCACATGCGCATCTAGCCAAATGGACGTAGGCCTATGGAGAAAAGCCACAACCTGAGTGGGTTCACCTATTCTGTCATACCTTGGATGTTATCCCAATGAATTGGTATATAGAAATAGAGCTCCATCATGGGAAAAGTGAATGGGATATCCTGCGAAGGATTCATGATGACATTTAGTTTTGAGGATGGGTTTGATGGTATTGATGAAGCACTACAAGAGGTGAAAGAAACCATCTTTAGGATACCATAGGATCCTTTAGACCTGACACAGCCTGAATGGGCTACTCAGCTGAGTCGTGCGCTGGAATGTTATAATGTAATTGCTGAAGAGGAGGATGAAGATCTATAGAAGATTAGCATTCCAGAAACAACAGGCCACCGTGAGGTTCAAGGACCATAGATTGAGAACCCTGATATAACCGCGGCGGTGAGAACTAGATAGGTGAACATTAGTACGGAGGCAGAACCCAAATTTGTGAAGATTGGAGACTACTGGGACGATGCGAAGGTGGATAAGGTCAGTGAATTACTCTACAAATATTTTGACTTATTCCCTACCAAGTTTACAGATTTGAAAGGAATAATCAGAGATCTAGGAGTGATGAAGATAATGTTAAAACCCGATGCGAAGCCAATTAAGCAAAGGCCTTACCACCTGAATCTGAAATACAAGGAAAAGGTCCACGTAGAGCTAGACAAAATGTTAACAGTAGGCATCAATGAGCCTATGGAGGAATCCGATTGGGTAAGCCCAAAGGTGGTGCAAGAGAAGAAGCAGAAGGATGAGATAAGGATATGTGTGGATCTTAGAAAACTGAATGACGCTTGTGTGCATGATCCTTTCCCAACTCTGTTCATGGATGAAGTGTTAGACAATGTAGGTGGACAGGAAGCATACTCCTTTACTGATGGGTTCTCTAGGTACCACCAAATCAAAATCATGCCGGAGGATAGGAGCAAGACAACCTTCACGACTAAGTGGGGTTGTTTTCAATACATTGTAATGCCATTTGGGTTCAAGAACAAGCCTGCTATCTTTTCGTGTGTGGTTGTCACGACATTCAAGGAATTTATTCATAAGTTTCTGGAGGTCTACTTTGATGACTGGACTATCTTTGGGTTGGTTAAGCACCCTGTAGCGAGCTTGCGCTTGATGCTGGATACCTGTCAAAGATACCAGATCGTGCTCAACCTCAAGAAGTGTCTATTTTGCATTCCTTTTGGGAACCTATTGGGGCATGTGATTTGTAGACAAGGGCTGATGGTAGAACCTATGAAGATTGTGGTGATTCTAAACTTGGAAGTGCCAAGGAGTGTGAAACAACTATGTGATACTCTAGGACATACGAGATATTACAGGAAGTTTATCAAAGGCTATATGCCTAGATCACCACATGTTAAGTTATGGTATGTTCTATGCTTATAACAGTTTACTTCTTTTTCTTATTATATTCCACATATTAGCAATCACATGTACATAAAGTAAAGTGCATATAGAACATTAAACGATCGACAGAAAACAAGCCAAGACAAGAGACACAAGTTGTGGTGGCTAGCCAGGGACAAACCCCATAATGTGTGGGGAAAACCTTTGATCAAATATTCTTTTATCTTCAATAATTCAGTAGAGAGAAATAGTACAATAAATCTGATTCATATCACTAGTAGCAAACCCTAGATCAACAGCATCAACATTAGCGGCTTCATTATCAAACTAGGGCAGACGATATCTCACAAACCGACTGTCGGATTGACTTCATTCCACCACCAAAAGTTGAGGCTTCCAGAGGAGGTTTAGATGAACCTACAACACAGTTCAGATGAGGAGATATTCTAGGCCACGCAGGTCAATCTTTACTTCTGTAGTTGCAATTTCAGTTTCAGCAGTTTCTGGCTTCAAACTAGGGCAGTCGATATCTTGCAAACCATTCGTCGGATTGACTTCATTCCACCACCAAAAGTTGGGGCTTTAAGAGGAGGTTCAGATGAACCTACATTACAATTCAGATGAGGAGATATTCTAGGCCACGTAGGTCAATCTTTACTTCTGCAGTTGCAGCTTCAGTTTTAGCAGTTTCTGGCTTCAAACTAGGGCAGTCGATATCTTGTGAACTGTTTGTCGGATTGAATTCATTCCACCACCAAAAGTTGCGGCTTTCAAAGGAGGTTCAGATGAAACTACAGTGTAGTTCAGATGAGGAGATATTCTAAGCCACGGAGGTCAATCTTTAGATCTGCAGTTGCAGCTTCAGGTTCAACAGCTTCCGGCTTCACATGTGTGAGAGAGAGACCCATTTTTGCGCAGTAGAGAAGAGACTCATTTCTGCGCAGTAGAGAGAGAGAGATGTGATGAGAAGAGTGAGTGAAATTGAGGAAAAGTCCTCTTATATTTATACACAACGTTGGTGTTTGAATAGATTCGACTGTTGGGCTTCTGAGCCTACATGAGTTGTAGGTCGGCTTGATAATAATTCCATAATCAAAATAAATTCATATCCCCATGAATACTTATCAGAATTGGATGATCTTTATATCAATCCTACACCTCTCGACAAGAGGAATCTAATAAAAATATTATCAGCCATGAATAAGATGACCCACATGAGGTTTTGCCCTGGTTGCCAATTTTAATACTCCCTCTCAACCAGGGAGAACTTCATCTGCAATCTATCTATCAGTCATTACTATTCATCCATCAAATGCACTACCCTGTACAACCTGACCCTTGCCCTGCTCTACTCTATTCTGCTTGTTCTGCTTTGTCTTGTTCTGCCCTGTACTGATCGGTACTGTTTTGCTCTGTTCTGCTCTGCTCTTGCATTGTTTTGTTCTGCTCTGCATTTGTCCGAATTATGAAGAAGAAGAAATGATCGAGGATGTATCATACTGAATCAAAGTCAGTCTCAGAGTATGTACCACTGGTCCCAGACCAGTGTCAACCAACCTGAAGTTAGTGTCATAGTGAGTACAACTCCACTGGTCCTAGACCAGTATCATCCTCCACTAACTCGAAGTCAGTCTCGGAGTGCATACCACTGGTCCTAGACCAGTCTCAGCCAACCCAAAGTCAGCTTCATAGTAAGTACCACTCCTACCACTGGTCCCAGACCAGTATCGTAGTCTTAGAGAGTGTACCACTAGTCCCAGACCAGTCTCAACCGACTCGAAGTCAGCATCATAGTATGTACCACTCTCACTGGTCCCAGACCAGTACTGCACTGACATGAAGTCAGTCTCGGAGTATGTACCACTGGTCCCAGACCAGTCTCAACTGACTCGAAGTCAGCGTCATAGTATGGTACAACTCTTACCACTGGTCCCAGACCAGTATCATTGATCCCAGATCAATGGAGGTCATCCTAGCGTAGGGAGTACGGTAAATACAACAATGCGTCCATCGGTACTACTATGGTCCCTAACTTCATTTCCCTAGTCATTGATCAGATGAGAGGTACTTCCCATGAGTCCCAGACTACATGGGTAGGATGCCTTGACAGGAGAAATAATCAATCCCGTCCTCATAGGAGAACACATCAATCCTGCTACAATCGCCATGGAGAACACATCAATCCAGGCTGTCATGGAGAACACATCAATCCAGGCCTCATAGGAGAACACATCAATCCAGGCCTCACAGGAGAACTAATCATCCTGCTACACAGGAGAGTGAATCATCTTGTTCCACAAGAGAGCGAATCATCTTGTCCCACAAGAGAGCGAATCATCGTGTTCCAGTGCACACCACCAGGGGAGGGTGAGTCACCCTGTGGTCGTATGTTGCTCCAGTAAGAACCACAAGCCCTCAGAGCTCGTAGAGCTCAATGTATGAAACATGCAGGACCCTTGTACAAGGGTTTCTTGACGACTCCAAGTCATTTGGGAAAATAACATATTAGATCTTTCCTCGGGGCTTTGACAAGGTGTATCGACTTGTACATCATCTTAATGTTGTGGAGCGTCATTTATCATCAAATTACCATATCCCAGATGATGTCTATCTGCTGGAGTAATTGACGAATACATGATTCCTCAATAATCGAATCCCACCTCTGGTGGTTACAGAGAATCATAGTGGTATCCAATGTAAATCCAAACAGCTCACTGAAGAGCTTTTGCAACCAGACTGCCTCACACAAGGTCATGCTAGCAAAAATATATTCTGCTTCGGTGGTGTTCAAAGCCACATAATTCTGCTTCTTGCTCATCCAGCATATCGAAGCAGATCCCAAGGTGAAACAACACCCGAAAGTGCTCTTACGGTCCACCACACTGCCTGCCCAATCAGCATCAATATACCCAAGTAGTCTCACATCTTCGGTAGTGTATCTTAACCCATTGTACCACGAAGATATCTCAGAAGATTCTTGGCATCAATCCAGTGAGGCTCAACCAAATATGAGCTCACAATGCTAACTTCAAAACATATGTTCAGATGGAGGTTCACCAAGAACATCAATGCGAATGAGTTTATGAAACTTAGAGGCATTTCCCAAATCTGGTCCGACATCACTACCATATAACTTCTAAAAGTTAAGATCCTAGAGGTAGTCACAGGCTTGCAGTCCATCATACCGAATCTTTCCAATATCTTTACCACATATTTTCCTTTAGATAGGAAAATTTCCCTTGGCTTCTGCCACACTTCAAGTCCTTGTTCCTTCATTTCAAATTTAGAATCCAAGTCCCTCTTACATTTGTGAATGTGAGGGTTCGTACCTGTTAGAAAGAGGTCATCCACATACAGCACCAGTATGAGAGGCTTGTCATCTTCAACCTTAAAGTAAAGGTTAGGATCAGCTTCACTCCTAGTGAATCCCAACTTCATCCAGTAGCTATCAATCCTCTCATACCATGCTAGGGGTGCTTACATCAGCCCATAGAGAGCCTTCTTCAACTTGTATACATGAGATTTTCAATCATAAATATCAAATCCTTTACGTTGCTCCACATAGACCTCTTCTTTGATCGAACCATGCAAGAACGTGGTCTTGACATCCATTTGATGTAGGTTCCATCCTTTTGAAGTGGCAAGGGCTATGATCGAGCAGATGGTCGTATATTTGGCAATAGGTGCAAATATCACATCATAGTCTATACCTTCCTTCTGGGAGAAACCACAAGCAACAAAACGAGCCTTATACTTTTCCATACTTCCATCTGCTGCATGCTTTATCTTGTAAAGCCATTTGGAAGTAACAACTATCTTGTCCTGGGGTTTGGGAACTACTTCCCAGACATCATTCTTCATAATAAACTCATATTCTTCGATCATAGCATCCTTCCATACTTGAATCTTGACGACATCTGAGAATGATGAAGGCTTATTTTGTATGATCGTGCTCATGATGGTTAGGTATCCCTGATACCTATTAGGTTTCTTGCTTTCACGAAAGGTTCCTCAGGGTGCAACATGTTCTTCAGCATCATCAAGTAGCCCCCTAAGCCATGAAGGCCTCTTCCTAAAAGAGGAAGGCTCATGTGGAGGAGGATCAATCGGATCCATGGGTTCTTCTACATCAGGCATTGATTCATCATCCTTTTCTTTTGGTTCCCTGGTGTCAGCTTCTTGAGAGCTCCTCAAAGTCGGAAGATTGTTCACCTTGCTGAGAGCCATATCTTCGTCAAAGGTGACATCATGAATAATTACGACTTCTCATTGACTGGCTACATAGATTCTATAGCCTTTAGTATTTTCACCATAGCCCACAAAAATTCCCTTCTTTTCAGATGCACCCAATTTATTTCTTTTCTCTTTCGGCACATGAAAATATATAGGGCTTCGAAAAATTCTAAAATGAGAAACATTAGGTTTCTTACCGGTGAACTTTTCTTCAGAAGTCTTGGAACCCAATGCTTGACGAGGGCATCGATTTTGTACATATACGGCAGTGTTTGTAGTTTCAGAACATAGAAACTTCGGAAGTCTTTGATCATGTAGCATGGCTTGGACAACTTCCACAATCATGCGGTTCTTCCTTCCCGCCACACCATTCCGCTCAGGAGTACGTGGTGTAGTAGTCTCCCTCTTAATGCCAGCCTCAGATATGCCTGAGTGAACCAACTGTAATATATTGGAGGTCTTGCTTGGCTTGAGGGGAATGGTCCCCTTTTGATCTTTCCTTCGGTACATCCCAAACATACACCTTCTTTCTCTACTTGGAATTTGAGCATCCCTGTTACCATCTATCTTACATCGGGTAGAGATTTGTAATGAATGTGGGCAAACCTCCGATGCCAATGTTCGGACTAAAGAGTTGTGTCACAAGACATGACACCTAGCGGACTTCCATCAACTTGATATAACACTAAACCCAAGAGTAAAGGCATCTTTAACACAATTTTTCCATATACATACCTTACCATTGCTGAAGGCTACCTTGTAGCCTTTGTCTTCCATTACCGAGATGGACACTAGGTTCTTTTTGAGGTCAGGTGCATTTAATACATCCTGGACTTTCTAGCCTTCTTGAATGGTTGTCCTCTTCCTCGATCCCTAGCTCTCCTCTTACCTTTGTTGTTGAATTTGTCATTCCTTTGATTTGCCATCAGAGGGATTTTGATCATCGTCCTGGTGTGAGTCCTTTCTATCAGGGCACTCCCTTGGATAATGACCTGCTTTATCGCAGATGTAACATCATCCTTTTCTTCCACCCTTAGGTCCAACCTTTCCTTTTGATTTAGTCCCAAAATTATTTCTTTTCTTAGCATGAGAAGAAAAGGCAGCAGGAGGACCTTTAGGCATGGGCATTTCTTGCACTTCTTCCCTTGTTTCTTCTAGAATGCATCTAGCCATTAATTCCTTGAAACAAAGAATTACATTATTGTTCAGAAGAGTAGTCCTAGACACATACCATTCAAATGGTAATCCTCCAAGAGTCGTGAGTGCCATTTCCTTGTCAGTAATAGTCTCCCCAATAGATAGGAGATCGTTCTTGATTTCAGTGATCTTTAAGAAGTATGCTTGCATACTCTCATCTTTACTCTTCTTAATTTCTTTCATCTTATTTCTAAGAAATAAAACTTGATTTGCATCATTTACTTTAAATAAGCTCACCAGTCTATCGTATACTTCCTTGGAGGTGTCCAGTTCAGAGATGTAGGCCACTAAGTGCTTGTCGATAGAGTCTCGGATGATCTACTTTGTTTTGATTTCTCCATTTTTCCATTTGTTCCAGGCAACAAAGGATGCATTTGATGGAGGCTCAACAATATTGCCTCTTACATGGTCCAACACTCCTTGATATTCTAGGGTTAGATTGATAGACATCTTCCATTTGTGATAGTCAGATTTCTTACAAAGCTTGCCTTCGGCAGAGTGTTGAGGACCCCATAGTTCTTTTAGGATAGCCTTGCCAATCTTTTCTTCGGTGATTGCTCTTGCTCTTGCTCGGGCTTTGTCTTCACCTCAGATCTGATACCATGTTAAGTTATGGTATGTTCTATGTGATGAGCCCCAATTTTGGTACAATTTGGGCCCATTTTCGCCTATTCTACTTGCTCAAACCATTCATTTTTATTGCTTATGCATGCATTTCTTAGTTTATTCATGTTGTTTGTAGGAAGAAGGGTAGGCACTCTCTCTACGTGACTGATGCATGTTGATTCCAGGTTTTGGCATTAAAAGGGAGCAAAAGACAACGAAAAAGGAGTTAAGGAGACAACGAGGTGGCACTGCGGGTTTTGGGAGAGGATGTCCACGGTTCTAGGGACATCCCTCGTGATTCCCATCAAGAACTCCGAGCTCTAAATCCATCTCCCCTCCGAGCTTAAAAAAGGCCAGCTGTTCTACAGGAACAACAGTTATAAACTGCTCTACAGGAACAACAATTATGTCCATCCTACAGGATCAGCAGTTAAACTCTAGTTGGACAGCCGAGCTCCTAAAATGTAGGACACTTGTTGGATCATCGTTTTTGTATAAGTATGAAGGCTTTAGCCTTAGATAGGTTGTTGAAACTCTCGTATTGCTATTGTAATTTTGGAGCACAGTTCAGTTTTCGTTCCTTTTTGTAAGCCAATTTGGCATGATATCAGTTATGAATAAAGAAGGCAGTTTGTGATCTAGTTCTGAGTTTTTCTTAAGGAGACTATAGCTCTCAGGTTAGGGCCCAACCTGAGAGCCATAGATCCCCTCTGCTGTAGTGTTGTTTCCATTTCCTTTCAGCACTGTGAGCTTTCCATTTACACATGCAATTCGAATTACAGGTTGATGAGTTGGTCTTTTTCATGAAGTAGATAGGAGTTTGCTTATAGTGAATTTGTTTCCATTTGCTTAGTGTAGCAGAGGATAAATATAATCGATTGGAGCTCCAACAAAAAGGTTGTTAAGGCTCGCTGCCGTCTCATCTAGGATTGGAGTGAAGTCCATGATTAACCACCAAAAATACGCATTTCTTGATTCCATGATTGCTGCCAACATAGACACGTTAAGTTAGATGATTTTACATGATTCACACAGGCACCACACTTCCTTACCACAGCTCCATGCACGTTCTCTTTCACCTTTCGATTGCTGCTCATTGAATTTACAAGCACAAGTAGTTTAGGTTGATGCATTTTTGGTTAAGTAACAATCATAATCATTTGTTTCACTTACACTGCTCTCTCTCTCTCGTTCCATCACTTTGTCCTCCATATTGATCACGCATGCAGACATCTCTTTGACCCCTGCTCCGCTCTGTTACCTCACCAAGTATTTCATTCCTCACGTGTTCCCATTCTCTAGCCTTTCGTTGACATAGCCCTTCACCTTCCATCCTCCTCCCTACACTCACTTCCCATCCTAATCTGTCACTTCTACAGCCATCACCAGCCTCATCCCTACCTTACACATCTCCCTCTACCATTTCATCATCCCTCCATCACTCCAAACACTCACGGTAGGTCATCCTGTAGCCATTTATAGACATCCTGTAGAAAACAGAGTATCCTGTAGGATTCTCCACAGCCATCCTGTAGGAGGCCACTCTCTCGGTTGCTGAGCATCTGAATGCGAGGAACCTCTGTGGATGGGTGCTAAGGATCCCTAGGGACCTCTCCTAGCCTCCCCAACCTATCCCACGCTTTCCTTCCTTCTCCATCCCATCTGCACAACCAAACCCTAGTTAGCTCAAGATCACCATCATCACACACACACTTAAAAGAAAATACAAAAACATAACTTTCATGATGCAAGTAGTTTAGAATGATGCATTTTCATTTATCAGAGGTAGTGACAGCATTGGTAGAAGTTGCATTTACATTCCATGCATTGTAGAGGTCAGACTAGTCAAATTAGGGTTTCCTAGGTTTACATGCTTCGATTTGCCTTCAGTTCATTTTTGTCAAGTAGAATAGCTTTCCTTTGAGATTAGCTTTCGTCCATCAATTAGCAAGCTTCTTCTGAGAACCTATAGAAGTTGGCTTGAGCCCTAGCGGACTTGTGCCAGCTGACCAAGTGACAGCTGCGACAAGAGCTAGTACTTGTGCATATAGCACCGTCGCTTCCAAGTTTGTACGAACTACCGGTTTGATAAAATGAGAGACAGGAAGCCCCAGGAGTTGTAGCATTATTTCTACAATACTGGAGCTCACCATCTTTTTGGTGCCGTTGTCGGGGGAGCGTCAGAGTATTAGTAATTGTTGTTTTTCTTCTACTTCCATACTCTTACTTCTGCTCAGTAGTTTACTTCATTTCCCTTTTTGCAAAAGTAGCTTAGCATTTCTTGCTTTCCTAGATTAGCATTTCCTGCATTCCTAGATTAATATTTCCTGCTTTCCTAGATTAATATTTCCTGTTTTCCTAGATTAGCTTTCCAATTTTGCAATTTCATTTGAGCAATATAGTTAGTTGTAGGTCACTTTGTTTCAGTTTTGCAGGTACCAAAGAAAAAAAGCAAAAGCACTCAAAACAAAAGAAAAAAAAAAAGTCCTTTCCATTTCATGCCTCGTAGGAACCGTGATAGATCAGGCAAATTCCTACCAAACACCCCCACCACATCACTGAGTCACCCTTCACTCTTCTTTGGTGACCGTGACCTAGAGGAACCTATAGGTGAACATCCGAAGATACATCAAGACCCTATAGAAGAAGAAGAGTTAGAGACCACTCCATCTGTAGCCATGGCTGATAATAGGAGAGAAGATGAGAGAATAGAAGGAGCTTTCCCCATCCGAGAGACCAATGGAGAGATGAGAATGAAAAACATTAGCCCCTCTGCTTTGCCTCACTTCCATGGATTGACCACTAAGGATCCTGATACCTTCTTATTTGAGTTTGCTGTTCTTTGTAGAACCTATGACTATACTGAAGATGAGCAAAAGCTGAAGCTTTTCCCTTCCACCCTTAAGGATGCAGCCCTACGCTGGTTCATGGGATTACCTGGGAATAGCATAGCTACTTGGGCTCAGATGCAACAAATCTTCAATACTAAGTATAGGGATTATTGTAGGTCCAAGGAAACTAAGGGAGAGATCTTTCGAATGACCATGGGGAATGATGAGTCCTTAGAGGATTATGAGGAGAGGTTCCAACTTAGTTATAAACGGGCCAGGTGCACACTTGACCCTGAATCCCTCAAGTTGGTTCTACTCCGAGGAGTCCCTGAAGATCTCTTAGACACCCTTCACATGTTAGCTGGGGGGGACATTTACCAACTGCCTTATGAGGACATCAAGACTGTGTTCCGAAATCATTCTAGGGCAGCTAGGAAAAGAGGTAGAGGAAATCTCCTCTCCACTGGTGTCCCCTTCTCCAAACATGAGTTTACAAACCAATTAGAAGATCTTAAGAGTGAGGTGAGACAGACCATTGCCATGCAGCTGGACACATTCAGGATCCAGCAGAAGAAAGAAGAAGCTGAGAGAGCCTTGGCTATCTTCTGTCCTAGGTGCACCAGAAGACACCCTAAGAACGAATGCCCATTGCATTCGGTTGAAGTGTGTTTTGTTTGTGAGGAAGACCATCCTACCAATTAGTGTCCCACCTTACCTGGGTTTAAAGCCATGTACCAAGGGACTGAAGCCCCCACTGAACCTCTCTACTTCATCAATCAAAGGAGGCCTCAAGGATCTAGACCTTATCAGCAGGGGATGCAAGGGGCATCTCAAGCCTATTACAACCCCAACCAATCGACTCCTATGCCTTCCTGGGGTCCCCCTACTCATTCTTCTTGGTCCATGCCTCCTTCATGGTCTTATCCACCTCAGTATCCTACTCAACCTCCCTCTCATCCATATCACTCACATACCCAGTTGCAGCCTCAATGGAGTGCTCCTCAGTCGGGGTGGAGGCCCCAATACAACACTCCTCCTGCCATTTTGCCTCCACCACCAGTCCAACCTCAGACTTTACCTCCTGCTCCTCCTAGGCAACCTCAGATGCCTGCTCAACCGAACCCGAACCCCAACAATAGACAGGCTCAGCAGGTATATACTGGGGAGACCTCCTGCCCTACCTATGTTGTGGAGATCTAGGAGATCAATCTTAGATCTGGAAAGACTCTTCTAGATCGCCAACCTCCTCCCCCAGAGGATGAGGAAAACCATCAGGAGAGTGAACCAAAGCCTATTCCACCCTTTCCTGAGAGACTAACAGCCACCACACAACCTAACCCAGAAGAAGATGAGCTTTTGGGTGAGCTCAAGCAGTTGTGTGTAAAAATCCCACTTCTCCAAGCCATCAAGGATGTGCCTATATATAACAAGCTGGTTAAGGAGAAGTGTTTCAAACACCCAGGCAGACGGAAGAAAGATGCCTCAACTATCAATGTCATAGGACAACTGTCTGACCTTATGCTAGGACAAGTCATCTGCCCAAAGTACCTAGATCCTGGAAGCCCTGTAGTAGATGTTCACATCAATGGCACCATTATCCCCCACACCTTGATTGATCTGGGGGCAGCCATCAATGTGATGACCAGAGATACCATGCTTAAACTCAATCTTCAGGGTTCCTTGAGGAAGACCTCGACAGTACTGCAATTAGCAGATCGCTCCACTGTGACTCCCGAAGGGATTGTGGAGGATGTCTTGGTCTCTATTGATTCTTGGGAATACCCTGCAGACTTCCTGGTTCTGCAACCAAAGGCCAAGCTTACTGGATACCCTCTCATCTTGGGAAGGCCTTGGTTAGCTACTGCAGATGCTTACATAAGTTGTCGGGCAGGAAACATGACCATCAAGAATGGTCCCATGTCCAAGCAACTTGTCCTATACCCTCCTGCCCAACCTTCTTTAGAGCATGATTTACCACTCTGGTTGGAAGAAGGAGAAGAAGACGAGGTGTATTCAGCACCTCTGTGTACCATAGAAGCCAATAGAAGAGACCCTCCTACCGAGGATGATCTGATTGAGACCCTGATCCAGAATCCACCTTCTAGTGCACTATCTTTAGAGAAGTTGGTGGAGGATGCCCAAGCTAGCACCTCAGTGGACCTCTGTACAACCGACCCTGTCACTCCCAGAATCAAAAGTGTGGAGTTTGGCCCTGAGAGAGCATTAAAGATCAGCTCCTCCCTCTCTCCTTCCCAGGAGAAGGAGTTGTGTAGCCTATTGGCCAGCCACTTAGATGACTTTGCTTGGAGCTATAAGGAGATGAAAGGAGTCCATCCCTCAGTCTGTACCCATCATATATACATCAAAGAGGATTGTAAACCAGTTAGGCAACCCCAGAGGATGATGAATCCAGCCCTCAAGGACATTGTCAAGGAAGAGTTGCAAAAACTGTTGGATGCCGGATTCATCTACCCCATCTCAGATAGTGAATGGGTGTCCCCTCTAGTGTTGGTTCCCAAGAAGAATGGGAAGTGGAGGATCTGTGTAGATTACCGTGAGCTGAACAAAGCTACCAAGAAAGACCATTTACCCCTACCCTTCATAGATCAAGTGTTGGATGGACTGGCAGGAAAGAAGTTCTTCTCTTTCCTGGATGGGTTTAGCGGGTACAATCAAATCCAAATCAGCCCGGAAGACCAAGATAAGACCACCTTCACCTGTCCTTGGGGTACCTTTGCCTACAGAGTCCTTCCCTTTGGGCTATGCAATGATCCTGCTACTTTTCAGAGAGCTGTCTTAAGCATCTTCTCGGAGTTGGTCCATGATGCAGTGGAAATATACATGGATGACTTTACCCCTTATGGGGCCAACTTCCAGGAAGCATTGTCCAACTTGGGAAAGGTCCTCACCAAGTGCACTGAGATGAACTTGTCCCTTAGTCCTGAAAAATGTGAATTCCTAATGACTGAGGGGACCGTGCTAGGCCATACTATTTCTTCCCAAGGATTGCAGGTGGATCCCAACAAAATTGCCCTCATCAAGAGGGTTCCACCTCCTCAAAAAGTAAGGGATGTCCGGAGTTTCTTGGGATTAGCAGGATACTACCGGAGATTCATTAAGGACTTCAGCAAGTTAGCCTCACCATTGTTTGGTCTGTTGGAAAAAGATGTGGAGTTTAAGTGGACTGACGATTGTCAGAAGAGTTTGAATGAGATAAAGGACAAGTTGGTGTCTGCACCAATCTTGAGAGGTCCAAACTGGGCCCTACCTTTCCACATCCACACTGATGCCTCAAACAAAGCCATAGGTGCAGCCTTAGGACAAGTTGAGGAAAAGCTTCCATATGCCATTTACTTTGTTAGCAAAAACTTGTCCAAAGCCGAGCTGAACTACACTGTAACCGAGAAGGAATTCTTAGCTGTGGTCCATGCACTGAACAAGTTCCGTCATTATATTACCGGTTACCAGACTTTTGTACATACTGACCATGCTGCTATTAGATACTTGATGAATAAACCAGATGTGAATGCTCGTATTATTAGATGGTTACTTTTATTGCAATAGTTTGATCTAACCATTGTTGATAAACCAGGGAGAGAAAATGTTGTTGCTGACTTCTTGTCTAGATTGGATTTGTCTGCAGATGAAGATGGGACGGTGGATGATGAGATGCCTGATGAGCATCTGTTTGCTATATCAGTACTCTCTCCATGGTTTGCTGATATAGCAAACTACCTTGTTTCAGCTCAGTTCCCTCCGCACCTCTCTTCAAAAGAGAAGAGAAAAATCATCAGAAAGAGTGCGTCATTTACATGGATTGGGGGCAACCTGTTCAAGCTTGGTCCCGATCAGATCTTAAGGCATTGTGTAAGGGAAGAGGAAGTCTTTGACATCCTCCTCACCTGTCATGATGGGCCTTGTGGAGGACACTTTGCAGCAAAGAGAACTACCTTCAAGATTCTGCAGGCAGGCTACTATTGGCCCACACTGCATCAAGATGTCAGAAGATATGTCAGCCAGTGCGACCAATGCCAAAGAATGGGAAAACCGACCCAAAGGGATGAGATGCCTCTCCAACTTCAAGTGACTCTTGAGCCATTTGAGAAGTGGGGCATGGACTTTGTGGGTCCAATCAATCCCTCTTCGAGGCAAAGATCCTACATCATCGTATGCACTGACTACCTGACGAAGTGGGCAGAGACCAAAGCCATCAAAGCAGCAACAGAAGAAAAAGTGGCCGAGTTCTTGAGAGAGAACATCTTCTATAAGTTTGGCTATCCAAGAGAGCTGGTCACCGATCAAGGGAGCCAGTTCACCTCCCACTTGGTTGAAGATCTCCTAGCTCATCACAAGATCAAGCATAGAACCTCCACTCCCTATCATCCTCAAGCAAATGGGCAGGTGGAGGTCACCAATAGAGCATTAGAGGGGATCTTGACCAAAGTGGTGAGCAGCAACAGAAAGGACTGGGCAGATCGCCTGGTTGAAGCCACCTGGGTTTACAACACCACTTGGAAGACCACCACCGGCTTCACACCTTATGAGCTGGTCTATGGGAAGAAAGCTTTGCTGTCCATTGAGTTTGAGTACAACACTTTGAGGATGGCAGCTCAGCTGGACTTAGATCTCAGCCATGCACAGCAAGAAAGGTTGTTGCAGCTGAATGGACTGGATGAGCACCGCATGCAGGTCCTCCTTCACTCAGAAGTGATTCAACTTCAGAGGAAGGTGTGGCATGACCAACATCTCCATGACAAGCAATTTCAGCCGGGAGATTGGGCTTTGTTGTATGACTCCAGATTCAATGATTTCAAGGGGAAGTTGAGAACCAGATGGCTAGGGCCATATGTAGTGGAGCAGTGCCATGACAATGGATCTGTCCTCATTCGAACCATTGATGAGGAAGCCATTCCCATGCTCGTCAATGGGCACCGATTGAAGATCTACAGGAAGCCTCCCTCAAGACAAGAGTTTATCAGCACTATGGAGAAATCTGTTTTGGTCATAGAGAAGGGTTCTGCCTCCATTTTGGGCATACCCTGAAGAGAAAAGAAAAAAAAAAGAAAAAAAAAAAAAAAAAAAAAAAAAGAAAAAAGGAAAAATTAATAAAGATCCTTGGGTGAAAACCTCTCTGAGGTGCCCAAGGCAGGCAGTAGGGGTGAAAACCTCATTGAGGCGCTCCTATTGTCTTCCAAAAAAAAAAAAAAAAAAAAAGAGAAAGTTTAAGAAAAAAAAAAGATCCTTGAGTGAAAACCTCCCTGAGGCGCTCAGGGCAGGTAGCAAGGGTGAAAACCTCTCTGGGGCGCCCCTGCTATCTTTTCAAAAAAAAAAAAAAAAAAGAGGAAAAAAGAAGAAAAAAAAACAATAAGCACAATAAAAGTTTTGCATGCAGATGTTCTATGGAGGAGAAGAAGCCTCTCCACTCCAAGCCCGGGGCCTTCATCATGCTATCAAAGGATGTCATCAACACCTCCTCCAAGAATGACAATGTTTTTCAAGGTATGTGCAATTTTCATCATGATTTGGATCTTCTACAAGAAGATACAGTTTTCTACAGGAACAGACAGTCTTCCTACAGGAAGACGCAGATCTTCTACAGGAAAGTGCAAAATTTCTACAGGAAGCTCTGTGTTCTACAGGAAACTTCCTGTAGAAGGTTGCGACGGCCGAAATGTGTTTCAAATGAAGATCTAGCGACTGAGGAATGGATTGAATGCATGCATGCCACTGATGGCACCCCTGAACATTGCTATTATCTTGCTCGACCATCCTCGTCGCCATGCAAACAAGATCCCTACAGCAGCACAACAAAGCAATGAGTTCTCGTGGAAAAAACATCTGTCAAAGAAAAACCAAGCACCAAGAGCCATACCACATCCACGTTATGCATCAGAAGCGTTGGCGTCGTGATCGAGAAGCCAGAACCGCCAGCATGCAGCATGCACCCAAGGAGGTGAGACTGTTGCAAGGCTCCCGCGGGAATGCTGTAGCAGTCAAACCTGCAGAAGTGGATGCCATTTATCGCCCAGCCATCTGCAAGAAAAAAAGGCACATGCAACCAGAACGTCCACCACAGCGCCAGCATCCCGTGACCACGAGCCTCCAGACTGTGTAAGCTACATGCAGCAGGTAGATCCGTCGTCCAAAAACCTGAAATCATATGCGGACGCGCGCAGGTAAGTGTTCTAATCCTTCTCTCCATCAAATCGCATGGATATTACTTTGATTTGTTTTGCATGGCATAAAGGTGAATGGTTGAGTGGCCGTAAGGCCAGTTGACTGGCCACATCGGCTAGTAAAGGGATAGTAGGATGATGAGGTGGCAGCCACAACAAAGGACACACGCAGCACGCACGTGAAGATCAGTCCCGTCAACCGTGAAACGAGTCTAACCGAAAAGGGCGGCGGCAGATCTGTGGGAATGAATGCGGCAGCAAGCGAATGTGCAGGCGGATGATGGGTGACGTCACCCAACGGTCCGGCGGGGCCAACTCACCCCCCGCGCCACGAGCTGCGCCGATTCAAAATCTAATCGGCTCGATTAAACGTGTATATCCATCAACTTCACTTCAAGACTCGAGTAGCTCCTCTGATTACCTCTGCATGTTGATACGCCAAGCTCTCGGCTACCTGAACGCTGGTAAGGCACCTCTCGACTGCTGTCCAACTATAGCTCCCTCCGAAGTCTGCGCACTGCTCCTACAGGAACAGTTTCTACAGGAAGCAGTATCTACAGGAAAGCAGTATCTACAGGAAGGTGAAGTCTTCACGTGAAAAAGGTGGCGGAAAAGAGGTAACCCTAAAACTCCTTCCGCAATTGGTTTTCAAAGGTGGCAAGGTCATTATTCACAGTCTGGTCATAAAAGATATTGGATTACCGTGCCTATACTATCGCTTCTACAGGATAGCAGTATAATTCGACTGTGGTTTTGTGAATTCATTGCATGCTCTGTCTATAAGACCGAATTTCCTTTGTATCTACCGCCTTTTGTCAATACCACTGTGTTCGTCATGCCTGGTGGGTTTATCAGGCGAGAACCCACAGATTCCGCCAAATTAAGGAGAAACCCGGCAGTGGTTGAGCTCTTCACTAGAGCACAATGGTTGCCTTTTTGTGATAAGCTACAAGGCTACGATGATGAAGTAGCCGAGGAATTCTTGCAGGCCTTGAAGCCTAAATCCCCGACACTAGCCACGGTAAGCTTCCGAGGCCTCAGCCTCCAACTCACCCCAAAGCACATAAGTCGAGTCACGGAACTGCCCATGGGCCTGCCGTGGGATAAAGAAGAGCGGAAGCAGAGCCAGCAAGCAAAGAAGGAGTTCTTCCCGCCTGAAGAATCATTCACAGAGGACAAAAATGGGGTGAAAAGGACAAGCCTGTTGCCACCATGGAACGAAGTCAGTTTGCAAATTATGAAATATATCACCTGTGAGGGCCGTTACAGCATCATATATGCGTATCACTTCAGGCTGCTCAATGAACTAAGACACCAGATTGACCTCCCCGTGGCACAGAGGCTGAGCATTCCTTACTTTTTACTGTAGTCCTTGATAGAGTGCTCTACAAAGCTCAAGGACGGAATCCCTGATCAGATAGCCCATCATGGGCTGATAAAATTGCTTGTGGAGGACGCTCTCCACTCATATAAAGTCCCCCTCGCATGGGAATCATTTAGGAACTTAACAAGAGAAGGGGACATAAAAATGTTGCTTGAAGAAACGGGGTCCTCTAGCGGTGAAGAAGAAGAGCCCGTAGCCAAGAGTAAGAAAGGGAAAAGCAAAAAGGTCCCGACTCCATCACAGAAGAAAGAACGAAAGGATAAGGAGGAGGGAAAGGATGACAGAGCAAAAGAAGACACCCCCATCCTGTCAGCAAGGGAACAGAGGTTGAAAAGCAGGGCAGTCAAAACTGAGGTGGTCCCTGCCAGCCCAAGCACCTCGTCAGCTCCTGCAGGCAAAGCCAAAAGAAACATCCATGCAGCCAAGAAAGAAAAGGTGGCGGAAGTTGCATCTACAGGAACGCAAGCACAGGCTTCTACAGGAAGCCCGAAAACACAAAAACAGGCTTCTACAGGAAGCCCAAAAACAAAGACAAAGGCTTCTACAGGAAGCCCGAAGATCAGTAAGGAGCAGGCTTCTACAGGAAGCCCAAGAGCAACAAACAAGGCTTCTACAAGAAGCCCGAAAATCATTGGAGGACAGGCTTCTACAGGAGGCCCAAAAACGGAGACAGAGGCTTCTACAGGAAGCCCGAAAGTGCAACCACAGGCTTCTACAGGAAGCCCGAAGACAGAGACAGGGGCTTCTACAAGAAGCCCGAGATTGGAAAGAGGGGCTTCTACAAGAGGCTCGAAGGTCATTGAGAAACAGCCTCCTACAGGGAGTCCGAAGACAAAGAAAGAGTCTTCTACAGGAAGCCCGGAAGTGGGCAAAGCAGGGTCTTCCACAGGAAGCCCAAAGTCTAAAAAGGAAAGGCCCCCCACAAGGAGCTCCGAGAGAGCAAATCGCAAGAAAGAGAAGGCTGGAATTCTTGAGAAGGAGGCAGCAGTGGCACTAACTGCCCTCAGCACACCTCCAAAACCGAAAGAGAAAAGGGAGAGGGAGACCCCTCTACCACCTGAAGTCAGGAGGAGCAAGAGGATGACCACGGGCAAGCCACAGCCTCCACCCGGCAGCCAAAACACTTCAGGGGATGTACCTACTTCACCCAGTCCAAGGACTCCCTCTAGAACATCGGCCACTCCAGAAAAGGGGAGCCCAAAAATAACCTCCTGGACTCGAAAGATAGGCCAGTCACCTTCCGAAGCCCGACTCAAGGAAATGGAAAAGGGGAAGGAAGCATCACCTTCATCACCACCAGGGGCAGAGAAGGTAGGGCCATCAAAAGCAGAAAAGAAAGAGCCTGTTCCGGTCCCGAGTCCTCAGCCAAGGACGAGAAGCAGGAGCAAGGTTGCTCAAGGATGAGCAAATGGTTCAGCTGGGGGGTGATGATGAGCCCCAATTTTGGTACAATTTGGGCTCATTTTGGCCTATTCTACTTGCTCAAACCATTCATTTTCATTGCTTATGCATGCATTTCTTAGTTTATTCATGTTGTTTGTAGGAAGAAGGGTAGGCACTCTCTCTACGTGACTGATGCATGTTGATTCCAGGTTTTGGCATTAAAAGGGAGCAAAAGACAACGAAAAAGGAGTTAAGGAGACAACGAGGTGGCACTGTGGGTTTTGGGAGAGGATGTCCACGGTTCTAGGGACATCCCTCGTGATTCCCATCAAGAACTCCGAGCTCTAAATCCATCTCCCCTCCGAGCTTAAAAAACGGCAAGCTGTTCTACAGGAACAGCAGTTATAAACTGCTCTACAGGAACAGCAATTATGTCCATCCTACAGGATCAGCAGTTAAACTCTAGTTGGACAGCCGAGCTCCTAAAATGTAGGACACTTGTTGGATCATCGTTTTTGTATAAGTATGAAGGCTTTAGCCTTAGATAGGTTGTTGAAACTCTCGTATTGCTATTGTAATTTTGGAGCACAGTTCAGTTTTCGTTCCTTTTTGTAAGCCAATTTGGCATGATATCAGTTATGAATAAAGAAGGCAGTTTGTGATCTAGTTCTGAGTTTTTCTTAAGGAGACTATAGCTCTCAGGTTAGGGCCCAACCTGAGAGCCATAGATCCCCTCTGCTGTAGTGTTGTTTCCATTTCCTTTCAGCACTGTGAGCTTTCCATTTACACATGCAATTCGAATTACAGGTTGATGAGTTGGTCTTTTTCATGAAGTAGATAGGAGTTTGCTTATAGTGAATTTGTTTCCATTTGCTTAGTGTAGAAGAGGATAAATATAATCGATTGGAGCTCCAACAAAAAGGTTGTTAAGGCTCGCTGCCGTCTCATCTGGGATTGGAGTGAAGTCCATGATTAACCACCAAAAATACGCATTTCTTGATTCCATGATTGCTGCCAACACAGACACGTTAAGTTAGATGCTTTTACATGATTCACACAGGCACCACACTTCCTTACCACAGCTCCATGCACGTTCTCTTTCACCTTTCGATTGCTGCTCATTGCATTTACAAGCACAAGTAGTTTAGGTTGATGCATTTTTGGTTAAGTAACAGTCATAATCATTTGTTTCACTTACACTGCTCTCTCTCTCTCGTTCCATCACTTTTTCCTCCATCTTGATCACGCATGCAGACATCTCTTTGACCCCTTCTCCGCTCTGTTACCTCACCAAGTCTTTCATTCCTCACGTGTTCCCATTCTCTAGCCTTTCGTTGACATAGCCCTTCACCTTCCATCCTCCTCCCTACACTCACTTCCCATCCTAATCTGTCACTTCTACAGCCATCACCAGCCTCATCCCTACCTTACACATCTCCCTCTACCATTTCATCATCCCTCCATCACTCCAAACACTCACGGTAGGTCATCCTGTAGCCATTTATAGACATCCTGTAGAAAACAGAGTATCCTGTAGGATTCTCCACAGCCATCCTGTAGGAGGCCACTCTCTCGGTTGCTGAGCATCTGAATGCGAGGAACCTCTGTGGATGGGTGCTAAGGATCCCTAGGGACCTCTCCTAGCCTCCCCAACCTATCCCACGCTTTCCTTCCTTCTCCATCCCATCTGCACAACCAAACCCTAGTTAGCTCAAGATCACCATCATCACACACACACTTAAAAGAAAATACAAAAACATAACTTTCATGATGCAAGTAGTTTAGAATGATGCATTTTCATTTATCAGAGGTAGTGACAGCATTGGTAGAAGTTGCATTTACATTCCATGCATTGTAGAGGTCAGACTAGTTAAATTAGGGTTTCATAGGTTTACATGCTTCGATTTGCCTTCAGTTCATTTTTGTCAAGTAGAATAGCTTTCCTTTGAGATTAGATTTCGTCCATCAATTAGCAAGCTTCTTCTGAGAGCCTATAGAAGTTGGCTTGAGCCCTAGCGGACTTGTGCCAGCTGACCAAGTGACAGCTGCGACAAGAGCTAGTACTTGTGCATATAGCACCGTCGCTTCCAAGTTTGTACGAACTATCGGGTTGATAAAATGAGAGACAGGAAGCCCCAGGAGTTGTAGCATTATTGCTACAATACTGGAGCTCACCACTATGCTTATAATAGTTTACTTCTTTTTCCAATTATATTCCACAGATTAGCAATCCCATGTACATAAAGTAAAGTGCAGATAGAACATTAAACGGTCGACAGAAAACAAGCCAAGACAAGAGACAAAAGATGTGGCGGCTAGCTAGGGAAAAACCCATAATGTGTGGGGAAACCCTTTGATCAAATCTTCTTTTATCTTCAATAATTCAGCAGAGAGAAATAGTACAATAAATCTGATTCATATCAGCAGTAGCAAACCCTAGATCAGCAGCATCAGCATTCGTAGCTTCATTATCAAACTAGGGCAGACGATATCTCACAAACCGACCGTCGAATTGACTTCATTCCACCACCAAAAGTTGTGGCTTCTAGAGGAGGTTTAGATGAACCTACAACATAGTTCAGATGAAGAGATCTTCTAGGCTACGCAGGTCAATCTTTACTTCTACAATTGTAGCTTCAGTTTCAGCAGTTTCCGGCTTCAAACTAGGGCAGTCGATACCTTGCAAACCGTTCGTCGGATTGAATTCATTCCACCACCAAAAGTTGCAGCTTTTAGAGGAGGTTTAGATGAACCTACAACACGGTTCATATGAGGAGATATTCTAGGCCACGTAGGTCAATCTTTACTTCTACAGTTGCAGCTTCAGTTTCAGCAGTTTCTAGCTTCAAACTAGGGCAGTCGATATCTTGCAAACCGTTTGTCGGATTGACTTCATTCCACCACCAAAAGTTGCGGCTTTCAGAGGACGTTTGGATGAACCTAAATCATAGTTTAGATGAGGATATATTCTAGGCCACGTAATTCAATCTTTGTATCTGCAGTTGCAGCTTCAGGTTCAACAGCTTTCAGCTTCACATGTGTGAGAGAGAGACCCATTTCTGCGCAGTAGAGAAGAGACTCATTTCTGTGCAGTAAAGATAGAGATATGATGAGAAGAGTGAGTGAAATTGAGGAAAAGTCCTCTTATATTTATACAAAATGTTGGTGTTTGAATAGATGCGACTGTTGAGCTTTTGAGCCTACATGAGTTGTAGGTCGGTTTGATAATAATTCCATAATCAAAATAAATTCATATCTCTATGAATACTTATCGGAATTGGATGATCTTTATATCAATCCTACACCTCTCGACGAGAGGAATCTAATAAAAATATTATCAGCCATGAATAATATGACCGACATGAAGTTTTGCCCTGGTTTCCAATTTTAACACCACACCAATAGAAAATTTGTTGAAGAAGGATGTCTCGTTTTGCTGGAATGATGATTGTAAGAAAAGCTTGGATATATTGAAAGAAACGATGGTTACCGCGTCGATTCTAGTCTTTCCGAACTGGAAGAAAGAGTTTCATGTACATGTTGACGCATCATGTATAGCATTGGGGGTAGTACTAAAACATGATGGTGGAGAAGGTTTGGACCACACTATCACATTCGCAAGCCTCAGATTATCTAAGGCAGAGAAGAACTATTCCACCACTGAGTGCGAGGAGCTAGATATGGTGTATGCACTCCAAAAGTATCAACACTACTTGCTAGGAGGTCACTTTAAGATGTATACAGATCAGTTTGCGCTGAAGTATCTGGTCAATAAGACTGTGTTGGGGGGGCGAATTTGAAGATGGCTCTTATTGTTCCAAGAATACGATTTTGAAGTTGTTGTGAAGCCTGGATGATTGAACATGGGACTAGATCACCTGTCGCAAATCAAGACATGGGAGGAACCCACTAATTTGGAGGAAGGATTAACTGAAGCGCAACTCTTTTCTATACACGTCATGGATGGACATTTTGAGGATATAATACATTTCCTAACAACAAGATCTACACCAGAAGGATACTATGTCTAGCAAAAGATGGAATTAGTGGCGCACACGATAGATTTCTCTGTCATTGTTGGGCATCTATACAAGATGGGGACTAATGAGATATTGTGAAGGTATGTACCTGAGTTTGAACAAAGCAACATCCTCGTGGATGCTCATGGGGGCGTCGTGGGAGGACATTATGCAGGGAGAGAAACCGCGCATAAGATTCTATGCACAGGGTTGTGGTGGCCAACCCTTCATCAGGATTCAAAAGAATATTGCAAGGTGTGTGATGTATGTCAAAGAATAGGCAGGCCATCATAGATGGATGAAATTCCTTTGAATCCACAAATAACATTGCAACCCTTCGAAAAGTGGGCAATATATTTTTTAGGACCTATTTAGCCTCAAGGAAAGATAGGCGTGAGGTACATTATCACTGTGATGGAGTACTTGACTCATTGGGTAGAAACCCAGCTAGTGAAGGATTGCACGGGCGCGACTGCCGTGAAGTTTCTATTTGAGCATGTACTGACGCGATTTGGATGTCCAAATATTTTGATGAGTGATCGGGGTACGCACTTTCTGAACGAAACGATTAGCGCACCGATGGAAGAATTTCAGGTGTATCACCAAAAGAGCACACCTTATCACCCACATGCTAATGGGACAATGGAGGCATTTAAAAAAGTGCTTGAAAAAACACTGACCAAGGTTTGCAATGCTTAATGAAGTGATTGGGACCTATGCATATCTGTAGCATTATGGGCTTATCGGACGACACTAACCAAGGTTTGTAATGCTCAACGAAGTGATTGGGACCCACGCATATCTGTAGTGTTATGGGCTTATCAGACGACGTGCAAGAAGTTAATGGGACAAACACCCTTTAGGCTGGTCTATAGGGTTGAAGTGGTGATGCCTATGGAATACATCATGCCTAGTCTGCGCATAGCAGCACTCACAGGTATGACAGATTGCGGAGCCCTGGAAGAGAGACTTGCACAGTTGGACAAGCTTGTAGAAGAGATATTTTTGGCTGGATTTCATCAAGAGGTCCAAAAGCAGCGTGAAAAAGAATGGAATGACTAACATATTAAGCTGTGCACCTTTAAGGTGAATGACTTGGTGCTTTTGTATGACCGTAAGTTTGATAAATTTCTAGGTAAATTCAGAATGCATTGGCTGGGGCCCTATGTTATTAAAGAGATTAACAACGGTGGCATGGTCCAGTTGGTTAAGTTGAATGGATATCCCTTCCCAGGAAAGGTGAATGGTAGTCGATTGAAGCCATACACAGGTGGCCGACTATCTAACTAGGCGATAGAAGCACATTCTTAGCGCTTCAGGTAGCTGAAAGGAGGCATGGGACTATAAACTACACTTCCCGGGTTGGGGAGCTGCACGAATTCAGGATTGCGTGAAGCAATGAAGTGTCACAGGGTTCGTGATACCGTGAAGATAACTGTGCTAGCATGCAGGTCCATCGAAAAGTGACTGTTAAAGTCATTATTCATGATTTGATGGTTGGTTTGAGGCAAAATGGAGCGGGCGACAGACATTTAAAGTGAACTTTATGGCTCGGATTCTTGAAAATCTGCTGCCAATCTAGCATTAATGGGCCGAATGTGGAGGGTACAATCGAATTTGAATTCAAAAAGCCCTATAAATCACAGGTGGCTGCCCAGTGAAAAACACTTGGAATTTTGAAAATTCAATTGTTGTGCTATCAAGTGTGTATGGACCTTACGAATTTTGAGGCTTTGAGAGCAAGCTCAATGTTTGAGACATTGCCGAAGGAGATGCAAGACCTCCTTACTAGAATGATGTCGACACCCTAGAAAGCCGCACAGGAAATTACGGCAGTAGAATCCCCAGAGAGCGTCGGAGCGATAGTTGAAATCCCTAAATCACCCAAAACACTAATACCAAAGAAGGATAAGTAGACTATGATCTCGTGCACGTCTCACCAAGAAACCCATAGAGGACCAAGCTCACCTTGCAGGAAAAGGGTAAGGCCATTAGTCTGGAGGCTGACGAGGAGGAATATGAAGAAATCTTGGTGGATGAGGAGGACGTAGAAATGGAAGTTGAAACCCAGGGTGCAGACACTATTACCCAGTTACTCGAATATGTTCCTCCGCACAAGGGCAAAGCCAAGGTGCCGAAGGACATAGACGAGAGCAAGAACTCCCTGCAAACTCCGTTGCTCCCAGATGACATTGTTTTTGAGGGGCTGCACTTAGGATGGGTTCCTGTATTGAAATTTGAAGAATGGGACCTTGCAGATCATGAGAAATTCCCATATTTAGCAACTAAGCAGCTAATGCGCCGACGGATGGATGTGACTGCTAGAACGATTGAATTGGAGCCGCGAACCTGGCTCAAGGGTGTATAGAAATCTGGGCTGCTCAACCTACTCTAGGTGCCGCATTACCATCGCACCCCAGTGTCCTTCATCGTCATCAGGCAGTTGCTCTGCTTGGTGCATGATGGATGTTTGTGGTTGGAGGAGCCCATTCCCATCACAGATCACTTGATTCATCGGATCACATGGCTACCTTACTCAGGGGAGGATCCAGCCAATATATCATAAGGAAAAGGTGGCGAGTTGGCCCTCACAGAAGCCATGAAGAAGAAGCTCATGTTGGAGAAGAAGAAGCGGGGATATGCCATCTCTAGCATTAACAACCCTGCAGTCAAAGTCGCAACACAAATTTTAGCGGGGAAATTGTTGAGGAAGTGCCATGCGGATGAGGTGCCCGTGCCTGTTATTGCACTAGTGGTCCAATGCACTGAAGGAATCCATTTCAATTGGGAAAATTATCTATGCAGTGAGTTCCTTGCGAACTATCGTGAGGCATAGGAGAAGGGTAAGACGTTCCACTACGTGTGGCTCTTGCTCTCGATCGTACTAGTGGCATGGGAGTTGCCCGAAGACAACCAATTCCCTACGGTCATGCCTGACCTTCCAGAGGCAGCGAAGTATGCTTTGCTGTGGGTGACCAAGGACGCATAACGTATAAAAGAAAGCAAGATCTTTTGGATCTTGATGGAGATGAGTATCCAGATGGAGATCAATCGCAAGCCATGGTTGTCACCCACAGTATACGCCAGTTTGCAAAGCTTTCTAGAGTTCAAAGTGGATTTTCACCATGTCTTTATTAGGGCGTGGAAGGACCCTACGAAGACATGGAATAACCTACCATATCTGGTGATTGATGATGTTATTTTTGTACTCCTCGAGTCTTGGCCGCTGGAGTGGCACGCTCCAGTAGGCTCCACGGTAGAAATGGAAAAGTCCACCACATAGCGTAAGAAGGAAGAAGCAAAGCTCCAAATGAAGCAACTAGCTGAGAAGCATAGAAAGGATGAAGCATAAGCTAAGGCCCAGGTAGTGCACAACGCTGTGAAATTAGAGGAACAACAAAAAATAGGAGGAGAAGAGGGCGAAGGACAGAAGTCACCTTCGCCTGGGACTAAGGCAGAAACAGAAATAGAACAAGGTGGCACGGACCCACAGACGATGTCCACCCAAATCAAGTGTCCGTGACTGTGAGAGAAGGCAGTGCCATGAAAGAAAACCAAGGCATCAAAGACATCCTTCGACTGAATCACTCTCACTGAGGGGGATTTGCATGATATCGGAGAAATGGTTAGGGATGTCACTGCGGAGGCCCTCCAACAGTTCAAAGAGCAACAATAGCTGGTATTGGGGGCTATCCAGATAGAGCTACCAGAGTTGCAGGTTCTCATTTCACAGGTTGGCACAGTGTCCACCAACCTTGCGATCGGCACTTCAGTTGCCGAGGAGATGTTGTGCACAAGGGTGACCAACACGATACTGCTACCAGATGGAGCACTTACTATAGAGAATGAATCGATAGGCCCACGTTCAGCAGCCTAAAAGGAGTAGGATTGGATATGGCCACACTCTCTCGAGAGACACTCTACCTCTTGCAGGATGGAGTCACCCCGGAACTTCGGGCCCAGGAGAGTCACGCTCTGTAGGTGATGAGCGAGCAGTGCATCAACATTGAGCAGTTGGGCCTACATCGCAACGAGGTAGTGGAGTAGAATAAGAAAATAATGCAGGTAGTGGAGGAAGCTTGCCAAATGGTCCACGAGTTGGAAATTTAGGCAGAAGAACGGGTAGAGGTGTGCGTCTACAAGTTGGCCACAGGGGTGCGCGGCGCTTGAGTAGAGATGGCTCGGATTCAGTTGGAGCTGAACCTACAGATCATAGCATTGCAGTTTCGGGCTTAACCTTCAACTCCGCTGGATGTCAGGGAACAACGTACCACCATTGTTACAACAACAATAACGGTGGTTGATAGTGCATCATAGGAATATTCAAATTACTTGCTGCCTTAGCAAGTGCATCAACAATACTATTCTAAATATGAGGCACACACGTCAAAGTGTAATCTGAAAACAGTTTCAAAATGTCTAGAATAGCATTCCGATATGCCCGCATCTGAGGATGCTTTGCTTGATATTCGCTTTTAGCTTGCTTAATCACCAACTCAGAGTCGCCATATACAGCAATCCTCTTAGCATTCAGCTTTCTTAGGATCTTTAGGCCAGCAATCAAAGCCTCATACTCAGCTTCATTGTTTGAGCAATCAAAAGCAAGTTTGTAAGAACATACCCGCACATTACTCGACACTTTATTTGGAGCAGAAAAAGGACTACGTACCAAAATTCCAATTCCAGCACCATCATTTCCCACTGCGCCATTGAAATCCATGGTCCACAGGCCATCTTCCTCTTCTTCTCAGTGCTGAAACTCTTTTTCCTCTGTTTTTTCTGCTTGTTGTCCATCATCTTTTTATGATTGTTGAACGGTATTTCCATGTTCTTGTCCTTCTCTCTTAAAAAATTCTCAAAAATTCTCTACTATTTCTGGAATATCATCTACTACAACTAACTGGCTATCAATATCATTGAAGCTATCTGAATACAAAACAAAAGACTCTAGATCTGTATGTACATAATTAATCAGATGATTAATTGGTTTCTCCTTGCTTGTAATCATGTATTTCATTTTTTGTTCACGATACAATTTTCTCATTTGGCCAAAAACTGGAATCGTTGCATAGGAGAAATCAAGCTGCATAGTTCCTTTGATCTTTTCTCCCCAAGACCTTGAAAGAAGCATACCAAATCGGGGAGGAATGTCTGCCACAACAACATCCATCAAAATATTCTTAGCCAGAATCTGATCCAAACTGACCACCAAGTCTTTAATAAGCCCAATACATCTCACCCTGCTGGAATCAAATGAATAGAGATCATGGTACTTCCTGGTAATGTCCAAACCCAACTTCTCCATGATAGCTTTTAGCATAAGATTGTGGGAGGTGCCAGAATCAAACATAGCATTATGAAACACAAACTCATGCACTCTCAAACTAATATAAAAAGGAGGCACATCACTGTCTAGAGACTCACCATTCAATGCTGGTCCAAAAATCAATTTAGGTTTATCATCTTCCACACTCACCATGTAAGACGTTGGATCAAAATTTAGAATTTTGGAAACCTGCCCTATATAATCGCTGTTCCTCATCAGCTCTATCAAAGGAATAGATACCTTCAAATTAGAAATTTCATTTTCTAAACTAAAAGTGGAAGTCTTCTCTACCTCTTTGGTTGGAACCTCTTTCTTCTCAACTTTATCTTTTGGTACAATGGGCTGATTGACTCGTTCATTTGGTGATGGAGATTTGTTAGTCATAGGATCAGCAACTTCTTTTCCTTTATTTGGTGCAACCGATGGCTCATTCTTAGATGTTGGACCTTCCTTTCTCTTTTGAATTGGATTGATGGGGACATTTATGTTTCTTAAGGAATACTGACACTGCTGGGCGGACAAGGCATGCATATACCCTCGTTGATACTCATTCGACTCCTCTTTAAGAGCTGTGTCATTTGACAAGATAAAATTTGCATCATGCTGTACACCTGAACTTTCTGCGTACTCATCATCTTCAGTGATAAATGTGGGCATATCATCAAGAGTAAAGAAGTGATTTTCTTCTCCTATTACATAGTCTTCATCATCAGATTCAGGGCCAACAAAATTCTGCTGAAGAGGTGTCTTTACTTGCTGCTATTGTGATGTTGTTTCTTGTGCTCACTACTCACGCTGTTTGATCCTGAATTGTGGCTGCTGCTGGCCACGGAAATTGGGATTCTGGATCTGCAGTTCCGGCTTATCAAGTGTCAACCTTTCAAACATCTTTTCTACCTTGCGGAGCACTTGATCTGAGGTAGAAGCTTCTTCTTTTATTGAGACTTTCTTCTCTGCTTTCAATCTAGCTCACTTGTCATTCAAATTTGCCTCAACGCTAACAACAATTTTCTGCATTTCTTCTAAGGTAGCTGGATCTCTCTCCCTCAACTGATAAGCCATGTTCGGATCAAAACCATCCGGGAACTTAAGCAAAGCTGATCTTCTAGTTGGCTTTAAATCATCCAGAATTGCATTATAAACCACATTGAATCTAATACAATAGTCTTGAACGGACTGACCAGCATTTCGCTTGATCTTGGTATATTCAAAAGTGATTTGCAACGGATCTTTATTTACTTCCCAGCATTCCAAAAACTATCTTTTAAGCTCTTCTAACGTAGGAATACTTCTGGCCAGCAAAGCTCTGAACCATTTTCTTACCTCGCCACCGAACGTCTGCACGAATAACCTCATGGTCACATTTTCTTCATCGATCTCATGGAGATCAAAGAAATCCTTCATTTTGTCGACATGTTGCTGAGCTGTGATACCCTAAGGTGTGCCATCAAACAAAGGGATTTTGCTCTGATAATCTGCGGGCATGTCATTCAAAACTTTAGGTAGCACAAGAGGTGCAAACCAAGCAGCCATTGCTCTTGGTGGATTTGGTCTGGGGGATGTTGGAGGAGTGGGAGCAACTGATGTGTGAGGGGTATGAGGAGGTGTATGTGGAGGTGAAGCGATTTTGGATGTAGAAGGAGTAGATGGAGGTGAATTTACAACAGACTTTTGATCAAATATTAGGTTGCGGGGGAAGGGTGGGAATGAAGGGAGGTTCAGTATGGATTTTCAAAGCAGATGCCATTACGGAAGATCCAAGGGTTGCAGATGCAACTTCTAGGAAATCAGCGATATTTGAAACGTGAATTTCTCTCTGAAGGTTCCTCAAGATAAAATTCTCATTTGATTTGTTATTTCTTTCAACTTCAAGAGCTGCAGCAAAGTCAGGATTTGGAACTATAGAACCAAGAGAAATTTCGGATTTGGTTTCAAATAATGACAATTCAAACTTTTCATCAAAATCAAGCTCTTCAATATACTCAAAAATTGCAAGACATGAACGAGATTTAAACACAGGAGTGACGGAGCTTTCTTGGCGAACAATTCTTGAAATCAGATTAGGATTCTCGTAGAAAAGAGGAGGATTTGGATCTGGATTAGCTCTGGTATATCTCTTTGAAGCCAGCGTGTTATTTTCAAGGAATGAAAGGGACATAGACAACTTACTCAACCTTTCAGATTCTAAACTTATCATCCAAAGCTTAGAATTCTCAAATGTACTGAGGCGATTTACAGGTCAAGTGTCACCATTACAATCTAGACCGAAGATTGACTGAAGCAACGTTTATCTACTTGCGCTAATGCAAAGAAAAAGCGTTTTGAAGGCTACCTGGCATAACTTCAGGCTCCGTCTATAGCTTAGAAAACCAATGACATCAATAAGCAAACCATTTTCTTCCCCAGTATGGTCGCCACTATGTTAGAGCCTAGATTTGTCTCAGGCTAAAAATACAAGGCTCTAGGTCCACATCAAACCACGCTCAACCTCGTAGCTAGCCCTACGAGGACAGGAGAGGGCTCTCTCCAGGTCAATCTCAGTGAAAGATACTCAATGGGGCTGAAGATGACTGATTTAGAAACTGATTTTAGGCTAGGTATTAATTGCAAAGGATTTGATTTGAGTTTTTTAGGGTTTTGTTGAAAAAATGGGAAAGGCAAATTTGGGCTCGGGGATGAGGCACAGTTTCTGCAGAGTTTTGATTGGGGCAAGGAAGGCAATCATTTTGATGATTTAAAGTGAGTGAGATGGATATATCAGATCGGTGAGGATCTATGGAGAGCAAGAGAGTCTCAAGAATTCTCCTTAAATAGATGAAAACATGAAAATGTAAACAAATTCAAAGGAAGAGCATAGCAATTATGAATTCTACCTTAATCACTCATTTGTTCAAATTCATAAGAAGAGGCATGAAAATGATACACATAAAACTAGATAAACTTACAATTACTCAGAGAAGCACACCATAAAAACATAAAGACACGTGGATCCCAAATAGTGTTGCAAAACCCTGGTCTTTCCTTAGCCAAAAATGCAGAGATACAATGTACAATAGAGTGCCAAGCTTTTCCCAAGAGTCCAACCCTGACAATGACTTAGAAAATACATGATATAGACTAGCTCAACCCATTCCATTGCCTCTAGGGGTCGAGCTCATCATTCTAGGAGTTGTTTCAACCAATTCTAAACAAAGCACTAAAATCTAGGCAATCAAAACAACTTGCCTCAATAAGGTAGGAAACTGATTCATTCATTAAATTTTCACTCTTTGGTGAATGAATCCTCTAGAACAAGTAACTAAGTGCCAAAATTACATCATGTTTACCCAATTACATCAAGGTAGGTCAAAAATAACATCACAAAGCAAAACTAGTCAAATTGGCCGAATTTCTGAGCTGGAAGGTGAAAAATTGGTCAAAAAACCTCTGTGCGCCTCGCCAATTTCTATATGCAACACGCCACTTTGATGCTATTTTTGAGGCACTTTATGAAGTCCAAATTGATCTCAAGTGTGATTGTTGGAAAGCCCTGCCTATATACTTTCCAACCCAAGTGGAATTTCTACATTTGGTGCCCATTTTCCCCTCCAAAACCTCATTCTCCCAAGACTGCTTCCTGTGTGTCAAAATAGAGGCAGAGAGGTCATTTTTAGGTTGTTTTTGACCTCCCGAGGACTCAAAACTTGCCCAAACTTCTTGGCCATGCACCAACAGTCATGATTTTTCATAAAAAATCCAAAACTATAAACTTTTTTGCATTTGGATCCCCCTATTGTAAGAGCGCGCCACATGGCGCGGCGCACAGGGAGAAAAACCCTGTTTTTTGTACACAAATTTCCAAAAATACCCAAACTACCCCAAATTTCTTGAAATTTGGGCTGGAGCTTCCTTATCAAGTGTTATGTTGGGCTAAAGAGGCTTTGGCCAATATCTGAAGATGATCGAGCTCCCTTTGCCTCTTTTGCTTCTCGATTGCCTTCCTCAATTTCACCTTCAAATTCCTGATTCGGGCCTTGCACACTTTGTTTCGCGCCATGTAGTGGAAAGCCATGTGTCTCAACAATGCATGGTATTTGTCAGCCTTATCCAACAGCCTCTCTAGGTTCATGTTAATTCTCTCAAGATTGGCCTCTCGATCCTCATTAATTTCTTGCTCCAATGACATGAGCTCAACTCTTCTCCTTTGTGCAGCTTGGCGATGCTCACGAATGTTTTGTAGCTCCATGAATGCTTGCTGATCCTCAAGCTGTTTGTTCTTCTACTCCAAGTATTTCATGGTCCACTTAGCCACCTCCAAGTCAAGGGATAAGGCTTCGATCTCTGATTGCTGCTCCTGGATGATCTCTCTAAGTTTGGAGCTTTGTGGACCCGTATCTGTATCATCATCATGAAGGAGAATGAAGTTGGTCTCTCGTTCACCTGATGGCTCACCTGAAGGCCCCTCATCCTGCATTGGCCTCTTGCCTTTGTCCTATACCTGTGATGCTGATGGAGGAAGCGAGGCCCCTTCCAACCCGGGTGGAGATAACACTCGCTTTGCCGTTGCAAACAAACGTCTGGTGCCTCTCTGATATGTGATGAATACCGACACACTAGCAGTCTCATGGCGCTCATACTGATGAGAAGGTTCACCTTCATGCTTAACCTCTGATACTCCCCGTGAAGCTCTGAAAAAATTACGAGAGATGAAATCATCCCAAGTGATGCCCTGCAGTCCAAGCTGATGAACCACCAAAATCTTAATAAGAGCAAAATGATAGTCACTGTTAAGTCACTGCTGAGGGGTTTTATGCTATATAAAGGTGGTCATCCTCTTTTTGTTCCGGCAAATGAAATACGGAATGTTCATTATCCGTACCCTGGTGAAATGCATGAGAAGCCTGATGTGATAAGCATAAAGACAAGAGAACCGTCCCTCACAACTGAAATATTTCATGATCAATCTCATTAGTGGAGCGTATTCATCTTTCAGATACCAGAACGGGAATACTCTCTTGAGTTGCCTCAAGAAACTGGTTTTAATATATGGCTCATAATGCTGCCGATCAATCTTTTGTTTCTTGTGCCATGGTTCACCAATGTTCAGTATACCAGTTGCTAATGAGACAGATTCTGGTGTAAGCATGAAGGTGACACCGACTAAGATAGCTTGATCTCCGTGCAAGTGCAAGACAAAAAGACGAGCCAACTCATGATGAAATTGGACACTAGCCACCTTTTGACAAAACTCATAGCATGACTGATGCTGAAAACACTGCATAGCAAGAGGGCAGGCCTGCAATTCTGTAAGGGTGGTCGGTTCTTCCCTGACATGTCTGCCACTTTTATGAGGCCTCCGGGGTGCTTGTTCTTCCAAGGGAGAGTCACTTTGAGTTTCTACCTCATAGTCCGATGAATGCTCGGATGCCATGACTGTTGTACAAAATACCTTGAAGACAAAGCTACTGTTGTATATAAACTGTACTTGGACTGCTCTTTTTGGTGTTGTATTCAAATTCTGCCACCAAGGGAAAAAAAAATGCAACAGGGACTGTTAGGGATTGTTAGGAAGGGGAAACAATAGTGAGGAATGGGAATTATTGGGAGAAATTTAATAGGGAAATATGGGAGAGGGTTTGAGGGATTGATGTATGGGAATAGGGTTTAAGGTTTGGGATTATTGTATAGGTTTTGAGGTGTGGGGTTGGAGGATTTGGGATAGAGTATGTAGGGGAAGGGAGTAATGAATTTAGGTGATAGGGAATTAGGGATTGGTGAAGATAAGGGAACAAGGGGAAGGAGAAATTATTTTGGTGGCAAAACTGTGAGTTCTGAAACCCTGGCAGCAAATTCGTTTGTGTTTATAGAATGAGGGTTTGAATTGTTGTTTCAACCTTTATCACCCTTACACCACCATCTCTTATCACAAAATTTGAAGCAATGTCGAAATAGCAACCCTACCTGACAAATTCGCGCAAGGAATGAGCAATTTGGAGAAGTTTGAAACAATTTCGGGCTCTGAATTGTGTGTGCCGCGCCAAGAACCCAGTGCACTGCGTGCTCCTTGTACGCTGCGCCCATTCATAATAGCACTGGATGAATACTCCCAGTGCGCCGTGCGCTTCCAGTGTGCCGCGCCACCTGTTATGTGCGCCGCGCCGGTTAGTTGCAAACGATTTCTCTCCAAAACACGCACTGCTCACCCACTTTGCTTTGAAATGCTTTTCTCCAACCTTGGCATGCAGAATGACATTCATCTTCATAGCAAAACCTTATAAAGACATTGGCTTGATTTTTGGTTCTTCAAAACCCATTTTGTAATGTTTTGAATTTGGCACTTTTTGACAATTAATAGAACTTTGACTTTTTTGATTCCTCCTTGATTTTTTGGTTGAAATGATGAATTTCTTGGCAAATTTTTGCAGGAATAGCTGACATGGGATTTTTCAAAGGAGACCAGGGCTGCGCCTGGAGAATTCAAGAACTAAAAATTTTGGAAAATTATTACAAAAAGTGAAATGTCGACTTGTCTTCAAAATAGAGTTTTGAAGAAAAGTCATGATCCATCCATATGACGATAAAAAGCTTTGAAATAACAACTTAGCAAGAACCTCCCTCTGGCCTGCTGGCTTTGTTAGACTTTGTGAAGACACAGCTTGACTAACCCTAGACCTAATGACTAAAATGATTGTAATGACCTAGAAACTGAAACAGGACTGCAAATGACTTTTAAGACGTGATTTTGATGGACAGACCTGAGCCAACAGTGTAAAGCATGAGGGGGATGAATGACAAAAGCCCTTCCATCAGATTTATGGCATGCTACTAATGAAATGCAACTGATCGAGTGAGATGGGACACCTAAACATGAAATGCAAAAAGAGTTTTGATCTTTGACGGAGGGATGACTAGACCGTTTCTAACATCTAGAAGCTTCTAGAAGGAATCTTGAGGTGGCAAGTTCACTCTCTTAAGGTTCATGCACTCCATACCTTAAGGAGCTAACCCCTTAATGTGAGGAGCTTATCCCTTTGAAGGAGGATTCTATCCCTTCATAGATGGACATGTAACCTCCTCCTCTGCACTATAAAATGAAGCATTGGGCTGGTTACTTGGGAGGTTAAAGCACTGAATATTTTTGAGGTGAAATGCTGCTGGAACTTAGTCTTCTTAGTTGAGATTTTATGAGGAGAGATTACATACCTCTAAGATCTCATTTGGAAGAGTGTAAGGCTTGTCAAAGTAAAGGAAATTCCTGTTTCAGACCCCAAGAAGATCTTGTTCAACATCAAGGCTGAAAAAGTTATAAGGTTCTTCTATTTCAAAGTTAATACAAATAAGTTTGTTTTTCTCAATAAACCGTTCATTTATGGTTTATTTTATGGATTCCTTGATCACCATAACAGACATGATTTATGATATTTTCTATTCATGTGTTATTTGATGTTTTCTTGTTTGTGATTGCAGGTATTTAAAGATAACTCTTCGGACAATCGAGGGATGACTACAACAAACAAGTGTTGGATCTAAGGTAGGATCGTAACACCTATATAGTCTTTATTTGTAAATTGCATATGTCTAGAGAAAGATAGATTTATTTGTCTGTTTGTTGCTAGATTATCTTGTGATACTAGGGAGATCGGTCTTGTCCGCAAGATCGATTTATCCGGCCAACAAATTGGCGACTCCACTGGGGAATGAATTTGGTTTTTGGTTTTCCTTTGTTTTGACTTAATAAATGTGTTTTCATTTCTAGTTTTTGATTGATGTATACTGGTTTGGGTAGTTTTAAAATCTAGGAGTATTGTTTGTTTTTCGAAGTTTTCAAGGGACCGCACTTTCTCTTCACAGACAGTGCGGGCATCCCCACACTTTTCCTTTAGTAAACAGAGCGTGACCACACCTGTTACTTCTGGAGCCTGCGGACCCTGTAATTTTTTTTGAAAAACCTAAAATACCTTTTTCCAGTTAGGTTTAGGTTTGATTTAGAAGCTTTAGGGTCTACCCAGATATCTATTTTTTCCTGTCAAAAACCTCTTGTGAGTGAGTTCCAATAGTATTTGTGTTTTAGATGATTTTCTAGAAGTTTGCATGCTTGGAGTGGTTTTCACTTGGTCTATGTAGTGACTCAAAGATCAGAAGCCTAAGAAACCTTAGATCACCCTGGTGTCTTTTTGTCTTCTTGATGAGTCTGACTTGGTTGTGAAATCTATCCTTTATGAGAAATAGATTCAGTTTTCTCGTTGCAAATCTTTGAACAAACTTTGTCATAAGTTTTGAATTTCATTTTTACAAAAGAAAACATAGCTGGATGTTTTTTGGTTGATTTGTTATTCTGAACAAATGAATCCTTAGTTTACTGAAAAACTAAGTAAAACGTCCTAAAAAAGAATTGAAGCTTTCATTTATTTAGATTTTAAAGTTTTTAGATCTCAAAATTTGTTTTTGTAGTTTTGAGTGCTTTTCTAGAACTTGTAGATCTCTTTTGAAAGGAAAATTGTTTTTCTTGTAGTTTCGAGTTTTGAAAAAGGAAAGGGATTTATTGTGAGCATTTATTATTAGTCTCGTTTTGAGTTCTTATTGAAAAAGACAAAAATATTTTCTTTTCATTCTCATGTTGAAAGAAATATTTGTTTCTTAAAGAATTGCATTCTCGAACTCTTTCTTTTAGCTAGAATTTCATTGAAAGAAAAATGAATTGCTTATCATTTTAGGTGCATTTTTTAGCATTTGGAGTCGAGTCTTCACACCATCAAAGTTTCATTTCCATACCTATTGACTTAAGGAACAACCAATAAAAGAAACTCTTAATTAAAATTGATCTAATAATCTTTTTTATTTCTAGGGCTCTTATCACCAATATAGCTTAGGCTAGTATCTTGGAGTAGGGAGTAATTAACTCTCCAAGATAGTTAAAACAAACAAGTATATATATCTTGCGGTAGGTAATAAATCCAATTATAATTGATATATTCTGGGAAGTTTCTCTTAAAGGAGTCAATCACAGATCATGTTCGAACCTTTGAGACAATCAAATCTGTTTCATTGGGAAAGATATAAGATTTGCATGTATTATAAACAGTAAACCTCGGATTAACCATTGTCGAGGAGCCTGGGGTCATTTGTTGGTAAACCTCAAATTGACCATGTTGAGGAGCCTTCAAGGGGATTGAGCTTTGTTACTCTGCCTTTGCACATAGATCAGATCGTAGACTGTTCCCCTAGTTGTATTTGTTACTGTTGGTAACCTTAGTGTCCATAAACTTAAGATTATTTCCCAAGGTGACAGTGAAGGATGGGTCTCACTGTACCTAGAGCAGACATCGACTAGACTCACTTGGACTCTCTGGGGGGTTCTCTTCACTCAAGATGGTTTTGTGAAGAAACTTGTGCCAGTCTGTTTCATTAAGCAGGTTGTTGGGGTAACTGTTCCAACCACCCTTTCTATATTAAACTTCTACTATGTTGGATTTCATCACCAACTAGTGTTTTTAGTACAGGAAGTTACTGTTTGTGTGTGGTTTGAACTCTTAGATTTTTTTTTTAGGTGTGTGATTCATTTGTTTGTTTCTTTAGAGACTTTAGGTGGTTTTATTGAAATTTTCTTTGTTTGCATGTGAGTAATTAATATTTAATCATGGCTGAATTACCAAGACAATCTCGTAGACTTCAGGGGAAACCTCTTGAATATTCACCAAGCTAGATTGAAGGGCTACGAGCTCTTGTATCACCTAGTGACAATAGAGTTGGATCACCGGAAGCTGGAGAGTCATCTTTAATTGTTCATCCTGATTACCAGATACAAACAACAGATTCTATTCAAGAGCCAATTTCATTTTCCGAAGTTACTACTAGTATTTCTCCTTCCAGTGCATTAGCTGAAGAACCAGAAATTTCTGAACCTGACACTGAACCTGCTGTTACTCCAACTTCAAGATTTGCTTCTCCAACCTCTAGTAATCCTGGTTCACCTAGGGTAAGCAATATCATTACTCAAAATCTTCCTTCTGGCCTCATTTCTATTGAAGAACTTGTTAATCCAGAAGAAGACGTAACTTTTCCCGAAAACCAATAGATTTTAAATCTTAGGGAGCATGAATCAATATTCTACAGTCCTTTTAGGAGTGATGCTTGGTATGTTTCATTGACAAATTTTTTAGAAAATTCGGGTCTTAGTTTTTCTCCACCTCGAATTCCTTTTCATCCTATGCCAAGAGGTTATTATCCATCATCCATTATGTCAAGACAGTCATCCATGTTTTCCCAAACACCGGAAACATTTTTATCTGGCGGTCCTTCTGTTCCTACGGGGTACCAGTCACTCTCTAGTAACTTTTTAGGAGCATCTCCTCGACGAATAGAAAAAGTGCTATCATCTGGAAATAATGGAACTCAAGAGTTGAATTCAGAACAAATCCTTATGATGTCTGGTAGTATTCCAGATCCTCAACCTCAAGGTAGTCAGTTACCGCCTGGGGGGCAACCTCAAGGTAGTTAGTTACGACTTGGGGGGAAACCTCAAGGTAGTTAGTTACCGCCTGGGGGGCAACCCCAAGGTATTTAGTTATTGCCTGAAGGGCTTCCTCAATTTTATCAATCTTCAGGACAGTACATATCCCAAGGTCAACCTCAAACTCAGTACATACCCCAAGGTCAACCCCAGTTTTAGTACATTCCTCAAGGTCAACCCCAGTTTCAGTACGTATCTCACGGTTATCAACCCCAAGGTCAGTACCCAACTCAAGGTTTCCAACCACCTTCTGGTCAACCATTTTTTCAAGGAGCTGGAAATTTACCACCTAATTATCAACCCTATGTTCAACCAGGTTATGGTCCTCCATATGCACAACCTTTTATAGGTCCATACTCCGGAATGAACATGGTGTGAGATCCGTCTCAAACTCAACAAACTTTGCAACCTAATGTGCAGTTAGTTAATCAACCTGGACAACCTTTAGTTTCTAGTCCAACCCAGCAACCTGTCCAACCTACTATTCAAACCCTTGCATCAACAGCTCTGGTTTCTACTACTCCTACATCAGTGCAAATTCCTCAAGTCTTTGTGCCTCAGTCAGGACCTACGATTCAGAATTTGGTCCAGATGCCTGCGGGACAAGCTAGTACAATTGCTACCATTGCTACAAGTCAACCACAATTTACGTATCAACCGTACCAGGGGAAATATCAATTTGGTCCTACTGTGCAAAACCCAGTTTATCAGTATTAACCGTATCCTGGCTATACTTATCAACAACCTCAACAACCCTAGTTTGGTCTGGTTACTCCTGATTTCCCAGGAGGTTATAACATTCCTAATGAAAATCCAATTCCAGGTTATCCTAGATATCCTCCTCCTGGAACTAGCCTCGCTACTCAAGTTTTTCACGACCCTAACCATTAGTTACCATTTATTGCAACTTTGGATTGCCTAATTTGTCGTGCCTTACGAATGATCCGATTTACTATCTTCCATATTGGCCGCTAATGCCTAATAAGTTGCCCAGTGATATCCTGAAATTCGAGGGTAAGTCAGGAGAGGATCCGTCAAATCATGTTATGACTTATCACCTCTAGTGTGCATCTAATTCCATCATTAATGATTCAATTCATTTGCGTCTTTTTCAATGAACTCTTATCGTCTTGCAGCCAAATGGTACATTGAGTTACCACGAGCCTCTTTTTATAACTTTAATCAGTTAGCCACTGCTTTCTTAACTCATTTTCAGTTGCCTGTCAGATACGACAATGGCACGGAACTGTTGACTTCACTAAAACAATCCATGTCCACATATATTTCTGATCACATTCATGAATGGCGACGTAGAAGGCGCTTAGTGAAAGTCTTCATTCCGGATCAAATTTTAGCGGAATGGTTCATTAAATCATTGTTACCTAAAATCACTGAAGATGTAGCTAAGGGAGGAGTTGTTACTGAAGAGAAAGTCATTTCTCAGGCCCAGTACCTTAACCTCATTTATACGCAGTCAGGTACTTTACGTGAAAAAATCCCTAATCTTCCAAAACACGGTCAAATAATTGTAGCTCCTTTGGGGTCTCATGCCGCTGATGGTATGATTGGTACAGTTAGCACTAAAAGTAAGAATAAATCTTCAAAGAATTCTTCTCCTATAATAACTTTACCTGATTCCCTGACAGGAGAATCTTCCGCTGAAATTTCTGCCGACATTCATGTCGTAGAATCATCTACGACCAAATCAAAATCTGGCAATAAAAATAAGGGGAAGAAGAAAAATAAACAAAATTCAAAAGATAAAACAGATAAAAATGAATCTACTAACAAAAAACAAAAACCTCGTTATCCTTGTTTCATTTGCGACAAGGATCATTTTACCAAAGACTGCCCACATCGAGCAGAGGTTTCGAAAATCGTTAAAGGTTCTCAAATGCCTACTGTCTTGAAGGATCCTTTTCCTACTCAAGATAGTAAGATGATTGGTTCTTCCTCGAATGCCTCAGAAGAACCCATTATGATGATGTCTCATGTCAGGATTGCGATGCAATCACAAGATTATGGTAGTAAAAATCTTGTTGGTGGTAAAGAAGCAGAATCTTCTAATTCAAACACATCAACTACATCTCCTCCTAGTTACGGTCCACTACAGATCGAGAAACCAAACCCTGACTTAGTAATCAAACTGCCTCCTAAAGGTATACTTTAGAAATCAGCTTTCAATCCACATGCGAGAGCTACTCAGAATTATAACATTGTTGAAGACTTAGCTATTTCCCCTTTAGCAATGTCAGCTTTGGAAGTGCTGCAATCGTGCCCAGCACAGCGTAAATTACTATTGTCTACTATAGGAGCTGTTGATATTTAGGATTCGAACCTAATAATCTTTGATTTAGAGAATAGTACACCCCGCCTCCCTCATCAAATGGCTTTCCAGATTCCAGTGTTAGTAAAAAACAGACCTTGTTTTAGGATTGTGATTGATGAAGGGGCTTCTACATGTATTATGTCAATCCAGTGTTGGAAATCACTTGGTTCTCCCACACTCAATCAGTATCTGACAATTCTAAAGGCTTTTGATGGCTGTGGGTTCCATCCTTTTGGCATTTTGCAGGATTTACCTATAGGGGTCGAAGGAAAAACTGTAAATCTAGATGTGGAGGTGGTTGATGCCCCTCTAGATTACAACCTTCTCCTAGGTTGCAGTCGGTCTTATGCTATGACTGCTATTGTTTCATCAGTCTTTCGGCTTATCAAGTTTCCTCATAATAGAAAGATCATTACAATAGACCAGCTGACTTATTTCTCATCCAACCCAACCTCTACAGATAGTATTCAGCACATCAGTAAAACAACTATCCCTTACAAGGATGTTGGTGTAGGTTTGATCAAAGATTCTAGTTTACTAGGAACTTTTTCCTTCCCTCCCCCTAAAGTATCACTTTCTATTACAACTATTCATATGATTTCATCAAATTCTCTTAATTTTGATGATCCTTGGATCGTACATTCCAATTCTGAGGTGGATTCATTTGGTGGCGCGATGCCTTTGAGTCCCTTTGAAATTGCATATCAGGCTATACAGTCATTTTCTGATGCCTATTCAACCGAAACTGATCCAATGAATGTGATCCATGGAGAGTCACTTTCAATATCAAACTCAACTTCATCAATGTTTTCTGATCCTGTTCATTCTGATGAGAAGATTTGTGAACTATTGTCTGTTGATGATTTACCATGGGAAGATCTGCATCATCGGTCTTCATTTTTACCTGAGCTTGATCATTTTGAAAATGATTTCTCTTCTATTTTTATGACTGACTATGTCAAAGAACCACAAAATCCATTGCAACATTCTGATTCTGAGTTAAATTTGGAAAATATTTCTCGAACGGTTCCTATTGACATTTCAGTTAAGCCTGGAATTATTGAAAACATTCATATAGGTGCTTGTTGTACGGACGATGAAATCCAAACTTACAAAGCCCTATTTCAAGAATTTCGTGAAGTGTTTGCCTGGTCATATGAAGAAATGCCAGGAATTGATCCGTCAATTGTTGTCCATGAAATCAAAACATACCCGGATGCTAAACCTGTCCGACAACGCTTACGTCAGATACATCCGCGAAAAGCTGCTACTATAAAAGCCGAAATTGAGAAATTACTTCATGCAGGTTTCATTTATCCAATTCCTTTAACCGATTGGGTATCGAATATTGTTCCTGTCAACAAAAAGCAAGGAACGATAAGAGTATGTATCGACTATAGGGATATTAATCGAGCTTGTCCTAAAGACAATTATCCAACACCCTATATCGATCAAATTATTGATGATTGTGCTAGCAGTGAAATGTTTTCCTTTATGGATGGTTTTTCCGGTTACAATCAAATCAACATACTCCCTGCTGATCAAGCTAAAACAGCTTTCATTTGTCCATGGGGGACATTTTCTTATTGCAAATTACCTTTTGGATTGAAGAACGCTGGAGAAACTTTTCAAAGGGCTATGTCTTACGCATTTCATGACATCAAGCATATTGTGTAGCCTTATCTCAATGATTTACCTGCCCACTCATTACGTAGAGCTGACCATCTCACTCATTTACAAGCTATCTTTATGAGATGTAAGCATTATCGAATTTGGCTGAATCCACACAAATTTGTATTCTATGTAGAAACGGGTCACCTACTAGGGTTTATCATATCAAAGGCAGGAATTCATGTTGGCCCCTCGAAGGTGGAAGCTATTGTCAATCTACCTCCTCCTTCGACTCTTCACCAACTCCAAAGTTTGCAAGGGAAAGCAAACTTTTTATGTCGTTTCATTCCTAACTATGCCGAGATAACGAAAGGTTTTACCAGGTTGTTAAAACAAAACATTCCATTCTTTTAGGATGAGATCACTGATCGATCTTTTGATGCACTCAAACATGCGTTGACCCATGCACCATTACTGCATCCTCACAATTACAGCCATGATTACTTTTTGTACCTCGATGCTTCTCATTCCACCATTGGGATGGTTTTAGTTTAGGAAGATCAATTCAACAGTGAACATGTGATTTACTATCTTAGTCGAACTCTGCATCCGACTGAGATTAAATATTCGCATGTGGAGAAATTGGCCTTGGCAGCTGTTCAAGCTATCCAAAGATTTCGTCACTACATCTTATTATGCAAAACCATGGTAATTTCTGACTGTAACCCTATGATGTATATCTTGACTAAACAATTGCTAGGGGGCAAGTATTCCAAATGGATAGTTATCCTGCAGGAATTTGACTTGGAATTTGAAAAATCCAAGGCAAAGAAATCCTTGGTTTTTGCCGAACTGATGTGTGATTTCCCACGTATTGATACTGAAACTGTGGCGGAAGAGCCCATTGCCGATGAATCCTTGTTTCTAATCAGTACTCTTGATCCATGGTATGGAGATATTATTGTTTATCTCCAAACCCAATCTTTTTAGCTTGAAAGATCACGATCTCAGCAACAAAAAATACGTTTCCAATCCCAACAATACAATATTATTGGTGATACACTTTATCGTCATGGAGCAGATTCTGTTTTCCAACATTGTTTAACTCATGAAGAAGATGAAAAGGTTCTAAATGACTGTCACTCTGGAGCATGTGGTAGTCATATTTCTGGGTATGCCACAGCCCAAAAGATATTGCGCGTTGGTTATTTCTAGCCATCCTTATTCAAAGATTGTATCTATGCAGTCCGGAAATGCCACAATTGTCAAATTTTTTATCGTAAGATGCATGCTCCACCCGCTCCTCTTCACCCTATAATTGTTTTCAGTCCTTTCACAAAGTGGGGCATTGACTTTATTACATGTAACCCTCACTCGATTAGGGGACATGCATATATTATCCTAGCGGTAGATTATTTTACTAAGTGGGCTGAGGCGATGCCTACATTTTCGGCAGACGAAAAAACTGCTGCAACTTTCGTATTCAATCATATAATTGCTAGATTCGGTGTTCCTCAAGCTATTATTACTGATCATGGAAGTCACTTTCGAAACATCATGATGATTGAACTGACAAATCAACTTGGCCTACACCACGATAGTTCTACTCTGTATTACCTGCAGGCTAATGGTCTGGTTGAAGCTATCAATAAATTTTTAGTCACTATGATCAGACGAATCATTGGTATTCATAAGTCGAATTGGCATACCATGTTATTTTCAGCACTTTGGGCATATCGGACCTCAGTAAAAACATCAACTGGTTTCACTCCTTTTCAACTGGTCTACGGTTTGGAAGCAATGTTACCTATTGAATGCGAAATTCTGTCATTGCAATTAGCCATAGAATTACTCCCAACTACTTCTAAAGAGGAAAAACGTTTCTTGTACTTAGCTAAGCTAGATGAGAATCGACGTGCTGATACAATAGGAAACGAGACTAATGCGAAACGAGTGAAATCTCAGTACGATAGAAATGTTACACCTTGCAATTTTTTGGAAGGAGACCTAGTTTTACTATATGATTAAGCAAACGATAAGCTAGGGGCTAGAAAATTTGTGCCTATGTGGCATGGTCCTTACATTGTTAAGTGAAAGCTAGCAAAAGGGGCTTATGAATTAATAGATTTTGACGGTGTCTCTTTGGGTAAACCCAGAAATGGACTTTATCTGAAGAGATATTATGCTTAAATTTGGTGTGGAGATTTTTTGTTAGATTAGTTTCTTTACTGCTGGTGTGTTTTAGATTAGAAAAGTGTGCCTAGTTTAGAGAGTGCTTTTATCATTATTCTTGCTTATCTTGATTTTACTCTTGATATTGCAGATGTCGACGTCTCTTCAAACATACATTGGTTTTGCTGATGGTGCTTGTCGTAATACATGGAACATTTCTTCCACAGCTTGGGTTATCTATTCACCCTCTGATGAGTTAGTATCTATGCATGGGGTAAGCCTCGGTCAAACAACAAATAACATTGCAGAGTATAGTGCAGTGATTGAGTTATTATCTAAATCTATCTCATTTGGGATTCGGAGTTTGATTGTTAGGTTGGATTCTGAACTCGTTGTATTACAGCTTAACAGGGTTTATGCCATTAGAAATCTAGTGTTATTAAGGTTATTTTTGAGAGTTTGTCTCTTGGAACGTGAATTTGACTACATCGAATATAAACATATTCCAAGATATTTAAATACATTAGCAGATGCAGTTACTTCTAGTATGATAAATAGAAATTTTCAATAATCAAAACAGTAAAGTTAAAAACATTCGATAACATGTTACACAAGATAGCCAGTAATAGTGATATATCATAGCATAGAAGTAGTGTTTCAAAAGATACATCGTCTTTGATCATAGGTTTAAAAACACCTTATGATCGGAAAAAATGATAACACAAAAGTCAAAAATGCCATGAGTCTACAAAATCGATCATCCTATCCCTGGCAATGATCACGATAAGAAACCACTGCTTAGGCCACCCTACATAGGAACCTCCTAAAAGGTCCTAGGACCCCAATCACATATCTCTGCAAAATAAATGGGATATCATCTATATCCATCTCTGGAATATCTAGCGTCAAGCGCTCTATATGATGCCCCAAATTGGTCAGGATCTCTGCTGATTGGTCCTATGGGGCTGGTGCAGCTGCAGCTGGGTGTCTCCTCTCAAAAGGCTGGAGAGCTATTGGTCATCGTGGACCGACATCTTCATTTAAACTTTTGATTATCAGTTTTGGACAATTTAAAAAAAAAAAAAAAAAAAAAAAAAAAAAAAAAAACTTAGAAAGTGTTGAAATTGATTTTACCTGAATCATCCCATTGTTCTCCTGGTGGGAGAATCATGTCTGGGTCACCGCAATAATCCATCCCAGCATATGGAAAATCCTGAATTGCAAAAATTTGGTTGTTCAACCAATGAAAGTACTCGGGCTGAAATTGAACAACCTCTGTACCCTCCTCAGGGTGGCGGGTCATCAAGGCAACCTAGTGAACTATCCTAGGCTCTCGAGGAAGACCAGCATCAACAGGAAGATGTTATGGGGCTAGCATGGGGATCCTCTCTAGAGAAAAGCTAACCACGATGAATCCATATCCAAAAATTTTCAGTTGTTCATTCTTTGCTCTGGTTAGTTGGCCTTTCACATTTGCCAACATAGCCTCACACCAGTTGAATATTCTCCCTCGAAAATAGTCTACTGCCATCTACATCTAGGATCCTATAGCCACATGCAATGTTGCACTCCCGCATAACCTGGTAATAGTGAACGCAATGACCTTGAGCTTAGGATTGTTGATAGTTTTAATATCAATCCGTTTGTCCTTCGTTTGATCATCGCAAAACTCTAATCAGAGACTAGCAACAGACTGGCCACCTGGTCTAGTCCCAAAAAGAGATAATTGTTTGCCCCTCTTGGACAAACCAGTCAAAAAATAGATGTCCTCCAGCTTGATTTCGAGCCGGTGGCCTCCAATGATGAAACATTGGTCCTGTATGTTCCACCTATCTACCAGCCATTGCAAGAGGTCTACTTGGGCCCTCATACCCTGTATGCCCCAGAACTTTAGCAACCTGCATGCTCTTAATGCCTGCATTGTGGGCATATGGTTTAATGCGGAAAAATCCACATCCTCATGCTCACGTTCTCGCCAAATAAGAATTTTGAATGTCCTACAATGCATAAAAGACATATTAGAACCAGCTAGTTCAAAAAATTTTGGGAAAAAATGGAGAAAAACTAATTTTGAAATTCATGGTCATGGGGTCCACATCCTCCAGTTATAGACAGTGTGTATGTCCGCACGGGCTATGAACAGCAGGTGCGGACCCACGACTTTTTTCTTTGTAGAAAAAAGTCGGGGTCCCCGCGAGCAAATTTTTAAACCAATTTTTCCCTTAAAAATTAAATCTAAAGCCTAAAATCAAAATGTAAATGGATGAAATGCAAGATAAGGAGGTCGTGGATTACCTGGAGCTGACGGTTTTCGATTTCGACGGATGGATTTTCCAGAATCTTCACAGGAACTTTCTTACCCAAAAGCTCTCACTTTTCACTCTAAACTCAAATGGTAAAAATGAAGTTGGAAAACCCCTTTTTATAAGTTTTTTTGAATAAATGAATTTTTAATTTATTTATTTTTCACTTTAAAAAGGCAATTTTAAAATCATTTTTTTTTTATCTTAAATAGGTATGTGTAATGTTTTGAGTTTTTGTGCAGAATATTGGATTTTTCGGGAAAATTTATCATTTTTCAACAAAGAGCATACTTTTATCACTTTTTCGAACTCTTTCAAAAATTTACGAAAAAGCGAAACATTGGAGTCCTCTTTTAGCTCTTTTTAGACTCTCGAAAATTGAAAAGATTGCTGAGCACTTGATTGTTCGAACTTGTTAAAATAAATGAACAATCGTCCCTTCAGTATAAGTTTACCCCTTTTACGGACTGAAATGGACTATTTACGAAAAAGGTACAATAGAGTCCTCTTTAAACCCTTTTCAGACTCGTTAAAAATGAAAAGATTGTCGAGCGCTTGTCTATTTCAGCTCGTTAAAGTATTGAAGAGTCATCCCTTTTGTATTATTTTATCCTTTTTCGGGCCTAAGGGATTATTTTACGAAAAAGTACCCCCATGGAGTTTTCTTAAGTTTTTCTTTTGACTCCCTAAAATTGAAAAACACCGAGTTTTTCCTATACTAGACTCGTTAAAATTTAACAGTAAAGGACCTGTTCAATTTCAAACAGGAACGAACCACTCCTTCTTAGGGTTTGAATTTTAAACTAAGTTGGACTCATCTGAAGGATGAGCTTATAAACAAGCAAATGTTATCCTCCTCAAGCTTGTCAAAAATAAAGAGGTACTTGCCAGAAATGGTGGGGGAAAAGAGAGAAAAATGAACCTACTTATTACACTTGGTTTTATAAAAACCCATCAACCACTCTTGAACATGAAACTTTTTGTTCACCTGGGTTGGGAAAATCCTTTGCCTAACAGTTAATCAAACCAAATTGAAAGTCTTCAGCTAGTTTCTAGGTATTAGCTTTGGGTCAATTGTCCCCAAACCATTTGTAGTGTCATTATGTGTTCAAGAAAACAGTTCAAACCAACCATTCATCTGCAAAATATCTGTCATCCATTTTGACCATCCCTGAGTCAGTCCTTACCACTATATTTCTTCAAAACTTGATCTATGATTTTGTGTTCTAGGCATGCCCACAACAAATAAATTTCTATCGACTTCAGCTCATTATTTGGAGAGTTGATCTAGAAATCATTAGTATCTTGAAAGCTGCATGCCCTAATGGTAGTTTTCTCACCTTCGATGATAGGTTGCATCATTGACCTTTGATCAAATGATTTCGTGACATGTTCGACTTCGACTCATTTATTCACATTTCATGGATTGTACTGGGTACTTTGAGGGCCATTAACATTATTGGTGGTTTCTATCACACTTGTTAACAGTTCACATCATTGACTAGTAATCAAGTGGTTTCTACCATGTTCGACTTCGACACATTCATTCACACGGATAGAATCGTACTAGTTCGGGAAGCGAAAATCAAGACCCTGGATCTAGTTTCTACCATCCCGGCTGCGAGGAATTTTCTTATTCATTATGCAGTGGACTATTCATAAATAGATGGTTGTGTCCATATTGTGTCTACACATGTCTATACTCTTGATGTATTACAAAAATCATTTCTGTATCAGAACAATTTAGTCAATTTTCTAGTCAGTTTTGATCTGAGTATGGGAATGCCTACCTCAGCGATGATATGTATATGTCTATATATATATATATATATATATATATATATATTGCATTGAATGTTTTTACAGGTTCCAACTAGGGTGTCCACAGGATGATCCTTGAAATGATAAAGTACTTCACTCTTCATACATGAAAGACTTCATCTTCATCTATTACAGACTTCGCACTTTAGGGGGAAATCTGTTGCACTAAAAATTGTCACCTTGACATTCTGCAATCTGTGTGAGTCCATTATCACTCATACTTTCCTCCTTTGCAAGTCTAAAGCCTCATTTCTTCATATCAGGCCTTGAAAGTAAGAGAAAAGCCCTAAAAGTCTCTAAAACTCTAGTTCCGCACTTTCTCTTTGTATTACCTGTGGTCCCGCACCTAATGGTCATGTTTCCTGCACACCTAACCACTCTGTCCTTGTGTTATGGGTGTGGACCCCTGCAAAAGTTAAAAAGGCATGAGTTTATTCTAAAAAACTCACTTTCAGTCATTTCTAGAAGCTTCTGGAAGGAATCTTGAGGTGGAAAGTTCGCTCTCTTAAGGTTCATGCACTCCATACCTTAAGGAGCTAACCCCTTGATGTGAGGAGCTTATCCCTTTGAAGGAGGATTCTATCCCTTCATAGATGGACCTGTAACCTCCTCCTCTGCACTATAAAATGAAGCATTGGGCTGGTTACTTGGGAGGTTAAAAAGCTGAATATTTTTGAGGTGAAATGCTGCTGGAACTTAGTCTTCTTAGTTGAGCTTTTATGAGGAGAGATTATATACCTCTAAGATCTCATTTGGAAGAGTGCAAGGCTTGTCAAAGTAAAGGAAATTCCTGTTTCAGACACCAGGAAGAGCTTGTTCAACATCAAGGCTGAAAATGTTGTAAGGTTCTTCTACTTCAAAGTTAATACAAATAAGTTTGTTTTTCTCAATAAACTATTCATTTATGGTTCATTTTATGGATTCCTTGATCACCATAATAGATATGATTAATGATATTTGCTATGTAGGTGCTATTTAATGTTTGCTTGTTTGTGATTGTAGGTATTTAAAGATAACTCTTTCGGACAATCGAGGGATGACTACAATGAACAAGCGTTGGATCTAAGGTAGGATCGTAACACCTCTATAGTCTTTGTTTGTAAATTGCATATGTCTAGAGAAAGATAGATTTATTTGTCTGTTTGTTGCTAGATTATCTTGTGATACTAGGGAGATTGGTCTTGTCCACAAGATCGATTCATCCAGCCAACAATACACTCCTCCGTTGGTGCGGTCACAACCATGATAGCAGGGTCACATCTTGTTCTATTATCGAGGTAGACCTGGACAAACATGGCTCCCTTATGTGCAGATTTGTGTGGCCCGCTTGTGTGACGCCACCTTTCATTTTGCTGATTCTTTCCCTCAACATCACACTTTTCCTTCTCAGTTGTGTCCATTCTTCATTGATTTCGTGAAGCCTACTACTACAACACCTTTTCTAGGTTCCCTCTTGTCTCACTATTGATAAGCTCACCTTCGCCTCCCTCCTATTATAGGCCCATCGAATCCCTGGTATCCACAAATTCCTAGTGGGTTGTCTTATCAGGCGGACATTTTTCATGCTCCACCCTATTTTCCTGTTGGCTTTGTCGCGGATAGCTGGCGGACTGCATCACTGCAGTGAATTCGGATTTTTGATTCTTATTCGGTTAAGCGTCCGCACACCATACACCTGCACCCTACACTGCCAATGGATGCACACCCCGTTTTTTCCTCCAAACCATTCATGCACCTGCCTTCTACATTCGCGCCACTTTCCCCTAGTCTTTTGGTGTGTACTCCACCCTTGTGTAGTTGTTGCGCACAACGCCCCCGTTTGTGCACCCTACTACTTTTGTTCTAGACTTGCCATTTTACAACAGTCTACCGGTTCCTCTGCTTTCGTGGCACCCTCATCGGTTGGTCACTCCCTTGCTTCTATCGTTACACGGTGTAGTGATCTAACCATCATATTACAATTTAGCATTGGTATCTCATGCAATCGGTTCTTCCATCACTCAATCTGTTCATTTGAGTCTGTTAGCGTCATGTTAGCCTCGCGGATTGTACTCTTCAATCTCTGATCTAGATCCCACGGGATTTCAGCAAGTAGCATCACTATCTCCTTGAACCCGATGATCGACTGCGTTTCTGATTTTGGCTGGCTAAATTCTTTATTCAATGCATCCTGGATCGCTGCTATTCCTGCATTCAGGTGATTTCTCGAGTACTTTATATACCACGTCAACGCATGGTCTTGCAATGCGCTAACCAAAGTAGCCTTTTTGATGATATCATCTGTTATGCCTTGGGCTTCCCATACAGCCTTTACCACGAACCAGAACTGATCTGGTTCCTCATTTCCTATGCCTCTAAATATCGTCAACTTGATCGCACTCGCAATTCCAACCCTCGGTGGTGGTGGCAATTGGGTAGGTGAAGATGGGTTTGATGTAGGTGAAGTAGGTGATGGTGTGGACAGTGGTGGTATCAGTGGAATGCGTTGTTTTATTTATTGGACTACACTTCTCGAAGAGAACCTTGCGAGCTCCTCCTCGCTTTCTCGTGAAAGTGAAATCAAAGGACTGTTTTCTAATCCTTCTATCCCTCGGTAGCCTCTTTCGCTCCTTGTTACCCCAGACATCAAGGGATGCACATAACCCATTTTTCACATAATAGCATTTTAATTCAAGTATTCAGTGATCTGATGTACTTACCCCATGGTCCTTGGAGAAAGCACCTTTTTGCTTCACTGTAACTCACAGTTGTGTCTATCGCGAATTCGGTGATAAACCCTCCTATTATTCAATCCAACCAAGGATCTATTGCCCATGTGATTTTATCTTCAGATGCTTCCAGCCTACGCACCAACTCTAGCATCCGCACGATGGGCTGATCCAATCTACACCTTCCCTGACTATCAGCTAGGCTCACAATCCACTCATATACTTCTTTCAAGAAGGACATGAAGAAGATTTCATGGATTTCTGAATATATGTAGCGATCCAGCCACCTTTCCTCAGATATCCGCGGATTTTTGTTTTCCTGTACCACAAACTCATGAAGCTTCTAATCCAACCAATCTTCAAGTTCTTTATTTGTAGGGTTCCAGTTTTCCAACATTAGACATACTTGGCAGATCCTGGTCCCGGCAATGGAACCATTTGTTGGCTTATTGGGGCCTGACCCAGGCTTAGAAGTGTTTTAGTCGAACAAATCCTGCACTACTGGTCCTTTCAACAACAATCCGTGGAGCGCAGACTAAAGTCTCACCTGAGGTAGTATGGGAGGGTGCTGGAACTAGGTTTCCACACCCTTGGGATGTCTTGATGTGGTCTGGAGGGGTCGCGAACCATTCTACGGCCTCGTGCCACTCTATACTACTGTCGGACTTCCGCGTAGATCCCCATAGATGTGCTTTCTTCTTAATGAATTTATTACAGCTCTGATATTAGTCTTTAAGAAAACATTTAACAATAAAACCCAGTGTGCGCAATCATAGTTTTTAAAGACAGTGCATAAATTTAGAACATAAGCAACAGATAGATTCGTGATAAAGCACACAATGATTCAGAACTTCTTATCTTTATTGATCTCCTTTTCAGTACAACCAGATTCGTCTTGCGCACTCAGTTGCAGGGGTTTGCACACGCAGCTGGAGACTCTACCAGGCCTCTGTGCACACAGTTAGAGAGCCTCGACCTATCTACCAACACCCTTGACTCAGACTTATAGACGTAGAGAAAATATTGCCTTCACGAACCCATAACATTCAGATCTAGACCAAAACTGACTTCTAACCATAGAGCCTTGCTCTATTTATACATTTCCATGGTCCGCGGACCATGGGCAAGCCACCTCACTTTCTATTTTCTTGCGTTATTTTCGGGTGGACAACCCTTTTACTTGACTCATTACAATTCGCGCTCCCCGCACCTCGTGTAGAATTTACCCTACTTTTATCCAAAATTGTGGGCTTTGAGCCCCAAAACCCTTACGTGGGGCCTCCACTACCCAACAAGTAATTAATCTGAAGAAGTGAAGGATGACATTTGAGAAGAAGGTGCTTAGGGTTATCGTGCCACTATACCCCGTTGAAGGAGCACGCTACACTAAACCGGTCCGAGACTATGTAGAGGATGATTATCTAGATCAAATATACAATATTACTATGTGTGACGAAGATTGGGTCAATCCCACTGCAGATGGGTGGATCACGTGGGATCGAGACAGCTCATGTACCTCGGACTCCGATGAAGAGCTTGAAAACTAGTAGAATAGGTTGCATGAATGATCCAAATGGATCCTAGAATACTCTCTAAGCCTTAAAATCTTCTTAAAAATCGTTTAGGAAAACCAAAAAAATCGCATGAGAAAACCTTTCAAAAAGTTTGAAAACACTATCGGCAGCCAAAATTATGAAGAAACAATGGAAAAATGGGTTATCGGCAACTTTCACAGTAGCCGTCAGATCTGGCCAATCAAAGGTCCAGATCTGATCATAGAATTGCAATCGACAATGGCAATTAGTGGATATCGGCAGAGATCATATGTGTGTTGCAATAGTGATTGGCGAGGTCAATAAGGACCATCGATCTAGCGCGCAGAGCGATGGCCCACGTTGCACTGCAATATCACATCGGTGGATTACATTAGCAAAACTCACTACGACCTGGGGCCTGTTAGCCTCCTGTTGGAACAGGTGTTCATCTTTCATGATTGACATTTTTACATGCCAAATATGTCATACTTTGCATGCTGCAGTGTTCCATATTTCCAAAAGAGGCCAAAGAAGAAATCATAAAAGTATGCTAGTCCAAGTGCCACTGCTGTATTCCAATTTTGATGAGTTGTTCCATTTTGAAGAGTTCTTTAGGTTAAGGGAAGGCCAAACAGCTTAATCTTGGTCTCCTCATGTTTCAATTTCCTGTTTTAGAATATAGAGAATGATATCTGTCCAAATAGCTTAATCTTGGCAGATTTGTAGATAGGTAGAGAATCAAAGGAGCCCAACCGCTTAATCTGGGCCCTTGGAAGAAATAAGTGTAGACTTAGATAGGAGAACAGAAAAAAGAAAAATTGTAAAGCTGGGTCTGCAAGTCGAAGTGCACCCAATCCAAAAAGAAGAAAAAATGCTAGGAAAGTAGGCTGGGTAGGTATTTTTTGAGGTTGCAGAATGATGATTCATGACCAATTTTTTGTTTCTAAGTGTTATATCTTTTCAGATCACAGTTATGATGCAGTTTTTCATCTGGAAAAAGCTCGAGCTGGGCATAACTAACTTCCCTTTCTTCTTATCGCCCAAATCACTCACTAATTTTCCCAAAGAGGTCAAGATCTGCTTGAGCCTCTTAGTCTCATCATGTTCCATAACATTGGCCTTGGTGAAGATCTGCCTCACTCAAGGATTTCCATTCTTCTTTATAAAGTTCTATTTCCCCAAAATAGCCTAAGGTTCCTTACCTTAGTGCCTTCTCATCATCTTCATATTAACTCCTGACTGTATTATCTAATGCCCTAATCCATTTCCCCTTCCCCTACTAAAACTATGTATAAAAATCCCAAAAAAATAATAATACCCCCCCCCCCCTTGGCACTATATCCATATTTCCCTAAAACGTCTGGGGAAAAATAGTCCATCTGGGGCTGTTTTTAGCCCATCCGAGTCTTAACAGGAGTTAGTTTGACACCTGGTCATACTAACAACCTTTTTCCCCTAGTCCTAACCCTCAAAAACCCATGTTTCGTCCTTATGCCTAAGTCCCAAGTTTAAATATATTAACCCGCTCGTTTGTACATAACCCAAAACCCATTTTTCTAAGTTTTTAATCCCCCCCCACCACGCCTATGAAGATTCGAATATTCGCGCGCCTGTCCATTATTCCCCTGCCAGCTTCGTGCTCCGTCCACCGTCGGATCGGGCCCTCCCCATCTGACGGCTCTTGGCGATTTCGGAGGCGCCCCACTTCTCGGCCGTTAGCTTTCAATGGCAAGGCAGTTTCTCTACCGTGCCAAAGACACATGTCCGCCTCCTATTACATCAGAAGGGCTCTGAAAGATACCGCCCCCGTACAGAAAGCGGTCCGATTAAACTGCTTTCCACCTTCTGTACGCACGCCCCACGTCACCTATCCTGTTCTACGTGCCTGCCGAGTCACCCTCACCACATCATCTGCACAGCATCGGCCTCCTGCCGAGTCACCCTTGCCATGTCACTGCCACCGTATCATTGCCACGTCACCCGCCGTACATGCTGACGTCATCCTGCTGACATCATCATGCTGACGTAATCCGCTGTACTGGGTCCCACCTGCTGACGTCATGCTGACGTCATCATCAATTTTTGGAGCGAGAGGCAAAAATCGTGCTTAGGAATCCCGGATTCAAATTCTAAGGCAGTTTTTCATGCGCGATTAGCGCCTAGCGCTAATTGCGCATGGCTACAGGAAAAGGGCCGAAGTGGAAAACCCCTCATTGTACAGCCCCCAGCAAGCCCAAGAGGCGTCGAATGACCCATTTTCCTTCGCGAGGCATGCAGAAAGGATCAAAAGACAGTTCTAAAGGAAACAGAGGGCCGAACAACGGCCATTAAATTTTGAATTGACCCACAGCGAAGGAGAAAACCGGCCCGGTTTATTTGTCAAAGAGTATCAGAGGAAAGATGAAGCAGCAAAGAGTATCATTTAAGATTTTTTAATGGAAATCTTCAGTTCCCAAAGCAGGTTAACATTGAATGGCCTCCAGCAAAGTCAAATCAGGAGGTGTTAGCCCATCCCAACTCTCAAATCACAGTTAAAGCACTTAAAGCCACCGAACTACAATGGAGCAGAAGTCCATGCACAGTTATTGCAGAAGCACTGCACCAAGCCACCTAGGACAACGCATTAATTCAATTTTGATACGGCAGCCCTCAGTACAGCCCATAGATATTTTCTTGCATTTATTTCTGATAGGTTTAGGTTAAAGTAATCATTTACTTTCAGACCTGTTTAGGTCACAGCTGTAATAGACAATTTTGGAGAATTTTTCCTATATATACCACCCTCTATATTGTTTCAAGGGTTGGTCGATTGATAAATTTTCATTAGAGACTCGCACTGTATGTCTGATACTTTTTCTTTAATCAAATATTGCTGAAGAGATTGGAGGAACGACTATTTGATGTGTTGTTAATGGTCTCTGGAGACTGAATGATGGAATTCTTGTGCTGCAACATGACTCAATAAGTGTTCTTACCTCTGTTTTCATCATTTCACAGTTGTAATAGACAATTTTGGAGAATTTTTCCTATATATACCACCCTCTGTATTGTTTCAAGGGTTGGTCGATTGATAACTTTTCATTAGAGACTCACACTGTATGTCTGATACTTTTTCTTTAATCAAAGATTGCTGAAGAGATTGGAGGAACGACTGTTTGATGTGTTGTTAATGGTCTCTGGAGACTGAATGATGGAATTCTTGTGCTGCAACATGACTCAATAAGTGTTCTTACCTCTGTTTTCATCATTTCACCATCTAAATAGCAAAAAGAAAGATTAGCTCAGAATTTGTTTAACTGCACTCTAGGTTCAATTTTTGCTGTTTCTTTATGTTTTCATCTAAAATGAATTGGACATGAATATGAATTCCCCGTGGCTCATATTTACCCTAATTCACATGTGTTTGACAGTTATCTAGGGATTCTTTATTGCCCCTAGATAGAGCTCATTCACCCTTCTCTGTTAAGCTGATTGAGAGATTCTTAATTGCCTCTCCTTCCTTAGCATTCTTTCCATCCTTTAGATTTAAAAATTTGTTCCATGTGTAGCTACCTTGCTCCTTATTTCCTCTTGTGACCAAGAAAACGCACCAGCAGTCTTACTCCTTGACTCCATGCCCAATGGTTTGAAACTTGCACACTATACACGCCTCTTTACCTGAAAACATCAATCTTCCCACCAAAACACATAACAAAACCCCCTGAGCTCAATAGCTAGCCTAAAATCATCATCAACAAAGCTAATCAGAAAGAGAGAGCCCTCTCTAACTGCAAGTGGGCTAGAACCTACAGTCCAAAGTTGGTTTGTGGTTACCTCGGCCGTATCCCTTTACTCCAACCTGAGGGACAACCTGAGTGATAACATAATGGTGACTCCACTAGGGATCCTCAGTTAAATTCACGAAACGGGTTGGAAGAATCCACTGAGAAATCAATTTTCTAATTTTTGTATATTCCTTAAAACTACAGATGAAGCCTGAATGACAGCCAGGTAGCCTTTGAAACTGTCTCTGCTTTGCATTGACAGAAGTAAATAAAAGCTACTTCAGTCAATCTTCATGCTAGTTTTAAGCTATAGATAGCTGTTTCAAAATTTGATCAGTCCCTTGCTAATTCTAAAACATTCCCAGAAAAACACCAAAACAATTCGGAAGCTGGCTCCCAAGAAGAATCCACGATATACAAGGTCAAATCCTGACCCAAATCCCCCAGCTGCTTTTGAAAATCCGAACTTAATCACAAAGATCCTCAGGAAGCAAGAGCAAAGACAAGATTTTGCTAATTTGAGTCCAAAAGCAACTCTCCCAAGTAGTGTTCCAACTCCTGTCAAAGTTTTATTCCATTCAACTCCTACTTCCCCTTGTTCATCATCCACATCTCAAAGCACTCCATCCACACCTCCATTCACTGCACATACTACAAATACCACTACTGCTGTTCTAGTTACTTCTGTTATCCCTGTTATCCCTGTTGTTCCATTAATCCTCGTTGTCCCACTTATCCCTACCAATATGGCTAATAGATATGCACCCCTGCAATTACCTGCTAATGCTGGGGATTTACCTTAGGAGTACCAATCTAAAATTACCTATTTTGACAGTACCGGTCCTTTCACAGCGCTTCATCATACCAAAAAGATGCAAGACTATTTTGAAAACTACGCGATAGACGATGATAGTGTGAGAATGAGAATTTTTGTTCAAAGTTTAACCGGTGATGTAAGAACTTGGTTTAGATCACTTGCTGCAAATTCCATAACTACCCCGGATGAGCTTAACCAGTCCTTTACCAACAGATGGGAGAAAAAGAAAGACCCCTTGCACATACTAGCTGAATATGATACAATTAAAAGAGGTCCTCAGGAGACTGTTTTGGAGTACTGTGCAAGATTCAATAATGTCTATAATGCAATACCACAGAACTTAAGACCCCCACCTGACCTTGCCTTGTATAAATTCCCTGATGGATTCGACCCAGACATGGCATACCAGTTAAAAGAAAGAGCCCCTCAGACCCTTGTAGACATGAAAAATGTTGCTGTTAGCGTAGAGGAAAACCTAATTGCCAAGAGAAACAGAGCTAGAATGGAAAGAAGAACCACCTTTAAGGAAGAACACTCAGCCTTTGATCAAAAGCTTGATGCTATTATCAGTGGCCTACAACGGCTGGGAGAAAGAGTAGAAAGCGTTGAGAGGAAATCATCATGGGAAGGGCAACAGTCCAATACCATAAGGAACCCAAATTTTAGAAAAATTCAGAACACAAATGCTGGCAGGGCTAGCCCAGACCATGACATAAGACCTCCTTTTCAAGATAACTATGTTGAAGGATCTACATCCAATGAGCAAACAGAAGACACTCACATGAATCTGATGGATCTAAAGGGTGAACAACAAACTTTTCTGAGCCAAGAAGACCAAGATGAGCATAACTTTAATCAATTTCAGACTAAGTCTGGTGAGTCTTTTGATTTTAAACAAGATTATGATACTGCTGTGTATGAGGTCCACAAACAATATAAGCTGAGAACCAGGACCATTGACATTTCTAAACCTAGCAAAACCAAGGATGGCAAACAGCCCAACAAGATTAAGAGCAAGGCCGTCATAACAAAACCAGCTCATACAACCGTCCCAAACCCACATCAAGTGACTGTAGAAGACATTACAAAAGCGCAACCTTTTGTAAATCAGCTTTTTCCACCTTCTTCCTCTGAGCAAAACTCTAAAAGCGCCCCAAAAAGCCCTCCTGAAATTGAAAAACCGCAGGCGATCACTTCCCATAACGCTGATAAACCAGAGCAAATAGCAGATAATTCAAATGAAACAGAAAAAACTGCCATTATCAACACCAAAACTCCATTGGAAAAGCCATTTAATTTAGAGGCAGAAATAGCTAAGTTGAAGATATCCATTCCCCTATCAAAACTTGCCAAGCACGATGTATATAGGCAACAAATTCAAAGATCACTTCAAATACTAGAGAATAAGGACGATGTAAATGTTTTGGATGATACCCCTGAACTGCTGTTTGGCCCAGAAGTTAATGGAAAATCAACATATGGACCTATTCCACCCTTTTATGTCAGTTTGCATGTACATGACAAAGTTTTGCACAACGCTATGTTTGATTCAGGAGCATCACACAATCTGATGCCCAAAGCAGTTATGGAAAAGCTGAACCTTGATATTACTAGACCCTACAAAGATCTGTTTTCCTTTGACTCAAGCCAGGTCAAGTGTTTAGGCCTCATCAAAGACTTGTGTGTCTCCCTAGTCCAATATCCCAATAAGACCATCCTCATGGATGTGGTGGTGGCTGACATCCCACCAAAGTATGGTATGCTCCTGTCAAGATCATGGGGAGCAAAGCTCCAAGGATCCCTTCAACTAGACCTATCCTATGCTACTATTTCAGTCTTTCGGCAACCAAAGAGACTGTACAGAGAAACATTCATGAAATATGTGGTAAGTAGCGAGAGCAAGCTTGAAAATTTTCCCATTTACTCAATCCATTCTGATATGGATTCCTTTATTTTGTTTAATAATGATACAAATTTTCCAACTGATGATGAGCCTTTGGCTCTAGAACAACAAGCACACATCAATGAAGATTCGGTTGCACATACCCATGAGACTGTCACAACAATTAATGCAACCAGCATGCTAGAAGAAACTCCCCAAACAGAAATCTCAAATCTGCCCAATCCTAACATAGCTGAAACTCTTAGCACAAACCATAAGCAAGAAATCACATGGTATTTAGAGTTTGATGGCTCGGTCAACAAGTTAGGAGCAGGGGCAGGTGTATGGATTCACAATACATATAATAATCATGCAGAGGGTCATGCCTACAGACTGAATTTCAAGTGCACAAAAAACATGGCAGAGTATGAGGCTCTGCTTTTAGGCCTTAAACTGCTTAAAGCTTTAGGCGCTGCAAAAGTGCCTATTTTAGGAGACTCTGATTTAATCATACAACAGATGAAAGGTAATTTTGTAACCAATGACAATAGAATGAGGGCCTATAGGACTGCTGCCACTAATATACTCAATGCGTTCACTGAATTCAAGCTGGCCAAGATTTCAAGAGAGCATAATATTCATGCACACAGCCTAGCCACCTTTGCTAGTACATGCAAGCTTCCCTTTGAGCCAAACCATCACTTTACTGCTGAAATAAAACATAGGTCCGTTGTCCCGAATAACGTTAAAGATTGGCAAGTGTTTGAAAATGACACCCAGATTAATAATTTTCTCACCATTGAGCATGAATTTACAAATATTAACATTGACATGGATGCTATGAATGATGCCCAACAGCAAACAAATGAAAACCAGCAGGCTGTAACAGCTGCAACATCCAAACAAATCCTAAACCCGACTCTTTTTAACAAAGCAAACATAAAACAGCTGAAACAAATGCATTTGGAAGAAATTGCCAAAACAGAGGCAGAGATCATTGACTTAAAGGACAATCTTCTGCCTGCTGGCCTAACCCCATTAGAAGACATGTTTGACGCTAATGATGTTCCTAGAAAGCCAAAATTACAACCATTGAACGCTGCTATAGAAGAACACAACATTGGGACAGCAGAGAAGCCAAAAATGATCAAACTATCCAAAAATTTTCCACCTGATCAAAAGCCCAAGTACATTGATTTGTTCAAAGAATTCCAAGATGTATTTTCTTGGAGTTATGAGGATTTGAAATCCTATGACACCTCGGTGATCCAACACACAATTCCCTTAAAACCAAACCAGAAACCTTTCAAACAGAAACTTAGAAGAACTAACCCTATGCTTCTTCCCATGATTGAGAAGGAAGTGAAGAGGATGTTTGAAGCAGGCATAATAACACCCATCAGATTCTTTGAATGGGTATCCAACCTCGTTCCTACAAGAAAGAAGACAGGTGAGATTAGACTTTGTGTAGATCTGAGAAACTTAAACCAAGTCTCCCTAAAGGACCACTATCCTTTGCCCAAGATGGATCACATCCTACAAAGGGTAGTGGGGTCATCTATAATCTCTTTGCTAGATGGCTTTTCATGTTTCAATCAAATACTTGTTCACCCGGATGACCAAGACAAGACAACGTTTACCACACTTTGGGGAACATTTAAGTACGTTGAGATGCCATTCGAACTTAAAAACGCTAGTGCAACCTTTCAACGAGTAATGGATATTGCTTTTGCCAAAGAAATACATGACTTCCTAGTTGTCTATCTTGATGATCTTACCCCATTTTCCAAATCTGATCAGGAACACCTCTACCATCTTAGGCAAATATTCATGACATGCAGGAAATTTGGCATTTCCTTGAACCCCAAGAAGTCTCTCTTTGGCCTTGAAGAAGGAAAATTACTCGGCCACATCATATCAAAATATGGGATTAGAATTGATCCTGAAAGAATCCAAGCCATCCTCCAAATCCCATATCCAAGAAATGTAAAAGAGCTGCAAGCATTCCTTGGAAGGATCAATTTCTTAAGAAGATTTATCCCAAATCTAGTTGAACTGATATCACTGTTAAGCAATATGCTAAAGAAAGATGCCAAGGTAAAATGGTCTCTTGAAACCAAGCAAGCATTTGAGAGTATCAAAGCGGCCTTAACACAAACCCCTGTCCTCACCAGCCCACAATTTGACAAATATTTTATCATATTTTCGTTCGCATCTGATCATACTATAGCTGCTGTCCTTTTGCAAAAGGATGAACAGGGAACTGAAAAGCCAATTGCATTTTTCAGCCGAGCCTTAAGAGATGCCCCTTTGAAGTACCCAATCATGGAAAAGCAGGCCTATGCACTTGTTAAGGCTATCAAGGATTTCAGAGTGTACATTTTATATTCACATGTGATTGCCTATGTCCCACACGCTGCTGTAAAGACATATTGACCCAAGAGGGATTAGAAGGCAAAAGAGGCAAGTGGATTGCAAACATCCTTGAGTATGACATAGAAATAAAACCAACCAAGCTGATAAAGGGACAAGGTCTAGCCAAACTGATGTCCGAAACAAACTTTCAGGCCCTAGACATTAACCAACTAGACAATGAACTGGAGCTGGCAACTCCACAGATCAGTGAAATCTTTTTGCAATCCCCATGGTACGCTAATATATGCTTTGTATTGTTAAACCTGTGTGCTCCCCCAGGATTGTCCAGGACCAAGAAGATATTTTTGAAAATGAAGGCTTTAAAGTTTTGTGTAATAGATGGTGCATTATTTTGGAGAAATCATGAAGGTATATTGCTTAATTGTTTAACCATGAATGAAACTAACAAAGTCATGAAAGAATTCCATGCAGGTGACTGTGGAGGACATCTATATTGGAAGTCCACTGCTGATAAAATCTTAAGGGCTGGTTTCTATTGGCCCTCTCTTTTTGCAGATATAAAGAAGTTTGCCATGTCTTGTCACAAATGCCAAATCTTTGAGGGCAAGAGAAAGTTGTTACCTTTGCCCCTGAAACCCATCTCAACCGAAAAACCTTTTCAACAATGGGGTCTTGACTTCATTGGAGAAATCCATCCCTCTTCCTCAGGCCAGCACAAATGGATTCTAACAGCCACCGACTATTTCACCAAATGGGTTGAAGCCATTCCCTGTAGGCAAGCCAATGACACTATCATTATCTAATTCCTTGAGTGCAATATCCTTTCTAGATTTGGCTGTCCTGAGAAAATCATCACTGACAATGCCGCTGCCTTCAAATCCAAAAAAATGATCAATTTCTGCCACCAATGTCATATGACCTTGGGCCACTCTACAGCCTATTACCCTCAAGGAAATGGCTTGGCCGAATCATCTAACAAAAGCCTCATCAACATCATAAAGAAAGTGCTAGAAGAGAACAAGAAGAACTGGCACAAAAAGCTGGTAAATGCCCTATGGGCAGACAGACTTTCAACTAAGAGGTCCATTGGGATGAGCCCTTATGAGCTAGTATATGGCATGGAGGCTAGATTTCCTTCATCCTTGGGCATCCCTACTATCAGACTGTTACAAGAAATTTAGGCTGAACCAAATGGAATTCAAAGAAGGATTAATCGGACCATTCATCTTCAGCAAACCAGAGAACAAGTTTATGACAGAGCTCAAATTCTGCAAGAAAAGCTCAAAAAGATGTTTGACAAGAGAGTTAAGGCTGAGGATTTCTACATTGGTGACAAAGTTCTAAGGTGGGACTCAAGAAGAGAAGACAAGGGCAAACATGCCAAGTTTGATTTTTTATGGAAAGGACCATTCGTTATTTTTGCTGTTCAGGGAAATAACACTTATTTTCTCAAAACTGTAGAGGTTAGCTCTGCTGAAGAAGGCCCTGTCAATGGCCGTATGCTGAAACATTACCATGATCCCTTTTAGGGCATACAGTGCGGCTTTTTGTATATATCTTTTGTACAATGATATTTGTATATATCAACACTTTGTTTTCGTTTTTATATCAAGCAAACCAATTGTCAAGGGAGCAGCAGTAAATTTTGTGAAGACACAGCCAATACAAGTGTTCCGGTTTTAAAAGCTTTGTCTCTACACTAACCTCAACAAAACAGCAAAGAGTAGCACAGGTACATCAAGCGAATCATGGCAAAGGGGAGCTGTTTGCGGTCTTCAGTCAAAGGTAGCAAAACATAGCAGTATTTTCAGTTCATATCAGCACCATTGGTCAAAGCAAAAGCAAAGCAAACACATCAGTGTTGATCCATGTGTTGAGAATGTTTCATAGGTACAATGCTCAAGCAAAATTCTACATAATAGCAAGCATGCAAAAGAAAGCAGGCAGTGCTACGCATTTCAAAATATTTCAGTTGAGGAGGAGGTTGTTCATATTACAAAGTTTCAATTATCTAACAGCCCGCAAAAAGAAGTTCCTTCAATCCACAGCAACCATAGAAGATCAAGGCAGTTTGACCTGCTGTTCTTGGCTTTTCACAAGGAAAAGCCATCCCCAAGTGGAGCCACTGTTAGCCTCTTGTTGCAACAGGTGTTCATCTTTCATGATTGACATTTTTACATGCCAAATATGTCATACTTTGCATGCTGCAGTGTTCCATATTTCCAAAAGAGGCCAAAGAAGAAATCATAAAAGTATGCTAGTCCAAGTGCCACTGCTGTATTCCAATTTTGATGAGTTGTTCCATTTTGAAGAGCTCTTTAGGTTAAGGGAAGGCCAAACAGCTTAATCTTGGTCTCCTCAGGTTTCAATTTCCTGTTTTAGAATATAGAGAATGATATCTGTCCAAACAGCTTAATCTTGGCAGATTTGTAGATAGGTAGAGAATCAAAGGAGCCCAACTACTTAATCTAGGCCCTTGGCAGAAACAAGTGTAGACTTAGATAGGAGAACAGAAAAAAGAAAAATTGTAAAGCTGGGTCTGCAAGTCTAAGTGCACCCAATCCAAAAAGAAGAAAAAATGCTATGAAAGTAGGCTAGGTAGGTATTTTTTGAGGTTGCAGAATGATGATTCATGACCAATTTTGTGTTTCTAAGTGTTATATCTTTTCAGATCACAGTTATGATGCAGTTTTTCATTTGGAAAAAGCTCAAGTTGGGCATAACTAACTCCCCTTTCTTCTTATCCCCCAAATCACTCACTAATTTTCCCAAAGAGGTCAAGATCTGCTTGAGCCTCTTAGTCTCATCATGTTCCATAACATTGGCCTTGGTGAAGATTTGCCTCACTCAAGGATTTCCATTCTTCTTTATAAAGTTATATTTCCCCAAAATAGCCTAAGGTTCCTTACCTTAGCGCCTTCTCATCATCTTCATATTAACTCCTGACTGTATTATCTAACTCCCTAATCCGTTTCCCCTTCCCCTACTAAAACTATGTATAAAAATCCCAAAAAAATAATAATACCCCCCCCCCCCCTTGGCACTATAGCCATATTTCCCTAAAAATTCCGGGGAAAAATAGTCCACCTAGGGTTGTTTTTAGCCCATCCGAGTCTTAACAGGAGTTAGTTTGACACCTGGTCATACTAACAAACTTTTTCCCCTAGTCCTAACCCTCAAAAACCCATGTTTCGCCCTTATGCCTAAGTCCCAAGTTTAAATATATTAACCCGCTCGTTTGTACATAACCTAAAACCCATTTTTATAAGTTTTTACCCCCCCCCACCACGCCGTATGAAGATTCGAATATTCGCGCGCCCGTCCATTATTCCCTCGCCAGCTCCGCGCTCCGTCCACCGTTGGATCGGGCCCTCCACATCTGACGGCTCTCGGCGATTTCGGAGGCGCCCCGCTGCTTGGCCGTTAGCTTCCAATGGCGAGGCAGTTTCTCCGCCGTACCAAAGACACCTGTCCGCCTCCTATTGCATCAGAAGGGCTCTGACAGATACCGCCCCCGTACAGAAAGCGGTCCGATGAAACCACTTTCTGCCTTCTGTACGCGTGCCCCACGTCACCTATCCTGTTCTACGTGCCTGCCGAGTTACCCTCGCCACATCATCTGCACAGCATCGGCCTCCTGCCGAGTCACCCTTGCCACGTCACTGCCACGTCACCCGCCGTACATGCTGACGTCATCATGCTGACGTAATCCGCCGTACTGGGTCGCACCCGTTGACGTCATGCAGACGTCATCATCAATTTTTGGAGCGAGAGGTGAAAATCATGCTTAGGAAGCCCGGATTCAAATTCTGAGGCAGTTTTTCATGCGTAATTAGCGCCTATCGCTAATCGCACATGGCTACGAGAAAAGGGCCGAAGTGGAAAACCCCTCATTGTACAGCCCCCAACAAGCCCAAATGGTGCCGAATGACCCTTTTTTCTTCGCGAGGCATGCAGAAAGGATCAAAAGATAGTTCTAAAGGAAACAGAGGGCCGAACAGCGGCCATTAAATTTTGACTTGACCCACAGCGAAGGAGAAAACCGGCCCGATTTATTTGTCAAAGAGTATCAGAGGAAAGATGACGCGTCAAAGAGTATCAGTTAAGATTTTTTAATGGAAATCTTCAGTTCCCAAAGCAGGTTAACGTTGAATGGCCTCCAGCAAAGTCAAATCAAGAGGTGTTAGCCCATCCCAGCTCTCAAATCACAGTTAAAGCACTTAAAGCCACCGAACTACAATGGAGAAAAAGTCGATGCACAGTTATTGCAGAAGCACTGCACCAAGCCACCTAGGACAACGCATTAATTTAGTTTTGATACGGCAGCCCTCAGTACAGCCCATAGATATTTTCTTGCATTTATTTCTGATAGGTTTAGGTTAAAGTAATCATTTATTTTCAGACCTGTTTAGGTGACAGCTGTAATAGACAATTTTGGAGAATTTTTCCTATATATACCACCCTCTGTATTGTTTCAAGGGTTGGTCGATTGATAACTTTTCATTAGAGACTCGCACTGTATGTCTCATACTTTTTCTTTAATAAAAGATTGCTGAAGAGATTGGAGGAACGGTTGTCTGATGTGTTGTTAATGGTCTCTGGAGACTGAATGATGGAATTCTTGTGCTGCAACATGACTCAATAAGTGTTCTTACCTCTGTTTTCATCATTTCACCATCTAAATAGCAAAAAGAAAGATTAGCTCAGAATTTGTTTAACTGCACTCTAGGCTCAATTTTTGCTGTTTCTTTATGTTTTCATCTAAAATGAATTGGACATGAATATGAATTCCCCGTGGCTCATATTTACCCTAATTGACATGTGTTTGACAGTTATCTAAGGATTCTTTACTGCCCCTAGATAGAGCTCATTCACTCTTCTTTGTTAAGCTGATTGAGAGATTCTTAATTGCCTCTCCTTCCTTAGAATTCTTTCCATCCTTTAGATTTAAAAATTTGTTCCATGTGTAGCTACCTTGCTCCTTATTTCCTCTTGTGACCAAGAAAACGCACCAGCAGTCTTACTCCTTGACTCCATGCCCAATGGTTTGAAACTTTCACACTATACACGCCTCTTTACCTGAAAACATCAATCTTCCCACCAAAACACAAAAAAAACCCCCTGAGCTCAATAGCTAGCCTAAAATCATCATCAACAAAGCTAAATCAGAAAGAGAGAGCCCTCTCTCTGTGGTTACCTCGGCCGTATCCCTTTACTCCAACCTGAGGGACAACCTGAGAGATAACAGGGCCCATGTGAGTTGCGATTGTGACAAGTCGCATCACAAAGTCGCATCGAAGCCATGCAGAAGGGTGACACACACACACACACACACACACATATATATATATATGCGATAGCCGGACCCGATAGAATTACAAACGGGATGTGATAAACTAGACCTGAAAGGGTTCGTGAATGAATATATATATTGTTTCAAGTCCGAAGGAAGATATTTTTTACATTATTTTCATAGTTTTAATGTATTTTTTTAAATAAAAAGGAACAGACCATTGCGATATGCAACAGCGACTTGTGGGTGGACCCGGTAGGAGTATAGACTAGATTTGAGGACTTTTGAAGTCCGATACATAGTGTTTTGGCAGATTTTCTCAGTTTCGAATACATTTCTCTGTGTTAACAGATACCGGCTAGTTCAGGGGTTCCAAAGTCTTAAGGCACTCTTACATTGCAGAATAGGTGGCCACCTCCCCTTAATGCATTACGCAGTGATTGTTTAATGTTAGAAGAGGGATTCGAAGGGACAGAGGCCGGGGAGACAGAAAGCTAAGAAGGAGAAACTGAACAGGCAGAGCATATTGGCTTTAAAGCCACAAACAAAGAGCAAACAGAAGCAGCAGTATTGCAGGCAGTGCCAAGACAGAGAGCAAAGACAAATACAGAGAGTGATTGAGAGAGTCTGTGTACTCAGAGAAGCTTGAGAGGTTCAAGCAAACTCTTGTTGTTGTATCTGTTGTGTGTTGAGTCTCAAATTGAGCTCACACTATTGTAAAACCCTATTTGAAGACATAATAGAGAGGCCGCCATTGAAGGCTGGACCCGGAGATGTGTTGTCTATTATGCTTCTTTACTGCTTCATTGTTTGTGTATTTCGCAATCTTATCGATCCATTACATAAAATAACATAGGCAAATCCATGCACATGAGTTTGTAATACCTTATTAATTGTCATATATCTCATTATCAGATCAAGTGGTATCAGAGGAGGTTGCTAAGGTTAGACAAGCTTGTGCTGGATTGTTGAATGCTAACTAGGTTAAAGCTCAAATTAGGAGAATGAGAATTGGTTGAGACTAACCCATAAATTGGTAGAGTCTATCCTAGGAGGAAAATGGCAGAAGAAAATCCCTTGGAATCAGACTCTAAATTCATGGACAGTTTCATGACCATGAGAGCCATGGTAGAAGAGATGTATCGAGAATCTAAGAAAGGTAGGGGTGAATATTCTTCAACCTCCAAACAAGAAAAAAGAACAAAAGAATATCTTCTAGATGGCCATTCTGAAGGAAAAGGGAAAGGAAAAGAGGCTCCTCTATCCACACCTCCTGATAGTCTTGAAAATAAAAAGAATAAAACATCTTTGATTAAATTATATGTTAAATTTGATTTGCCAATATATGATGGAGAATTAAATGCAGAGAAGCCAGATAACTATATTAGATAGATTGATTTGTATTGCAAGGTGCAGAATACTGATTCAAACAAGAGTAAAAATCAGCTAGCCAGCCTATGCCTTGGAGGAACTGCCTTAGTCTGGTGGGAAGGTAAGACACAAGCTAACTTGAAGAAGCATGGTAAAATTCTTTCTGTCTGGAGTGAATTTGTTTCTGCCATTAAAAAACAATTCTATCCACTAGCTTATATGAAGCAAGATATGATGAGTTGGCAAACTCTTCACCAATTAAAGGGGTAAAGTGTACAAAGCGACACCCAAGAATTTAGAAAAAGAGCTTTAATTCTAGGCATTTCTTTAGACTCACCTGAAACTTTGCTAAAGTATATAGGGGGTCTACACAACTATTTGAGGCACACCATTCTCATGTTTAACCCTACTAGCATAGATGAGGTATCTGTTCAAGCTACACATCTAGAGGATAGAGGCAAGGATATGAACCCAGAGATTGGGGGATCATCAAAACCCACTGCAAGCAAGAACAAGGAAAAGAAGAAGCAGAAATGGAGAGAGAGAAAGGAAAATGTTGTACAAAAAGACAAACCTTCATGCACTCATTGCAAGAAGGATGGACTTGATGATGAACATTGCTGGTCTTTACATCCGGAGCTAAAACCCAAGATGTTCGGTGGAAAGAAGAAGAAGACTATTGCTGCTATATAGAAAGATTTGGGGTCAGACTTAGGTGATGAAACAACAATCGTAGCCACAAGTATAAAAGGTAAAAATTCTGAAGCATCTACTAGTAATTCTGCGCAAACTATTGATAGTGAAGAAAATGAGAGGAAAAGACATGAGATTTTTCATATTAGAGTTATTCCCGAGCATCAAAAGATTGATACTTTATTTGATAGTGGCTCACAAGTAAACTTGATTTTTGAAGCAATTGTGAAGAAATTGGGACTACTAACCACACCTCACAAGAAGCCATATCCATTAGGTTGGGTATGTGATAAAGCAAAGCTACAAGTGACTGGACAATGTAAACTTAGGTTTTCTTTTGGGTCAGCATTTGTAGATGAGGTTGAGTTAGATATCGTTCCCTTGGATATATGTGGAATTGTTTTAGGAAGTCCTTACTTGTATGATAGAAAAGCCATTTTCTATAGAGCTGAAAATAAGTATCAACTTGCTAAAGATGGAATAGAATATATTGTAAGAGCTCATAAACTCAATAGTAATTATACTCTCATAAACTCAAGGAAGATGAAAAGAATTGTAAATTCATGCAAGCAATTTTTACTAATGGTTGTAAAGGAAAAGAAACCTGAAAAAACCAATGCATTTGAGGGTTGTGATGCTAAACAAAAATCTGATTTAGAAAGACTTGTTTCAGAATATGATATCCTATTTCAAGAACCTAAAGGTCTGCCACCCAAAATGGAAATTGTACATGATATTCATTTGTAGCAAGATGCTCCATTGCCTAACATTAGAATGTATAGGTTATCCACTTTAGAGAATGCAGAGATCAAGAAGTAGGTATAGGACCTGCTGGAGAAAGGGTTCATAAGACCAAGCACATCACCATATGGATCTCCAATCGTGTTGGTGAGGAAGAAAGATGGTTCATGGAGGATGTGCATTGATTACAAAGAACTCAATAAAATAACGATCAAGAATCGTTATCCCCTTCCTCTCATTGATGATCTATTGGATCAACTGAAAGTAGATATTTACTTTTCCAAGTTGGACTTGCGTAATGGTTACCATCAGGTCAGAGTAGCAGAGCAAGATGCATGGAAGACTTCTTTCAAGACAAAGCAAGGGCTGTATGAATGGCTAGTTATGCCTTTTGGCTTAACTAATGCTCCTGCCACTTTCATGAGTGTTATGAATGATGTACTCATCCCTTTTATTAATGATTTTGTAATTGTATATTTGGATGACATTCTTGTTTTCTGTAAAACATGGGAAGAACATTTGAATTATGTAAAGTAGACTCTAGATGTTTTGAAAAAAGAAAATCTCTATGTTAAATTATCAAAGTGTGAATTTGGAAAAACATCTTTAAATTATTTAGGTCATATTGTAGGAGGTGGTGAATTGAAGATAGATCCCTCTAAGGTTGAAGTCATTATAAGCTGGCCTAAACCCAAATCTGCTACAGAAGTTAGAATCTTCCTAGGAGCAGCATAGTATTGGAGAAAGTTTATTTCTAACTTTTCCTTAATTGCATCTCCCTTACATGCTTTGACAGGTTTGAACAAGGTGTTTCAGTGGGGAGGCAAATAGCACAAATCCTTTGACACCTTGAAAGAAAAAATTAGTGCAGCACCAGTACTAGCATTGCCAGATCTTCAAAGACCATTTGAGATTGAAACAGATGCCAGTGACTATGCCATGGGAGTAGTGTTGATGCAACATGGTAAACCCATATGTTATCATTCTGAGACATTTAATTCTGCAGTAGTTAATTATCCCACATATGATAAAGGATTGTATGCATTAGTACAAAGTGTAAAAAAGTGGAAAAATTACTTAATGGGCAAAGAAATAGTTACACATATTGATCATCAGCCACTTTAGTATTTTCAATCACAAACTAAATTGCAGCAATCAAGACACTATAGGTGGATTGGTTTCCTACAACAGTTTCATCTAGTCATCAGATATAAAAAGGGCATACACAATAAATTTGCAGATATGTTATCCAGACCAATTATAAATGCATCAACTATACTTAAGCATAACTCAGTATTGCATGAAAGCTACATTGAACAATATGCTCAAGATATAGATTTTAAAGATGTATATGCAAATTTATGCCATGGCAAAAAAGTAGAAGAATTAGACTATTATTTTAAGGACCAACTCTTGTATCATTTGGGAAAGCTATGCATTCCACAAAATGGAAGAGTTAACATAATTAGGGAAGCACATACTTTTCTGATATCAGGTCATTTTGGTGTAAGTAAAATAGTTGCACAGCTGCAAAGATTCTACTATTGGCCAAAAATGCATGAAACAATTTCTAGGTATATTAAAGGGTGTACCATGTGTGCTATAAGAAAGCCTAGCAATAGAAAACTAGGCTTGTACACTCCACTTCCAGTTCCTTCTCGTCCTTGGGAAAGTGTTTCCATGGATTTTGTTGGGGGATTTCCAAATTCTAGAAAAGGTCATGACTATTTGCATGTTATTGTGGACAGGTTTAGCAAAATGTGTGTTTTAATACCTTGTAACAAACATATTTCAGCTGAAAAAACAACGAAATTGTTCTTTCAGCATGTCTGGGTGCATTTTGGGTTAACCACTTCCATAGTATCTGATCGAGAGTCCCGATTTGTTGGGAAGTTTTGGTCAAGCTTGTGGGAATTGATGGACACCAGACTGAAAAAAAACACAACCTTTCATCCACAAACAGGTGGCCAAACAGAGGTGGTCAACAGGACCGTGATCCAGTTGCTCAGGGGTTATTGCAGCAAGCATCCCAAGCTTTGGGATGAGCATTTATGTTATGTGAAACATGCTTACAACCATGCTAAGCATTCTTCTACACAAATATCTCCTTTTGAGACTTGTTTTGGTTTTATACCAAGGTCTCCCTTGGATTTTGTCTTTGAAAAAGACATAGTGGTTGATGGACACAGCGATGTGAACAAAGCAACCAGGTTCATTAAACAGATCCAAGAAATTCACCAAGTAGTGTAGGAACAACTGGAAAAGAGACAAGCCAAGTACAAGTCAAGGCATGATAAGCATCAGATGGAGCATAGCTTCCAATTTGGTTGATCCGAATGGGATCCATAAAAATTCTCAAAGTGCTATGATTGTATCAAATCAGGACAGACTTCGAATTTATGGGCAAAGAGCCATCAGGAAGACCTTTGGACAGTGGCAGTTTGTAGCCAGCAAGGAACGACGAGGACATCGGTCAAAGCACGCTGACTGAGGCCCATGGAGACCGCACAGGACGCAAAACTGGCAGTTAGGAAGCTCGGATCAGGAAACAAAGGAGATTTCTGATGCTTTATTAGCGCTAATAGTGCATCGCTGGGAAAAACCACTCAAGAAGGAGAAGACCTAAGTGCTCGGTCACATGGGAAGCTGGGAAACTGTAGGGAAAGTGCTAACGCAAAAGGCGGGTCCCACGCTCCAAAACCGACTGTATATCAGAGGCACTTTGGGGCGGTAAGCGGATTTGGTAGAAAACGAGTGATTCCATACATTGCGTGATGCGTGTCCGGCGAATGAGAGAGAAAACTGCCTCTCATCGCGTGCTAACGATTGAGCAAGTCAACCATGCGAAATGAGTGAACACTGTAGGATCTGGGGGCTCCAAATCTGACAGCAGAGATTGTGCCCGATGGAGGAACCAGATTTAACAGGGGAATTAAGTCATGGCATATAAAATTCTGAAGTTCAATTTGACTACTGAGTTGGCAGATGAATCATTCCACAGTGTAACTAAAATACCAAATCGTCAAGGAAGAGTTGGCGCAATTCGTGAGAGGACAAGTGGCCACCTCCCTCTGAGACGTTGGCGATGACGCAGAGGTAGAGAACTCCAAGAAAACAACAGTAGGTGAACCGAAGGGGCAGAAGTGGAAACGAACAGTCGAGGATAGATTGGCTTTAAGCCATGAACAGACAGAGAAAAAAACAGAGGAGAGAAGGAGGAGAACAGAGACAAGTGAGAAAGAGACAGTGAAGCAAGAAACAGAAAAACAGAGAGCCGCGCTGACCTAAGGCAACATCGAGCAGATAGAAGGCTTGAGAGGTTTGAGCCATCCCTGTGGGATATCTGTTAGGAATTGAGCACCATTGGACTCATCTCATTGAAGACCAGAGAGGTCGATACTTGGTAAGGAAAGAGTCTATGCACTCTAGTGGCTTGGGGAATCCAAGAACCACTCTACTAAGCATCCTCTATTTCAAGAGATCAGGTTGAGCTCCTCATTGTAAATCTCTGCTTTAAAGAAACAATAGGATAAGTCCACCAATGAAAGCTGAACCGGAGATGTAGCCCTGGAGAATAAGGTGAACTCCTTATTAATTTGTTGTGTTCTTGTATTTGCTTACTGTGTTTCTCTTACAGTTTTCTATTTTCCAGTATCTGTGTATTTTGCAATCTGATCGATCCATTTCCTAAGATAACATAGACACACACTAGCACATGAGTCTGTAATACCTTCATTCATTAATTATTTAACTGAGATCACTCACGAGTGAATTTCAAATCATTGGTGATCAAGCCTAGCTGTATATCAGTAAAGACAGAATGCAAGGTGAAGGAAAGAAGCTAAAGCCAATAAGGTATGGGCCTTTCAAGATACTTGAGAAAATTGGTGAGAATGCTTTCTGCCTTGATTTTCCAGCTTACATGCACATCTATTCAATGGTAAATGCAGAAAATTTAAGACTATTTGAACCTTCATTAATTGAAGATCGCGAAGAGAAAAGTCAATTGCCTTCTATTGATGATCTGTTGCCTGAATATCTCAATGAGTTGCAGGAAGATACAGTTCTAGACAAGAAGGTGAGAACCACATGCAGAGGGGATGTTGAGTACCTAAGAATTGGACTCAAAGGTTCAAAACCCAACAGTGCAAAATGGATAGAGATTGGACAAGTGAGGGAGTTGTATCCTCACTTGAGCGATGCTTGAAAACCAACTTTTGGTGGTCCAAAAGCCTTTTTAGTAGGAAGGTGTGATCCAAATGGATCCTAGAATACTCTCTAAGCCTTAAAATCTTCTTAAAAATCATTTTAAAAAACCAAAAAAATTGTATGAGAAAACCCTTCAAAAAGGCGGAAAACACTATCGGCATCCAAAATTATGAATAAACAGTGGAAAAATGGGTTATCGGCAACTTTGCACAGTAGCCGTTAGATCTGGCCGATCAACAGTCCAAATCTGATCAAAGAATCGCAATCGGAAACAACAATTGGCGGATATCGACGAAGATCATATGTGTGTTGCGATAGTGATCAACGAGGTCAATGAGGACCGTCGATCAAGCACGCAGATCGATGGCCCACATTGCACTGCGATATCGCATCGATAGATTACAATAGTAGAACTCACCATGACCCGGGGCCCATGCAACTTACAACTGTGACAAGTTGCATCGCAAAGTTGCATCGGAGCCATGCAGAAGGGTAGACACACACACACACTTATATAGATACGCGACAGCTGGACCCAATAGAATTACAAATGGGATGCGATAAACCGGGACTGAAAGGGTTCATGAATGAAAATGTATATTTTTTCAAGTCTGAAGGAAGCCAACCTTCTATGGTATTTTCACAGTTTTAACGTATTTTTTAAAATACAAAGGAACATACCATTGCGATATGCGACAGCGACTTGTGGGCGGACCCAATAGGAGTATAGATTGGATTTGAGGACTTTTAAAGTCCGATACATAGTGTTTTGGCGGATTTTCTCAATTTCGAATAAATTTCTTTGTGTTAACAGAGAGCAAATAGTTCAGGGGTTCCAAAGGCCCGAGGATTACATTGCAGAATAGGTGGCCACCTCCCCTTAATGCACTACATAATTACTATTTAACGTTAGAAGAGGGATTCGAATGGACAGAGGCCGAGGGGATAGAAAGCTAAAAAGGAGAAACTGAACAGGTAGAGCAGATTTTCTTTAAAGCCACAGATAGAGAGAAAATAGAAGCAAGCAGTGTTGTAGGTAGTGCCAAGATAGAGAGCAAAGACAGAGATAGAGAGTGATTGAGAGATTCTGTGTACTTAGAGAATCTTGAGAGGTTCAAGCAATCTCTTGTTGTTGTATCTGTTGTGTGTTGAGTCTCAAATTGAGCTCACACTGTTGTAAAACTCTATTTCAAGACATAATAGAGAGGCCACCACTGAAGGCTAGACCTGAAGATGTAGCCTAGGAGTATTGGGTCAACTCCTTATTAAATTTGTTGTGTTTATGTGTGTTGTCTATTATGCTTCTTTACTTCTTCATTGTCTGTTTATTTCACAATCTTATCAATCCATTACATAAAATAACATAGGAAAATCCATGCACATGACTCTGTAATACCTTATTAATTGTCTTAGATATCATTATCATATCAATGAAGTCTGTATGATACATTGCAATATGATGAAAAAATCATTGTGGTGTGTATCTATAGAGGTAAGGAATCTCCTGCATTATGATGGCTTAAATGATGTTAATTTATTTTTGGATGAGTTTGAAAGGGAGGTGCCCAAAGAGCATTGTTTCCGGGCGCTCGAGTTGGCATTGTGCACTATGCTTCCTTGTTGGTGGGGTACACATATGGATAGCTTCGATGAATGGAAGGAATACAAGTGAATGATGAAGCTAAGGTTTGGATACAGTAATATCTGTATGACTGAAAAATAAAGTGGAAAGGATGATCCGTTCAAACACTTGGCGCGGTGGACTAAAGCTTGGGGAGAAGAACCACAACTGGAATGGGTGCATATCTTTTGTCACACCTTAGATACTATTCCAATGAATTTTTACTTGGAAACAGAGATATGCCATGGGACAAACGAATGGGATATCTTGAGGGAAATTTTCTTGTTAAATTTCAGCTTTGGCAATGGATTTGAGTGCATTTATGAAGCAATCCAGGAAATTAAGGTCACTATCTTCAGAACGCCTTAAGAGTCAGTAAAATGGGCTCAACCAGACTGCAGTAACTGGCTTCCCTATGCACTGGAGTGCTGCAATGTGACTACAGAAGAAGATGAAGAAGAAGGTTCGTGAAAAATCAACATTCCAAAGATTGAAGGACAACACAAGGTTGAAGGTCCTAAAGCAGTGAACCCTGATATATCAGAACCTTTGAAGACTAGGCAAGTAAACATTGGGTCTGACGCGCAACCTAAGTCTACAAATATATGTGATTATTGGGATGAAGATACAGTTGATAAAGTTGTGGAGTTGCTGCACGAGTACCAGGACTTGTTTCCCACCAAGTTCTTGGACCTAAAAGGAATAGAATGGAATATGGGAGTGTTGGGACAGGGTCCCCTAGGGTCAATTTTGGGGCAAAAGCCCTTGTTTTGGGGCAAAAAGCACAAGCTTTGATGTATAAAATGTAAAGTCTCCACAAGTTGTGGTCACGGAGCACGTAGACAGTAAAGTGTCCTTAAGGGTTCCACCCTTCGTTTATGTAAGATGTGTCGGCTTTTATAGATTTACCCATGGTCCACGAACCATGGGATTGTATAAGTAGGAGAGTCTTAGAGAGTATAAAAATATAACGATCGATGAAGAAGATGAATGTAATGGGTCAATAGAGAAAACATAAAATAATTCTTAGAGTAGAAGAGAGGCTCTGTAGCTATGTGCATAGAGGCCTAGAGTAGAGTTTGAAGCTAAGTGCGCGGACCCTGCAGCTAAGTGTGCAAGGAAGTCTTGAGTTTGTAAGTAGAACTAAAGTATTAAATAAAGAGATTATTCCATAAATTCATGTGTTTTGTCCAGTTACTTCTGTTATGAATGAATGCACTTTTATGCTGTAATGAATGATGGGTTATGAAGTAATATTGTATTGATGCATGACTTTACATAATTGATGTTGTTATATAAACTCACTTAATATTAACTATTTACACGAAGCATATCTCTTTGCATGTTGAAGTTCTTAATGCTTAGGCTGATCTAGGTAAAACACGGTATTAGGAGTAATCATAGAAGCACGTAAGTGGTTGATTCACCTATTTAGGGTCTGCGAAAGATAGTTGTGACCATTTGTAGAGGTATAGAAGCTGATTAAGGGAAGTTATATTGAGAAGCCCTAAAGGCTTATCGATTTTCATGAAGGTAGGTTTAGGGCATAAAACGACAATACACTAATCTCTGGGTGCGGAAACTTGGTTCCAATATCCCCCCATACTACTTCGGGTGTGACTTTAGTCCTCTCTCCGCAGAGTGATGCCAAAAGGGCCAATAGTGTAGGGATTTGTTTGGAAAAACTAACTTTGAACTTGGGCCAGGACCCACTAAGGCAACAAATGGTTCCATTGCCGGGACCAGGAACTGTATAAAGAGATGTGTGATGTCACATTGTTGGAATCCAACAAAGAAACAAATTGAGGAGTGGTTGGATAGAAAGATCCACAAATTTGTGGCACAAGAAAATAGAAATATGCGCCTGACAAAAGAATAGTGGTTGGATAGGTATTTGTACACATAGATACATGAAATTTTCTTATGTTCCTTCCCGATTGAACTATACGAGTGGATCGTTAAATTGGTAGACAACCAGGGAAGGTGGAGGCTTGATGGTCCAATAGTGTGGACTCCAAAGCTAGTGCGGAGATTGGAAGCCTCTGAAGATAAGATCATGGGCGCTGTCGATCACTATTTTGATCACGTCATAGGAGGATTTATAACAAAATTCACGGTCGATACATCGGTCAGCTACAGCGAAGCAGAGCGATACTTCTTCAAGGGACCGTGAGGTAAGTATTTAAGATATTTGAATACTTAGATTAAGATGCTCTTGTGTGAAAAGTAGGTTATGGAATTACCTTGATATTTAGAGCTACGCGAAGTGGAAAGTTCTTCAGGGATAGAGGGAGAACAGGTCCTGAATATAGCCTGATGATTGAGCCTCCTCTGAGTGACGATGAATGAGTAGCACAGGCTTCACCTTTGAGCATTGTCCAGCTAATAAGGCAAGGGTTCCTGCAAATACCCCATCCGCCCACACCACCTCCACCTTCACCTCCACAACATACACCTTCGCCCACACTGCCACCACCTCTGCCACCATTTAATATGTCAAATACAATGAAGTTTCCTGTTTTCAAGGGCTTGGGAAATGAGGACCCATACTAGTTTTGGTTCATTGCGAAAGGTGTGTGGACAGCCCAGAATATTACAGATGATCATATGAAGAAAGCGCAGTTGGTTACTACTTCACAGGATCGTGCGCTAACATGGTACATTAAGTACTACACCAATAACCCAATGGCTTTGTTGGCAGACACTCACACCACGCTGAATAAGGATTTCAATAGGCCCAAGTCTAAATCACAATTAGTCATTGGATTCAAGGAAATCATGATGAGGCCTGGTGAAACATCCCGGGAACTGGATCAGAGACTGAAATGCCAGATCCGCTGAGCTAACATAAATCTCACAAATGGGCAACACCGTGAATGGTTTGTAGCTTTGCTCTTACCCCATCTAAAGGTTTCTTTATCGCAGCAGAAAATTGGGACCTAGGCGAAAGCCTTGCAGATTGTGATGAGATTGCATCAGACACCAATTCAAGAAATTACTTTGGGAGATCAGTAGATTCACGCGGAGTCATAGAGTCTTACCTAGAGTTTCCAATCCTGAAGAAGGATAGAGAGGCTTGGCCAGAGGTGTGCAAAGAAGTTTGGTGTCTAAAATGCAAGAGTCAGGGGCATGATAAAGATCACTGCCATGTCTTCATGAATTATGTTACAGGAGGAGGGCCAATGCCTATGAGGCAAAAAGCTCAAGAAGGGGCAAGTGCAGGACCCACATTGTGGTGTGTTATCTGTCAAGTAGTTGGAAAAAATGTAACAGACAATTGTCACTTGCTACAGAATTTTTTGCAGACACCCCTATAGTTCTTTTGCAACTTCTGCAAATCAGTGGTCCACGATGAGCGTAATTGATGTAGCTATGAGTTGATGATGGAAAGAATTCCCGCATATCGAATGCACATAGAAACTCGGCCTCCAGATCAAGGCACTGGGGGAGTGCGCGGAGGATATCAGGGGCATAGATGAGGCCAAGGAGGAGGAGGACCTGTGAGAGGATGGGGACAAGTTATTTGCTACAATTGTGGAGTGCCCTAACACTATGCATGGGAGTGTACAAGCCTGGCATGCCTGTCATGTCTATATTGTACTAAGTTTGATCACGTGATAGAGGACTACCCTATATTGATAGCTAAAATGTAGGAGAAGAGGGCACAACCTCAGCAGCCTACCCAGAACCTACAGATGATGAGGGTTGAACCCCGCGAAGAATATCCTAATGTGAATATCGTGTTGTGAAGTGGAATGACGACTAGCAAGGATAAAGGAAACAACCTACAGAAAGTGAATGGGTCTGCAAGGTTCAAGAAAAAGAGGTTGGGTTTGATTTGGAGCATGCGAAAGAAGCATTCATGGAAGCAAAGAAAAGCTTTGCTGAGGCCTCTACCTCAGGATGTCAGGATCAGCTGTCTGAAGAAATGGACCCCTCCATGCTTACTATGTTCTTGGAGACCTGTATGAAGTTGCTACATGATAGCAAGGCTGTGAAAGGATTACAAGAGTTGATAAATAAATGTGTTGGTAAAGAAATTGCTCCTGAAGGACCTCGCGTAGTAAGAAAAATTGGTAATCATAAGGCAATAACAAGGCATGAGATGAGGCTCACTACACAAATAGGAGAATATGAAATGGACCAAGTTATTCTAGACCTTGGGCCGGATGTGAATGTTTTGCCTAAATAGACATGGGAGAGAATGGGGGGACCTGCATTGTAGTGGTCTTCGATTCAATTAAGGATGGAAAATCAACAGAAGATTATCCCCATGGGAAGATTGCAGGGAGTGACAATAGATATTGAAGGTGCAAGTGCATTGGCTGATTTTGAAGTAATAGAAATTGTTGATGACAGCAATCCTTACTCGGCACTCCTTGGGATTGATTGGGCTATCGACATGAATGGGGTAATCAATCTGAAGAAGCAGACGATCTCATTTGAAAGAAAATCACTCTGTGTGGTATTACCTTTGGATCCTGCAAAATGACTGCGCTATACTGAACTGGTCCGTGATTATGAGGAAAGCGATGATGATCTGGACTAGATCTATAAAATAACAGCGCGAGATCAAGATTGGTTCAATCTGACAGTTGATGGGTGCATTGAATGGGATTGCGAAAGTTCCTGTACATCAGATTCAGATGAAGAGCTAGAGCATTGGCAGAATAGGTTGCATGAAGTATCTATGTTGCGATATAACATGATGACTAAATCGTTGTGCTGTGTATTGTCGAAGGTAAGGAGTTTGCCTTATTATGATGGTCTAACTAACGTAGATAAATTTTTGGATGCATTTGAAAGGGAAGTGCCTAAGAAGCATCGCTTCCAAGCCTTGGATTTGGCATTGCATTCTATGCCCGCAAGATGGTGGGGTACGCACAAAGACAATTTTGATGGATGGCATGAATATAAAAGAATGATGAGGTTGCGGTTTGGTCACCCAAAAGTTCAGCTAACAGAGAAATATGATGGAAGGAATGATTCGTGCAATCATTTAGAAAAATGGACTGATGTTTATGGGATGAAGCTACAACCTGAGTGGGTACATTTATTCTATCACACTTTGGATTCAATACCAATGAATTGGTACCTAGAAATAGAGCTCTGTTATGGCACTGAAGAATGGGACATTTTGAGATAGGGATTCTTGATGACATTCAGCTTTGAAGATGGGTTCGAATGTATTGACGAGGCATTGCAAGAGGTCAAGGCAGCGATCTTCAGAATACCGCAGGATCCTTTGGACTTGATTCAACCAAATTGGAGCACCCAGCTGTGCCATGCGCTGGAGTGCTATAATGTGACTGCTGAAGAAGAAGAGGAGGATCCAAGGAACATTAACATCCCAAAGGAAAAATGCCACTAAGAAGTTAAGGGGTCGCAGATAGAGAATCCAAATATCACTGCACCATTGAAAACTAGACAAGTGAACATTGGAACAAAGGCAGAACCGAAGTTTGTGAAGATAGGGGACTACTAGGATGATGCTATGGTGGACAAGGTCGTTGAGTTGCTCCATGAATATTAGGATTTGTTCCCCACAAATTTTTCAGACTTAAAAGGCATCATAGGCGATTTGGGAGTGATGAAAATAACTTTGAAACCAGATGTGAAGGCTGTTAAGCAAATGCCATATCGCCTTAATCCCAAATACAAGGAAACAGTTCATCTAGAGTTAGACAAGATGCTTGCAGAGAAGTTCTTATTTGACTATGTGTTGACTAGGTTCGGTTGTCCAAAGATTTTGATGAGTAATCGTGGTACACATTTCCTCAAAGAAACGATCAGTGCACTGACAGAATAATTCCAATTTTATCATCAGAAGAGTACGACATATCATCCTTAGGCCAATGGGAGGGTTGAGGCATTTAATAAAATATTGGAGGGTGTGCTGACAAAGGCTTGCAATGCACAGAGGAATGATTGGGACGTGCATGTACCAGCAGTATTATGGGATTATATAACTACTTGTAAGAAACTTACTGGTCACACACCTTTTAGGCTGGTCTATGGAATAGAGGCTGTGATGCCTATGGAATACATTATGCCTAGTCTATGTATAGTGGCCTTTACAGGAATGGTAGACCACAAAGCCTTAGAAGAAAGGCTTGCAGCTAGCAGAGCTTGAGAAAGATAGATTTTTGGCTGGATTCCATCAACAGTTTCAAAAGGAACGTGAAAAGGCATGGCACAATCAGCACGTCAAACTGCACACCTTCAAGGTAAATGATTTATTTTTATTATATGATAGTAAGTTTGAAAAGTTTCCATGAAAATTTCATATGCATTGGCTGGGGCCCTATGTTATCAAAGAGATTACTAATGGTGGAGCAATTCAGCTCGTGAAATTGAATGGAGATCCATTTCCAGGAAAGGTAAGTGGAAGTTGATTGAATCCATACATCGGGGATCTAGCCCAATGAATACATGATAGTAGCATAGTCTTAGCACTCCAGGCAGCTGCAAGGAGGTGTGGGACTATAAACTACAGTGCCCGGTTTGTAGATCTGCGTGAAACAAGAGGGTATCAAAGTACTAGAAGAAGCACGAAGGGAGATGAGCTATGGGGGGAGGCCGCACAGTGCAGCCAGAAAGTGACTTTTATTGTCATTGTTCATGATTTGACTACTAGGATATGGTTAAGAGGCATGGGGGGCCAACATTTAAGGCATTTAAGGTTGAATTTAAGAGTGAAATATTCGGAAATCTACTGCCAATCTAGCATTTATGGACGGATTTTTGGGGGAACAGTCAAATTTGAATTTGAGTTCATCTATAAATTACGCATGGTCATCCAGCAAAATACACTTTGTATTCCTAAAAATTATGTGTTGCGCTGTCGACTGTTTATGAATCCTCAGTTTTACGTAGATTTGGTCGTTGTTTCTGTGTTTGAGAAGTTACCTAAAGACACCCAGTAGTTTATCCACAACATAATCTCTGCACCAGTAGAGACGCCAGTACTGGGGAAGTTATTGCCTCTAAGGGAGCTGCTCCAGAGGTTGTGAGCATAGAGGTTCCAACCGTAATGCCTACGGTGCCGAGGTTGTCTAGGCCAAAGCCTATGACAATGAGGGAGGTCCCCAAACCAAAGAAAGATAAGCAAAATAAGCCTGTGCTAGTGCGCAAGTCACTGAAGAAGCATTCTGCTACACAGGCGTAGAGGAGAGAAAAGTTGAGCGCGAAGGAGAAGGGGAAAGTGGTGGATCTAGAGGCTGAGGAGGGCGCGAAAGATATAGACATTGAGGGGGTGGACCCTATATCTAAGTTATCGAAGTATATCCCTCCACACAAGGGAAAAGTGTTGAAAATGCAACAAGATGATGGAGCTTAGTGAAAAGAAGTCACCTTCACTAAGTGGGCTCGCAGGCTATTTTTGGCGCAAAGTCTATTTTTAGACATATGGATCATGGTCTATGAGTTGCAGGATGCTATTTATGGATGATTGGTCATGTTGGTAAAAATAGATGGACCTCTATTTGTAGACATATGGGTGGAGTCTATTTTTAGACTGACAGTCTAAAAATAGAACAGTCAAATATTATTAGCTCTTAATAATATTTGGACTATAAACATTATCTTATCCTCTTGTAGCACTTCAGTTCGAGCTACATATGTGGAACATGCAACTGCCAGAAGGAAATACACTTTTTATATGGGTTAGTTGAGCTATTGCATGATGGACTTCAGTTGGAACTCAAGTGATTGAGTTTGGTGGAGTTGATTGAGGAGTTGTATTCAGTTTGACTTAGTTGAACTAGTTGTATTTAGTCTAACTGCCAAATACACTAGTGATGAGTGATGTGAATTAATTATTAATTAATTCACTAATTATTAACTCATAAATCAACTAAATAATACATCAGTTAACTTAGTGCATGGACAGCTCAGTGGAGACAAGTGTTAGAGGTGGGTGAAAGGGTGAGACTACTATCAGTTGTGACTATAGTTGTGCATGAGATTTGCACAATCATTGATTGAGATTTCCAATGAGGATTGCGCAGTACAAGCCAAGGGAATTCGAACTTGGATCTGATCCATTCTCAACTTGGATTGCGCAGTAGAGGCAGGCAAACAGTGGAGGAGATTTGAACCCATGACTTGTTTAGATCTGAGCTAGTTTGTGTGTAGTAGGTGGAGATAGTACTGAGTACTTGTGAGGAATATTGTACTATGTATTGTTACATGTTCTCTATCATTATAATATACAGATAGTTGGGGGTTTTTAGCTGTATGCTTTCCCCATTACATAGTGTGTTGATGTGTGATTGATGTTTCAATGTGCGCATGTGATTGTTTTTAATTCCGCAAATTGATGATCAACGTAGAGGAGGTTATGTATTATGCATGAATCCAGCAAATAGTGTATAATCAGGATAATCTCTATGAATAAGTGTTATATTATTCAAAATTTCTACATGGTATCAGAGGGAAGTTGATCATCAGATCTATTATTCAGAAAGTGATTACATTTTATTTCTTCAGGCAGAGTCTGTAATCGGGCCAGGTAGCCTCTAGATTCATCCTTCTTTTGGAATGTGAGATATCCGGTAAATGCCCATACAGTCAATCTCTGCACGAGAAATACCTTGTTCTCATGAATTTTAGATCAGAAGCAGTTGAGTTTTGAGCTGGTGGAATTCAAATTTGCAGCAGTGTTTTCTTGGTGTCAAAGTTGAAATGTCTTTCAACGGATTGCGATTGGAGTATGCCCTTGAAGGCAGCTCGAATTATATTGCATGGAAAGACATGATGGAGTTGGTGTTAGATGACAAAGGGTTGAAGGAGTTCATAGATGCTGAGATTCCAAAGCCTACTGATGCTGCTCAAGTTGAGGCTTGGCAAAAGAAGACAGCAAAGTGTCGAAGGATTCTGTTGGAGGGCATGAAGGATCACATTGTATCCAGCCTGCATGGAAAGGCTTCTCCATACTTAATGTGGAAAGCGTTGACAGATTTATTCCAAAGCAAGAGCGACCAGAGGAAGTTGGCACTCAAGGATAAACTCAAAAACATTAAGTGTGAGAAAGGAGACAGTATGCCCAAGTATCTCACGAAGTTCACCCAATGCCGGGATGAGCTGGGAAGTGTGGGGGTGACTGTCGATGATGAGGACTTGGTGATCTTGGCTCTCCTTGGTCTTCTGAAGAGTTGGAATTCCTATCAGGACTCTATCAATGGTGGGGAGAAATTGCTAGGATGGGAGAGACTTTGGTCGGATCTTGTGCAAGAGGAGATCAGGTGGAATACCAGGGACGGATCTTCATCAAAGGCATCTGATGAAGAAAATTGCGCTTTGGCTGCCAAAGAAAAGAAGGGGAAGAACAAGAAATCTCTTCATTCTGGTGCGAAAGGCAAGAAGCAGGACATGTCCAAGGTGAAGTGCTTTCATTATCACCAACACGGACATTATGCCACAAATTGTCCGCAGAAGAAGAAAAATAAGCAAGATGCTGGATCTGCAGTGGGAGAGGCCTTAGCCTCACATTTTGAGCTAGATTTTTTGCTGATTGCATGCTTGGTATCAAGTGTGATGGGATCGGTATGGTTCTTGGACAGTGGTGCGTCTTTTCACATGACAGGAGATTGAGATTTGTTTTCTGATCTAGATGAGAAAGATCTTGGTACACTGAAACATGGCTCTTGTGAGCAAATGTGTCATGACTGAGCCATCCTCTTTCGAGGAAGCTGTGGAGGATCTCGCATGGGTAGATGCCATGGTGGAAGAGTATGATTCGATTGTCAGAAACAATGCATGGGAGATTGTCCAAAGACTGGAGGGTAAGTTGCTGATCATTGTACTTTATGTAGATGATTTGATTTTGACGAGAGATGAGTTGTTGATACTTTCATGCAAGGAGAATCTTGCTAGAGAGTTTGAGATGAAGGACTTGGGCCTCCTTCATTATTTCCTGGGATTGGAAATATGGCAGCGCGGTGATGGACTATTTGTTTCTCAGGGTAAGTATGCCCAGGAGATACTGGAGAAGTTCAACATGCATGGCTGCAAGCCTGTTGATACTCCTCTTCCTAGAGGTTGGAGGAAGGAGGATGCTACTTTAGCGGAGGCAGTGGATGCCACTGTATATCAACATTTGGTGGGGTCGCTTATGTATCTGGTCAATACACGACCCGATATATGCTATGTTGTTAACCAGCTTTCACAAGCTATGGTTAAGCCAACCAAGTTCTTCTGGAAGGCAGGCAAGCATGTATTGCGTTATCTCAGAGGCACATCGGGATATGGATTATGGTACAGACAGGAGGATGAGGTGAAGCTATGTGGGTTCACGGATGCAGATTGGGCAGGGATCCCAACGGACATAAAGAGCACATCTGGAGGGATCTTCAGTATCAGGTTGACAGTGATTTCTTGGTACAACAGGAAGCAGAGATCTGTGGCACTCAGTTCAGCAGAGGCCGAGTATATGGCAGCAAGTTTGGCTACATGCGAGGCTATATGGATGAGGAAGATCCTGGTCGGGTTGTTCAGGTCACACTTGGAGCCTACTATGATTTATTGTGATAACCAGAGTTGCATTAAACTCTCGTCTAATCCAGTATTTTATGATAGATCCAAGCACATTGACATCAGGTACCATCATATCAGAGATTGTGTGCAGTGGAGAATCATGTTACTTTCATACATTCCCACAGAGGATCAGGATGCTGATATCTTGACGAAGGCGCTCACCAGGAGCAAATTCGAATACCACAGAGGTAGGATAGGGGTTGCAGATAAACCATATCTTGTTGAGAGGGAGTGTTGAAAATGCAACAAGATTATGGAGCTTAGTGAAAAGAAGTCGCCTTCACTGAGTGGGCCCGCAGGCTATTTTGGCGCAAAGTCTATTTTTAGACATGTGGATCATGGTCTATGAGTTGTAGGATGCTATGTATGGATGATTGGTCATGTTGGTAAAAATAGATGGACCTCTATTTTTAGACATATGGGCGGAGTCTATTTTTAGACTACCAGTCTAAAAATAGAACAGTCAAATATTATTAGCTCTTAATAATATTTGGACTATAAACATTATCTTATCCTCTTGCAACACTTCAGTTCGAGCTACGGATGTGGCACATGAAACTGCCAGAAGGAAATATGATTTTCCTATGGGTTAGTTGAGCTATTGCATGATGGACTTCAGTTAGAACTCAAGTGATTGAGTTTGGTGGAGTTGATTGAGGAGTTGATGGAGTTGTGTTCAGTTTGACTTAGTTGAACTAGTTGTATTTAGTCTAACTGCCAAATACACTAGTGATGAGTGATGTGAATTAATTATTAATTAATTCACTAATTATTAACTCATAAATAAACTAAATAATACATCAGCTAACTCAATGCATGGACAATTCAGTGGAGACAAGTGTTAGAGGTGGTTGAAAGGGTGAGACTACTATCAGTTGTGACTATAGCTATGCATGAGATTTGCACAATCATTGATTGAGATTGTTACACTAAAAAATGTCACCATGGCTATTTACAGTTAGTATGGATCTATCAACAGTCATGCTATCCTCTTAGGCAAGTCTTATGCCTCTGCTCTCCATGTCAAACTCCAAAAAGAGAGAAAGTCTTTATAAATGTATTTATCTCTGGGTACGCAGGTTCTCTCAACCTTACCTGTGGGTACGCACCCAATGTTCACAAAAGCTGTGTACTTCTACGCTCTGTATGTAAAGGGGCAGGTGCGTCCCCCTGTAAAGGTCAAAATGCGCAAGTTTCATCTTTAAAAAGTTACTTGTGGTCATTTCTAGAGCATTCTAGAAGGTTGTTCGACGTGTATTGAGCGCCTCCAGATGGTTCATGTACCCCTACCAAAGAGGAACTTATCCCATCAATGAGGGAGCTATCCCATCCAAAGAGGGGATTATCCCATTGATGGTGGACCTGAATAACTTCCTCTAGACCACTATAAATACAGGCATTGGGCCAGAAGGAGGGGAGGTTGGAAGCTAAACATTTCTAAGGGTAGATGCTGCAGGAATTAGGACTCCCATTTAGAAGCTTGTGAGGAGAGATTGCCATCTTTGCTTGTTCTATTTGGAAGTGGGTGAGCTTTGTCAAAGTAAAGGAGAACTCTTGATGGACCCTGGGAGGGACTTGCACAACACCAAGGCTCAGGTTGTAATTGTTCCTTTTGTTTCCTATTAATGCAAATGAGTCCATTCTTCTCAATAACTTGTTATTTATGAGTTGTTTCATGTACTCCTTGGTCTATGTGTTAAATATGTTTTATTCTATGAGATTATCAAGTGCTATTTAATCGTTTGATTGTTAGTGGATGCAGGTTTCAAAGTGAAGGAGGAGCTCATCCGGATCAGCGGAGCTGGACTGCTACAACAGCGTTGGACTACAGGTAGGATCTAAACACTTGATTTCTTATATAGTAAATGCATGTTTAGAGAAGGATTGCTCTTGTTTGTCTTGTTTGTCACTAGAGAGTCTTAGGCTCCTAGAGAGGTTGGTTGTGTCCGCACAATCGACTCTTTCTGCCTGACAAATTGGCGACCATACTGGGGAATCCATTGATGTGAAAGTCTTTTCCTTTGTATGCAACTTTGATCTGAGAAAAGTCATTTATTTTCTGGTTTTTGGCTCTGTGACTTTGTTTTTGGGTGGGTTAGCTTAGGGTTAGATTCAATTTAGTTTTTCTTGGTTTTTTCAGTAGGACGCACCCTCTGAGTATTGTACAGTGTGTCCCTGTAAGCACTGTTGCTGTGTGCACAGAGCGGGCCCGCACCTGTCTTAACTGGTTGCCTGCGTCCCCTGCTAAAATTTAAGAAAAATCCATTTTTTGCATTTTTTCTCTTAGATTTTGCTTTTTCTTAGTTTTTACTACCAGATCCATTAGTCTCTTGTCAAAGATCTTCACCTGAACTTGTTTCGATAGCATTGAGTGTTTTAGTGGATTTCATAGAAGTTTAAGCCCTAGGGTTTGATTTTTGAGTAGGTCTTGTAGTGACTTTGGCGGTAGAAGTTGTCAAGCCTTAGATCTCGCTGGTTTTGTCAGCCTTCTTAGAAGTCAGACCTGTCATAAAGTCTACCTGTGAGAGCAACTTACCTTTGAGTGGTCTCTTTGGCAAATTTCGAAGTACTTGTTGCTTGAGTATTGAATTCCATTTTACAAAAAGAACAAAAAGATTTGGGTTTTGTTTTGACTGGTCTTTTGATTCTGCATTAGCTGGTCCTTGAATTGATTTTGGTCAAGTAAAACAACCTAGAATCATCTTTGTAGGCTTTTGCCTCGTTAGGTTTGCTTAGAATAAATTTCTTTTTAATTTGCTTGTGAGTCAAGTTTTCATAGATTTTATAGCTTTTGAGATTGATTTTCGTTAAAATAGATTTATATGCTTTATTATATAAGAGAAAATACAAAAACATCTCCTTTGAAAAGTTTTGTTTCAAGTAGCTTTGAAGAGTTTTGAAAGAAAAAGAGTTTTTCATGCACGTAAGGAGTGGTCATGTTTGTATGCTTGAAAAGATAAAGAGAATTGTTTCTTTGATTGTCTTTACTAAGAAAGTTGTTTTCTATAAAATTTGCATTTTTCAACTCTCTTAGTTAGGAATTTCATTGAAAGAGAAAAGTAGCGTAAATCATCTTAGGTGCATCTTTGTAGTGGTTTGAGTCGAGTCTACACACCATTGGTTTCACGTCCGCTACCTTTTGTCTTTAAGAAAAACCATAAAATTAACGCTTAAAGTAAAATCGACGTAGTAACTTTTATTTACTAGGGCTCTGAAACACCAATTTAGATTAGGCTAGTGTCTTGGAGTAGGAGAGTAATTAACTCTCCAAGACAACAAAACCAAACAAGTAGCTTATCTTGTGATAGAATAAATCCAATTGTCTCATTTGTACTCTGGGAAAGCTCCTCTTAAAGGAGAAGCACGAGCTCGTGTCCGAACCAGTGAGGGGATCAATCCCCCCTCGTTGGGAACGACGCCAGACACGCACGTATTACAAACGGTAAACCTCGGATTAACCATTGTCGAGGAGCCAGGGGTCACTTGTCGGTAAACCTTGGATTATTGTCAAGGAGCCGGCAAGGGGATTGAGCTTGATACTCTGCCCTTGCGTGCTGTCGGAGTGTAGACTGTTCCCCCAGGTGCATTTGTTGTTGTTGGTAACCTTAGTGACCATTATCTTTAGGGTTCTACCCAAGGTGACGGTGGAGGGAAGATCCCACTGTACCTGGAGCAGACGTCGGCTAGACTCACTTGGATTTTCTGGGGGGTTCACTTCACTCGAGACGGTTAAAGTGGAGGAACTTGGTCCAGTCTATTCATTAAGCAGGTTGCCGAGGTAACTGTTCCACTCGCCACTTCTGTACTGAATTCTGCGATGTTGGATTTCATCCCCAACTAGTTTTTCGGTCCGGAAGGTTACTGTTTGTGTATGGTTTGACTCCTAGATTTGATAGCGCATGTTAATTTGTTTGTTTTTACTTTTAGAGACCGTAGGTGTGAATTGTGAATTTTAATTGTTAGGTGTGAATTGTGAATTGTAAATTTTAGTTTTAAAATTGTTAATAAAATTCACTGAAGTTGAATATAATGGCAAATGTTCCAGAATTTATCAACTTAGGAACCCCTCCTAATGAGAATCCTAGTACTTTTCCTTACTTTGGAAATGTTGGTCCTCCTTATATGGCTACTTTGTCATTACCTGGATTTACAATAGGTTTACCGATATGGTTATTTTCAACTTCGTTGGCCCAAAATACTCCAATTGTTCCATCTCAACCGGATGCTTCACCTCAACAGAGTTCACCATCTCAACATCACCAACCTTCTGTTGACCCTTTACCTTCTTCGCCTAATTTTTCTTCCTCCATTTCTTCCTCTTCGCCCGGTAAAAGCCTTGATGCTAGTAACCAGGAGGTTAAGAAGAAGAAGAAAGGGAAGAAGAAGAAGAAGAAGAAGAAGAAGCAAGGTAAGAAAGAAGTCAACCAACCAACCATGGCTGTAAGTGTTAGTTGTGTTGAGGAAAACTCTGACATGCATCGTAAACCCAAATACCCTTGCAGGCTTTGTAAGGGTGACCACTTCCTTGTCAATTGTCCTGGTATTCCAAAGGTCTTGGAAGTATGGTCAGAAAAATCTCATCAACTTTCCGTTGATCCATCAACCAGTGATAGTCAGGTTCCTGGGAAAAAGGGTAAAGTTAGGTTTCCTTGTAAGTTATGCAAAGGGAGTCATCAAACTCACATTTGCCCTCACATGGATGAAGCCTCAACATTGTTGGAAAATCTTACTGTTCCAAAGCAAGAATTTCCAACTGGTTACCATAAAATTTCTCCCAACCTACCGTCAACTGACGGAGTGATTGATCTAATTTCAAGTACAGTCGATCACACTCTTCCATTGGAGAGTGAAACTCATGTCACTCAGGTTGATGATCCATTAGTTGATCAAGTGGTCGATTCAATTTCACATTCGATCGATCCCACTTTCCCTGTAGAGAGTGAACTTCATACCGCTCAGGTTCTTCTTGTTACATCAGATTCTTCTATGCCGGGGGGCATTTCACCTGTTTCTACAGAACCCCCTCCAAGCACTGAGGTCTTTTCCTTTGATTGGAATAGACTGAAAGAAATTCATCTTCCTTCCTCCATCCCTTTCCAAATCATTGTCAAGGCTGGTGGTAGGGACATACATCGTACACAGGTAGATGAAGGTGCTTCTGTTAGTATTTTATCCTCAACTGTTTGGAAAGCTTTGGGTTCCCCTCAGCTTGCGCCTATTACGCAGAATCTGAAAGCTTTTAATAGAACCATTAGTGAACCTTTAGGGATCCTTCCTAAGTTTTCTATTACCTTGGAAGGTAAAACTGTTTGTATTGATCTTATGGTAGTTCGAGGTCCCTTGGATTTCAATTTACTCCTTGGGCAAGACTATGTTTATGCAATGAAAGCTGTCGTATCGACACTCTTTCGCGTGATGTCTTTCCCTCACAATGGCAGTATTGTGACTGTAGACCAGCTTTCGTTCCCTAGTCTTGTTTCAACTACCAATCATATGACACTTAAATGTTCCTGATTCTAAAGTGGTATCTACCCTGCCATGGGTTAATTATGTGGCAACTGGTCCCATGTTTTCAGTTACCGATGTAAGTGAGCCTCTCACTGTTAGCTCATCTTCCTTTGATTTAGATCCAGTAATTGACATGGAAAACTCTATGGGATTACTTGAACACGATGTTCTTATCCCTTTTGAGTCCCTTGACATGTGTTCCTTCCAGAGAACTATTCTTCCTTCTGATGAAGACCTCTTGGAAGCCATGATCAAGGTGTGTCCATTGACATGTCTTTCTTCCCGTTGCAAGCCATGATCAATGTGCGAGGATAGTTTTTTCCTATATCAACCTTGTTAAAAAATGAAATAGGCTGAATGAGGAAAGTTCCTTTTACTGTGTCAACCTCGTTAAAAAATGAATCAGTGTGTACGAGGAAAGTTCCTTTTACTGTGTCGACCTCTTTAAAAAATGAATCAGTGAGTGTGAGGAGAGTTCCTTTTACTGTGCCAACCTCATTAAAAAATGAATCAGTGACGAGGATAGTTTTTTCCTGTATCAACCTCGTTAAAAAATGAAACAGGCTAGAATGAGGATAGTTCTTTTACTGAGTCAACCTCATTAAAAAATGAATCAGCTAGATTTTAGGATATGTAGGTAGATTGTAGAAAGTAGGGTTTTGAGGATAGTTCCTGTTACTGAGTCAACCTCGTTAAAAAATGAATCAGGTTTGAGGATAGTTCCTGTTACTGAGTCAACCTCATTAAAAAAAGAATCAGGTATGAGGATAGTTCTTTTCTTGTGTCAACCTCCTTAAAAATGAAACAACTCCCTTTTCAAGTTAAATATTGAAAGTAAATCTTCATTCCATCCATCTGGTTGAATGCAATGAAGCCTGGGGGGCATGTACCTTGCTTTGCATCATTATACTGGGGGCATGCGAACTTCTGGAGCATAGTTCCTTGTCTTGTGTCAAGCTCGTTAAAAAATGAAACAAGGAGTCATGAGCATAGTTCCTTGTCTTGTGTCAAGCTCGTTTAGAAATGAAACAAGGGTAGGTTAAGTAGGTAGATTGTAGAGAGTAGTCATGAGCATAGTTCCTTGTCTTGAGTCAAGCTCATTAAAAAATAAATCAAGGATTTTAGACCATAGTTCCTTGTCTTGTGTCAAGCTCGTTAAAAATGAATCAAGGTTTTTAGAGTAAAGTTTTTTGTTAGGTAGATTGTAGAGTAGTTATGAGCATAGTTCCTTATCTTGTGTCAAGCTCGTTTAAAAAATGAAACAAGGGTTTTGAGGATAGTTCGTTTCCTGTGTCCACCTCACTAAAAAATGAAACAACTCCCACAAGTCTTTCCAAGATCTTGAAAGTAAAGCTTCATTCCATCCAACTCATTGAATGCAATGAAGCTTGGGGGGCATGTACCTCGTTTTGCGTCATTATGCTGGGGGCATGTGAACTTATAACAAGCATAGTTTTTCGTTTCAAGCTTGCATAAACATGAAACTGAATCCGAGCATAGTTCTTTTCCTGTGTCAAGCTCGTTAAAAAATGAAACAAATCCTCCTCTACTTGAATCGAGAGTTTGATTAGATCTCATAAATGTTAAGTTGTATATTTAGGTTAGTTATTTCAGTAATTTTCTTACAGTTTTAGGTTGAGTCTTTCAAATGATCTCGTACACGAACCTTCATTCCATCCAACTTGTACTTAGTTGAATGAAATTAAGCTAGAGGGGCATGCACTCTAGCAGTTACGCTTAGGGGGCATCAAGCACAGTTTTCTCTCTATTTCAAGCTTGTGAAAAAATGAAACTACTCTGAAGCATAGTTTTTCTCTGTTTCAAGCTTTTGTAAAAATGAAACCTATCTCGAGTCAATTTCAGTTATTTTCAAGACTCGTTAAACTCATGAAAATCCCGAGATTATTTTTCATTCTCGTAAAACAAATGAAAATGCCGAGTTCTTTCCGTCTTTTCCTACTCGTAAATAAAATTGAAAGTCGGCCATATGAGTACATTTTTATCATTTTTTCAAACTCATTAAAACTTACAAAAAAATGAAAACCATGAGTACATTTTTATCATTTTTTCGAACTCGTTAAAACTTACAAAAAAGTGAAACCTTGGAGTTCTCTTTTAAGCCCTTTTCAGACTCCTAAAACATGAAAAGATTGCCGATCGTTTCTTTTACACTCGTTAAAACTGAATTTAAAGACGGTCCCCTTATAGCTCTTTTCTGACCGTAAAAACAGGAAAAGATTGCCGGGTTTTTGTCATTTCAAACTCGATACGGAAATAAAACGACGTGTCCTTGATCGCTTTTTACTTTTCAGGTCAGAGACACTAATCATGAAAGTACTCCTTGGTCGCGAGATCAAGCGGTTCTCTCAGGTATTATTTTATACTTTTTCGGGCTTGGGAGACACAAATTTACGAAAAAGTTCACCGTGGAGTCTTCTTTAGTTTTTTCAGACTCTCTAAAAATGAAAAACGCCGAGTTTCTCCTATACTGGACTCGTTAAAATTTCACAGTAAAGGACCTGTTCAATTACAAACAGGAACGAACCACTCCTTCCTAGGGTTCGAATCAAAACTAGGTTGGACTCATCCGAAGGATGAGCTTATAATCAAGCATATGTTATCCTCCTCAAGCTTGTTAAAAATAAAGAGGTACTTGCCAGAAATGGTGGGGGAAAAGAGAGAAGAATGAGCCTATTTGTTATCTTTTGTCTTAGAAGAAACTTTATTACCACTCTTGGACACGACACTTTTCATTCACCTGGGTCGGGAAATCCTTTACCTCACAGTTGATCAAACCACATTGAAAGCCTTCAGCCGGGTTCCGGGGATTAACTTTGAGTCATTTGTCACCAAGCCATCTGTTGTGTCGTTAAGTGTTCAAGAGGTCTGCAAGCAAAACTTTCATCTGCAAAATACTTGTCATCCATTTGACCATCCCTGAGTCAGTCCTTACAGCAACATTTCTTCAACTTGAACAATGATTTCGTGTTGTGGGCTTGCCTGCAACGGGTCGCTTTCTATCGACATCAGCACATTATCTAGAGAGATGACTTAGAAATCGTCAGTACCTTGAAGTCTGCATGCATCAATGGCAGGTTTCTCGCCTTTGACGTCAGTTTACATCATTGACTTTCGATCGAAGGATTCCGTGAAATGTTCGACATCAACTCATTCATTCACATCTCATGGATTGTACTGGGTACTTTGAGAACCATTGACATTACTGGTGGTTTCTCTCACACTTGTTAACAGTTTACATCATCGACTGGTAATCAAGTGGTTTCTACCATGTTCGACATCAACTCATTTATTCGCATGGCTAGAATCGTACCAATTCGGGAAGTAGAAATGAAGACCCTGGATCTAGTTTCCACCATCCAGGCTGCGAGGAGTTTTGTATTCATTATCTAAGTAGACTAATCATAAACAGATGGATGCGCCCATACTGTTTCTACAAAAGTCTATGATTATGATGTACTGCAAGATCATTCCTGTATCAAAGTAGTTAGTCTGTTAGTTAAAGTTTTGATCTGAGTATGGGAATGCCTACCTCAGTAATGGTATAATCTTATACATGTATTTTGTGTTGAAAATTGCAGGTTCTGACCAGGCTCTCCACGAGATAATCCTTGAAATGATAAAGCGCTTCACCCTTCCTAGATAATACAAAACCCTAATCTATTACAGGCTTCACACTTTAGGGGGCAATCTGTTACACTAAAAAATGTCACCATGGCTATTTACAGTTAGTATGGCTCTATCAACAGTCATGCTATCCTCTTAGGCAAGTCTTATGCCTCTGCTCTCCATGTCAAACTCCAAAAAGAGAGAAAGTCTTTATAAATGTATTTATCTCTGGGTACGCAGGTTCTCTCAACCTTACCTGCGGGTACGCACCCAATGTTCACAAAAGCTGCGTACTTGTACGCTCTGTATGTAAAGGGGCAGGTGTGTCCCCCTGTAAAGGTCAAAATGCGCAAGTTTCATCTTTAAAAAGTTACTTGTGGTCATTTCTAGAGCATTCTAGAAGGTTGTTCGACGTGTATTGAGCGCCTCCAGATGGTTCATGTACCCCTACCAAAGAGGAACTTATCCCATCAATGAGGGAGCTATCCCATCCAAAGAGGGGATTATCCCATTGATGGTGGACCTGAATAACTTCCTCTAGACCACTATAAATACAGGCATTGGGCCAGAAGGAGGGGAGGTTGGAAGCTAAACATTTCTAAGGGTAGATGCTGCAGGAATTAGGACTCCCATTTAGAAGCTTGTGAGGAGAGATTGCCATCTTTGCTTGTTCTATTTGGAAGTGGGTGAGCTTTGTCAAAGTAAAGGAGAACTCTTGATGGACCCTGGGAGGGACTTGCACAACACCAAGGCTCAGGTTGTAATTGTTCCTTTTGTTTCCTATTAATGCAAATGAGTCCATTCTTCTCAATAACTTGTTATTTATGAGTTGTTTCATGTACTCCTTGGTCTATGTGTTAAATATGTTTTATTCTATGAGATTATCAAGTGCTATTTAATCGTTTGATTGTTAGTGGATGCAGGTTTCAAAGTGAAGGAGGAGCTCATCCGGATCAGCGGAGCTGGATTGCTACAACAGCGTTGGACTACAGGTAGGATCTAAACACTTGATTTCTTATATAGTAAATGCATGTTTAGAGAAGGATTGCTCTTGTTTGTCTTGTTTGTCACTAGAGAGTCTTAGGCTCCTAGGGAGGTTGGTTGTGTCCGCACAATCGACTCTTTCCACCTGACAGAGATTGCCAATGAGGATTGCACAGTACAAGCCAAGGGAATTCAAACTTGGATTTGATCCATTCTCAACTTGGATTGTGCAGTAGAGGCAGGGAAACAGTGGAGGAGATTTGAACCCGTGACTTGTTCAGATCTGAGCTGGTTTATGTGTAGCAGGTGGAGATAGTACTGAGTACTTGTGAGGAGTATTGTACTATGTATTGTTACATGTTCTCTATCATTATAATATATAGATAGTTGGGGGTTTTCAGCTGTATGCTTTCCCCATTACATACTGTGTTGATATGTGTGATTGATGTTTCAATGTGCACATGTGATTGTTTTTAATTCCGCAAATTGATGATCAACGTAGAGGAGTTTATGTATTATGCATGCATTCCGCAGATAATGTACAATCAGGATAATCTATGTGAATAAGTGTTATATTATTCAAAATTTCTACACAAAGTGAAGGTGCCGAAGGACCCAGATGTAGGAGAGTTCCTCCTCAACACACCCATGTTACCAAAGAACATCACCTTTGAAGTTCTGCGCTTGGCGTAGATCCTGCACTTAAAACTTGAAGATTAGGATTTGGCAGACCACGAGCGATTCCCCCACCTTACTACCGACACCTTTGTTGTTGGAAAAAACTAAGCGGGGGGGTGAATCAATATTCCTTAGCAATTAGCACTTTTAAATCTTTTCAGAGAATTAGTTAATATTCAATTATCATTAATGTTTATGCAGTAACAACAATGAATAAAAGAACACAGGAGGCACAAAAATTTTAGGTGGAAAACCCCCTCCAAGTCAAAAACCACCGAATGCTTTTCAAATAATTCTTTAATCTTCAACTTTAATTGAAAATAAATCTCCAACTTCCTAGAATCTAGAAAAGCATTATTCTCTAGCTCCCACTGGATGGATGCTCCAATGCCCGAGATTCTTCAGTAGTCAACTGAACAGATGCCCCAACACCCAATGAGCTACAAATCACCCTAACACCACCCTAACACCCTAAGTTTTATAGGCTTGAACCTGTTGGTGACTTCATGCACCAACCTAGCACCACCCTACCATCCTATAGAAGAATAAAAGAAGTATGGACTCCCGTACCAGCGAAAATGGTCCACTTTACAATGATATAGAATGGTGTATAAGAAGAAGACACACTAGACCATGACCCCAACTGTGACACAACCACCTAATGATAATCCTAGACCTCCTGAAACTTCCTCTTCAACTCTTGGAATATAGACACTTGTTAAACTTTTACAATGATGCTTTTACAATGACTCTGTACAATGATACTTTTACAATGGTTGTATGTAGTGCTTCCCACTTGAAGACTTCATGTGGTGAACTTCTTACTATTGTTCTGCACCTTGATTGTTGCTCTTGTCATGCTACCCTTTCTCACTCTTCAGAACATTAGATTATGCATTTATTCTTCTCCTGATGAATATATAATACCTGCAAAAAGTCTTCAAAGAAATACCAATGACATGATAATAGCAAAACTTACCTCATATTGCAGAACATATGTCAGTGTTAAATAAAAAAACAAATTAGAATACAAAGAAACTAATGCAATTAAGATATGAACATGCATATATAGAAGATACTTACCTGTAGCTTACCTCTGCTACATCATTTTGCTGCACCTTGCTCTTGTCTTCCCTAGAAAGTTTGGTCCTTTGCACCCCTTGACAACACTTGATATAGTTTTTCTTTCCTTATAGGAGCATGATATTTAATCTTGTATCTCTAAAATTTCAGATCTCAAACATGTGATCTTTAGTACTACAGAATCCCTCTGAGTCTTCTTTCCAATGCCATAGGTCTGACCCAATTTGGACTCTTCAAGACAAAGTTATGCCCAACCTCTCACAATGACCTAATTATGGACTAGTTCAGTAGAGCGAACTTGTACGACGTACCACATGTCACTGTTTCCTCCTTCGGCTTCATGCACTATCCACCACTTTTTACATAATTCCAATCCTCTTCTCTGAGAGAGAGTTATGACGATTTTCCCAAGGTCACTTCTTTGAGATGAAATTCAGCAGCCTGCAAAAACCCTAACTTCCACAGATCATATCTCCGAAAACATAGCGAACCAAGATCTGGAATTTGGTCATGACGTTCATTAGGATTTTGAATCAAATGGGTTTTAATTTCAGAATCTAAGACTTCACAGAAATGAAGTTATAGCAAAAATTCCACAATCGATACATTTGGAGGACATATGAGATTTACTTTTATAGAGTTGAGAGGGGCTTCTATAGAGAATGTTGGAGGGATTTTAGGAGCTTAAAAAATTATTAATTAATGACCAAAACCAATTATGAATGCCATGCCACAACCCCATAGGGTCTTAGCCCACTAATTGGGGTTATTAACTTCAAACATGAATATCTCTCAAACTGTGAAGAATTACTTGGCGTGCCATATATCAACAAAAACATCTCGACAACTAGAATCAATCTAGAAGATCCTTGACTCAAAATAGAGTAAGTTTTCAAGTAAAAATTCCCTTGCAAGATCAGGGTATCCCCTGGTACTGCTTGGGTTGACATCAATGACAACCTCAGATCATCTTTAGATCAACATTAATGCAGAGGGTCTTCTACAAAGAGTTTGGTGTCACTGTGTTGGAGCCTATGGAATGAATTCACAGAGTAAACAAGTCAAGGTTGTTGAACCTATTGTGGGTTCCCACTATCATCGCTCAAATATAAACCTAATCATAATTAAGAATTTGTTGTGCTTGGTGCATGATTGGTGCTTGTGGTTAAATGCGCCGCAAAGGAATAGGAAAAGCAGGAAGAGTGTGGCTCCGAAAGAAGTCGGAAGTCTCCTTCACCCCAAACAGAGGAGGAAGAATAGTCAAAGCAGGGCGGCAGTGATCAGCAGGAAAGCACTCCCTTCAGAGTAAAGTGGTACAGGGAGCAAGAAAAGGAAGGACCATGAAATAAGATGAAAGCCACCAAGTTGTCATTAGATCTGATTACTTTGACAGATGGTTACTTGGATGAAATTGGAGACAAGTTGAAGGATACAATAGTAGAACTGTTGCAGCAGTTTGAGCAATAGCAAAAGCATGCAATAAGCACCATTCAGAAGGATCTATGCAAGCTGCAGATCCAAATAACAAGAATCCAGGCAGGTGCAGGATAGAGCAGCGCGACATCAACTAGCTTGGCACCGGGGACCACTCAAGTAGCAAAGGTGGTTCGGTCATTGGATCTCTGGGCAGTCGCGCTACCTAATGGAGCTTTAGCAAGGAGGTGGTCGCTCACAAGGCTATTGCTAGCACTTTGAAGAATAATGGCCTCAACCTGGCTGTGCTCCCCAACAAGTTTCTTCACATACTGCAAGTAGGTGTGATAGTAGAAGTTAAGGCCCAAGAGCAGCGCACATTGAGCCTGATCAGCGAGTACAAAGTCAACAAGAAATAGATGTTTATGGAGAAATTAGCAATGCTGAAGGTGTTGGAAATGGGTTCCCCCAAGGACAGTTTTGGGGATAAAATCCCATGTTTTGGGTCAATTTTGTAATAAAGTTGTAAAGTCTCCACAGTTTGTGGTCGTAGAGTATGAAGGTGTCAAGAGTCATAAAGGGTTGTCCACCCTTATTTTGTAAAGTGTAAAGTCAGCTGTAAAGATCCACCCATGGTCCGCAGACCATGGGATTCTATAACAAGGAGCTAAGTAAGTAAGCTTTAAGTTAAGAAGTTCGTAGACAAGTATTGGAGTCTTGGTAGATAAGTCTAAGTGTTTCAAGTCTTAGCATAGGTAGAGGCTCTGCAACTGAGTGTGTAGAGGCCTAGGGTGGAAGTCCGTAGCTGAGTGCGCGGACCCCTACAGCTACGTGCACAGGAAGATAGAGTCTGTATCAAACTGAAGATATCAATAAAGAGAAGCATTCTACAAATTCTGTGTATTTGTTATATACCTAGGGGGGATAATCTAGGGTACAAAGGGAGGCACCCAAGGGAATAATGTAATATTGGGATGGGCCATAGTAATAAATAAGGTGGTTAACCCGTATCATGTAAGGGACCACAAGTAGTTAGTAATAATGTAATGGGCCGATGGTATTAGATAGATGGTATTGAGGGAACCATAGTAATGACCCATGGTATTGTATGTATGAGACCTATATAGAGGCTAAAGAGTCCCCATTGAGAGATGTCAAGGAATATTGTATGAACATGCATATGGCTTGTGGAGTGTTCTCCTTCCTTAAGGAGTGAATGTATGGTGTTGCCCTACCTTAAGGGTTTTGATATCAATAAAGAATCATTTCTATCCATATTCAGATCTTGTTATTTCTTGGGTTTATTTCTATTATCTTATACTTTTGGGTCATATCTATAACAGGTGGTATCGAAGCTATAACAAGTGGTATCAGAGCACTTTCTTGGGAAAAAGTGGAGAACCATTTTTTATTTTTTGCAAACATTTTTCTGGGGCGGCGAGTTTGTAGATCAGATCTGTACATTTTGGGGAAAATCTGCAAAATCTAATTGCAGATCTAGATTCTTTGTGAAAAAATACCCGATTTCAAAAAAAAAAAATTGCCGAATCGGAGTCTGGATGAAGGAGATATCGCTGATCTAAAAATCAGTGGTGTTGCAGACAATTTTTCGGGGCAGTGAGCTTGCGGCATAGATCTGGACGTCCTGGTGCAAGATTTGCAAAATCTAACTGGAGATCTGGATTCTTTGTGAAAAGGTACCCAATTTCAAAAAACAAATAAAAAAACAGTCGAATCAGAGTTTGTATGAGGGAGATATCGCTGATTTAAAATCAGCTCTTTTTTTATAACTTTTGGTGACAGTGGGAGAGTTGCAGCACGTATCTGAAATTCCAGTGCCTAGATCGTGATTTCTACCACATGGGAAGATGTAGAATGGTTCTTCCATTTCCGAAAACAGGTCATAATAGAGATTTTGAGCAATATTGACGGAATTTTGGCCATTTCAAATTTTTGCCAAGTGAATTTTTCCCAAACCCTCTTCATGGAGATGTTATATTTTACAGGGAAAGATAATGGTCCTACTATTGAAGAAGTCATAAAACAAAGAAAGTTCACATATGGGAAGGATTGGAAGGATTTAGTGTGGTTTGGTTTCAAAGATGAGGCTACCAAATGGTGGTTCTCAATTGACAACAAGCAGTTGACCAAACTTTCAGATGCAGAATTTGAAAGAGTCCTTTTAGACAAATGGTATCGGGCTAAAAAAAAGGAGAATGAGACATGTAAGGGGTTATTTTCTACTGGTATCTCCTTATTTCAGGTTCATGGATTGATTTAGAAGGAGAAGATCATTGTGTCTATAAATCCTAGTTGCAAGCATAATTTTATCAATTTTAATTTGGCAAAAAAATTGCAAGTTCCAACAAAACACATTGAAAACACACAAGTTGATAATGAGGATGTTCAAGTTTATAAAGATTTGAAGGTTTCTATGGACAAATATGTATTACAATCTGATTTTTATGCTTCAGATATGGCTAATGAGGATGTTGTTTTGGGATACCCGTGGATGGAATCGGTGGGTACTATAAATATTAATGTGCAGAAGAAATTCCTGAAGCTCTGGTATAAAAAGAAGAAAATTACTTTACAGGATATTTCCATCAATAAATAGGTAGAATCCATGGAGGTTGAAGCAAAAAATGTTCCAGGGACTGACATGTCAGATGATGAGCCACTGATGATCGATAATAAAAAACAAACAGAGGCTGAAGCAGAAAAGGCTACAGGTGCTAATACATCAGATGAAGGCTCAGTGGTTGAAGTAATATTGGAAGATAAGACACCACAGCAGGCACCACAACATGCAATAGATAACATTCAGGCTCCAGTGAGGGGTGAATTAAGGAAGAAGACACCGTCGGTTAAAACTTCAACATATCATCACCCACATCACCCCACAAGACAACAACCAACAAGATGGCAACCAATTAGCCACAAGGACAACAACCCCCGCATGACAGATAGAGAGGAGCGAAGATCCACCTACTACACATCAACATAGAAGAGCTGCCACGGTGAAATTCCATCTCAAGCGAGTGAGGCACTAGTGAGATCGAGGGTTCACCTTTCTCTTGGATGGCTAGATGCACATGCATGGTACCAGTTGTTATCACTAGAATCTATAGTTCATGTATATGTTAATTATCCATAAGTTTTTATAAAGTCTTGAGGTCTTGTAAATAAGTTTGTTAACTTATGTCAATTTCAAATTTTGAAATTCAAGAGTTATGAATGAAATTCGTGTAAAGGCAAGGGCATTAGTCATCTTCCATCATGGTTAGTTATGTCATGTCATGTCATTGGTACTTGCGCAGTTTCGCAGCGCGGGTATGATCTCTTAGGTACTTGCGCAGTTTCGTAGCGCGAGTGTGATTGGTCAGTTCTGCTGCTAAATAATGTTTGCGTGTTTTCGTAGCGGCCCATTTGCCAGCGATTTCGTAGCGCATTCCTTTAAATTTGAACTGCCCGCGCTACGAAATCGGGGTTTCGGGCTGTTGTCTAGCTTTTTTCCTGGAATGTCTAATCCGAGAAGTGGTGAGTCACGAGTCCGGTTATGATTGTTTCCTCACACCATTTACGTGTCATGATTAGCCATTACTTTGCCATCAGGTCTGATTTCATTGAGTTAGGTGTCAGTTTGGAGGACGTTATAGGAAGTGGTCATTCCATAATGTTTTTTTCATAACATATGAATGTCTTCTGCTCTATGAAAAGCGTGAGCTTTATTCTAAACAGACTACTGCAAGCGAGCCTGATTTCTACAGCCAAAGAGTGTTATCGTGCTGCAAACCACCATCATTTCCTTGTGTAGAATTGTGCAAAGAAACATGGAAAGAAAGGAGCACCGTTCGGGTAGATGTGTGAGAACAGAGCCGGAGGGATTAGATGTAACCCTCAGGGATGAGGAAGTAGCAAAGGCGTTCAGAGGTGCTGGTTGTTGGCGGTTCTGTGAAAAACTCAAAGGTGGACATGCAGAAGTGACCAAGGCATTTGCAGTGAACTTCACAGGATTAAATTCAAAGGTGGCCATGCTGGAGTTTCCGGTTTCCCCTGAAGTCATTTCTACAGTCACAGAAATCCCAAGAGGTGGCCAAGAATGGTTCAAGAATTTCAAGTTTGATATGGGTCCGTGTAAGGAGTTCTTAAAGGCACCATATGTAGACGAAGATCTTGCTAAAGCTGTCCCAAGGAGCTATCTTAAGGAGAATTATGCTACATTATTGACATGCATCCAGAGGTACTTGACATGTGAAGGTCGGTACAACAAAGTCTACTCATATCATTTCAAGCTGCTACTACACTTCACTGGTAAGAGCTCAATAGACATCCCTTTTTACTTATTCAGGAGTATTTCTAAGATGTGTGACAAGATTCAGTTGAAAAAGGAAGCTTATGAAACATCTCTTTTTCATCATGGTCTGGTTAAATTATTGGTGTTGGATAGCCTACATAAAATTGGTAAAGACTGGGATTCGTTTGTATTCATGGCCGGTTTCCCTAGTAAAACGGGCCTCACTCCATTACCTGTAAGAGAAAGAGAAGATAGGAGTGAGGATACTACTTTGGCTGAGATTAGGAAAGAAATAACAGACCATAAGAAGCCCAAAGCTAAAACAAAGAAGCCAGAGAGGTCTGTAACAGTCAAAGAAACACCTGAAGCATCAACAAAGAAGATTCCTAAGTTAGCAGTTAAAGAAACTCCTGAGGCATCAGTAGTCAAAACTTCAAAATCATCCAAAGTATCTGAAAAAGAAGCTTCTAAGTTGCCGCTTAAAGAAACACCAGAATCATCTAAACAGAAGACTCACAAAAGAAAAGATGAAATTAAGTCTAGTGAAGTTGAAAGAGTTTCAAGAGCAAGAACTAGAGGCCAGCTGAACAAAGAAAAAGGAAAATCAGCTCATGTGGAAGAGAGTCCTGTTTCTAAGGGTAGTCTAAATGATTTGCTGGAAGCCATTGAATTAGAACAAGAACATCCAATCCAAGTTGAACCACTTGAAATAGAACCAGATCAATTGGTGTCACCTATGCATATTGATCTAACACAATCTTCACCTGAGAGTTCTAAGAAGTCAAAGGCTTCCAAAAGGTTAAAGTTTGAAGAACCAGGTGAAGCGTATGCCTTTAAACCTCGCAGACCAATGACTAGGAGGCAAATGAAGGAAGCAGAAAAGGCTCAAAAAGAGAAAGTCCCTTCAGACATGCCTAGGACAGAGGCACTTGAAATCTTCTCTGGAATAGTCCAAGCAGTTAAAAACAAGAATAAGGAAAATAAGGTGGTTATTAGTCAAAGTGGAAATGTGGTTGCCATTAAAAAACAAGCTGGAGCAAGTAAGGAGATACCTCAGGTTCATAATATTTTTAAAGAGAAGGCAGTGAGATATACTAGTTATAAGAAAGCTGTGATGAAAGGTAAAACAAGTTTGATCAGTCAAGCTAGTTCGGTATCTGACGCCTATGTATGGACAGTACCAGCTCTAAAACAGGCAAAAACTATGAAACAAATGAATGCAAGTCTAAGAGCACAGAACAAGAAGTTGAAGGAGGAAGTCATCAGCCTGAAAGAAAAGCTAGACAAGCTAGCTAAATGATTCAAGGAGGAATGTGTTTTCTCAAATTTTGATATATTTTGGGCCATTGTCTTTTTAAAAGTTTTTGAGACTTTTTTGTGTCTTCACACCTGTATGGAAAGACTAAAGGAATCATAGATTTGAAATATTGCTGTTTTGAGGTTCATATATTTAATTTTGATGACCTACAGCAGTTTCGTAGCGCGCTACGAAACTGCTGTAGATGACTGGTTAGGTTTAAAGCTTGAGTTGGAATGCTGAGATCAGCATATATTTAAAGAGATGGTTTAATATCAGCATGTAGACTATAGAAGATCAGTCAGATATTTTGAAAAGGAGGCCAGGTGTAAATATTCAAAGAAAAAGCCGAAGTTTTGTCTTTTGCCTAAAAGTCACTTTATCTCCGAAATTTTAGGGTTTGGATAGAGCTGCTGAGGTGTTAAATGATACACTTGTCCAGTTGTGGGATGGCTGGGTTATGAGTTCTCTTCAGTCACACGGGACTATCCAAGGTTTAAATGGCTTAAAGATGGATCATTAATATATGAACACCGAGGGGAGGCAGCAACCAAGAATATAGGCTTCATTTTCTTTTCGGTTGTTGAGTCATCTATGCATCAAGTATCCGGAGCTGTATGTACATTGAATCTGTTTTAAGCTTGGATATGGTTATAATTGCAGTACTACAGGTGGCAAGCTCTAAGGACACAGCAGGGTATACAAGGAAGAAGACTTAAAGTGCCAATATGATGGAATCCTCTGTTTTCGTAGCATCATATCTCTTGTAATAAATTAGTTTGTTTATGTTATTGTTAAGGTCATTTATGTCAAAAGCCCGAGCTCCCTTCATGCTTGATGAGGAGTCTCGTACAGCAGTGTTTTGATAGGCTATATATAGGAATAACTTAGATGTAAAAAAGGTTGGATACTTAATAGAAAAAGTGTGTTGTTTTGGGCCACTGTAAGATCTTTTTTGACAGTAATAGTTAAACAGAGTTATTCTCTTCTCAAGATTCTCGAAGGATTGTCATGGTCAAATGAAGTGATGATGTGTTATACCTTATGTTATTTTATGGTTTTGTTGTATGCAATCACTCAGAATTCATAATTATATGCTCTGACTTCCTGTGTATACAGCAAGCTATGTGTGGTGGAATATGTTTGACTTGTAATGCTAAGAGCCTTGATTTCTATGAGATCACTGTGTTTTTCTTGTTTACTTGATATTATAGACTCCATAGCCCAATGAGATATCTTTTGGTGTGTTTCCAACCAGTTATGCTTTCATTAAATCTATTGTACAAGAGTTAGCCCTCTTATCAACATTCAAAATCAATAACCTTTTCTTGAGAGAGCCCTCTCAGGCTAGGGAGGCTAATCCTTAGTCAAAAGCTTGGTCTGAAATAGTTACACAGAGTCTACCTGATCAGCAGCCCTTCAGTGCTTGATTTTGTGATAACACCAGTGAACTACTCTTTTGAGTAGATCTTATTATTTGTGTTCTTCCCATGTTTCGAGGATGAAACATGCTAAGGGGGGTGGAATTTTATATACCTAGGGGGGATAATATGAGGTACAAAGGGAGGTACCCAAGGGAATAATGTAATAATGGGATGGGCCATAGTAATAAATAAGGTGGTTAACCCGTATCATGTAAGGGACCATAAGTAGTTAGTAATAATGTAATGGGCCCATGGTATTGTATGTATGAGGCTTATATAGAGGCTAGAGACTCCCCATTGAGAGATGTCAAGGATTATTATATGAATAGGCATATGGCTTGTGGATTTCTCTCCTTACTTAAGGAGTGAATGTATGGTGTTGCCCTACCTTAAGGGTTTGATCAATAAAGTGAATCATTTTTATCTATATTCAGATCTTATTATTTATGGTGTTATTTCTTGGGTTTATTTATATTATCATATATTTCTGGGTTAGATCTATAACACCATACATTCACTCCTTAATGAAGGAGAACACTCTGCAAGCCATATGCATGTTCATACAATATTTCTTGACATCTCTCAATGGGGAGTCTCTAGCCTCTATATAGGCCTCATACATATAATACCATGGGTCATTACCATGGTTCCCTCAACACCATCTATCTAATACCATGGGCCCATTACATTATGACTAACTACTTGTGGTCCCTTACATGATATGGGTTAACCAACTTATTTATTACTATGGCCCATCTCATTACTACATTATTCCCTTGGGTACCTCCCTTTGTACCCCATATTATCCCCCATAGGTATATAACAATATTTATTTCTTGTTAATGCATCTAGTTATATTGTGTTTGTTTAATTTACAATTTTTATGTAATGCGTGAATATATGTGATTATATTGGTTAATTAAATGCAAGTAAGAATATCAGTTTATGCAGAGCTAACTAGGATTGTTTAGTAAGATAAGTAAAACACTTAAGATAACTTGGAAACCTATACAATACGCTATCATAGCAACATGAAAGTGCCTGGATCGTGGGTTAAGGCTGCGTGAAGGTCAGTCGTACACCTTCGTGAAGGTACTGAAGGGTGGAGTAAAGGGTAAACTGACAAAGCCATAAAATCTTAGTGACCAGCGCGAAAGTAGGAACAGTAGATATAAATCGACATCACGACCATACTGCTTTGGGTCAAACTTCAGTCTGCGCTCCACGAGCTGATGCCGAAAGGGCCAATAGTGTAGGGATTTATTTGGCTAACTAATATTGAACCTGGGTCAAGCCCCACAAAGCCAACAAATGGTTCCCATGCTGGGACCAGCATCTGCATGAGAGATGTGTGATGTCGTATCACTGGAATCCAACTAAGAAAGAGGTCGAAGACTGGTTGGATAGGAAGATCCACGGATTCACAACGTAGGAGAAAAAAGATCCACGACTAAGAAAGGAATAGTGGTTGGATAGGTACTTATTTACAGAAATCCATGAGATATTTTTCTCTTCGTTTCCAGTTGAGTTATATGAGTGGATTTCAAATCTAGCAGATAGCCAAGGAAGGTGGAGACTTGACGGTCCTATTGTTTGGACCTCGGAGTTAGTACAAAGACTGGAAGCCTCTGAGGATAAGATCGTATGTGCTATCAATCATTGGCTCAATCGCATCATAGGAGGATTTATGACTAAATTCGTGGTCAATACCTCAGTTAGTTACAGCGAGGAGGAGAAACACTTTTTCAAAGGTCCGCGAGGTAAGTACTTGAAGTCTTTAAATACTTGGATTAAGATGTTATTGTGTGAAAAATGGGTTATGCAACTATGTTGATGTTCAGAGCTATGTGAAGTGGAAAGAGTTATAGAAACGAAGGAAGAAAGGGTCCTGAATATAGTCCATTGATTTCACCTCCATTTGGTGACGAAGAGGGAATAGTCCAGACTTCTCCATGAAGTGCAATTCAGTTAATATGATAGGGATTCCTGCAACCTCCACCTCCACCTAGATCACCTCCCACTTCACCACCATCACCTGCGACTTCACCCATACCACCACCACCTCCACCGCAGTTCAACATGGAAAATTCAGTGAGGCTTCCCTTGTTTAAGGGCTTGGGAAATGAGGACCTGGACCAGTTTTGTTTCATCGTAAAATTTGTATGGGAAGATCAGGGTGTTATAGATAATCACATGAAGAAGGTAACATTGGTTAGCACTTTGCAGGATCACGTGCTAACTTGGTACATCAAGTACTCTAATGATAACCTAAATGATGGATTGGTATCCATCCAGACCCCGCTGAATAAAGAATTCAGTAGGCCTAAATCCGAGGCACAATCGATTATGGGGTTCAATGAAATCATGATGAAACTAGGTGAGACACCTTGGGAATTGGATCAGAGGTTGAAGTGTAAAATTCGAGAAGCCATTATGAACTTAACAAATGGACAACACCGTGAATGGTTCATGGCTTCGCTCTTGCGTCACCTAAGGGTTGCACTGTCGCAACAGAAGATGACACTTAGCAAGAGGCCTTGGATATTCCCATGAGACTACATGAAATGCCAATGCAAGACCCAAATCTAGGGGTTTAGCAGATCCATGCACAGTTGCAAAATCTTTGCCTTGAAATGCAAATTTTGAATCAATACAGAACAGTTCGACTGGAGGTGCATGAAGAGATATGGTGCCTGAAATGTAAAGGTCAAGAGCATGTCAAAGACCACTGCCCAGTCTTTGTGAACTATATTGTAGTAGGAGGACCAATGCCTTTGAGGTCGAAGGCCCAAGCAGGACAGAGCGTGGGGCCTGCATTGCGGTGCGCTATATTGTCAAGTAGCAAGAAAACATATGACGGATAATTTTCATTTGCTATAGAAGATTTTACAAACACCACAACAACTGTTCTGAAACTTTTGTAGGTCAGTAGGGCATGGTGAGTGCAACTTCCAAAATTATGAATTGATGATGGGAAAAACACCCACCTATAGAGTCCAGGAAGCTATATGACCTCCTGACCAAAGCATTGGGACGGCACGAATAGGCTTTCAGGGGTGCGAACGAGGCCGAGGTAGAGGAGGACCTAGCAGAGGTCGGGGACAACTAATCTATTACAATTGCGGAGGACCAAGACACTATGCCCATGAATGGAGTAACCCAACATGTCCGTTGTGCAACTATTTTACTTAGTTTGATCATGACACACAAGGCTGTCATACGTTGATAGCAAGGATACGCAACAAAGGGGTGCTACCACCTCAACCAATTCAAAACCTATAGATGATGAGGGTTGAGCATCACGAAGAGGATCTAAATGTGAATATAGTGCTCCATAGTGGAATTGCGATGGGCAATGATAAGGGGAAGCAGCCCAAAGATAGTGCATGGGTTCACAAAGCTCTGGCAAAGGAGGCTGAGTTTGACTTAGAGCACGCACGCGAAACGTTCATGGAAGCAAAGAAGAGCTTCGTTGAGGCCTCCACCTCAGGAAGCAAGGATAAGACTGATCAGGAAATGGACCCTTCTACACTTACGACATTTCTAGAGACCTGTATGAATCTATTGTGTGATAGCAAGGCTATGAAGGGGTTACAGGATCTTATAAATAGATGCAGCGGAAACACTCCAGGTGAACCATGCGTTGTATGGAAGATTGGTAAACATAAATCAAGGACAAGACGAGAGATGAGATTGACCACGTAGATAGGAGAATATGAAATGGATCAGGTTATTCTAGATCTGGGGTTAGAGTCAAACGTTTTACCAAAGCAGACTTGGGAGCGGATGGGAAGACCTGTGCTGAAGTGGTCTCCATTTCAGTTAAGGATGGAAAATCAGCAAAAGATCATCCCCATGGGATGGCTGCAAGGAGTGACTATAGATATTGAAGGTGCGAGTGCATTGGCTGACTTTGAAGTGATAGAAATTGTGGATGATAGCAGCCCCTAACCTGCACTCCTCGGCATTGATTGAGCTACTTACATGAACGGGGTAATCAACCTAAAGAAGCAAAATATGATATTTGAAAAGAAATCACTTCGCGTAATAGTACCCCTAGATCCCGCTGAAGGATCGCGCTATACTGAACGAGTCTGCGATTACGAAAGTGATGTCAATATAGACTACATATATAAGATAACTACGCGAGACCAAGATTGGGTGAATCCGACAACAGATGGATGAATTACATGGGATTTTGAGAGTTCCTGTACCTCATACTCTAATTAAGAATTAGAGCGTTAGCGGAATAGACTAGATGAAGTAACCAAGCTAAGTTGTAACATGATGACCAGGTCATTGCGCTGTGTCATCAAAAGTAAGAAATATGCCCACTTACGATGGCTTGAATGATGTAGATGTATTTTTGGATGCATTTGAGAGGGAGGTACCAGAAAAGCAGTGCTTCCATGCTTTGGACTGGGCACTGCGTGCTACACCATCGAGATGGTGGGGTACGCACAATGGTAGTTTTTACGATTGGCCCGAGGATGATGAGAACACACTTTGGGAAACTAAAGGTATGAATGATAGAAAAATATTATGGGAAGGATGATTCGCGTGCACACTTGGCCAAATGGGCTAAAGCTTATGGAGTGAAGCCCCAACCTGAATGGGTGCACTTGTTCTGTCATACCTTGGATGTCATCCTGATGAACTAGTGCTTGGAAATAGAGCTCTGCCATGGCATAGGCAAATGGGATATTCTGCGCGAAGGATTCATAATGACGTTCAGCTTTGAAGACGAGTTTGACTGTATTGATGAAGCACTACAAGAAGTTAAAGTAGCAATTCTAGGATATCGCAGGATCCTTTGGATCTAATCCAACCCGATTGGACTACTCAGCTAAGCCACGCACTAGAATGCTGTAATGTGACTGCTGAAGAAGAAGACAAGGATCCATGAAATATTAATATCCCTAAAATAGAGGGTTACCATGAGGTCGAGGGACCGCAGATTGAGAATCATGATATAACCGCACCACTGAAAACAAAACAAGTAAATATTGGTATGGAGGTGGAGCCTAAATTCGCTAAGATTGGAGATTAATGGGATGACGCGACGTTATATAACTTCGCCGAATTTCTCCGCGAATACCATGATTTGTTCCCTACCAATTTTATGGAGCTAAAGGGGGTAATAGGAGACCTAGGCATTATGAAGATCACGTTAAAACCCGATGCGAAGCCAGTTAAGCAAAGACCTTACCATCTCAATCCAAAGTATAAGGAGAAGGTCCGCTTGGAGCTAGACAAGATGCTCATGGTAGGAATCATTGAGCCCATAGAAGAATCTGATTGGGTAAGCCCAATGGTGATCCAGGAAAAGAAGGAGAATGATGAAATAAGGATATGCGTAGATCTCATGAAGCTGAATGACACTTGCATACATGATCCTTTCCCGACTTCATTCGCTGATGAGGTATGGGATAATGTAGGTGTCCAGGAAGCATATTCCTTCATTGATGGGTTCTCTGGGTACCATCAAATCAAAATCAAACCTGAATATAGAAACAAGATGACTTTTGCAATTGAATGGGGATGTTTTCAGTACACTGTAATCCCTTTCGGATTGAAGAATGCACCTGAGATTTTTTCATGCGTAGTCATTGCTGCATTCAAGGAATTCATTCATAACTTTCTTGAGGTGTACTTTGATGACTAGACTATGTTTAGGCTGGTAAAATGCCATGTAGCATGTTTTCGCCTAATGCTAGATACTTGTCGAAGGTACCAGATAGTGCTCAATTTGAAGAAATGCCTGTTTTGTGTTCCTTTTAGGACTCTGCTAGGTCATGTGGTTTGTAGACAAGGATTGATGGTAGATCCTATGAAGATCGTAGTGACACTTAACTTGGAGGCATCGAGGAGTGTGAAACAGCTGCATGCAACCCTAGGACATACTGGGTATTACCGAAAGTTTATTAAGGACTATGCCCAAATCATCGCGCCTATGGAGAAGTTGAAAAAGGATGTCATGTTCTATTGGAATGAGGACTATAAGAAAAGCTTGGATGTATTGAAAGAAAAAATGGTCACTGTGCCGATTTTATCCTTCCCTGATTGGAAGAAAGAATTTCATGTACATGTAGACGCGTCATGTATAGCACTGGGAGCAGTACTAACATAGGCTAGCGGAGGAGAATTGGACCATCCTATAGCATTCGCAGGCAGTAGGTTATCCAAGGTTGAGAAGAAATATTCAACCACCAAGCACGAAGGGTTAGCCATTGTATACGTGCTCCAGAAGTTTAGACACTATTTGTTGGGTGGACATTTTAAGATGTATATGGATCATTCCACGTTGAAATACCTAGTCAATAAGCCTGTGTTAAGGGGGAGAATCTGTAGGTGGTTTATATTGTTCCAGAAGTATGATTTTGAGGTTATTATGAAGCATGGACGATTGAACGTGGGACCAAAACATCTGTCGCACATCAAAACAGGGGAAGAGAACACTAATTTGGTGGAGGGATTGCCTGACGCGCAGCTATTTGCAGTGCGCATCATAGATGGCCACTTTGAAGACATCATACATTTCCTAACAACAAGAACCGCCCCGGAAGGCTCCACTGTCCAGCAGATTACTAGTACACGCAACAGACTTTTCTGTCATTGTCCGACATATGTACAAAATGGGGTCTGATGAAGTATTATGACGATATGTACCGAAGTTTGAAAGGAGTAGTATCCTCGTGGACGTTTATGGGGGCACCGCAAGAGGCCACTATGCAGGGAGAGCGATCGTGCAAAAGATTCTACGCACATGGTTGTGGTGGACAACCCTCCATCAGGATTCAAAATCTTACTACAAGGTGTGTGATGTGTATTAAAGGACTGGCAGGCCATCGCAGAGAGATGAGCTGCCTCTGAACCCACATATGACATTATGGGTAAAGGGTAAGCTGTTGATAGCTCAGTCCAGGAAGGACAAGAAGGAGAAGGGCTGAAGGCATTCTTCTATCCCAAAGGACCTCAAGGCAATCCTTGGAGCACAAGACGTTTGTTGCAAAAGGTTGTTGAAATAAGCTCTGTATTATCTTGTTGAAGTTTTTTTGTTCATTGGCATAATGACAACTTCTACAAGTGGGTCCCCAAATTCTGCTCTCTTCACAAGACTCTTTGATGAAGACATGAAGCAAGAATTTTCCACCATGATGGATATGGTGAGAGAAATGTATGAGGATGGAAGGAAGAGCAACATGCTTAAAGAGCAGTTGAATTCCATGAAGGAAGAGAAGCAGTTGCTTGCTAAAAAATTGCAGGAAATGGAGAGGCAACTTCATATCGCAAATATGAACCTGAAAATGATGCATGAGTTGGAGACACAGCTCTTTGTTGCCCAATAAGCCTTAGTCAAGTATCAGCTTGAAGAAGAGGTAAACCATTCAAGTTTGTCTTCAAATTCCTCTAAGAATGCTTATATTGGTTCTTTTGAAAAACATACTAGAGGCATAGGTTCCAAGCTAATGTCCAAGATGGGCTTTGAAGGAAAGGGCTTGGGAAAGCATGCACAAGGTATTGTTGAACCAATAATGGTTGAGGAAAGGCATAAATATTTGGGTCTTGGCTATGGACAGCCTTATGGACATAGTTCCAAAGCTACCATGAAGTCCATTGAAACAGTCCCAAGAAGGAGTTTCAGTTCATGTCCTCTACCTCAGAAGTGTGAAGGTTGTATTCAAGAGGAATGCAATGGCTTGAGACATAAATTTCATGATGCAAGTGCTCAGAATCACACACTTGAACTAGACTATTGGGGAGAATCCAACAGACTTGAAGAGATTGATGGTGTTCCAAAGGGAGCTACTTCTTCACTCGATTCACCTCCTCATGAAGGCAATAAAGGTGAAAGAGAAAGGTATAAATCTGGTTCTAAACATTTTCCTTTTTATGGTGCAAAACATGATAAATTTCCACATATGTATGGGAAATTAATTGCATGTTCCTTTTTTGATTTGGATAACCATGATGTTTCTAGATGTTGGAAGAGAATGGCCACATACAGGAAGTAGAAGAAGGAAAAGAAGCAAGAAGCCAAAGGTCCATTGGACAAGGAAAATCATGCTGTCAAGAGGATACAAGTGCAGTGCACTTACTGCCATAAGCAAGGACATTTTGCTGCAAAATGTTGGACTTTGAATCCAGCAATGCTTCCACAAAATCTGAAGAAAGTGGAAAGAGAAGATGGCAGAAATGGAAGTGAAGATTCCATGAATGATGTGTCTCAGAATGATTCACATGATGATGCTGATGTGTAGACAAAGGTAGTACCTTTGAAAGGGATTGGTAAGAAACGGTTAGAGTTCTTATCTTATTAATATTGCATGTCTATGGATGCATCTATTTGCATTTCTTTGGTAATGGAATGCAAGTCGTAGGATTTTACCAAGTAGGTGAATGGAGAAGTGGAGCAGCATACTCACTTTGTTGCTGCAACATTATATTTCATTTTAGCTTCAAAAGTATAGTGTGCTTAAGTGAAAGTTGAAAGATAAAATGCATGCATGAGCTGAGATGCATGAACATAGGGATGTTGATGAGTTCCTTGTTTTTGAAAATGTATGGGTAATTAACTTGCAGGGTTGATTTCTTTGACATGCATACGATGCCATGTTGACTTGGGAGAAGCTAAATTGGTCTCCAAATGGAGATAATGATGAAGTGTTTCATCTTTTGAAAAAGAGTCCTAATGGTCTTTTTCTACATGCTTGACTTGAAGGGTCATTTGTTTAAAGGCAGGTTTTGTGGGCTTGTTATCTAGTCCATCATTTGTATGCAGATGTAAGACATGCAGGTGTTCACAAGATGTGAAAATCTATTTCTTTTGTTGAAGCAGGAGTTTAGTCCATCCAGTTGTTATCTGTATGCCTGTTGTTGTTAATAGTTGTTGTTAACAGTTGTTGTTGGCAGCTTGTCAAACAGGTACCAATGAAAGTTTTGTGGAGTAGATGTACTTCACATTTGTTTGAGCCACCTTGGATCAATGATCAAGACAAAGAAGCTAAAACTACCTTCTATGACCATTTCAGCAGGAGTTCTGTAGGAAGGCAAGGAGGAAGACATCTCTTCTCGGGAGGACCAGCCCATTCAAGAAGGGAAGTGGTCAGAAACTTTGGTTCAGAGACACTATGCAAAGGCAAGTGTAGGGAGGCTAAAAGAAGAGGGTGAGTCACTCTCATTTACTATTCAGATCAGTATATCAGTCTTTTGGTGACCAAAAGTTCTTTAGTGGGAAGACGTGATCCAAAAATTGATCCTGGATAAACCTTTAAGTCTAAAAGACTTATATAAGAGGCAAAAGGTGCCAAATGGCACAAATCCTTTGTAAATCAGAGGAAAATGAAATTCCAAGGAAGTTCCTGGGACTAGTCTCATTGCAGCAATCCCTTCATTTTGAATCCAACACAACATAAATGGGAGAAAACAGACTTCAGATGCAGAAGTTATCATAAAATGAGGCTACCCTTTTTCAAGAGAAAAAGAGACAATATCCCTTGAATAATGGGTCTAAAAACCCTCTAAGTCTTCCAAATCTCCCAAAAGGGCAAAGCCATCGCAAAGGGAGAAGTCTTGTACTTATCGGATAACACTATCAGAGGCTAAAAACATGGAAAAAACCATGAGATCAAGCTATCGGGGGCTTAAACAATGGTTGAACAGGAGCTGTTGGATCTGGCCGATCAATGACAATTGCAATCGACGGTGGCAGTCGGCGGATATCAGCCCCATAATATGCAATGGGACCAGGCTGATGCAATACCGCGATTGCCGATATTGACGGATTGCAATCGGCACTGACATAGACCATAGAATATGGAAAGGCCTCAAACTTATGTGATATGCGATTGCAACAAGTTGCATCACAATATTGCATCGGCACAACACATTGGAGCAAGCCACATATGTTATATATATACTATGCGATCAGCTAGACCCGATGGAAATATAGGCGCTATCTCATAAGGTTTGAGATCTGCCAAATGCCATTTTCAATGTATTTTCGCATCTTTCTTTATTTAACGAAATACAAAGGAACAAGGCCATTTGCGATATGCGATAATGATTTCAGACGGATCCAATAGGGATATAAATCGGGGTTATGAATGTTTCAAGTCCGGATGAACTGTGTTCTATGGATTTTTCCATGTTTTGCAACGTTTTCCTGTGTTAACAAAAAAGACTATTTCAAAGGATTGCAAGCACCGATTGCCCCTTCCGTTACGGTATAGGTGGCATCCATCCCCAAGAGAGTTTAGCAATGATTGCTAATGCTCAGAGAAGGGATTTGAGTATACCAAAGCGGGAAGACAGAGAGCCCGAGAGGGACAATGAATAGGTAGTGCCGATTTGGCTTAAAAAGCCATAGAACAATAGAACGAGGATATTGTTGGTTGCTGCTGGGTTGTTGGTCATTATGGTAGCTGTTGCTAAAGCCGAGCACAAGTAGGAAGCACTAAGACAGTAGCACAGAAGCTAAAGAGTAGCCTACGAGGTCACTTCAGGCCAAGTGAAAATCCAAGAGGATTGTTTTGATAGAAGGCGGAAAGAAGCCAAAGAGAATAGCCAAGAGCCAAGAGCCAGAGCCAAAGAGCCAGAGTCAGAGCCAAGAGCCAGAACCAAGAGCCAAAGAGCCAAAGTTAGAGCCAAGAGCCAGAACCAAGAGCCAAGAGCCAAAACCAAGAGCCAAGAGTCAAGAGCCAAAACCAAGTGCCAAAAGCCAGAGCCAAGAGCCAGAGCTACAAGAGCTAGGGGATTAGATAGTGTCTGGACCCACTGTTTTGGTGCAAAATAGCAGGAGTTGTTCCAAGAGCTTGTAAAAAGAAATACTTACACCATAATCCCAGAGAGCTTAGTTGAATTAACTAGAGTTCACAGAGATGTAGCCTAAGAGTTGTGGGTGAACTCCAAATTAATATTGTTTTTCATGTGTCTGTGTATTGTTGCATTGCCTTTGCTGCTTTATTTACAGTTAAGTATGTTTGTATATCAGCTTAAGCACCTCAACTTCCAGCACAACAACAGAATTTAAGGCATAATCAGTTAAAAACAAATACAAGCATACACCTATAATTTCAAGCATTTTTAATTCTGCATTGGTTAATCATTAAGACTTGGGAATATTCAAGCTTTGGAAGTGGGAGAGGTTCTTGTAAGATAGACAAGAATCCTAAGAGCCCCATTTTCAGATCAGGTGGTATCAGAGCTTAAGATTGATTAACCCCACCTTCAAGGAAGGTTATATCAGAATGCTTGATTGACATAGCAGAGATTGCTTGTCTGAAAGGTGTTTGGGTAGTCAAGGATTGATTTTCTTATTGATTGTATGCTTGTTTTGCAGATTGATTATTGTTTAAGTTTGCATAGGTAAAGGGAAAGTTGTTGATAGCTCAGTCTAGGAAGGACAAGAAGGAGAAAGGCTAAAGGCATTCTTCTACCCCAAAGGACCTCAAGGTGATCCTTGGAGCACAAGAGGTTTTTTGCAAAAGGTTGCTGAAATAAACTCTTTATTATCTTATTGAAGCTTTTTTGTTCATTGGAATAATGACAACTTCTACAAGTGAGTCCCCAAATTCTGCGCTCTTCACAAGAATCTTTGATTAAGACATGAAGCAAGAATTGTCCACCATGATGGCTATGGTGAGAGAAATGCATGAGGATGGAAGGAAGAGTAGCATGCTTAAAGAGAAGTTGAATTCCATGAAGGAAGAGAAGCAGTTGCGTGCTAACGAATTGCAAGAAATGGAGAGGCAACTTCATATCGAAAATATGAACCTAAAAAGGATGCATGAGTTGGAGACACAACCCTTTGTTTCCCAAGAAGCATTAGTGTTATAGACATATTCGGTCACTTCAACCCCAATCTTATATGTCGATAAACTAGGGCTCTTTAATCCCTAAAAGTGTTATTTCATGCCCTAAAGGATCATGGTCAACTGATTACATCATTCTGTTAGCCTCCTGCTGTAGCAGGTTAATCATCTTTCATGATCGACATTTTTACATGCCAAATATGTCATACTATGCATGCTGCAATGCTCCATATTTGCTACAGATGGCCAGAGAAGTATCCATGAGAGTGTGCTAGTCTAAATGCCACTGTTGTGTTCCAGTTTTGATGAGTAATCCATTTTGATCAGTTTTCAAGTATAGGGAGGTCCAAACGGCTTAATCTTGGCCTCCCTAGGTTTCAATTTCCTGTTGTAGAATATAGAGAATGAACATCTGTCCAAATAGCTTAATCTTGGCAGATTTGTAGATAGGTAGAGAAACAAGGGTGCTCAACAGCTTAATCTGAGCCCCTGGCTGAAATAAGTGTAGAAGTAGATAGGAGCACAAGCAACAAGAAAGAATGAAAAGCTGGGTATGCTAGTTCAAGTGCACCCAAACCAAAAAGAAGAGAAAATGCTAGGTGAATAGGCTGGGTAAGTAGCTTTGTGGTTGCAGAATCATGGCTTGTGATCCATTTCATATTGTCAAGTGTTATATCTATCATATCACAAGTTGAAGGTGATTTTTCAGTTGGAAGACTTCAAGAAATGCATGTCTAACTTTCCCCTTCCTCCTCTGTCCCCAAGTCACTCACTAACTTCCCCTAAAGAGGTCAAGATCTGCTTGATACCTCTTAGATTCATCATTCTCCATATCATCTGCCTTGGTGAAGATCTGCTTCACTGAAGGAATGTTCACACTTCTCCTATCAGTCATTTCCCCCATTGATAGCCTAAGAATTCATTCTTAGCGCTTTTTCTCATCATTATCATATTAACTACTAACTTTATTATGTAACTCCCTATCTATTTCCCCTTCCCCTACTAAAACTATGTATATAACTCCCTTGTATACTTATCCCTTCCCCTTGGTTGAAAAATAACCATATATATCCTCGGGAATTGCTAAGTTTATCTGAAACTCAGCAAGAACGCTCACTGACCCCTCTAACCATCTTCCAAATGCAAAAGGACTCATTCCTTTGCATAGTTTACCTTCATATGTATAAAAATCATCCCTTTGGCCTTGGCTTGCCTTTATAAGGCATGAAACCCTCTTTGGCCACTAAACCCCTCTCAAAACCACATCACTTTCCCCCTAAGTGCCTTTGGACTCCTTCCAAGGCATAACAATGCAAAAACCATGAAAAACCTTCAAAAAAGGATAAAATCCTCCCTTTTTTGGCTATCGGACCCCTTCCGATGCCTTAGAATCCATGCCAAACTATAAAGGAACCCTTCCGATTTCCCAAAAGGCTTGGTAGTTCACAAAAACATGGGTACGATATAATAAAGTTTCATTTGGACCCCCTCCGATGCGATATCACTATTGGGAGGGGGCAATCATATGTTTAAAACATCATATATAACCCCTCCGAATTCATTTGCATTGCCTTTTCATGAAAAAGGTGCTCCGATGAGAATAAAGATCTGTTTGATCTCCCTCCGATGCGATATCGCTATCGGGAGGGGGCAGTGGCATATATAAGTGAAAATGGCTAAGTCTCAAGGCATGGGGCATAGCGCCGATGGGCGGGACCCGAAAACATATAAAGTGGACCGGTAATAGTATATCGGGTCCGCGCAGTTCGGCGATCACATATATGTCAACCCTCTGTCCCGCCGATGGGCCGGACCCGAAATAAAATAAAGAGGGCCTATATAACTTATCGGTCCGATGGGTTTCGGTTTTTTTATGTGGCAACCCCATGACCCCACCGATAGCGAATTGCCGAGTTAATCTCAGCCGCCCATTCAGGCCCAGAGATCAACGGCCCATATTTAATTGCATCACTCCTATATGGCTCCGACTAGCGGAGCCGAAAAGTAATAAAGCGCGGCATAAAGGCATATCGGGTCCGAAAGGGTCCGCACTGTGTGCTCCTATATCCCGGAGCCAAAAAATATTAAAGGGTAGTTTTAAAGGATTTCGGGTCCGCATATTGATTTTGTTAAAACCTGTCGATATGAAATCGCCGACGGACCAGACCCAATCTCCATAAAGGAAGGGAATATAAGCATTTCAGGTCCGTGGAATTCGGAGGTTTTATGTGTTGGGACCAATGGTCCGCCCCGATGCGAGTTAGCGCCAGCCGTTGGATCTGCCTTCGCGCAATCCAACGGCCAGGATTTAATCTCCGCTACAGTGTCGCTCCCGCCTATGTTTTTCACGAATTTTACATAGAAATTAGTCTTTTTCTGTGTAAAAGAAAAGGTGGCATTTGTTCATATTTTCACATATATGCCCGCGCCCGGCTCCCGATAAGGGAATTCATGCATCCCTAAGCTTTCTGAGATCACTCCAAGGCCCAGTTTTGCTTCAGATAGCCAGTTTCGGCCTCGGCACAGTCGACAACACTTTTTCCTCCTGTTTGCACCATTTTTTAAAGTTTAATGCTATTTTTGATCGGCCAAGTGCCGATTGCACCCAAAGGCCACGAAGGACCTTAGCAGTAGTTATTTTTGCACTAAAAGTCAGAAGGGGGCGATGGGACAGTTTAAAGAGTATCAGCGGTGAGAAAAGGCCCAGATTTAGTGCCAAAGTGTATCAGGATGTGGCAAAGAGTATCAGTCCAGTTTTTCAAAGCAGATGAAAGCAAAGCAAGCCCAACAAAGTCAACAAAGCATCATTCAGCCATTAAGGCTCACCAACACTTCTTTTGTTGCTTTAAAGCCACCTAAAGGCATAGATGAAGGCTTTCAAGGCAGAGTTATTGCAGAGACATTGTTCCCAGTCATATTTTTGGAGCAGCGCTGCTTCCTTAAATGCATAGTTATCACACAGAGGACAGCACATGGCTCAAGGCACTCTTTCAGTCCATTTTTGAAGCTGCAGGACCCTGTGCAGCCCTAAAGAGCCATTTTGATGAGGCTGCTGCCTTATGTGCAGTTGTTTTAGATATTTTATTGCATTTATTTCCAGCACAACTTAGCATTAAAAGCAGTTATTGCACAGATCTCTTTTGAATCTGTTTTGATAGATATTTTGAGATATTCTCTCCCTTGACACCTATTCAAGGGATGTTTGTAAATATTTTCTATTTAAACCACCCTCTGCACTGTTTTAAGGGTTGGTTGGTCGATAACTTCCTCTAGACTTGCATTGTATTTTATGAGAGTCTCTATAATCAAAGATCGCTGGAATGTTTGGGAGATGAACTGGCTGTTGTGTTTTAATGACTGAAGAGTGACTATGGAATCCTAACGCTTCTACATAGCCCAATAAGTGTTTCTTATCTCTGTTTATAGTTTATATGTGTTTATGCCATCATTGTTTCACTATCTAAATAGCAGAAAGAAGGAATAGTTCAGACCTCACTTAGTTGTATTCTGTTCTCAATTTCTGTGATTTATCTATGTTTTCCTCTGAATTAGTCCTGAATATGAATACAGATTTGCTCATATTTACGCTAGTTCCTTCATATATGAATGTTGTCTAGGAATCCTTGACTGATCCTATATCGATGTTCATTCACCTTCCCTCTATTAGCATAATGAGAGCTACTAAGTTACCTTTCATTCACTGGCCTTCATTCCATCCTTATTCGAGCTTGATATTGTTTTATGTGTAGCCATCCTGCTCTGTATTTCTCTTGTGACCAAGAAAACGCAACAGCAAGCCTAATCCACGACTCCATGCCCAATGGTTTGAATTTCTCACACTATGCATCCCAACTCTGTTTGAAAGAATCCTCCATCCCACCAAAATCAAAACAAAACCCAAGAAAATCATAACTAGCCTAAAATCAACCCAAAACAAAGCTAAATTATAAAGAGAGAGCCCTCTCTGATTGCAGGTAGGCTAGGACCTGCAGTCCAAAGATTGGTTTGTGGTTACCTCGGCCGTATCCTTTAAGGAGCTTTAAGGACAACCTGAGTGATAACACATTCCCCAGAAGTTCCACCTGAAAAACCACTCAGAACTGGCCAAAACTGGACCATACTGATGCCGAGTCGTAAAAAGGGTCTCTTTCACCTCTAATTACCTCACATTAATTTGTCAATCCAGGAACGTTTTGTTATTTCAAAGAGTGTCTCAGTCTGAGGTTATCACTTGCCAGAGTAATGCTAGTAGTATAGTGCTAAAAAATACAAGTAAATGGATGCTTGTTTACAACAAACTACTTTTAAAGACTAAACCATGCATTCAGAAATCTAAGCAATTTATCAGTCAAGGGTTCAGTAACAGTAACTCATCTATTTGTAAAATGATGGAACCAAAGGAAATCAGGGAACAGATCATCGAACTGGGAACCAGACAGTAAATTTCAATGCCCACTATAGTCTCAGATCATTCTACACACCGAAGCAATAATAACGCAAATAACATGAAATGGAACAACAAATAAAGAATGGAACAACGACTAGGAAACTCTAATAGCAATTGAGTTTAATAAGCAGTAACACCTTAGTCTACAAGAATAAATGAAACAATCGTGTCCTACAGAAATCAAATGGCAATCCCCTACCTTTAAGAATGAATTGAATGGCACACGGAAATAGAACAACACTGATTAATGATGGAATATGAAACGGCGCTTGAAAGCCAAATACAAATGCACAATAACTTAACACTCGGCACACCTTAATAGTAAGCTGATCTTGGTAATCCAATTATCAGTCTTAGTTATAAGGAATATGACTGTATTTTGTGATGGAACAACAACATCAATAGATTCAACAATCGCAAGGAAATATAATCTCTAAGATGAATTCAGTAATACCAATTCATAAGTGTTACAACACGGATACTCTGTAATTGAACAACAACAGTATTCTATAAAAACCAATTATATCAGCACTTAAAGGAATAGCAATATATTGCAGAGTTGATATGATATTTCTGTCTCAGAAAGTGAGATTACTCAATAGATCAAATGTAATAGGGCTGTGACGTAAAATGACATAACATACCAGATTACCGAATAAAGCTGATAAGCAAAACCACGCATAAACCAAAAGTAATAGTACAAGAGCAAGTGTTCCACCAGGGCCGGGCCCTTAGCCTCCAGGGGCACACCGCTTGAGGTTATTCCAGGATCAAAGATGAAATAGTAACCAAGTTTGTATTAATGCATTAAACAGAATTACAACGGATCACTTCTCAACGAGAGTCGATGATCAAAGTCTCAAATTCAAGAAAAGTTACATAGAAACATCACAGACTATCCCCCCGGGCTAACGGTGCTACCCCTTTTTATAATGGCGAAGGCGGAGATGTCTAGGTGAAAAAATAGTTAAAGCAGTGATCCCTCAGGATCAAAGGATCCTGAGGGATTCGCCAAACTGTTGACTCTCAGTTATCTCTTTACTTTCTTGTGCCGAGCCGCTATCTCCATTTCCTTTCCCTGGCTGATATGCTTTAATTTGGTTCGCCTTGTTTGCATGTGGTTCCCTTCCAAAGGGATAGCAGTTAACTTGGCCCTATCTTTTTCTTTGGGATGACAGTCTTTCGTTTTTCCCTTTTCCTGCATAAGAAATGACAATTGTCAGTGTTTTCATTTTTCACATTAATCTTATAGATTTTGTCATAATTTCTTGTTATCTACCTATTTCATGATGCAAAGGGTTTGTAAGTTGAATGAAAAGGTGCTGAAATAATCACCAAAAACATACCTTCTTTAGTACTCCACACACCCCCCTTCTTACCCTTTTTCATGCCGTCATGAAAACATTGTAGTTGACATGTAAGGCAGTGACAGAGTAAGCTGGGGATGGGATCTCATGTGGTGGTCTATAGCCATGATGCATAACTAGGTGTTCAAAAAAATGGTCTGTCTGACCCTCAGGCATCTCATACAGGGCTTGGTATCCAGGTGCAGGGTGCCAAATAATTGGACTCTGGAACCTATATCCTAACTAGGATGGCCCTGCCCTCAAAATGATTTCACCATAGAGGTGCAAGCGGTTGACAACTAACTTAAAATTTTTATAATTAAATGGTTCCCTGAGTTGGATATTCGGATTAAAGATCTGATATCAAAACTTAGCCGCATCAATGGCAAGGTCTTTAATAGTGAAAAAGTATTCTATTCCCTGCCGATTGATTGTTGTATGAATGGGTCCTAATGCTTCAATCACGCCTGGAGTCCCCATGAGATTCCTATGTTCCCTCCACAACTACACTGGATTCCTAGGCGCAGCTCTTACCCACAAGTCTAATCCGTTTTCTTGTCTTTGGAAAGCATTATAGGCTTTAAGCCATTTAATTTGATTAACCCCAAGTGAAATAAATTCTTGCAATTGGATATCCCCAAAAAACGGGACGGGGTTCTGTTCAGTCTCCTGGTCTAACACAAGGTTATGCAGATAGAATTCACACAATAATCTTTGAACCTTTACACCGTAGTGCTTACAACAATTTATAAAATCATCAATGGTATTAATTTGTATAGGGGTGCCTGTTTTGACAGCCTTTACTTTCAATTGCAAATATCATTCCATTAAAAACAAGGCATAATTCTTAGCAGGGGCTCTACATGCTAGGATGTTAGTGTACAAAGAGCATAAGGTATCCATCTATTTGGTAACTATATCTAACCTACGAGTTACCTTTGCAACTTTTTCTTCTTCCTTTCACCACCCTTCAAAGGCCCGGCTTTCGGATAAATTGACATTCCTTAGCTGTTTTTGTAATTCTTCATACCTTTCTCGAGGAATGGTTTGTTCTATGAGTTTTTCTGCTGCTTGTTGAGCTTGCATCAAACCCTCTCGTAGGGTTACCGTCCTCAGATCACTATCCCACATGGTAGTAGTGAGCGGGAGGTTCACCTAAATCTTCTTATCTTGTGTTTGTGGCTCGTATTTCTTCAGGGGGTTGTGCCTCTGTCTGTACTTCTTTGTCACAGGCCAATATATCATCTGTTTGTACTTCAACATGGGTAACAGTTAAATGTTGTTCCTTTTGATTTTGCACAGCAGACTGTTCCTCAACAAGGTTTGGAATAGCAGACTGCTTCTTGACAGGGTTTTGAACAGCAGGATGCACTCAGGTCCTTCGAATATTTTTCTTAAGGGGTTTCGTTGGAGTGGTTGCATGTCTCCCTCTCGAAGTCATTTTTACCTTTTTCCTCATTTTCAAAATCCTGATCTGTTGTCGAAGTCGAATTATCACATTCAGTAGTATTTGTTGTTCTTTCCGTAATCTCTTAATTTCTTCTATTTTCTTAGAAGGAACAACTGCCTGTTTACTCGGGCCTGGACTGTTATCTCGGTCAATTCCCTGGTTTTCTTCTTGGGGTGCTTCTTCGTTGCTCTACTCGGGTTGCTCAAAGGTAAGAACCTTAGTTGGTTCTGTTATTTCCGGGGTGACTTCTTTTTCCGCCTCCTCTTCTTGCAGAAATTCTACCAGTGTAGTCCGGCTAGGAACCGATTGTTCCTCCTCTGTACCACTTTTCTCTCCTGTCTTACTTTCATCATGAACAGGCTGACTCTCCTTTTCTACTTCCTCATTATGTAATTCTTCGAGTGCATTTTTATCCTGAGCAGAGTGTTTTTTTGTTCTTCTTCAACATGGAGGTCTGGTGGGCTGAGAGGTTGGGCATATTCACCCATATTGGCCAAATTTTTTGGCCAATTCATCTTCTCTCAATGGATTTTGCAATGGGTTGCCCTCACACTACTCTATTTCCTCCTCCTTCTCAAGTTGTTCGGTTTCTTCCTCCATTGCTCCTTCCTCATTTCCTGGCATTCCTTTCGCATTTTCTTCTCCTTCTAATTGTGGGGGTTTCTCATCCCCTGAATCATCTATCTCTACTGTTTGGCTGGTATCCCCTTAGGAATTTTCCAACCTCCCTTTAATCCGTGCTAATATGAATGATTTCCTTCATTTTAATGGGCGATCTGGTGTATCTCTCAATGGGGAGTCTCTAGCCTCTATATATGCCTCATACATACAATACCATGGGTCATTACTATGGTTCCCTCAATACCATCTATCTAATACCATGGGCCCATTACATTATGACGAACTACTTGTAGTCCCTTACATGATATGGGTTAACCACCTTATTTATTACTATGGCCCATCTCATTACTACATTATTCCCTTGGGTACCTCCCTTTGTACCCCATATTACCCCGCATAGGTATATAACAGTATTTATTTCTTGTTAATGCATCTGGTTATATTGCATTTTCGGTTTAATTTACAATGTTTATGTGATTTGTGAATATATGTGATTATATTGGTTAATTAAATGCAAGTAAGAATATCAGTTTTTGCGGAGCTAACTAGGATTGTTTAGTAAGATAAGTAAAACACTTAAGATAACTTGGAAACCTATACAATACGCTATCATAGCAGCATGAAAGTGCCTGGATCGTGGGTTAAGGCAGCGCGAAGGTCAGTCGTACACCTTCATGGAGGTACTGAAGGGTGGAGTAAAGGGTAAACTAACAGAGCCATAAAATCTTAGTGACCTGCGCGAAAGTAGGAACATAAGATATAAATCGACATCACGACCATACTCCTTTGGGTCAAACTTCAGTCTGCGCTCAACGAGCTGATGCCAAAAGGGCCAATAGTGTATGGATTTATTTGGCTAACTAATATTGAACCTGGGTCAATCCCCACAAAGCCAACAAATGGTTCCCATGCTGGGACCAGAATCTGCATGAGAGATGTGTGATGTAGTATCACTGGAATCCAACTAAGAAAGAGGTCGAAGACTGGTTGGATAGGAAGATCCATGGATTCACGGCGTAGGAGAACAAAGATCCACGACTGAGAAAGGAATAGTGGCTGGATAGGTACTTATTTACAAAAATCCATGAGATATTTTTCTCTTCGTTTCCAATTGAGTTATATGAGTGGATTTCAAATCTAGCAGATAGCCAAGGAAGGTGGAGACTTGACGGTCCTATTGTTTGGACCCCGGAGTTAGTACAGAGACTGGAAGCCTCTGAGGATAAGATCGTATGTGCTATCAATCATTGGCTCAATCGCATCATAGGAGGATTTATGACTAAATTCGCGGTCAATACCTTAGTTAGTTACAGCGAGGAGGAGAAACACTTTTTTCAAAGGTCCGCGAGGTAAGTACTTGAAGTCTTTAAATACTTGGATTAAGATGTTATTGTGTGAAAAATAGGTTATGCAACTATGTTGATGTTCAGAGCTACGTGAAGTGGAAAGAGTTATAGAAACGAAGGAAGAAAGGGTCATGAATATAGTCCATTGATTTCACCTCCATTGGGTGATGAAGAGGGAATAGTCCAGGCTTCTCCGTGAAGTGCAATTCAGTTAATAAGATAGGGATTCCTGCGACTTCCACCTCCACCTACACCACCTCCCACTTCACCACCATCACCTGCGACTTCACCCATACCACCACCACCTCCACCATAGTTCAACATGGAAAATTCAGTGAGGCTGCCCTTGTTTAAAGGCTTGGGAAATGAGGACTTGGACCAGTTTTGTTTCATCGTGAAATTTGTATGGGAAGCTTAGGGTGTTATAGATAATCACATGAAGAAGGAAAAATTGGTTAGCACTTTGCAGGATCACGTGCTAACTTGGTACATCAAGTACTCTAATGATAACCCAAACAATGGATTGGTATCCATCCAGACCCCGCTGAATAAAGAATTCAGTAGGCCTAAATCTGAGGCACAATCGATTATGGGGTTCAATGAAATCATGATGAAACTAGGTGAGACACCTTGGGAATTGGATCAGAGGTTGAAGTGTAAAATCCGAGAAGCCATTATGAACTTAACAAATGGACAACACCATGAATGGTTCATGGCTTCGCTCTTGCGTCACCTAAGGGTCGCACTATCACAACAGAAGATGACACTTAGCAAGAGGCCTTGGATATTCCCATGAGACTACATGAAATGCCAATGCATGACCCAAATCTAGGGGGTTAGCAGATCCATGCACAGTTGCAAAATCTTTGCCTTGAAATGCAAATTTTGAATCAATACAGAACAGTTCGACTGGAGGTGCATGAAGAGATATGGTGCCTGAAATGTAAAGGTCAAGAGCATGACAAAGACCACTGCCCGGTCTTTTTGAACTATATTGTAGGAGGAGGACCAATGCTTTTGAGGTCGAAGGCCCAAGCAGGATAGAGCGCGGGGCCTGCGTTGCGGTGCGCTATATGTCAGGTAGCAAGAAAACATATGATGGATAATTTGTCATTTGCTATAGAAGTTTTTACAAACACCACAACAACTATTCTGCAACATCTGCAGGTCAGTAGGGCATGATGAGTGCAACTTCCAAAATTATGAATTGATGATGGACAAAACGCCCACCTATAGAGTCCAACAAGCTATATGACCTCCTGAACAAAGCGTTGGGATGGCACGAACAGGCTTTCAGGGGTGCGAACGAGGCCGAGGTAGAGGAGGACCTAGCAGAGGTCGGGGACAACTAATCTATTACAATTGCGGAGGACCAAGACACTATGCCCATGAATGCAATAACCCAACGTGTCCATTGTTCAACTATTTTACTTAGTTTGATCATGACACACAAGGCTGTCCTACGCTGATAGCAAGGATACGCAACAAAGGGGTGATACCACCTCAACCAGTTCAAAACCTATAGATGATGAGAGTTGAGCCTCACGAAGAGGATCTAAATGTGAATATAGTGCTCCAAAGTGGAATTGCAATGGGCAATGATAAGGGGAAGCAGCCCAAAGACAGTGCATGGGTTCACAAAGCTCCGGCAAAGGAGGCTGAGTTTGACTTAGAGCACGCACACGAAACGTTCATGGAAGCAAAGAAGAGCTTCGTTGAGGCCTCCACCTTAGGAAGCAAGGATAAGACTGATCAGGAAATGGACCCTTCTACACTTACGACATTTCTAGAGACCTGCATGAATATATTGTTTGATAGCAAGGCTATGGAGGGGTTACAGGAGCTTATAAATAGATGCAGCGGAAACACTCCAGGTGAACCATGCGTTGTATGGAAGATTGGTAAACATAAATCAAGGACAGGACGAGAGATGAGATTGACCGCGTAGATAGGAGAATATGAAATCGATCAGGTTATTCTAGATCTGGGGTCAGAGGCAAACATTTTACCAAAGCAGACTTGGGAGCGGATGGGAAGACCTGTGCTGAAGTGGTCTCCAATTCAGTTAAGGATGGAAAATCAGCAAAAGATCATCCCCAAGGGATGGTTGCAAGGAGTGACTATAGATATTGAAGGTGCGAGTGCATTGGCTGACTTTGAAGTGATAGAAATTGTGGATGATAGCAGCCCCTAACCTACACTCCTTGGCATTGATTGGGCTACTTACATGAACGGGGTAATCAACCTAAAGAAGCAAAATATGATATTTGAAAAGAAATCACTTCGCGTACTAGTACCCCTAGATCCTACTGAAGGATCGCGCTATACTGAACGAGTCTGCGATTACGAAAGTGATGTCAATTTAGACTACATATATAAGATAATTGCGTGAGACCAAGATTGGGTGAATCCGACAACAGATGGATGAATTACATGGGATTTTGAGAGTTCCTGTACCTCATACTCTAATTAAGAATTAGAGCGTTAGCGGAATAGACTAGATGAAGTAACCAAGCTAAGTTGTAACATGATGACCGGGTCATTGCGCTGTGTCATCAAAAGTAAGAAATATGCCCACTTACGATGGCTTGAATGATGTAGATGTATTTTTGGATGCATTTGAGAGGGAGGTACCAGAAAAGCAGTGCTTCCATGCTTTGGACTGGGCACTGCGTGCTACACCATCGAGATGGTGGGGTACGCACAAGGGTAGTTTTTACGATTGGCACGAGTGTAGGAGGATGATGAGAACACACTTTCAGAAACTAAAGGTATGAATGATAGACAAATATTATGGGAAGGATGATTCGCGTGCACACTTAGCCAAATGGGCTAAGGCTTATGGAGTGGAGCCCCAACCTGAATGGGTGCACTTGTTCTGTCATACCTTGGATGTCATCCTGATGAACTAGTGCTTGGAAATAGAGCTCAGCCATGGCATAGGAGAATGGGATATTCTACGCGAAGGATTCATAATGACGTTCAACTTTGAAGACGAGTTTGACTGTATCGATGAAGCACTACAAGAAGTTAAAGTAGCAATTCTAGGATACCGCAGGATCCTTTGGATCTAATCCAACCCGATTGGACTACTCAGCTAAGCCACACACAAGAATGCTGTAATGTGACTGCTGAAGAAGAAGACAAGGATCCATGAAATATTAATATCCCTAAAATAGAGGGTTACCATGAGGTCGAGGGATCGCAGATTGAGAATCATGATATAACCGCACCACTGAAAACAAAACAAGTAAATATTGGTACGGAGGTAGAGCCTAAATTCACTAAGATTGGAGATTAATAGGATGACGCGACGTTATATAACTTCACTGAATTTCTCTGCAAATACCATGATTTGTTCCCTACCAAGTTTACGGAGCTAAAGGGGGTAATAGGAGACTTGGGTGTTATGAAGATCACGTTGAAACCCGACGCGAAGCCGGTTAAGCAAAGACCTTACCATCTCAATCCAATGTATAAGGGGAAGGTCCACTTGGAACTAGACAAGATGCTCATGGTAGGCATCATTGAGCCCGTAGAAGAATCTGATTGGGTAAGCCCAATGGTGGTCCAGGAAAAGAAGGAGAATGATGAAATAAGGATATGCGTAGATCTCATGAAGCTAAATGACACTTGCATACATGATCCTTTCCCGACTTCATTCACTGATGAGGTATGGGATAATGTAGGTGGCCAGGAAGCATATTCCTTCATTGATGGGTGGGTACCATCAGATCAAAATCACACCTGAAGATAGAAACAAGATGACCTTTGCAATTGAATGGGGATGTTTTCAATACACTGTAATGCCTTTCGGATTGAAGAATGCACCTGAGATTTTTTCATGCGTAGTCATTACTGCATTCAAGGAATTCATTCATAACTTTCTTGAGGTGTACTTTGATGACTAGACTATGTTTAGGCTGGTAAAATGCCATGTAGCATGTTTTCGCCTGATGCTAGATACTTGTTGAAGGTACCAGATAGTGCTCAATTTGAAGAAATGCCTGTTTTGTGTTCCTTTTAGGACTCTGCTAGGTCATGTGGTTTGTAGACAAGGATTGATGGTAGATCCTATGAAGATCGCAGTGACACTTAACTTGGAGGCACCGAGGAGTGTGAAACAGTTGCACGCAACCCTAGGACATACTGGGTATTACCGAAAGTTTATCAAGGACTATGCCCAAATCACCGCGCCTATGGAGAAGTTGAAAAAGGATGTCATGTTATATTGGAATGAGGACTATAAGAAAAGCTTCGATGTATTGAAAGAAAAAATGGTCACTGTGCCAATTTTATCCTTCCCCAATTGGAAGAAAGAGTTTCATGTACATGTAGACCCGTCATGTATAGCACTGGGAGCAGTACTAACATAGGCTAGCGGAGGAGAATTGGACCATCCTATAGCATTTGCAAGCAGTAGGTTATCCAAGACTGAGAAGAAATATTCAACCACCAAGCACGAAGGGTTAGCCATGGTATACGTGCTCCAGAAGTTTAGACACTATTTGTTGGGTGAACATTTTAAGATGTATATGGATCATTCCACGTTGAAATACCTAGTCAATAAGCCTGTGTTAAGGGGGAGAATCTGTAGGTGGTTTATATTGTTCTAGGAGTATGATTTTGAGGTTATTATGAAGCACGGACGATTGAACGTGGGACCAAAATATCTGTCTCACATCAAAACAGGGGAAGAGAACACTAATTTTGAGGAGGGATTGCCTGACGCGCAGCTATTTGCAGTGCGCATCGCAGATGGCCACTTTGAAGACATCATACATTTCCTAACAACAAGAACCACCCCGGAAGGCTACATTGTCCAGCAGATTACTAGTACACGTAGCAGACTTTTCTGTCATTGTCGGACATATGTACAAAATGGGGTCTGATGAATTATTATGACGATATGTACCGAAGTTTGAAAGGAGTAGTATCCTCGTGGACGCTTATGGGGGCACCGCAAGAGGCCACTATGCAGGGAGAGTGATCGTGCAAAAGATTCTATGCACAAGGTTGTGGTGGACAACCCTCCATCAGGATTCAAAATCTTACTACAAGGCGTGTGATGTGTATTAAAGGATTGGCAGGCCATCGCAGAGAGATGAGCTGCCTCTGAACCCACATATGACATTATGGGTAAAGGGTAAGTTGTTGATAGCTCAGTCTAGGAAGGACAAGAAGGAGAAGGGCTGAAGGCATTCTTCTATCCCAAAGGACCTCAAGGGAATCCTTGGAGCACAAGAGGTTTGTTGCAAAAGGTTGTTGAAATAAGCTCTTTATTATCTTGTTGAAGTTTTTTTGTTCATTGGCATAATGACAACTTCTACAAGTGGGTCCCCAAATTCCGCTCTCTTCACAAGACTCTTTGATGAAGACATGAAGCAAGAATTGTCCACCATGATGGATATGGTGAGAGAAATGTATGAGGATGGAAGGAAGAGCAGCATGCTTAAAGAACAGTTGAATTCCATGAAGGAAGAGAAGTAGTTTCTTGCTAACAAATTGCAAGAAATGGAGAGGAAACTTCATACCGCAAATATGAACCTAAAAAGGATGCATGAGTTAGAGACACAACTCTCTGTTTCCCAATAAGCCTTAGTCAAGTATCAGCTTGAAGAAGAGGTAAACCATTCCAGTTTGTCTTCAAATTCCTCTGAGAATGCTTATATTGGTTCTTTTGAAAAACATACTAGAGGCATAGGTTCCAAGCTAATGTCCAAGATGGGATTTGAAGGAAAGGGCTTGGGAAAGCATGCACAAGGTATTGTTGAACCAATAATGGTTGAGGAAAGGCATAAATATTTGGGTCTTGGCTATGGACAGCCTTATGGACATAGTTCCAAAGCTACCATGAAGTCCATTGAAACAGTCCCAAGAAGGAGTTTCAGTTCATGTCCTCTACCTTAGAAGTGTGAAGGTTGTATTCAAGAGGAATGCAATGGCTTGAAACATAAATTGCATGATGCAAGTGTTTATAATCATGCACTTGAACCATAGCGTTGGGGAGACTCCAACAAACTTGAAGAGATTGATGGTGTTCCAAAGGGAGCTACTTCTTCACTCGATTCACCTCCTCATGAAGGCAATAAAGGTGAAAGAGAAAGGTATAAATCTGGTTCTAAACATTTTCCTTTTTATCGTGCAAAGCATGATAAATTTCCACATATGTATGGGAAAAGAATTGCATGTTCCTTTTTTGATTTGGATAACCATGATGTTTCTAGATGTTGGAAGAGAATGGCCACATACAGGAAGTAGAAGAAGGAAAAGAAGCAAGAAGCCAAAGGTCCATTGGAAAAGGAAAATCATGTTTTCAAGAGGATGAAAGTGCAGTGCACTTACTACCATAAGCAAGGACATCTTGCTGCAAAATGTTGGACTTTGAATCTAGCAATGCTTCCGCAAAATCTGAAGAAAGTGGAAAGAGAAGATGGCAGAAATGGAAGTGAAGATTCCATGAATGATGTGTCTCAGAATGATTCACATGATGATGCTGATGTGTAGACAAAGGTAGTACCTTTGAAAGGGATTGGTAAGAAACGGTTAGAGTTCTTATCTGATTAATATTGCATGTCTATGGATGCACCTATTTGCATTTCTTTGGTAATGGAATGCAAGTCGCAGGATTTTACCAAGTAGGTGAATGGAGAAGTGGAGCAGCAGACTCACTTTGTTGCTGCAACATTATATTTCATTTTAGCTTCAAAAGTACAGTGTGCTTAAGCGAAAGTTGAAAGATAAAATGCATGCATGAGCTGAGATGCATGAACATAGGGATGTTGATGAGTATCTTGTTTTTGAAAATGTATGGGTAATTAACTTGCAGGGTTGATTTCTTTGACATGCATACAATGCCATGTAGACTTGGGAGAAGCTAACCTGGTCTCCAAATTGAGATAATGATGAAGTGTTTCATCTTTTGAAAAAGAGTCCTAATGGTCTTTTTCTACATGCTTGACTTGAAGGGTCATTTGTTTAAAGGCAGGTTTTGTGGGCTTGTTATCTAGTCCATCATTTGTATGCAGATGTAAGACATGCAGGTGTTCACAAGATGTGAAAATTTGTTTCTTTTGTCAAAGCAGGAGTTTAGTCCATCCAATTGTTGTCTGTATGCCTATTGTTGTTAATAGTTGTTGTTAACAGTTGTTGTTGGCAGCTTGTCAAATAGGTACCAATGAAAGTTTTGTGGAGCAGATGTACTTCACATTTGTTTGGGCCACCTTGGATCAATGATAAAGACAAAGAAGCTCAAACTACCTTCTATGACCATTTCAGCAGGAGTTCTGCAGGAAGGCAAGGAGGAAGACATCTCTTCTCGGGAGGACCAGCCCATCCAAGAAGGGAAGTGGTTAGAAACTTTGGTTCAAAGACACTATGCAAAGGCAAGTGTAGGGAGGCTGAAAGAAGAGGGTGAGTCACTCTCATTTACTATTCAGATCAGTATATCAATCTTTTGGTGACCAAAAGTTCTTTAGTGGGAAGACGTGATCCAAAAATTGATCCTGGATAAACCTCTAAGTCTAAAAGGCTTATATAAGAGGCAGAAGGTGCCAAATGCAAGGAAAATTTTAAGGATGGAAAAATTTCTTGAAGTTTAAAAACATTGGCGAATCTCACTAATCCCTAATTTGCAAACTATAAAATGTTTATTGATATATTTGTAAAATTATTCAAATTTATAATGATTTTATATATAGCCTCTATACAATGTTGGCGATTTTTAAGGTAAAATAATTTTATATTCTAAAATTTGGGCGAATCGTCTTTTATAAAATTGGAAATTGGCGAATCTTTTTTGTGGAAAAATCATGGAAAATTAGCCCACTGGGCGAACATTATCCCCTAAAATTTTCCATGGCCAAATGGTACAAATCCTTTGTAAATCAGAGGAAAATGAAATTCCAAGGAAGTTCCTGGGACTAGTCTCATTGCAGCAATCCCTTCATTCTGAATCCAACGCAACATAAATGGGAGAAAACAGACTTCAGATGCAGAAGTTATCATAAAATGAGGCTGCCATTTTTCAAGATAAAAAGAGGCAAAATCCCTTGAATAATGGGTCTAAAAACCCTCTAAGTCTTCCAAATCTCCCAAAAGCGCAAAGCCATCGCAAAGGGAGAAGTCTTGTACTTATCAGATAACACTATCAGAGGCTAAAAACATGGAAAAAACCATGAGATCGAGCTATCGGGGGCTTAAACAATGGTTGAACAGGAGATGTCGGATCTGGCCGATCAATGGTCCAGATTCGATCGACAATCGCAATCGGCGGTGGCAATCGGCGAATATCAGCCCCATAATATGCAATGGGACCAGGCTGATGCAATACCGCGATCGTCGATATTGACGGATCGCAATCGGCACTGACATAGACCATAGAATATGGAAAGGCCTCAAAGTTATGCGATATGCAATTGCGACAAGTCGCATCACAATATTGCATCGGAACAACACATTGGAGCAGGCCACATATGTTATATATATACGATGCGATCAGCTAGACCCGATGGAAACATAGGCGCTATCTCATAAGATTTGAGATCTGCCAAATGCCATTTTCAATGTATTTTCGCATCTTTCGTTATTTAACGAAATAAAAAGGAACAAGGCTATTTGCGATATGTGATAATGATTTTAGACGGATCCAATAGGGATATAAATCGGGGTTATGAATGTTTCAAGTCCGGATGAACTGTGTTCTATGGATTTTTCCATGTTTTGCAACGTTTTCCTATGTTAACAAAAAAGACTATTTCAAAGGATTGCAAGCACCGATTGCCCCTTCCGTTACAGTATAGGTGGCATCCATCCCCAAGAGCTTTTAGCAATGATAGCTAATGCTCAGAGAAGGGATTTGAGTAGACCAAAGTGAGAAGACAGAGAGCCCGAGAGGGACAATGAATAGGCAGTGTCGATTTGGCTTAAAAAGAAATAGAACAATAGAACGAGGATATTGTTGGTTGCTGCTGGGTTGTTGGTCATTATGGGAGCTGTTGCTAAAGACGAGCACAAGTAGGAAGCACTAAGACAGTAGCACAAAATCTAAAGATCAGCCTACGAGGTCACTTCAAGCCAAGTGCCAATCCAAGAGGATTGTTTTGATAGAGGTAGAAAGAAGCCAAAGAGAAGAGCGAAGAGCCGAGAGCCAGAGCCAAAGAGCCAGAGTCAGAGCCAAGAGCCAGAACCAAGAGCCAAAGAGCCAAAGTTAGAGCCAAGAGCCAGAACCAAGAGCCAAGAGCCAAAACTAAGAGCCAAGAGCCAAGAGCCAAAACCAAGTGCCAAAAGCCAGAGCCAAGAGCCAGAGCTTCAAGAGATAGGGGATTAGATAGTTTCTGGACCCACTGTTTTGGTGCAAAATAGCAGGAGTTGTTCCAAGAGCTTGTAAAAAGAAATACTTATGCCATAATCCCAGAGAGCCTAGTTGAATTAACTAGAGTTCACGGAGATGTAGCCTAAGAGTTGTGGGTGAACTCCAAATTAATATTGTTTTTCATGTGTCTATGTATTGTTGCATTGCCTCTGCTGCTTTATTTATAGTTAAGTATGTTTGTATATCAGCTGAAGCACCTCAACTTCCAGCCCAACAACATAATTTAAGGCATAATCAGTTAAAAACAAATACAAGCATACACCTATAATTTCAAGCATTTTTAATTCCGCATTGGTTAATCATTAAGACTTGGGAATATTCAAGCTTTGGAAGTGGGAGAGGTTCTTGTAAGATAGACAAGAATCCTAAGAGCCCCATTTTCAGATCAGGTGGTATCAGAGCTTAAGATTGATTAACCCCACCTTCAAGGAAGGTTATATCAGAATGCTTGATTGACATAGTAGAGATTGCTTGTCTGAAAGGTGTTTGGGTAGTCAAGGATTGATTGTCTTATTGATTGTATGCTTGTTGTGCAGATTGATTATTGTTTAAGTTTGCAGAGGTAAAGGGAAAGTTGTTGATAGCTCAGTCCAGGAAGGACAAGAAGGAGAAAGGCTAAAGGCATTCTTCTATCCCAAAGGACCTCAAGGCGATCCTTGGAGCACAAAATGTTTTTTGCAAAAGGTTGCTGAAATAAACTCTTTATTATCTTATTGAAGTTTTTTTGTTCATTGGAATAATGACAACTTCTACAAGTGAGTCCTCAAATTCTGCTCTCTTCACAAGAATCTTTGATGAAGACATGAAGCAAGAATTGTCCACCATGATGGCTATGGTGAGAGAAATGTATGAGGATGGAAGGAAGAGCAGCATGCTTAAAGAGAAGTTGAATTCCATGAAGGAAGAGAAGCAGTTGCGTGCTGACAAATTGCAGGAAATAGAGAGGCAACTTCATATCGAAAATATGAACCTAAAAAGGATGCATGAGTTGGAGACACAACCCTTTGTTGCCCAAGAAGCATTAGTGTTATAGACATATTTGGTCACTTCAACCCCAATCTTATATGTCGATAAACTAGGTCTCTTTAATCCCTAAAAGTGTTATTTCATACCCTAAAGGATCATGGTCAACTGATTACATCATTCCCCAGAAGTTCCACCTGAAAAACCACTTAGAACTGGCCAAAACTGGACCATACTGATGCCGAGTCGTAAAAAGGGTCTCTTTCACCTCTAATTACCTCACATTAATTTGTCAATCCAGGAACGTTTTGTTATTTCAAAGAGTGTATCAGTCTGATGCTATCATTTGCCAGAGTAATGCTAGTAGTATAGTGCTAAAAAATACAAGAGTAAATGGATGCTTGTTTACAGCAAACTACTTTTAAAGACTAAACCATGCATTCAGAAATCTAAGCAATTTATCAGTCAAGGGTTCAGTAACAGTAACTCATCCATTTGTAAACTGATGGAACCAAAGGAAATTAGGGAACAGATCATCGATCTGGGAACCAGACAGTAAATGTCAATGCCCACTATAGTCTCAGATCATTCTACACACCGAAGCAATAATAACACAAATAACATGAAATGGAACAACAAATAAAGAATGGAACAACGACTAGGAAACTGTAATAGCAATTGAGTTTAATAAGCAGTAACACCTTAGTCTACAAGAATAAATGAAACAATCGTGTCCTACAGAAATCAAATGGCAATACCCTACCTTTAAGAATGAATTGAACGGCACACGGAAATAGAACAACACTGATTAATGATGGAATATGAAACGGCGCTTGAAAGCCAAATACAAATGCACAATAACTTAACACTCGACACACCTTAATAGTAAGTTGATCTTGGTAATCCAATTATCAGTCTTAGTTATAAGGAATACGACTGTATTTTGTGATGGAACAACAACATCAATAGATTCAACAATCGCAAGGAAATATAATCTCTAAGATGAATTTAGTAATACCAATTCATAAGTGTTACAACACGGATACTCTGTAATTGAACAGCAACAGTATTCTGTAAAAACCAATTATATCAGCACTTAAAGGAATAGCAATATGTTGCAGAGTTGATATGATATTTCTATCTCAGAAAGTGAGATTACTCAATAGATCAAATGTAACAGAGCTGTGATGTAAAATGACATAACATACCAGATTATCGAATAAAGCTAATAAGCAAAACCACTCATAAACCAAAAGTAATAGTACAAGATCAAGTGTTCCACCATGGCCGGGCCCTTAGCCTCCAGGGGCACACCGCTTGAGGTTATTCCAGGATCAAAGATGAAATAGTAACCAAGTTTGTATTAATGCATTTAAACATAATTACAATGAATCACTTCTCAACGAGAGTCGATGATCAAAGTCTCAAATTCAAGAAAAGTTACATAGAAACATCACATAGACTATCCCCCCGGGCTAACGGTGCTACCCCTTTTTATAATGGCGACGGCGGAGATGTCTAGGTGAAAAAATAGTTAATGCAGCGATCCCTCAGGATCAAAGGATCCTGAGTGATTCGCCAAATTGTTGACTCTCAGTTATCTCTTTACTTTCTTGTGCCGAGCCTCTATCTCCATTTCCTTTCCCTGGCTGATATGCTTTAATTTGGTTCACCTTGTTTGCATGTGGTTCCCTTCCAAAGGGACAGCAATTAACTTGGCCCTATCTTTTTCTTTGGGACGACAGTCTTTCGTTTTTCCCTTTTCCTACATAATAAATGACAATTGTCAGTGTTTTCTTTTTGCACATTAATCTTATAGGTTTTGTCATAATTTCTTATTATCTACCTAGTTAAAGATGCAAAAATAATCACCAAAAACATACCTTCTTTAGTACTCCACACACCCCCCTGCTTACCCTTTTTCATGCCCACATGAAAACATGGTAGTTGACATGTAAGGCAGTGACAGAGTAAGCTGGGGATGGGATCTCATGTGGTGGTCTACAACCATGATGCATAACTAGGTGTTCAAAAAAATGGTCTGTCTGACCCTCAGGCATCTCATACAGGGCTTGGTATCCAGGTGCAGGGTGCCAAATAATTGGACTCTGGAACCTATATCCTAACTAGGATGGCCCTGCCCTCAAAATGATTTCACCATAGAGGTGCAAGCGGTTGACAGCTAACTTAAAATTTTTATAATTAAATGGTTCCCTGAGTTGGATATTCGGATTAGAGATCTGATATCAAAACTTAGCCGCATCAATGGCAAGGTCTTTAATAGTGAAAAAGTATTCTATTCCCTGTCGATTGATTGTTGTATGAATGGGTCCTAATGCTTCAATCACGCCTGGAGTCCCCATGAGATTCCTATGTTCCCTCCACAACTGCCCTGGATTCCTAGGCGCAACTCTTACCCACAAGTCTAATCCGTTTTCTTGTCTTTGGAAAGCATTATAGGCTTTAAGCCATTTAATTTGATCAACCCTGTTACACAGTAATTTGTCACCATCCCTGTTACTCCTCTTGTCGTACCTTGGAGGACTCATTCCGGGAGTTATAAGAAGTGACAAGGGCTAAAAACACTTGCATTATGTTCCCCTGAGTATGTACTCCATGTTCCCTGAAGACACCTTCTGCAGATCATCCCTAAAAAGTGCCCTTTTTCCATTGGCGCAAGTCCACAGTATCCTACCCGCGCCAATGATGGAGATCCTCAAAAGAGGGCGCGACCATTGGCGCCCTGTCTCAGAGCAACGGTCGCGCCAACTAAATTTAGTCATGCTTTTTGCCTTAATGCACGTCCGACTGTTGTTTCCTTCATTACATGGAGCTTTTCTGAGGATAGAAAATCAGTCTTTTGTCGAGCTTTATCCATCTTTATGGCTTTTGCTAATTCCACAAAAGGTGTCCCGGTTCATCGCATCCTCCTCCCTTCTCCATCTATATAAGCTTGTCATTATGCATTGGACAAGCTAGTGTTGAGAGTGCTAGTGCAAGAGAGAGTGTTGGTGTTAGTGTTATGCTAGTGATTGAGTTATAGTAGTGATGATTATTGGTCATGGAGAGAATGCTAATGAGTGCTAGAGAGGTTATGCTGCCGGAGAGGAGTTTCATGTCAAGACACATATAGTTACTCACCCAACCAGGAGAAGGGTCGACGTCAGAACAATGGTTGTAACTTTTCCTGTTTATTAATTGATGAGCGACTGCTATTATAGTTCCAATCTCATTATCTGTCATGGTGATATGTTGATTTATTTCCTTTCTGACTGAAATATAGTTGTGCCTTGGTAGTTTCTATGTTGGTATTTGTCTCTTCCTATGCATGTGCAGGTATTCGTTATGATCTGTTGGAGCAAGGGATCGAGGATATCAACTCTGCTTCAATCATAGCGTTGGACTCCAGGTTAGTCTTCTTGATTTACCTTTGATGCATAACTAGGAACTTGCATAGCAGCGTGGTTTGTTTGTGGCTAGTTCTATGTTAGGCTAGTGGGATCGCCTCTGTCCGCAGAGGGGATTTACCTTACCAACAAATTGGTGACTCCGCTGGGGAGTAACTCTTTGATTTCTGTCTTGCATGTTAATTTTCTTCTGCTTGCTTGAGTGCATGAGCTTCCTGAGTCAGTTTTGAGTTGATTCCTTACTGTTTGACCCATCTGAGCACTGTCAACCCGACCTGAGGTTGCATCTTTTATCTTTTCAGTTGGCAAGCTTGATTGGCGTGGTTATTTCTCAGACAGTCGCGCCAGTTGGCGCATGTTGCTCAAAAGCAATTCGCGCCAATTCTGTGGTAGCGCAAGTTGCAGGCTGACAGTCGCGCCAGCTCTGTAAATTTTGCCTGTGTGTGGGTAGAAAGCTCATTGAGTCTCTTTATATATCTCTTTCAGCCTCTGGAATTGTGTTGAACCTCTGCTTGACTGGTCTTAGCCTGTATCCCTCAGCTGTTTGCTTATTTCCAGTGACTTTGCATGTCTAGCCTCCTGTGGGAAGTTTCGGTCTCTTGGTCATCCAGTCAGCTTGTTGGTTGTTCTACACCCATCCAATGCTTTGTTAAAGCTTGATCTTCTATACTCTGAATACTGCACTTCTAGCCTCTTTGAAGTTCACTAGTTTTTGTGTTTTTCCTTGCTTGCATGGTTCATTTTGTGTTTTAGAGTTGGTTCTATTTCATTGACTGAACTTGGATTGTGCATATCTCTTAGAATTTGTTTACATGCATCATGTCATCTTAAAGGAAAGGAAAACAAAAAATCTTTTGCATTATAGTAGTTAGCATTTATTGTTATTTGTTGCTATTGAAAAGAAAAAGACAAAATTTTGTTTCTTGTTATTAGTTGCATTAAGATCTTTGTTCTTTGTTGAAGTGATCATTTCGTTTGTGAAAAAGATCTCAACCCTCCTGTAGATAGAATTCATCGAATCAATTGATTTAATTCTGGCATATAGTTTGCATGTAAGAAGTTTTCGAGATATCACATACGGTAGGACCAAAAACTGAAACATAATCAAAGATAAACTTTAAAATGAACCAAATGAACATAACAACGCATTGGAACATAACACAAACACTCTAGAGGTCTAGGTTAGAGACGTGTTCCGGCGTCGTTAAACCTAGTAGTTTATCGTCGAGTGGTTGGGTGATTCCTCCACGGTGAAACGGTAGCTGCCAATACGGACTGTGCTCCCACGTACCGTCGAGTATATATTGGGAGACCCCTATAGGAATAAAGCCTTTATCCATAGGAAGCTGTGTCAGCCGCCCTACGATTCGCAATGCAGTGAACACAGCATTCACGAAGATTGACCACCCGTACCCTAAAAAGTATTCTGTGGTTTTGCGAAAAGTTTGGCACACCCTCTACCTAGAATTCCATAGCAGTCACTTTTGATCCTTTTCGGACTCCCTAAACGAAAAGGTGCCGGTGAGTGTCTTGTCACTTCGTGCTCATTAAATATTCGAAGGAGACTAGAGTCATCTTTTACCCTTTTCTCGACTCTTAAAAAATGAAAAGGTTAAGTTCAGTGTCTTAAAAATTTATTGGCCACGATAACATTACCCAATTAGATTTTGCGTGCGTTAGCTTGAGTAGGGTTAATTCTCGTTCAATGGCAGCCTTTCCGGTGCCCACCGGCCAAGGTGTTCCTCCTGATGGGTACCCTCGCCCATTTCCTTCTTTTGGAAATGTTGGTGTTCAGTATATCGCAACATTGTCTTTGCCTGGGTTGACCATTGGTTTACCCGTATGGTTGTTTTCAAACTCGGTGGTCCCAAGTGTGATGACTTCTGTCCCACCACCACCTCCTCCACCCGAAAAACACCATGTTGATTCTAAGGTGGACCCCTTCCCTTCTTCGCCTATTGCTGCGTCCTCATCTTCTACTTCGCCTGGTGAAACCTTGGATTTCACTAACCAGGTGGCTAAGAAGAAGAAGAAGAAGACCAAAAAGAAGAAGTCTCCTAAGGGAAAGGTCGTATCTACCACGAAGCTATCAGAAGTAGAACCACCTTCTGCTCCTCCATGGAAGCTCCGGTCTCCTTGTCGATTGTGCAAAGGGGACCATTTTCTTTCTGATTGTCCTGGCATTCCCAGGATCTTAGATATATGGTCCCGTGACCCGACTCGTCCCTTGCTGTCGCAAATTGACGACACCTTACTAGTTGGTAACGGAAAAGGGAAGGTTCGTTTCCCTTGTCGACTTTGTGAGGGTAATCATCTCCTTCACCTTTGTCCACTTATGGATGAAGCTTCCCGTCTTTTGGCAAGTCTGTCGAATTCCTTACCCCAACTACCCGCTGGATATCAGCGTCTTTTCACACCTGCAGAGCGTCTTGTTACACCTGCAGAGCGTCTCTCCGCTAACCAAGTGGTCAAACATGATTCCTCTTTGGTCCAGCTTTCTCTTCCTAAACCTACCTATGCTCAGCCTGTTCCAGACCAGTACCTGGTCGGAAAGACTGTTGCTCAGCCTGTTCCAGACCAGTACCTGGTCGGAAAGAATGTTGCTCAGCCTGTTCCAGACCAGTCCCTGGTCGGAACAAGTGATTTATATTCATCATCTACGCACTACTTGATCATCAAAGATGAACCCCCTGAGTCCAAACCAACCGAAGGTCCACAGTTCAAGCTTACAAGTAACTCGGTCTTTCAGAAGGTTTTTCCTACAGAAGTTCCATCTTTAGCTGCTCTTACATCTGAATCTAAACCAGACAAAAGTCAAACGGTCCTGATTACAAGTGACCCGGTTTTGCTTTCAGAACTTCCACCCCTAGATGATCCTACATCTGAATCCAAACCAGACAACAGTCAAACGGTCCGGCTTACAAGTGACCCGGTTTCGCCTTCAGAAGTTACCTCCTCAGATGATGTTATCACTGCCAAGAATGACGAACCCACCGTCCAAATTCTATTCATTGACGTAGACGTTAATGATCAAGTGAGCATTCCTCTCATCTCTTCACAACAGGAAGAAAGTCCATTAGAGGCATATCCGGCTGTCTATCCAGTCCCACCTCCGAGCAACCTGGTTGTTTCCTTCAATTGGGATCACCTAGTCAATCCTCGGTTACCAGCCTCCATACCATTCCGAATTATAGTTCAAGTCTATCGCATGGTTATGGCTGGTACAATTATTGATGAAGGATCTCCTGTGAGTAATCTTTCTTCAACAGCTTGGGAAGCACTTGGTTCCCCACTGCTTCTGCCTGAGATGAGAAGCCTTGTAGGTTTCCATCGAGAAGTCACTTGACCTTTAGGAGTTCTTCCCAATGTACCTATCACGTTAGAAGGGAAGACTATCCAAATGGGTCTCATGGTAGTCCAAGGTCCATTAGATTACAATTTACTCCTTGGACAAGACTATATTTACCGCATACGTGCTATTGTGTCCTCACTCTTCAGAGTGATGTGTTTTCCGCATGAAGGCAGAACGATCAAAGTCGTAGACCAGCTTTCATTCCCCGGTTCACACTTCACATATAGCCATTTTCCATTCCTAAATGGTCTTATTTCCACGGGAAATGCCCCAGCACCTACCCCGTCATTCTGATGACGGCAGCTCACCCGGGTGCGTGACTGAAGCCCGGGGGCATCCTACAATCGAGTCTTTCTAAGTAAACCTTCATTCCGTCCACTCCGTGAATGTCATGAAGGGGGCATGTATCTCGATTGATATAATCTTGCTGGGGGCATGCAACAATTTTCTTTTTCCTTTTAACAAGCATAGTTTTTCATTTCAAGCTTGTGTAAACATGAAACCGAACCCAAGCATAGTTTTTCGTTTCAAGCTTGTGTAAACATGAAACCGAATCCAAGCAAAGTTCTTCACGGTTCAAGCTTGTGTAAAAATGAACCCAGTTACATCCCGTGATTGCCTTTTATCCACTAAAATTCTGCTAGATGAGCCTTGGTTGTTTCATTCCATCGCCACCATCTTTTTTGGCCGATCATACGCTTTCACTTGGTTGTTTCTCCTTTCCTGAGGAACCGCAGCGATGAGTGGTCTTGTTAGCCAGCCTCTTAACCTTTACGTGTTTCAAGAAAAGTTCCACCATTACCGGAACCAGTTGCTATCCCTTATACCACTCGTTCCTTCAGGACGAGTCGCCTTTACGCTCTTTTCTGACTCGTAAAATATGAAAAGATTGCCGAGTGTTTTTCCCTTTTTGACTCGTTAAAGAAAATAAAAATGGAGGTCCGCTTTCAGCTCTTTTCTGACCATTTAAAGAGGAAAAGATTGCCGAGTCGCTCCTCTTGACTCGTTAAATGGTGATAAGGGGCGGTCGTTTTAAGTTCTTTTTGTCGACCGTTAAAACATAAAAAGATTACCGGGTTTTTGTCGTTTCAAACTCGTTAGTGGTTACGAAACGACGTGGTTTTGACCGCTTTTTTACTTTTTCAGGTCGAAGTCACTAATCATGAAAAGTACTCCTCGATCGTAATGATCGGGCGGTTCTTTCGGGTATTATTTTATACTTTTTCGGGCCCGAGAGACACAACTTTACGAAAAAGGACATCCCTGGAGTTTCCTTTTCTGTTGTCTTTTCAAACTCTCTAAACAAGAAAAGACGCCGAGTTCTTCCTTTGTCAGACTCGTTAAAACTTAATGACATCGGATTTTGTCACAACACAAGCATATGCTATCCCCATCAAGCTTGTTAAAAATAACTGGGGTACTCGCCAGAAATGGTGGGGGAAAATAAAATTTTTGAACCATAATTATTACCATAACGGCAGTATGTCGCTCTTGAACATGGCATTTTTTGCTTTCGTGTCCAGGGTGGGGATATTTCATCTCATATCTTTCACTTGCTTCCATGGATTTGGGTACCCTATTTGACCTCTCATTCACTCATTGCCTCGTCATAATGACCTTTGATACAGTGATGTCTAATACTACCAGTTCCGTTAATGTGCCGCCGATATGTTCAAGAGAAGTTGACCTCTGCAAATAAACAACCTCCCTCTGATAGTTCGCACAATCTTGATTCACGACATTATCTCTCTGTCTCGTGTCGATGATGTGGGAAACATTATGGCCCACCTTCGATTAAGGTCACTCCCTGTCGACTTCAGCTCATTATCCAGGAAGTTGACCTAGAGACTCCCTTCCAGTGCCTTGGAGCCTGCATGCCTCAATGGCAGGTTCTTCGTGTTCGACGTGAGGTTTCCATCATTGGCCTCCGATCGAATGATTCTACGGGTGTTCGACTTCAGCTCATTGATTCACACGTCGTAGATTGTACCTATAGTACCTTGAGGGCCATTGTCATTATTGGTGGTACCTCTCGTGTCTGTTAACAGTCTCCATTATTGACTGGTAATCAGGCGATGTTCATGCATGTTCGACTTCAGCTCATATATTCACATGCTTGGACTTGTACTCTTGTTCAGGTCGAGATGGAGCGCAAGACCCTGGATTGTGTCTGTTGTAATCCAGGCGTGATTCTTAATACTTGACTCATTCACTGGATGGCTGCGACCATACCTAAGTCAAATCATTGATCCTAACCAGATGGCTGCGTCCATACTATGGATCTAGATTATTTATGTACTCTCTTATGGATGGCTGCGACCATACCACGTACATCTTGTAATTGAACTTTCAGTCGTGTCTCTTAATACAACTCCTCGGCGGCAGTAACTATATGTGCTCTTGTGTGCTCTTATGTGTGTGTTCTTGTAAAGCATTTCACCCCTCTCCACCTCTCGGACTTCATGCTTTAGGGGGCATCTGTTACACAGTAATTTGTCACCATCCCTGTTACTCCTCTTGTCGTACCTTGGAGGACTCATTCCGGGAGTTATAAGAAGTGACAAGGGCTAAAAACACTTGCATTATGTTCCCCTGAGTATGTACTCCATGTTCCCTGAAGACACCTTCTGCAGATCATCCCTAAAAAGTGCCCTTTTTCCATTGGTGCAAGTCCACAGTATCCTACCCGCGCCAATGATGGAGATCCTCAAAAGAGGGCGCGACCATTGGCGCCCTGTCTCAGAGCAACGGTCGCGCCAACTAAATTTAGTCATGCTTTTTGCCTTAATGCACGTCCGACTGTTGTTTCCTTCATTACATGGAGCTTTTCTGAGGATAGAAAATCAGTCTTTTGTCGAGCTTTATCCATCTTTATGGCTTTTGCTAATTCCACAAAAGGTGTCCCTGTTCATCGCATCCTCCTCCCTTGTCCATCTATATAAGCTTGTCATTATGCATTGGACAGGCTAGTGTTGAGAGTGCTAGTGCAAGAGAGAGTGTTGGTGTTAGTGTTATGCTAGTGATTGAGTTATAGTAGTGATGATTATTGGTCATGGAGAGAATGCTAATGAGTGTTAGAGAGGTTATGCTGCCGGAGAGGAGTTGCATGTCAAGACACATATAGTTACTCACCCATCCAGGAGAAGGGTCGACGTCAGAACAATGGTTGTAACTTTTCCTATTTATTAATTGATGAGCGACTGCTATTATAGTTCCAATCTCATTATCTGTCATGGTGATATGTTGATTTATTTCCTTTCTGACTGAAATATAGTTGTGCCTTGGTAGTTTATATGTTGGTATTTGTCTCTTCCTATGCATGTGCAGGTATTCGTTATGATCTGTTGGAGCAAGGGATCGAGGATATCAACTCTGCTTCAATCATAGCGTTGGACTCCAGGTTAGTCTTCTTGATTTACCTTTGATGCATAACTAGGAACTTGCGTAGCAGCGTGGTTTGTTTGTGGCTAGTTCTGTGTTAGGCTAGTGGGATCGCCTCTGTCCGCAGAGGGGATTTACCTTACCAACAAACCCCAAGTGAAATAAATTCTTGCAATTGGATATCCCCAAAAAAGGGGTCGGGGTTCTGTTCAGTCTCCTGGTCTAACACAAGGTTATGGAGATAGAATTCACACAATAATCTTTGAACCTTTACCCCGTAGTTCTTACAACAATTTATAAAATCATCAATGGAATTAATTTGTATAGGGGTGCCTGCTTTGACAACCTTTATTTTCAATTGCAAATATCGTTCCATTAAAAACAAGGCATAATTCTTAGCAGGGGATCTACATGCTAGGACGTCAGTGTACAAAGAGCATAAGGTATCCATCTGTTTGATAACTATATCTAACCTACGAGTTACCTTCGCAACTTTTTCTTCTTCCTTTCACCACCCTTCACCACCCTTCAAAGGCCTGGCTTTCAGATAAATTGACATTCCTTAGCTGTTGTTGTAATTCTTCATACCTTTCTCGAGGAATAGTTTGTTCTATGATTTTTTTCTGTTGCTTGTTGAGCTTGCATCAAACCCTCTCGTAGGGTTACCGTCCTCGGATCACTATCCCACATGGTAGTGGTGAGCGGGAGGTTCACCTGAATCTTCTTATTGTGTCATCTCGTGTTTGTGGCTCGTATTTCTTCAGGGGGTTGTGCCTCTGTCTGTACTTCTTTGTCACAAGCCAATATATCCTCTATTTGTACTTCAACATGGGTAACAGTTAAATGTTGTTCCTTTTGATTTTGCACAGCAGACTGTTCCTCAGCAAGGTTTGGAATAACAGACTGCTTCTCGACAGGGTTTTGAATAGTAGGATGGACTCAGGTCCTCCAAATCTTTTTCTTAAGGGGTTTTGCCGGAGTGGTTGCATGTCTCCCTCTCGAAGTCATTTTTACCTTTTTCCTCATTTTCAAAATCCTGATCTGTTGTCGAAGTCGAACTATCACATTCAATAGTATTTGTTGTTCTTTCCGTAATCTCTTAATTTCTTCTATTTCCTTAGAAGGAATAGCTGCCTGTTTACTCGGGCCTGGATTGTTATCTCTGTCAATTCCCTGGTTTTCTTCTTGAGGTGCTTCTTCGTTGCTCTACTCAGGTTGCTCAGAGGTAAGAACCTTAGTTGGTTCTGTTATTTCCTGGGTGACTTATTTTTCCGCCTCCTCTTCTTCCAGAAATTCTTCTAGTGTAGTCTGGCTAGGAACCGATTGTTCCTCCTCTGTACCACTTTTCTCTCCTGTCTTACTTTCATCATGAATAGGCTGACTCTCCTTTTCTACTTCCTCATCATGTAATTCTTCGGGTGCATTTTTATCCTGAGCAGAGTGTTTTTTGGTTCTTCTTCAACATGGAGGTCTGGTGGGCTGAGAGGTTGGGAATATTCGCCCATATTGGCCAAAATTTTGGCCAATTCATCTTCTCTCAATGGATTTTGCAATGGGTTGCCCTCACACTACTCTGTTTCCTCCTCCTGCTCAGGTTGCTCGGTTTCTTCCTCCATTTCTCCTTCCTCATTTCCTGGCATTCCTTTCGCATTTTCTTCTCCTTCTAATTGTGGGGGTTTCTCATCCCCTAAATCGTCTATCTCTACTGGTTGGCTGGTATCCCCTTGGGAATTTTCCAGCCTCCCTTTAATCCGTGCTAATATGACTGATTTCCTTCATTTTAATGGGCGATCTGGTGTACATCTCTCAATGGGGAGTCTCTAGCCTCTATATAGGCCTCATACATACAATACCATGGGTCATTACCATGGTTCCCTCAATACCATCTATCTAATACCATGGGTCCATTACATTATGACTAACTACTTGTGGTCCCTTACATGATATGGGTTAACCACCTTATTTATTACTATGGCCCATCTCATTACTACATTATTCCCTTGGGTACCTCCCTTTGTACCCCATATTATCCCCCAAAGGTATATAACAGTATTTATTTCTTGTTAATGCATCTGGTTATATTGCGTTTTGGGTTTAATTTACAATGTTTATGTGATGCGTGAATATATATGATTATATTGGTTAATTAAATGCAAGTAAGAATATCAGTTTATGCGGAGCTAACTAGGATTGTTTAGTAAGATAAATAAAACACTTAAGATAACTTGGAAACCTATACAATACGCTATCATAGTAGTATGAAAGTGCCTGGATCGTGGGTTAAGGCTGTACAAAGGTCAGTCGTACACCTTCGTGGAGGTACTGAAGGGTGGAGTAAAGGGTAAACTGACAGAGCCATAAAATCTTAGTAACCTGCGCGAAAGTAGGAACAGAATATATAAATCGACATCACGACCATACTGCTTTGGGTCAAACTTCAGTCTGCGCTCCACGAGCTGATGCCGAAAGGGCCAATAGTGTAGGGATTTATTTGGCTAACTAATATTGAACCTGGGTCAAGCCCCACAAAGCCAACAAATGGTTCCCATGCTGGGACCAGAATCTGCATGAGAGATGTGTGATGTCGTATCACTGGAATCCAACTAAGAAAGAGGTCGAAGACTGGTTGGATAGGAAGATCCATGGATTCACGGCGTAGGAGAACAAAGATCCACGACTGAGAAAGGAATAGTGGCTGGATAGGTACTTATTTACAGAAATCCATGAGATATTTTTCTCTTCGTTTCCAGTTGAGTTATATGAGTGGATTTCAAATCTAGCAGATAGCCAAGGAAGGTTGAGACTTGACGGTCCTATTGTTTGGACCCCGAAGTTAGTACAGAGACTAGAAGCCTCTGAGGATAAGATCTTATGTGCTATCAATCATTGGCTCAATCGCATCATAGGAGGATTTATGACTAAATTCACGGTCAATACCTCAGTTAGTTACAGCAAGGAGGAGCAACACTTTTTCCAAGGTCCACAAGGTAAGTACTTGAAGTCTTTAAATACTTGGATTAAGATGTTATTGTGTGAAAAATAGGTTATGCAGCTATGTTGATGTTCGGATCTACGTGAAGTGGAAAGAGTTATAGAAATGAAGGAAGAAAGGGTCCTGAATATAGTCCATTGATTTCACCTCCATTGGGTGACGAAGAGGGAATAGTCCAGGCTTCTCCGTGAAGTGCAATTCAGTTAATAAGATAGGGATTCCTGCGACTTCCAACTCCACCTACACCACCTCCCTCTTCACCACCATCACCTGCGACTTCACCCATACCACCACCACCGCCACCACAGTTCAACATGGAAAATTCAGTGAGGCTGCCCTTGTTTAAGGGCTTGGGAAATGAGGACCTGGACCAGTTTTGTTTCATCGTGAAATTTGTATGGGAAGCTCAGGGTGTTATAGATAATCACATGAAGCAGGAAAAATTGGTTAGCACTTTGCAGGATCACGTGCTAACTTGGTACATCGAGTACTCTAATGATAACCCAAATGATGGATTGGTATCCATCCAGACCCTGCTGAATAAAGAATTCAGTAGGCCTAAATCCGAGGCACAATCGATTATGGGGTTCAATTGAATCATGATGAAACTAGGTGAGACACCTTGGGAATTTGATTAGAGGTTGAAGTGTAAAATCCGAGAAGCCATTATGAACTTAACAAATGGACAACACCGTGAATGGTTCATGGCTTCGCTCTTGCGTCACCTAAGGGTTGCACTGTCACAACAGAAGATGAAACTTAGCAAGAGGCCTTGGATATTCCCATGAGACTACATGAAATGCCAATGCAAGACCCAAATCTAGGGGTTTAGCAGATCCATGCACAGTTGCAAAATCTTTTCCTTGAAATGCAAATTTTGAATCAATACAGAACAGTTCGACTGGAGGTGCATGAAGAGATATGGTGCCTGAAATGTAAAGGTCAAGAGCATGACAAAGACCACTACGCGGTCTTTGTGAACTATATTGTAGGAGGAGGACCAATGCCTTTGAGGTCGAAGGCCCAAGCAGGACAGAGCGCAGGGCCTACGTTGCGGTGCGCTATATGTCAGGTAGCAAGAAAACATATGACGGATAATTGTCATTTGCTATAGAAGTTTTTACAAACACCACAACAATTGTTCTGCAACTTCTGCAGGTCAGTAGGGCATGATGAGTGCAACTTCCAAAATTATGAATTGATTATGGACAAAACACCCACCTATAGAGTCCAGGAAGCTATATGACCTCCTTACCAAAGTGTTGGGATGGCACGAACAGGCTTTCAGGTGTGCGAACAAGGCCGAGGTAGAGGAGGACCTAGCAGAGGTCGGGAACAACTAATATATTACAATTGCGGAGGACCAAGACACTATGCCCATGAATGGAGTAACCCAACGTGTCCGTTGTGCAACTATTTTACTTAGTTTGATCATGACACATAAGGCTGTCCTACGCTGATAGCAAGGATACGCAACAAAGGGGTGCTACCACCTCAACCAATTATGAACCTATAAATGATGAGGGTTGAGCCTCACAAAGAGGATCTAAATGTGAATATAGTGCTCCAAAGTGGAATTGCAATGGGCAATGATAAGGGGAAGCAGCCCAAAGACAGTGCATGGGTTCACAAAGCTCCGGGAAAGGAGGATGAGTTTGACTTAGAGCATGCACACGAAACGTTCATGGAAGCAAAGAAGAGCTTCGTTGAGGCCTCCACCTTAGGAAGCAAGGATAAGACTAATCAAAAATTGGACCCTTCTACGCTTACGACATTTCTAGAGACCTACATGAATCGATTGTGTGATAGCAAGGCTATGAAGGGGTTACAGGAGCTTATAAATAGATTCAGCGGAAACACTCGAGGTGAACCATGCGTTGTATGGAAGATTGGTAAAGATAAATCAAGGACAGGACGAGAGATGAGATTGACCGCATAGATAGGAGAATATGAAATGGATCAGGTTATTCTAGATCTGGGGTCAGATGCAAACGTTTTACCAAAGCAGACTTGGGAGCGGATGGGAAGACCTGTGCTGCAGTGGTCTCTAATTCAGTTAAGGATGGAAAATCAGCAAAAGATCATCCCCATGGGATGGCTGCAAGGAGTGACTATAGATATTGAAGGTGCAAGTGCATTGGCTGACTTTGAAGTGATAGAAATTGTGGATGATAGCAGCCCCTAACCTGCACTCCTTGGCATTGATTGGGCTACTTACATGAATGGGGTAATCAACCTAAAGAAGAAAAATATGATATTTGAAAAGAAATCGCTTTGCGTAATAGTACCCCTAGATCCTGCTGAAGGATCACACTATACTGAACGAGTCTGCGATTACGAAAGTGATGTCAATTTAGACTACATATATAAGATAACTACGCGAGACCAAGATTGGGTGAATCCGACAACAGATGGATGAATTACATGGGATTGTGAGAGTTCCTACACCTCAGACTCTAATTAAGAATTAGAGCGTTGGCAGAATCAACTAGATGAAGTAACCAAGCTAAGTTGTAACATGATGACCCGGTCGTTGCACTATGTCATCAAAAGTAAGAAATATGCCCACTTACGATGGCTTGAATGATGTAGATATATTTTTGGATGCATTTGAGAGGGAGGTACCAGAAAAGAAGTGCTTCCATGCTTTGGACTGGGCATTGCGTGCTACACCATCGAGATGGTGGGGTATGCACAAGGGTAGTTTTGACGATTGGCACGAGTGTAGGAGGATGATGAGAACACACTTTGGGAAACTAAAGGTATGAATGACAGACAAATATTATGGGAAGGATGATTCGCGTGCACACTTAGCCAAATGGGCTAAGGCTTATCGAGTGAAGCCCTAACCTGAATGGGTGCACTTGTTCTATCATACCTTGGATGTCATCCTGATGAACTAGTTCTTGGAAATAGAGCTATGCCATGGCATAGGCAAATGGGATATTCTGCGCGAAGGATTCATAATGACGTACATCTTTGAAGATGAGTTTGACTGTATTGATGAAGCACTACAAGAAGTTAAAGTAGCAATTCTAGGATACCGCAGGATCCCTTGGATCTAATCCAACCCGATTGGACTACTCAGCTAAGCCACGCACAAGAATGCTGTAATGTGACTGCTGAAGAAGAAGACAAGGATCCATGAAATATTAATATCCCTAAAATAGAGGGTCACCATGAGGTTGAGGGACCGCAGATTGAGAATCATGATATAACCGCACCACTGAAAACAAAACAAGTAAATATTGGTACGGAGGTGGAGCCTAAATTCGCTAAGATTGGAGATTAATGGGATGATGCGATGTTATATAACTTCGCCAAATTTCTCTGCGAATACCATGATTTGTTCCCTACCAAGTTTACGAAGCTAAAGGGGGTAATAGGAGACCTGGGCGTGATGAAGATCACGTTAAAACCCGACGCGAAGCCGGTTAAGAAAATACCTTACCGTCTCAATCCAAAGTATAAGGAGAAGGTCCGCTTGGAGCTAGACAAGATGCTCATGGTAGGCATCATTGAGGCCGTAGAAGAATCTGATTGGGTAAGCCCAATGGTGATCCAGGAAAAGAAGGAGAATGAAGAAATAAGGATATGCGTAGATCTCATGAAGCTGAATGACACTTGCATACATGATCCTTTCCCGACTTCATTCACTGAAGAGGTATGGGATAATGTAGGTGGCCAGGAAGCATATTCCTTCATTGATGGGTTCTCTGGGTACCATCAGATCAAAATCACACCTGAAGATAGAAACAAGATGACCTTTGCAATTGAATGGGGATGTTTTCAGTACACTGTAATGCCTTTTGGATGAAGAATGCACCTGAGATTTTTTCATGCGTAGTCATTGCTGCATTCAAGGAATTCATTCATAACTTTCTTGAGGTGTACTTTGATGACTAGACTATGTTTAGGCTGGTAAAATGCCATGTAACATGTTTTCGACTGATGCTAGATACTTGTCTAAGGTACCATATAGTGCTCAATTTGAAGAAATGCCTGTTTTGTGTTCCTTTTAGGACTCTGCTAGGTCATGTGGTTTGTAGACAAGGATTGATGGTAGATCCTATGAAGATCGCAGTGACACTTAACTTGGAGGCGCCGAGGAGTGTGAAACAGTTGCACGCAACTGTTATAGACATTTTTGTGCCTCACAGCTTTGAGCATGAAATTTCCATAATCAAAGGGATCCAAAGTCCCTAAAAGTGTTGTTCCTGGCCCTAAAGGAACAAGGTCAACCAATGACAGCTTCTCCCAGAAGTTCTCCACCAAAAACTACTCAAAACTAGTCAAATCGGGATCAATTCAGAAGCTCCACTAGCTTCCTGCGTTGCAAAGCACCCAAATACACTGTCTAGGTGCATTGCAACGCACTTGAATGCACTACCCAGGTGCGTTGAGCGGGAAAGGACAAGTGGCAGAGTCATTCAACGAGGTGGAGAGACAATGGAATCTTCCAGAATCTTCTCCAATGACACTTGCCTCACTGAATTCGACCAGTGATGAGTAAGAGGCTCTCAGTCTCCAAGTGGAAGCAAGAACTGACAGAGAGAGGCCACAAGTCAAAACATAAGCTGACTCATCCTCTCTGCTTACATATATATATGGATCCCTCATCCCAGAGATCCAGAGGCTGGGATTTTGTACTTTGCAGAGAATTGCTATTGGTTTGAGATTGAGATTAGTACATTGGGTGATTTATGCTTTGTTGGAGGAGAGGAAGGGATTCCTTTGCTGGGAGGTAGATGCTGGATCGGGACTCACTTGGTTGTATCTCCTCTTGGAATTTCTTATCATATCAATAAAATTATTTGAGTTTCTCCTACATGCTGTGTATCAATGATGTTTTGTTATATTCGCATGTTTAGCTTAATCTGATCCTAAGCTTTTTATGAATGTAAATCTATATCTTCATGTAGTTTCTCTCTTCTGTGATCTTGCAGGAATTCGGTGAAGCTGGGCCAGTAAGGGAGCAGGGAGCTGGGAGTTATTGAAGAGAGGAGCGATTGGATCAACAAACTAGCAAAAGACACAGGTTAGTTACATCCTTCCTCTTCATTTACATTTCATAAAGAAGAATACTCAAGTAGTTTTCCTTGTTTGTTGCTAAGGCACTATCACACCTTAGAGTGGGATAGGGGCATTCTAAATAGATACTTTTCCAAACAACAAATTGGCGACTCCGCTGGGGATCATATCTAGTTAGTTTATTTGTGTTTCTATTGTTGTTCTTCTCATAAACTTAGGAGTGGCGAATCGAACTGAATTTGCCATTTACAAATGCAAAGTAGAGATTTGCCTACTCTAGTCCATTCATTGGGCCTGCTTATGATCTAAACAAGCTGATCCACAAATGCTCTAACTGCCCTTTGTGATAGCTCTTAGTCCTCCTGTAAATCATCCTTCTAATTGTACCTTATTGATAGCTTTTATCCGGCCAAAAACCATAGATTAAACTGCAAACCGTGACCCAAAACCCAGAGAAAATTCTCGTTTCTGCTTCAGCGTAGGCTCTGTGAAGAGGTTCTGCATTTCAACGCAGGTCCCGAGAGGGCTACCTGCGCTACAATTCAGTTTCTCTGTGCAACAGGTGCGCTGATCAACCTTTGCCCTGTGCAGCTGTGGTTCTTTGCTTCATTTTGTTCAGTTTTATCTCTGATTTTTGCAGCTTGTTATCAGTGTGTGTACCTATCTGAAAACCCCTTTTCTCTGCCTTAATTCTGCCTCAGTTGTATAAAAGAAACTGTATTTGTTTTTGTGTATTTGTTACATCATTTGCAGTTTCCCATTACAAAAGTAAACTAGTCATATTGTCGCCCTTAGATCTAGACTTGTCGTAAGTGTCGTTTTGATCTTAGGAGTAAGTTTGTTTGCTGTTGACAGTTGATTGCGCTTTTACTTTTGTCTTTTGGTTTGAATTTGTGAATTTCTATTGTCGAAACAGGTGTTTACTTCAAAATCATAAAGTGTCGTAATCGTCTTTTTGATTTCAAAAAGAAACTTGTTTGTGTTTTCACTTGAAATCGAATTCAAATTTGTACAACAACTTTCTTTTTAGGCATCAATATTAAGAAAGTGAAACCAAATACATGCATTTGTGCATTTGCATATTGATAGTTTGTATGGTTTGATTTAGGAAAAGTGCATTTACAGTGTGCTCTATGCTCTTTGAGAAAATATTGTGTCTTTCTTTTCCCCTTGTAGCTAGGATTTTCATTGTTGAAAAGAGATAAAAGCTTGCTTATCATCTTTAGACTGCATTTAGGAATTGTATCTACATCTCGTGGTGATCCAAAAAGGCAAAGTTCTAAGAAAGATCAACCTAAAATAAATTGAATGAACTTAACAACGCATTGGAACTTAACGCACAACGTAGAGGTCTAGGCTAGAGACGTGTTCCGGCGTCGTAAAACCTGGTGACTGTCGGCCTCACTGATGGTTGGGTGATTCCTCCTGAGAGACGATAAGTACCAGTACGGGTGGTGCTCCCACGTACCGTCGAGTATATATTGGGAGACCCCTATAGGCATAAAACCTTTATCCATAGGAAGCCGTGTCGGCCGCCCTACTGATCGCAATGCACTGAACACGGCATTCGGGAAGATTGACCGCCCATACCTTAAAAAGTATTTTGTGGTTTTGTGATTGGTTTGGCACACCCTCTACCTAGAACTCCACAGCAGTCCCTTTCGTTCCTTTTCAGACTCCTTAACGGAAAAGGTCCATCTGAGCACTTGTCACTTCAGGCTCATTAAAAATCGAAGGAGACTAGAGTCATCTTTTGCTTTTTCTCGACTCTTTAAAATTGAAAAAGCAAGTTGTGTCCAAGCGTCGTTAAAATTTATTTTAAATGGAATATTCATACCCTTTTTCCTGCGTTGATCTTTAGGTTGAGAAAATGGAGCCTACCAACCAAGGAATTCCCCTTGGTGGAAATCCTAGTCCCTTCTCCTCTTGGGGAGATGTTGGTGCGCCCCATATGGCCACATTGTCGCTTCCAGGACTGACAATTGGCTTGCCGGTCTGGCTCTTCTCAACCAATGTCGTTCAGAACACCACTATTCCTGAACAGTCGAATCAGCAATTAGACCAGTCCAGAGTTACCCACTAGCCTTCTACTTCCTCTAATTCTTCCTCTCCTCCTTCCTCTTCGCTTGATGAGGCTAGCAAAGCCAAAAGTCAAGTTCCTAAGGAGAAGAAGGAAAAGAAGAAGAAAGAGAAGAAGAAGAAGGAGCCCAAAGCGACTGGGGGCAAACGAGTGTCGTCTAATGAAAATCCACACACTGCACTAACCAGGCCTAAATCGCCATGTGTCATTTGCAAGGGAGACCACTTTCACAGAGATTGTCCCTGCATCCCTTGGATACTAAGGGACTGGTCTCCCCGTTTGCACAATCCGGTGGCGTCAACCTCTGATAGCCATGTTGAGAGCACACCATCAACTAGCGAAAGTGAAGTCCCATGACAAAAAGGGAGAGCTAGATCTCCTTGTAAACTGTGCGAAGGCAATCACGCCATCCACCGTTGTCCCTTCTTAGACGAAGCTAAAAGAGTTTTGGATGATCGTCTGGTTTCACCGTTACGACTTCCTCCTAGATATAAAAAACTCTTGCCGAGTCCTTCGTTAGTTGAAAATCCAGCTGGCCCGCTCAAGTGGTCAGCTGAAGCGCCGGACATTGGAGATGAACCAGCTGAATCCATACCCAACAAAAGTCAAAAGGTCGAGGCGGCAGTTGACCCGGTCTTGCCTTCAGAGGATTTATCTTCGAATGACACAGTCACTGAAGAGAACAAGGATGACACCGTCCAAATTCTCTTCATCAACACAGACTCCAACGAACACAGGGGCAACCTACCCATTCCTTTATCGCAGGAAGGAAGTTCGTCAGAGCCGTACCCGGCCATCTATTCGGTCCCACCTCCAAGCAACCTAGTTGTCTCCTTCGACTGGAATCAACTAGGCAGACCCCGTTTACCAGCAAGCATACCATTCAGAATTATCGTCCAAATATAGAGAATGGTCATGGCTGGCACCATCATTGATGAGGGGGCATCTGTGAGTATCCTTTCCTCTATTTCTTGGAAAGCGCTTGGTTCGCCATCGTTTTTGTCTGAAATGAGAAATCTGACAGGCTTTGATAAAGGAACCAGTCGACCTTTAGGGATCCTCCCCAATGTGCCCATAACATTGAAAGGGAAGACCGTTCAAATGAACGTGATGGTCATTCAAGGACCCTTGGATTATAAACTACTCCTTGGACGAGACTATATTTATTGCATGGGAGCCATCGTCTCCTCACTCTTTAGAGTAATGTGTTTTCCACACGAAGGAAGAGTGGTCAAGCTCGTGGACCAGCTTTCATTTCTGGGATCACACATCGCAAATAGTCATATACCATCCCTAAATAGTCTCTTCACGCAAGAAATGTCTCAACCTACGGTCCGTCCTCCTGATGAGCGCGAGTAATTCGGAGGGATATGACTGGAACCCAGGGGGCATGCGTCCTAGTCTGCTTCGACAGGAAAACTTCGGGTATAGGGTAGGTTTCCGCGGGAGAATATGACTAGTCTGTACCCCGTCCGTGATTGAGATAGGGTTATTCTAGAATAAGATTCTTTTGTCAAAGTTATGTGAGTTGGCGGGCATCGTCACTCACCTTTGTTTATCTCGGTAGACATCGTCGAAGAAGTGTTTTGTTTGAAAGATTAATGGAACAATCTTTGGGTGACCTGTAAGAGGTAGGCCTCTCTCGGTAAAACAATTGTTTTGGCGGAAGTGAAGTAGAGGTAACCTTGAAACTCTGTTTTATACCTGGGGGCATGCAAACCTTTTGGAGTGCAAGCAAGGGGCGGCTATTTATTTTTTAAATTTTTAGGACCTCTAACCCTTTAAAGTCGTAGGATTAGTCGTTTCCGAACTTGCATAACAAAAGGATGCGGGGCATAGCTTGTAAGGTGCAAGCTCCATAAAAAATGGCATCTTACATGAGACATTCTTATCATATGACTGGATTAATCGAGTAGTTTTAGTGCATAGTTCATGCTCGTTAAAAAATAAACATAAGATCGAGCAAGTGTTTCAACCCGCATTTAAGCTCATTAAAAAATGAACTATCCTCCGGTAAATAACCACCGTGAATGTAACATTATCAGCCATTAAAGCCTTGGTCGTGTTTTCACTGTCACCTCCACTTGTCCATTGGCCGATCATTCACCTCCATTTGATTGTTTACCCATTTTGAGGAACAGCTGCGAAGAGTGATTTCACTAGCCATCCTTGTGACACTGTCATGCTTGGAAAATTCCAACCCTTACCTGGAATCAGCTGCTACCCATTTTATCACTCGTTCCTCAAAAGACGAGTCTTTTTTAAGCTCTTTTCATCTGACTCGTAAAATATGAAAAGATTTCCGAGTTTTGGCCTTCCAACTCGTTAAAGCGACAGGAAGAGCTATCCCTCCTCTAGATTTTAATCTTTTTGGAGCTGAGGGATTATTGCACAAAAAGATCGAGTGCTTGTTTTGTTCGGCTCGTTAAAACTATCGAAAATTCATCCCTTTTGTATTGTTTTATACTTTTTCAAACTTAAGGAGTTAACTTTACGTACCTTTTCAAACTCTCTAAAAATGAAAAGGACCGAGTTATCTTTTTCGTTAGACTCGTTAAAAAGATTAATAGCGAAAAACTTGTCTTTAGATGAGAACGAGTTTCACTATCGCTAGGCTCGTTAAAACATAGCGATGGGTTTGCTCGAAGGGAAAATTATAGAACAAGCATATGTTATCCTCCTCAAGCTTGACAAAAATAAAGAGGTACTGGTTAGCAATGACTGGGGAAAAATTGGGAAGAAACTCAAAGAACCTTTATTGGTAGCAAGTCGCTCTTGAACATGACACTTCCACTCCGTGCCTGAGTCGGGTTGGGTTGTTTCATTCACCGATCACATCACCATGGTCTCGCCATACCATACACCTTTGGGGTAAATGCTACCAATCCATCATATAAGTGTCGCCGATATGTTCAAGAGAAGTCATCCAGAGAAGTCAACCGTGTCCCATCCACTACCATACATTATACTTCATTCTTTCATGACCGCCACCCTGAACCATATATCATCAGATCGTTTTCACCTCCATCAAAATCATTTGCTCCATTCCATGTCACTGATGTGGGATACATCAAGGCCCTCCTTTGACGGATTGCTTCTTGTCGACATCAGCTCATTATCCAAGAAGTTGATCTAGGAACACCCCCTTCAGTACTTTGAAGCTTGCATGCCTCAATGGCAAGTTTCTCACTTCCGGCGACAGGTATACATCAATGACCTTCGACCGAAAGATTTTGCGTGGTGTTCGACGCCAAGTCCTTTATTCACACCACGTGAATTGTACTGCAGTACCTTGAGGGTCATCATCCTTATCGGTGATTCCTCTCGCGCTTTTTAACAGTTTACATCATTGACTGGTAATCAAGCGATGTCTTTCCATGTTCGACTTCAAAAAATTTCTCACATGGATCGACTTGTACTCCGAGTGAAGATCGGACGAGATTGAAGACCCCAGATCTAGTTTCATCCATCCGGGCTGCGATATATATTCAAGAAAAATAAAGACATTGACATGTACAGCACTGCAGAACAGATAATCATCCTACCAAAAGGATGATGATTTCATCAGAATCATCAGTCTACCATCAGACAATTGCCTGTCCTATGTACATAAAAATGAATTTATAAAGTTGAGCATGGGAATGCCCGCCTCAGCTAGATCATGAAAACAGTATGAAAAATAATGTATTGTATTGTATCTTATTACAGGTCTCCTCCCAGCATTGAAAGAACTTCGGATCCTCCTAATAAAGAATTTCACCCGATAAACGACCTCATACTTTAGGGGGCAACTGTTTTAGAAATTTTTGTGCCTCACAACTTTGAGCATGAAATGTCCATAATCCAAGGGATCCAAAGTCCCTAAAAGTGTTGTTCCTACCCCTAAAGGAACAAGGTCAACCAATGACAGCTTCTCCCAGAAGTTCTCCACCAAAAACTACTCAAAACTAGTCAAATCGGGATCAATTCAGAAGCTCCACTAGCTTCCTGCGTTGCAAAGCACCCAAATACACTGTCTAGGTGCATTGCAACGCACTTGAATGCACTACCCAGGTGCGTTGAGTGGGAAAGGACAAGTGGCAGAGTCATTCAACGAGGTGAAGAGACAATGGAAGCTTCCAGAATCTTCTCCAATGACACTTGCCTCACTGAATTCGACCAGTGATGAGTAAGAGGCTCTCAGTCTCCAAGTGGAAGCAAGAACTAACAGAGAGAGGCCACAAGTCAAAACATAAGCTGACTCATCCTCTCTGCTTACATATATATATGGATCCCTCATCCCAGATATCCAGAGGCTGGGATTTTGTACTTTGCAGAGAATTGTTATTGGTTTGAGATTGAGATTAGTACATTGGGTGATTTATGCTTTGTTGGAGGAGAGGAAGGGATTCCTTTGCTAGGAGGTAGATGTTGGATCGGGACTCACTTGGTTGTATCTCCTCTTGGACTTTCTTATCATATCAATAAAATTATTTGAGTTTCTCCTACATGCTGTGTATCAATGATGTTTTGTTATATTCGCATGTTTAGCTTAAGCTGATCCTAAGCTTTTTATGAATGTAAATCTATATCTTCATGTAGTTTCTCTCTTCTGTGATCTTGCAGGAATTTGGTGAAGCTGGGCCGGTAAGGGAGCAGGGAGCTGGGAGCTATTAAAGAGAGGAGCGATTGGATCAACAAACTAGCGAAAGGCACAGGTTAGTTACATCCTTCCTCTTCATTTACATTTCATAAAGAAGTATACTCAAGTAGTTTTCCTTGTTTGTTGCTAAGGCACTATCACACCTTAGAGTGGGATAGGGGCGTTCTAAATAGATACTTTTCCCAACAACAGCAAGCCTAGGACATACTGGGTATTACCGAAAGTTTATCAAGGACTATGCCCAAATCACCGCGCCTATGGAGAAGTTGAAAAAGGATGTCATGTTCTATTGGAATGAGGACTATAAGAAAAGCTTGGATGTATTGAAACAAAAAATGGTCACTATGCCGATTTTATCCTTCCCCGATTGGAAGAAAGAGTTTCTTTACATGTAGACGCGTCATGTATAGCACTGGGAGCAGTACTAACATAGGCTAGCAGAGGAAAATTGGACCATCCTATAGCATTCGCAAGCAGTAGGTTATCCAAGGCTGAGAAGAAATATTCAATGACCAAGCATGAAGGGTTAGCCATGTTATACGTGCTCCAGAAGTTTAGACACTATTTGTTGGGTGGACATTTTAAGATGTATATGGATCATTCCACGTTGAAATACCTAGTCAATAAGCCTGTGTTAAGGGGGAGAATCTGTAGGTGGTTTATATTGTTCTAGGAGTATGATTTTGAGGTTATTATGAAGCATGGACGATTGAATGTGGGACAAAAATATCTGTCGCACATCAAAACAGGGGAAGAGAACACTAATTTGGAGGAGGGATTGTCTGACGCGCAGCTATTTGCAGTGCGCGTCGTAGATGGCCACTTTGAAGACATCATACATTTCCTAACAACAAGAACCACCCCGGAAGGCTACACCGTCCAGCAGATTACTAGTACACACAACAGACTTTTTTGTCATTGTCGGACATATGTACAAAATGGGGTCTGATGAAGTATTATGACGATATGTATTGAAGTTTGAAAGGAGTAGTATCCTCGCAGCCGCTTATGGGGGCACCGCAAGAGGCCACTATGCAGGGAGAGCAATCGCGTAAAAGATTCTACGCATAAGGTTGTGGTGGACAACCCTCCATCAGGATTCGAAATCTTACTACAAGGCATGTGATGTGTATTAAAGGACTAGCAGGCCATCATAGAGAGATGAGCTGCCTCTGAACCCACATATGACATTATGGGTAAAGGGTAAGCTGTTGATAGCTCAGTCCAGGAAGGACAAGAAGGAGAAGGGCTGAAGGCATTCTTCTATCCCAAAGGACCTCAAGGCAATCCTTGGAGCACAAGAGGTTTGTTGCAAAAAGTTGTTGAAATAAGCTCTTTATTATCTTGTTGAAGTCTTTTTGTTCATTGGCATAATGACAACTTCTACAAGTGGGTCCCCAAATTCTGCTCTCTTCACAAGACTCTTTGATGAAGACATGAAACAAGAATTTTCCACCATGGTGGATATGGTGAGAGAAATGTATGAGGATGGAAGGAAGAGCAGCATGCTTAAAGAGCAGTTGAATTCCATGAAGGAAGAGAAGAAGTTGCTTGCTAACAAATTGCAAGAAATGGAAAGGCAACTTCATATCGCAAATATGAACCTGAAAAGGATGCATGAGTTGGAGACACAACTCTTTGTTGCCCAATAAGCCTTAGTCAAGTATCAGCTTGAAGAAGAGGTAAACCATTCCAGTCTGTCTTCAAATTCCTTTGAGAATGATTATATTGGTTCTTTTGAAAAACATACTAGAGGCATAGGATCCAAGCTAATGTCCAAGATGGGCTTTGAAGGAAAGGGCTTGGGAAAGCATGCACAAGGTATTGTTGAGCCAATAATGGTTGAGGAAAGGCATAAATATTTGGGTCTTGGCTATGGATAGCCTTATGGACATAGTTCCAAAGCTACCATGAAGTCCATTGAAACAGTCCCAAGAAGGAGTTTCAGTTCATGTCCTCTACCTCAGAAGTGTGAAGGTTGTATTCAAGAGGAATGTAATGGCTTGAAACATAAATTTCATGATGCAAGTGTTCAGAATCACACACTTGAACTAGAGTGTTTTGGATACTCCAACAGACTTGAAGAGATTGATGGTGTTCCAAAGGGAGCTACTTCTTCACTCGATTCACCTCCTCATGAAGGCAATAAAGGTGAAAGAGAAAGGTATAAATCTGGTTCTAAACATTTTCCTTTTTATGGTGCAAAGCATGATAAATTTCCACATATGTATGGGAAAATAATTGCATGTTCCTTTTTTGATTTGGATAACCATGATGTTTCTAGATGTTGGAAGAGAATGGCCACATACAGGAAGTAGAAGAAGGAAAGGAAGCAAGAAGCCAAAGGTCCATTGGACAAGGAAAATCATGCTGTCAAGAGGATGCAAGTGTAGTGCACTTACTGCCATAAGCAAGGACATCTTGCTGCAAAATCTTGGACTTTGAATCCAGCAATGCTTCCACAAAATCTGAAGAAAGTGGAAAGAGAAGATGGCAGAAATGGACGTGAAGATTCCATGAATGATGTGTCTCAGAATGATTCACATGATGATGCTGATGTGTAGACAAAGGTAGTACCTTTGAAAGGGATTGGTAAGAAACGGTTAGAGTTCTTATCCGATTAATATTTCATGTCTATGGATGCATCTATTTGCATTTCTTTGGTAATGGAATGCAAGTTGCAGGATTTTACCAAGTAGGTGAATGGAGAAGTGGAGCAGCATACTCACTTTGTTGCTGCAACATTATATTTCATTTTAGCTTCAAAAGTACAGTGTGCTTAAGCAAAAGTTGAAAGTTAAAATGCATGCATGAGCTGAGATGCATGAACATAGGGATGTTGATGATTTCCTTGTTTTTGAAAATGTATGGGTAATTAACTTGCATGGTTGATTTCTTTGACATGCATACGATGCCATGTTGACTTGGGAGAAGCTAACTTGGTCTCCAAATGGAGATAATGATGAAGTGTTTCATCTTTTGAAAAAGAGTCCTAATGGTCTTTTTCTACATGCTTGACTTGAAGGGTCATTTGTTTAAAGGCAGGTGTTGTGGTCTTGTTATCTAGTCCATCATTTGTATGCAGATGTAAGACATGCAGGTGTTCAGAAGATGTGAAAATATGTTTCTTTTGTCGAAGCAGGAGTTTAGTCCATCCAGTTGTTGTCTGTATGCCTATTGTTGTTAACAGTTGTTGTTGGCAGCTTGTCAAACAGGTACGAATGAAAGTTTTGTGGAGAAGATGTACTTCACATTTGTTTGAGCCACCTTGGATCAATGATCAAGACAAAGAAGCTCAAACTACCTTCTATGACCATTTGAGTAGGAGTTCTGCAGGAAGGCAAGGAGGAAGACATCTCTTCTTGGGAGGACCAGCCCATCCAAGAAGGGAAGTGGTCAGAAACATTGGTTCAGAGACACTATGCAAAGGCAAGTGTAGGGAGGCTAAAAGAAGAGGGTGAGTCACTCTCATTTACTATTCAGATCAGTATATCAGTCTTTTGGTGACCAAAAGTTCTTTAGTGGGAAGATGTGATCCAAAAATTGATCCTGGATAAACCTCTAAGTCTAAAAGACTTATATAAGAGGCAAAAGGTGCCAAATGGCACAAATCCTTTGTAAATCAGAGGAAAATGAAATTCCAAGGAAGTTCCTGGGACTAGTCTCATTGCAGCAATCCCTTCATTCTGAATCCAATGCAACATGAATGGGAGAAAACAGACTTCATATGCAGAAGTTATCATAAAATGAGGCTGCCCTTTTTCAAGAGAAAAAGAGGCAAAATCCCTTGAATAATGGGTCTAAAAACCCTCTAAGTCTTCCAAATCTCCCAAAAGGGCAAAGCCATCGCAAAGGGAGAAGTCTTGTACTTATCGGATAACACTATCAAAGGCTAAAAACATGGAAAAAACCATGATATCGAGCTATCGGGGGCTTAAACAATGGTTGAACAGGAGTTGTCGGATCTGGCCGATCAATGGTTCAAATTCGATCGACAAGCGCAATCGGCAGTGGCAGTTGGTGGATATCAGCCCCATAATATGCAATGGGACCAGGCTGATGCAATACCGCGATCGCCGATATTGACAGATCGCAATCGGCACTGACATAGACCATAGAATATGGAAAGGCCTCAAACTTATGCGATATGCGATTGCGACAAGTTGCATCACAATATTGCATTGGCACAACACATTGGAGCAGGCCACATATGTTATATATATACGATGCGATCAGCTAGACCCGATGGAAATATAGGCGCTATCTCATAAGATTTGAGATCTGCCAAATGCCATTTTCAATGTATTTTTTCATCTTTCGTTATTTAACGAAATACAAAGGAAAAAGGCCATTTGCGATATGCGATAATGATTTCAGACGGACCCAATAGGGATATAAATCGGGGTTATGAATGTTTCAAGTCCGGATGAACTGTGTTCTATGGATTTTTCCATGTTTTGCAACGTTTTCCTATGTTAACAAAAAAGTCTATTTCAAAGGATTGCAAGCACCGATTGCCCCTTCCGTTACGGTATAGGTGGCATCCATCCCCAAGAGCTTTTAGCAATGATTTCTAATGCTCAGAGAAGGGATTTGAGTAGACCAAAGCAAAAAGACAGAGAGCCCGAGAGGGACAATGAATAGGCAGCGCTGATTTGGCTTAAAAAGCCACAGAACAATAGAACGAGGATATTGTTGGTTGCTGCTGGGTTGTTGGTCATTGTGGGAGCTGTTGCTAAAGCCGAGCACAAGTAGGAAGCACGAAGACAGTAGCAGAGAAGCTAAAGAGCAGCCTACGATGTCACTTCAAGCCAAGTGAAAATCCAAGAGGATTGTTTTGATAGAAGGCAGAAAGAAGCCAAAGAGAAGAGCGAAGAGCCAAGAGCCAGAGCCAAAGACCCAGAGTCAGAGGCAAGAGCCAGAACCAAGAGCCAAAGAGCCAAAGTTAGAGCCAAGAGCCAGAACCAAGAGCCAAGAGCCAAAACCAAGAGCCAAGAGCCAAGAGCCAAAACCAAGAGCCAAGAGCCAAGAGCCAAAACCAAGTGTCAAAAGCCAGAGCCAAGAGCCAAAACCAAGTGCCAAAAGCCAGAGCCAAGAGCCAGAGCTTCAAGAGCTAGGGGATTAGATAGTGTTTGGACCCACTGTTTTGGTGCAAAATAGCAGGAGTTATTCCAAGAGCTTGTAAAAATAAATACTTATGCCATAATTCCAGAGAGCCTAGTTGAATTAACTAGAATTCACGGAGATGTAGCCTAAGAGTTGTGGGTGAACTCCAAATTAATATTGTTTTTCATGTGTCTGTGTATTGTGGGTGATTGTATGCTTGTTTTGCATATTGATTATTGTTTAAGTTTGCAGAGGTAAAGGGAAAGTTGTTGATAGCTTAGTCCAGGAAGGACAAGAAGGAGAAAGGCTAAAGGCATTCTTCTATCCCAAAGGACCTCAAGGCGATCCTTGGAGCACAAGAGGTTTTTTGCAAAAGGTTGCTGAAATAAACTCTTTATTATCTTATTGAAGCTTTTTTGTTCATTGGAATAATGACAACTTCTACAAGTGAGTCCTCAAATTCTGCTCTCTTCACAAGAATCTTTGATGAAGACATGAAGCAAGAATTTTCCACCATGATGGCTATGGTGAGAGAAATGTATGAGGATGGAAGGAAGAGCAGCATGCTTAAAGAGAAGTTGAATTCCATGAAGGAAGAGAAGCAGTTGCGTGCTGACAAATTGCAGGAAATGGAGAGGCAACTTCATATCGAAAATATGAACCTAAAAAGGATGCATGAGTTGGAGACACAGCCCTTTGCTGCCCAAGAAGCATTAATGTTATAGACATATTTGGTCACTTCAACCCAATCTTATATGTCGATAAACTAGGGCTCTTTAATCCCTAAAAGTGTTATTTCATACCCTAAAGGATCATGGTCAACTGATTACATCATTCCCCAGAAGTTCCACCTGAAAAACCACTCAGAACTGGCCAAAACTGGACCATACTGATGCCGAGTCGTAAAAAGGGTCTCTTTCACCTCTAATTACCTCACATTAATTTGTCAATCCAGGAACGTTTTGTTATTTCAAAGAGTGTCTCAATCTGAGGCTATCATTTTCCAGAGTAATGCTAGTAGTATAGTGCTCAAAAATACAAGAGTAAATGGATGCTTGTTTACAGCAAACTACTTTTAAAGACTAAACCATGCATTCAAAAAACTAAGCAATTTATCAGTCAAGGGTTCAGTAACAGTAACTCATCCCTTTGTAAACTGATGGAACCAAAGGAAATCAGGGAACAGATCATCAATCTGGGAACCAGACAGTAAATGTCAATGCCCACTATAGTCTCAGATCATTCTACACACCAAAGCAATAATAACGCAAATAACATGAAATGGAACAACAAATAAAGAATGGAACAATGACTAGGAAACTGTAATAGCAATTGAGTTTAATAAGCAGTAACACCTTAGTATACAAGAATAAATGAAACAATCGTGTCCTACAAAAATCAAATGGCAATCCCCTACCTTTAAGAATGAATCGAACAGCACACGGAAATAGAACAGCATTGATTAATGATGGAATATGAAACGGCACCTGAAGGCCAAATACAAATGCACAATAACTTAACACTCGGCACACCTTAATAGTAAGCTGATCTTGGTAATCCAATTATCAGTCTTAGTTATAAGGAATACGACTGTATTTTGTGATGGAACAACAACATCAATAGATTCAACAATCACAAGGAAATATAATCTCTAAGATGAATTCAGTAATACCAATTCATAAGTGTTACAACACGGATACTCTGTAATTGAACAGCAACAGTGTTCTGTAAAAACCAATTATATCAGCACTTAAAGGAATAGCGATATGTTGCAGAGTTGATATGATATTTCTGTCTCAGAAAGTGAGATTACTCAATAGATCAAACGTAACAGAGTTGTGAAGTAAAATGACATAACATACTAGATTACCGAATAAAGCTAATAAGAAAAACCACGCATAAACCAAAAGTAATAGTACAAGAGCAAGTGTTCCACCATGGTCGGACCCTTAGCCTCCAGGGGCACACCGCTTGAGGTTATTCTAGGATCAAAGATGAAATAGTAACCAAGTTTGTATTAATGCATTTAAACAGAATTACAACGAATCACTTCTCAATGAGAATCGATGATCAAAGTCTCAAATTCAAGAAAAGTTACATAGAAACATCACAGACTATCCCCCCGGGCTAACTGTGCTACCCCTTTTTATAATGGTGACGGCAGAGATGTCTTGGTGAAAAAATAGTTAACGCAGCGATCCCTCAGGATCAAAGGATCCTGAGGGATTCGCCAAACTGTTGACTCTCAGTTATCTCTTTACTTTCTTGTGCCGAGCCGCTGTAGAGCTGTAACAAGGGCCTTTTTCACCTCTAGTTATCTCACATTACAAGTCAATCCGGGAGCGTTTTGTTATTGCAAAGGGTATCTCAATTTGAGGTTATTTGTCAGAGTAATGCTTCGTAGTATAGGCCTAAGAAATACAAGAGTAAACGGATGCTAAACTATGACTAGATTACTTTTGCAGAAAGGAATTACACGCAGCAACTTTACCAGTCGAGGGTGCGGAAGTAATAACCCATCCCTCTAGAAACTGTTTGAAAGAAAAGAACTTAGAGTATGGATCATGGTTCTGGGAGCATAGTAGCGTCTGTTGTGTCTCACGACAGCCTTGATCCTCCTCTCACACCACACCAATGAATGCGAGTAAAAAGGAACAACAGGAAAGTAAAATGGAACGACAATGCAGAAATGGAACGGCAGTAGTAAAGAAACTAAGTCTCGCGAGTTCAACACTCTCAATCCTTTATATCAACTTATACACAAAGACAGAGCAATCTTTTATACAAGTAAACAGCTTAACCAAATGGAACAGCAAACCATCATAAACAGGAAACGTCAATCATATATAAAAGTAGACAACTAAATCAAATAAACAGGAAACGTCAATCATATGTACAGATAATCTGACATGATCACCAGTAGTCCACTTACAACATTAATTCCATTTTCTTATGATCGTCACTCCAACTATATGTAGCTAAAGCATTCCACTTATAAATTCTATAACAGAAGTGAACAACTCAGAATAATCGTTATATGACCAATTCTGGAAATATGATACGAGCTTGTTATAAAGATTTACAATAGGAAACTACTGATGAATGAATATGGAACAGCATGTAAAATATGTCAAATTATTAAGGATGATAAACAAACCACACAAAGCCAAACTGTAATGATACAATCAGCCAGTGTCCATTGGAGCCGGGCCCTTAGCTTCCAATGGCACACCGCCGGAATTTACTTCAGACGCAGAGGGGAAATAATACCAAAGATATTATATTAACGCATCAACGATAGTACAACAAAACTAAGTCTCAAAGAGACTCAATAATCTGAGTTCCAACTGACTGTGAAGTCTGTAAACAGAGAATAAAGATACAAGATAAAAACCCCCCAGTCTTAAGTCTTCAATGCTACCCTTTTTATACTAGTGATGGCGGAGTTAACCAAACAACAAAATAATTGAAAGTAACGATCCCTCAGGATCAAAGATCCTGAGGGATCTGTTAAGCTGTTAACTCCTCTCTTTTCTTTGCCTAGTCTTCCGAACTGACAGCTCCTTATCTCATCCCAGATTGATTTGCCAAGATTTGCTCGCCCTGGTCTGGACTTTAGTTAGTTCCGAAGGGACAATCGTTATCTTCTCATGGAACTCCAGTTTTGCACTGCGTCTTCCTCCTTTTGTCATTTTCTACATAGAGAAGACAATTATTAATAATTGGTCATTCGTGCTCATTCTTATTACATTCTTCTTACTTTATAACAAAGAAAGGATTACAAACATTGCTTGAAACATCAATAAATTATGCATCAAAACATACCTTTCCAATGCTCTACACACCCCCCGACTTACCCTGTTTCATGGCCTCATGAAAACGTTATAATTAACATGGAGAGCGGTAAGAGAATAAGCGGGAGAGGGTATCTCGTGAGGAGGTCTGCAACCATGGTGAACAACGAGGTTATCAAAGAAGTAATTCAATTGATCTGCAGGCATGTCATACAAGGCCTGGTATCCAGGTGCAGGGTGCCAAATAATTGGGCTACGGAACCGGTATCCTAACCAAGACGGCCCAGCTTGCAAAAGGCGCTGGCCATAAAGGCTCAACCGTTCAGCAGCCAGCTCAAAATTCTCATAGTTGAATGGCTCCCTGAGCTGGATGCTTGGGGTGGAAACCCGATAACGGAATTTGGCAGCATCCAGGGCAGAATCTTTAATAGCCAGAAAGAATTCCACGCTATTTCGGATCAAGTCCTCATGCATGGGTCCTAACAGTTCCATGACGCCCTGGGTTCTCATGAGGCTTTTGTGTGATTTCCATAGGTGAACTGGGTCTCTAGGCTCGGCCCTGACCCATAGATCTAGGTTGTGCTCCTGCCTCTGAAAGGCATTGTAATCCCTGAGCCACTTTAACTTATTGACCCCAATCGAGACAAAGGCTTGGAGCTGTATATCCCCCACGAAGGGCCCCGGGTTTAAGTCAGTTTCCTGTTCGAGCACCATATTCTGCAAATAGAATTCACATAGCAACCGTTGAACCTTAACCCCATAATGTTTGCAACAATCAATAAAATCATTAACAATATTAATCTGAATAGGGGCACCTGCGCTGACAGCTTTTATTTTCAGTCTTAAGTATCTTTCAAGGAGAAATAAAGCATAATTCTTTGCAGGGGCCCTGCAAGTCAAAACATCATCATACAACGAACATACTTTGTCAAATTTTTTAATAACAGCATCTAATCGACGTGTTACCTTGGCAGTCTTTTCCTGTTCCTTCTGCCATCCTTCAAAGGCCTGACTCTCTGATTGACTCATGTTGCGCAGTTGCTGCTGCAATTCTTCATATTTTGCCCGAGGGATCGTTTGTTCTTTCAACTGCTCAGCTTCCTGCTGCAACTCCTTGTATTTTTCTCGAGGGATCATTTGTTCCCTCAGCTGGTCAGCCTCCTGTTAGGCTTGCTTCATTTTGTGGTGCAAGGCCTTGGTTTTTGGATCCCTTTTCCAAGAATTCTCAGAGGCAGGGAGTCTTACCTGTACCTTTACGTTTCGCCGCCTAGAATTCGTGTCCCGAATTATTCCTAACGGTGATGCCTCAGTTTGGACCTCTTTGTTTTCCTTTTCTTTCTTCACCTGGATAAAGGGGTACGGTGGCCCCTCTGTAAATGGAATATCGTCTTGCGGCTCAGTTTTGATTGGAACAGCAGTTGGTCCCAATGGGCTATTTGGTACAGCAGTTTGTTACGGAACGGCATTCTGCTGTTCCATATGAGATGGAACGACATTTGGTTCCTCAGTGCTGGTCGGACCAGCCGTAGGTCTATCAGCAGAGTATTGACCTATGAAACGCCTATAAGCCCCTTGCCTTCTCTTCTGACAGGACCCTGCTGCATTTGTTCTTCTTTTTCTCCTTACGGTCCTTCTTATTCTCAGACTGGCTTTCAAACTTCTAATTTTCTGCCGAAGCTGGGCTATAATATTCAACAGTCTCTGCTGTTTCTTTCTCAATTTCTTAATTTCCCTTGCCTCGGCAGTGGGCGTATGAGTGGCGCTCAGCTCTGTCCCTCTTTCATCGAGGGTGTCTTCTGGAATTCTGGGAACGGATTGTTCCCGATAAGCATTCTCATTCCCCACATCATCAGCAGGTGGGTTTTCTTCTGGTGCCTTGGGAACGGATTGTTCCCGGTCGGTATTTACATTCTCTCCATCAACAACAGGGAGGTTTTCTCCTCCCGCTATCTCTTCATGCAATTCTTCATGTGCCTCTTCCTCAGAGGGTCCCTCAGGAGGGCTTGCTGGACTGGAAGGTGAAGTATAATCTCCCAGGCTGGCCAAGATAGTGGCCAGCTCTTCTTCCTCCATGGCGACCTGTGGAGGGCTGCCTCCCAATTGTTCCATCTCCTCCTCCTGAATTGGCTGCTCAATGGCTGCCTTCGGGTAGTCGGCTTCGGCCTCAGAGTCAGAAGGTTTCTTTCCTTCCTCGGCTTCTGCTTCGTCCTCAGTTTGTTCCACATTTTCCCTCGAAGGTTCCCGTTCTGACATAGGTGGCTCATCTGTTATCTCGATCGGCTGGTCAATGCTTGGCTGGATTTTCTCCAGCCTGCCTTTTATTCTTGCCAGCCGAGCTGACTTCCTAGGTCTCTCAGGTCGCTCAGGTGTACTGGCCACCTGTTCTTCCACCACCACCTTTTTACGTTTTTTAGACTGTTCTGTCGTGCCAAAGGGATGCCTACGTTTCGAGGCAGCACGCTCTTCTGCAGCCCGTTCCTTATGTTTTTCTACATGTCCAGATGCCCTAGAGGAGCGTTTTCGTTTTAATAACTCCATGTTTTTCTTGGGTTGCTCGGGTGTATCCGAGGGACGCTTAGGTTTTGGCGATGGTGATGCTCTGGGCTCCTTGGGTGCTTCAGAGGTACTAGCAGGGTGCTTAGCTTTTGGGGATGGTGATGCTACTCCCCCTCCGATTGCTGAAATAAGCTCCCCCCAGCTACTCTGCTGCTGAGTGAGACTGTGGCTCACTATCAGGCGGATCAACCCATGGTGGCTAACTACTGCATCTTCATGGTGTGCCTTTTTCAGGCTCCGAGAGGCATCATGCAATAATGAATTTAACAATGCAGGGAGATGCATGGAACATTTTCCTTTTAACACAGCTAAGAGCTTAAGGTGACGCGGTCTTACCACATCTTTTCGGCCCTCGCAGGTGATGTAGCTCTGCACTACTTTTGCCAATTCGCTCCAGGGTTCTCCCAACGTTGCCGACAACACTCCTTTCCCTTTTACTGTTAGATTTTGTCCTTCGTCTTGGGAAATCTCTATGATCTTCTGCAGCCTCTCTTTCTTTGTCGTCCATATTGGTCCTGAGGTTGGTAATCCTGTTACGTCCGCGATTATTTCCTCCGTGACCGTTATCTATTTTCCACCCACTACGGAGTGTTCTTCCTGCAAGTTCTGCAGAAATTCCATGGCCACAGTTTCATTTGATTCACGCAGGCGGTCAAAATAAGTTAACCACCCCGCCCTTTCTAGGATCTCCCGAGCAGCTTCAGAGACTACTAGCTCACTAGGCTCGCTTCTGATAGCCTTGCCTCCCATGGTTCTGTTTCGGGCTCCTAGATGGAACAACAATTACCTGTCGCAAAGAACGTAATCGCAGCTAGAAAAAACACAGAGCATGCATGAAAAATTGATTGTAAATAACAACTTATTGCAAAAATAGTATTATCATGCCGTTAGCCCATATCATACCTTCGTACCATATCATTTCCGAATGGTGTGTTACCACGTGGCCGGTGGAGTAATGAGGTCACCTCCCCCCTCGCAATATGATAGGTTGTCCCAGTCGTCAAATGGAGGAGGAGCCGCCATCCCGTCACCAAGTCATAAAGGAACAACATGTAAAGTTTTGCCATGTTTCAGATTAGACAAAGAAATACCGAGATCGAGGCAACAGGTAGATCGCGTTCTGCATAAGCCTTCGTGATGTGATGCAAAACAGGAGGATAGGACGTGTGGCACTCATATAAAGTCTAAGGTAGTCATAGTCAATACCTCTGTCATGATTGGTAGTGATAGATATTCATGTGACGTATTCATCAAAATATAAGATATCATTATTACAAGGATAGAAGGAGTATTTAGTATTATCCAAATTGGTGTATATATTACGACTCCGATACCACTAACAGAGCTCTACTGCCGACATGTGTTCATAACCTTGGCAGAGTTGTTTATTTCACCCTGGAACCATGGTTCTTTGTGTGCTTTTGAAGAGCAATTCTTGTTCAAAATGCAGGCCATCATGCTGGCTTGGTAACCAGATAACCATGATGCTATTCACCAGAGAGGCGCAAATCGTGGGCAGGCCGGCTCGTGATGAGACCCCCTGTTCCAAGGTTTGTTTATATAGTGAACCTGTTGGACCATATCCCTGGTGTGGTGGCCATGATGGGAATGACACTTCGCTTCCAATCTTATGATCATAGTAGGCTGGTTCTTTAATGAAACCCCCTATCCTGCATTTGACAAATATATATATATATATATCTATTTTATTTTTTATTTTTTTTTGGAAATAATAGATTGTGCTCTTGTATAATTACACATAAGAGTGGTTCAGCCCTCCTTAAGAGTGGGAATGGCGGAACAAGTCTTGTCATCTCAACTTGGAAGATATAAATCTTCTGTTCTTATTTCCAAGTAATAATAGAGAAAATTGTAGGAACTCAACATGATAAAAATATCCAACAAGGCAGAGGAGGTGAGACTATGACAGCAAAAATTATGAGTGTGTGGATCCTTCCTTTGTTGTTGCATCAATACTAGGGCTTGTTAAAGATAGCGATTTATGTTATTTCGATCTCGATATGTCCTGACTTTTATATTCATTGCATAAAGGTATAGCTGCTACTTATGACCTTGGAAAGAGGATGGACAACACATCCTTTATGTGAAAGGGACAAGAGCATACTATTTGTTTTTGAAAGGAAGGGTGAGGAGGAGTTCATTTGATGCATTGCCTTAAAAAAATCAGCAAAAGCACACAAATGCTGCTTCCGGAGCAGCAAAAACCCAAAAGTGCTGTTCAAACACACAAATGCTGTTCCTTTTGAAAAGGAACAACAAAACGCAAAAGTGCTGTTCCTTTTTGAAAAGGAACAACAAAAACACACAAGTGCTGTTCCTTTTGAAAAGGAACAGCAAAACGGAAAAGTGTTGTTCCTTTTTGAAAAGGAACAGCAGAAACACACAAGTGCTGTTCCTTTTGAAAAGGAACAGCAAAACGCAAAAGTGCTGTTCCTTTTGGAAAAGGAACAACAAAAACGCAAAAGTGTTGTTCCTTTTTGAAAAGGAATAGCAAAAACACACAAGTGCTGTTCCTTTTGAAAAGGAACAGCAAAACGGAAAAGTGCTGTTCCTTTTTGAAAAGGAACGGCAGAAACACACAAGTGCTGTTCCTTTTGAAGAGGAATAGCAAAACGCAAAAGTGCTGTTCCTTTTGGAAAAGGAACAGCAAAAACGCACAGGTGTTGTTTCTTCAAAAGGAACAGCACACACAAATACTAAAAACATATATACAAAATTTACAATTTATATACAAAATGTGGTAATGAAAAGTAAATTCTTACTGATCTATAGGTGAGGAAGTTTTTGCTTCCTCGCCCATAATCTCAATGTTAGTATCTTGGCGTAGCTGCTGACAAAAAGATTCCCGAGTGAGCGGTTTGTGATACAGACGAACTCGATGACCGTTTACCTTAAATGTATATCCAGACCCATCGATTGTGGTCAGCGTAAGGGTCCCATTGTCATGGACTTTTTGAATCTCATATGGTCCCAACCAACGAGTCTGAAGCTTCCCCGAGAAATCCTGAAATCTAGAATCATATAACAGAGCCCAGTCTCCTTCATGAAATATCTTGGTTTTGATAAGCGTGTCATGCCATTTGGCTCGCTGCTGTTGAATGAGTGCTGTGTTCTGTAATGCAGAGAACCTTATTTCATCTAATTCATTAATTTGGTGTAATCGATTTTTCTGTGCTTCACTTAAATCCAATCCAACTTCTTGGGCTGTTCGCAGCGTTTGGATTTCGAATTCGATAGGAAAAATGGGCTGCTTTCCAAACACTAAGTGATATGGTGAATAGCCGGTGGTGCTTCTCCATGTGGTTCGATAAGCCCACAGTGCCTCGGGTAATCGGGCGGCCCAATCACGCCGATGCGAGACAATTGTTTTTGTCAAAATCGACTCTATTATCTTATTGCTGCTCTCCACTTGCCCATTTACCTGAGGATGGTATGGGGTAGTAATTTTATGCTGGACACGATAATTATTGAGTGTTGCAGCTAATTGGTGCCCTACAAATTGTGGTCCTCTGTCTGTAATTACTTCCCTTGGGAGACCATAACGTACAAACAAATGGAGCAAGAACTGTATTACCGAATCCTCTGTAGCTCTGATCAATGCCTCCGCTTCAACCCATTTGGTAACATATTCAGTTGCTACCAAAATGTAGGTTCTTTGATTTGATGGCGGGCTGATGGGGCCGACGAAGTCCAGAGCCCAGCGTTCGAAAGGTTCGATCACTAATTGGGGCCGCAAAGGCATTTCGTCGGCTGGACCAGGTCGTCCTGCACGCTGACAGCTATCACAGGTCTGAACAATTTTTTTCGCATCTTTGAAAATTGTAGGCCAGTAATATCCCGTTTGTAGTACCTTGTGTGCTGTTCTTTTTTCAGCAAAGTGTCCTCCACATGGCCCGTCATGGCAGGCTTTCAATATATCAAAAATTTCGTCCTCCCGGATACATCTTCTGATTTCCATATCTGCTCCTGTGTGAAACAAATAGCCCCCGACCCACGAAAATCGATTGCTTCTCTGAACAATCTGTTTCCGTTCATTGGGAGTTAAATGTTTTGGAAGCTTACCTACTGCAAGATAATTAGCAACATCAGCGTACCAGGGAGTCTGAACAGCGACAGCGAATAAGTGTTCGTCTGGAAATTGGTCCTCGACAGCTGCTGCTTCAACTGACTTTGGTATTCGTGAGAGGAAATCGGCTACAGGATTCTCCTTCCTCGGTCGATCTCTGATTGTAATGTCGAACTCCTGCAACAAGATCAACCACTTGGTTACTCTTCCATTTGTAACAGGCTTGTTTACTAAGTACTTAATAGCAGAATGGTCTGTATACAAAATAACAAGATAGCCTGTAATATAGTGTCTAAATTTATTAACAGCGTGTATCACAGCTAAAAATTCTTTTTCGGTGACAGTGTAGTTTAATTCAGCTGGAACCAAATTCTTGCTGATATAATAGATGGCGTATGGTTTTTTATCCTCTTCTTGGCCCAGAACTGCACCGATTGCTGTGTCTAAAGCGTCGGTTGAAATCTGGAATGGTAAATTCCAATTAGGTCCTCAGAGAACTGGAGCTGTAGATACCAGCCTCTTTAATTCTTTGAAGGCCCGATCACATTTCTCTGTCCATAAGAAGTCAACATTTCCAGTTAATGCATGTAAAGGTGCGGCAATATGTGAATAATGTTGTATGAATCGTCTATAATAGCCAGAAAAACCAAGAAAACTGCGTACCTCTGTCTGATTAGTGGGGGTTGGAATAAGCAAAAGTATTTGGATTTTAGCCGGGTCTACCTGAATACCAGCTGCTGAAATATAGTGTCCCAGAATGAGTCCTTCAGTCATCATCATGTAACACTTTTCGTGACTCAAGCAGAGTCTGGTAGCGATGCAGCGCTGTAGGACTTTTTCGAGAGTATCTAGAGCTAGATCAAAGTCTTCTCCATATGGTGTGAAATCATCCATGTAGACTTCCAATCCATCATTAATTAGATCTGCAAAGATGCTAAGAACAGCCCTTTGGAATGTGGCTGGAGCATTACATAAACCAAAAGGTAAGACTCGATAAGCGAACGTTCCCCAGGGGCAAGTAAAGGTAGTTTTATCCTGGTCTTCAGGGGCAATCTGAATCTGGTTGTATCCGCTGAAGCCATCCAGGAAAGAGAAAAATTTCTTGCCTGCTAAGGTGTCCAGTACCTGGTTTATAAATGGAAGGGGGAAATGATCTTTTTGCGTGGCTTTGTTTAATTTTCTATAATCCACACAGATCCTCCATTTCCCGTTCTTTTTAGGTACTACCACCAGTGGGGAGACCCATTTGCTGTCAGAAATAGGATAAATGAAATTAACATCTAAAAGTTTCTGAAGCTCATCTTTTACAACATCTTTTAAATGGGGGTTGAGTCTTCTTTGCAGTTGTCGAACAGGTCTTGCATCTTTTTCAATATAAATATGATGTGTACATAGCTGGGGGTCAATCCCTTTCATATCGGGATAGTCCCATGCAAATGCCTCCTGATACTTTCGTAACAGCTGGATGAGTTTTGTCTCTTGATCTGATGTCAGATTAGCGTTAATATTTAAAGTCTTCCCCGGTTCAATTTGCACTACTTTGCTATTAGCGACAGAAGTCACCGGTATACTTTGGTCATGTTCGTTCTTCAAGGGATCCTCTTCTAATTCGTTGTCAAATGTCGCCTTTATCATAAAACATTGTGTATACGATGTGGATTCTGTTTGATTAATGAATTTATTAATGGCATCGTCTTCAGTTTGATCTTTGAAATCTAGCGCTTCCTGGATTGTTAATGGAGGTCTAATGTTGTCTGTGATATATGAGGCAGGGCGCAGGTTGGTTTTCATCATCGTGATGCTTGGCTGAGCTGGAGGGTACAAAATTAAATTTTTGATATCTGGCCCTCTGGTTATGGTCATGTTTCCCTGCCTACAACCAATGTAGGCGTCAGCAGTAGCGAGCCATGGTCCACCTAGAATTAGCGGATGTCCATCTAGTCGAGTTTTCGGATTAATTATCAGGAAGTCGGTCGGGTATTCCCAGGAGTCTACTGAAACCATGACATCATACAGGGTGCCTTCTGGTCTAATTACTGATCGATCAGCTAGTTCTAACAATGTGGAAGTAGGTTCTACCGATGTAATTTCGAGTTTCTGGCAAGCTGATGTTGTCAGGATGTTGATTGCAGCCCCTAGATCAACTAAAACGTTGCTCAAGGTCTGCCCATAAATTTGAACAGTGACAATTGGGTTCCCAGGGTCCTCGTATTTAACTGGTGTTTCTTTTCCTGATAAGAGGTCGGATAAGGTGCCGACTACCTGGACTCTCGGGTTAGAAGTTACATTTCTTTTTGGTTTTCTGCTACACAGGTCCTTTATGGTTTTTGCATATATGGGGATATCCTGTATAGCTTGAAGGAATGGAATTCTTATATACAAATTTTGTAGTTCTCCCAGAATATCAAAGTCTGGATATTGTGTTGGTCGTGGAATGGCTAATCATTCTGGGAATGGTGGAGGAGATGTAATTACTTGTTGATGAGCCTGATCTTTATTTACATCTTCCTGTTGTGATGGTTGTTCTATAGGTAACCGATTTTCAATGTGAGTTGTTATATGTCCCTCAGTTTCTATTATTCGCCCAGATCTTAACTGAAGATCGTTGCACTCCCGCAGATCAGATTCAATTTCTGAGGATTCTATAATTTGAAGAGATTGAACTGTTCTATTATTTGGATTAGGGTTGGGTTGGGTTGGGAGTTGCGGTCTCAGATTAGGCTGGGGGTTTTGTTATAAGGCTGGCAGAGTCGGTTGAGGGAATGGAATTGATCCTGCTCGCTGATATGTCGATCTTGGCCAGCTTGTCTGCCAGGTTGAGCTTTGCGAAGTAGAAGGGGTCCACTGCGGAGGATATGAATTATTCTGCCAATATGGTGGAGGATAAGGGCAGTTTGGCCAACCGAATTGGGACATCCAAGGATTCGGAGTAGGAAACATTTGAGGTGACCAATTTGAAAACGGGGGTTGAGACTGGTTTTGCCACATATTCTGTTGCTGAGTATTGAACTGCGGGGGTTGAAAAGAAGAGGAGGGGTCTGAAAACATACCTGATTGCCTAGGCTGCCATTGACGACGCTGGTTAATAAAATATGTTGATTCTGGCTCCTCTTCTGCTTCTTTGTATACTGCCTTCAAACCAGGAAGTGAGGGGCAGCTTTCGGTCAGGTGGTCCTTGGTACAGATAGCACATATTTGGACTGTATCCAGCGGGCATTCCTTGTGGTTGTGTTTCTTCCTGCATCGTGGGCAAAAAACTGCTAGATTCTGCTCCGCCTCGGCTTGCCTCTGTTTAGCCTGCACAATGTCAAGTTGTGTAGTTAATGTTCCTAGGATATCAGTTTTAAAATTTTCTAGCAAATTTCCAAGTTCCACCCGTGTTACTCCCTCTGTTGATGTTCTGTTATCTCTGGGAAAGCGATCATATTCCGCTGGTTTTATCCTCGTGCTGCCTCTTGAGCTCCTGATACACAGATCAATGATATCAGCAAAATTTTCCTGATAAATGTCTCCTTTCCCCATAATGTTTAACGTTTCGATCCATTGTTCTTTCATACCTCTAATTAATACAGTTTTCAACACGTTATCAGGCAGAGGTAGCGATGCATAAGGGGATCTTTGCAAGTTATATTGGAAACGTTCCACATATTCTTCTAGGGTTTCGTTTGGTCTGGCCGACATTTGAAAAATTTCATCTTTTAATTCTCTCGACCTACAGTAATCTTGATATTTCTTTAAAAAGGCTTCTTTCATTTGATCCCAATTGTTAATAACCCCACCACCTAAGCCCATAAACCATCTTAACGCAGCCCCTTTTAATGTAGAGGGGAACAATTTTAGTTTCTGGGGATCGGTGGTGTAATCGTATCCTCTACATAATACATCAAATTCGAACAAGAATGCATCCGGGTCTTCTGATGTAAGGCCATGAAATGTGGGAATATGCTGGAGAGGGATAGCTTTCATGGGCGCATTTGTTGCAGAATCTACTATAGGATATTGCAATGTGGAGGTCTGGGTGTTTGGCTGATTCTGCGCCATGGGATCGAATATATGCCAGTAATCTTCAGGGATTTCCAAGAGAGTGTTCCTTGGTTGAGGAGGGGTAGTCTTAACAGGGATTGTCTTGACACCACTCCCTTGATCAGGGATGATAATGGCCCCAACTATCTGCGGTGAATGGATTCCTTCAACAAGGATTTTTACAGCGCTTCCCTTGTCCGGGCTATTTAAAGGCTGGTTTAATTCAATAGGAGATCTAGGTTCCTCGATTTCCCCTGTTTCTCCTTCTCCTTCACAAAGGTTACTTTGGGTCCCTTCGTGCAATGGTCCAGGAGTCATTTTCGATTTCTTGAAAATCCTGCTCCTCTGTTTGACTGTGCACTTCAGCAAAGGCTTCAGATGGTGATCCCGAGGCCTGAAGGGAACTAGTAGGCTGTTTAGAATTGACTTTCTTATAACCTACTGATGGCTGAGAGTAGGATTTCTTATAGATTTCGTCTATGAAGGTCGTTCGTCCAAGGGTCACCGGCCCCTTGGCTTTGGATGGAGGCTTTTGATCTTTCTCTAACTTTTTCTGCTTAGTCGTGCACTCCAATTAAACTGCTAAATCCTATTTAACCAATCAATTCTGCTAGGAAAGCGGACGGTGGAGCAGGGCTTTTACATGCTCCGTACGCAGGTTCTTACCTTTCGTTTTTAAAATCCAACTCTCCTCTAGCAGATTCGCACACTACCCTGTTTAAAAGACAAATGGCTATACCCTTCCCCGGCAACGGCGCCAAAATGTAGAGCTGTAACAAGGGCCTTTTTCACCTCTAGTTATCTCACATTACAAGTCAATCCGGGAGCGTTTTGTTATTGCAAAGGGTATCTCGATTTGAGGCTATTTGTCAGAGTAATTCTTCGTAGTATAGGCCTAAGAAATACAAGAGTAAACGGATGCTAAACTATGACTAGATTACTTTTGCAAAAAGGAATTACACGCAGCAACTTTACCAGTGGAGGGTGCGGAAGTAATAGCCCATCCCTCTAGAAACTGTTTGAAAGAAAAGAACTTAGAGTATGGATCATGGTTCTGGGAGCATAGTAGTGTCTGTTGTGTCTCACGACAGCCTTGATCCTCCTCTCACACCACACCAATGAATGCGAGTAAAAAGGAACAGCAGGAAAGTAAAATGGAACGACAATGCAGAAATGGAACGGCAGTAGTAAAGAAACTAAGTCTCGCGAGTTCAACACTCTCAATCCTTTATATCAACTTATACACAAAGACAGAGCAATCTTTTATACAAGTAAACAGCTTAACCAAATGGAACAGCAAACCATCATAAACAGGAAACGTCAATCATATATTGATCCAGGTGGATGTTGGTGGCCACCCACCAACCCATTTGGACCCCCACAACTGTCTCTTTCAGTCTTTTCAGTTTCCTTAATTGTAGCACAGTTTACTATTTTTAGCAGTTTTTCGGGTCCTGAACTTCCGGAGCCGTTTTGAGGCCCTAAACGACGTTTTTTTGGAATTCTAGGGCGACCGAGCCCTATGTTGCCTCCCAAAGTGGTAGTACTCGGATAGATCTTTCTAACGAGCTATCGTACGCGTCAAACGGAGATCGTATACCAAAGTTACGACCCCGGGAAATTGATGTACCAATTTACCCAAACGGGGCCCACAATTTGGCGTTTCATCTTCTAGGGTTAGGTTTCGGTATGTGAAGGGTTTTCCATTGTTTCTCAACAATAAATAGGCCTTCGAGCCTCATTGTAATACAGTTCGGAACAGTTCAGAGGCATGTAGCCATCACATCTCTTCTCAGAGATAAGCTACCATCGCCCTAGCTAGTTTATTGCCATTTCTGGTTGTAAGCATATTTCAGTATTTTCCATTAATGAAATGAAGCATTATTTCCGCTGCATCTCTGTGTTTATGGTTATTGCATCTCTGTATTTATGGTTATCTCTGTAATCTATTGCGTTCCTCCTTAAATCCGGATCATATATAAAAGTAGACAACTAAATCAAATAAACAGGAAACGTCAATCATATGTACAGATAATCTGACATGATCACCAGTAGTCCACTCACAACATTAATTCCATTTTCTTATGATCGTCACTCCAACTATATGTAGCTAAATCATTCCACTTATAAATTCTGTAACAGAAGTGAACAACTCAGAATAATCGCTATATGACCAATTATGGAAATATGATACGAGCTTGTTATAAAGATTTACAATAGGAAACTACTGATGAATGAATATGGAACAGCATGTAAAATATGTCAAATTATTAATGATGATAAACAAACCACACAAAGCCAAACTGTAATGATACAATCAGCCAATGTCCGTTGGAGCCGGGCCCTTAGCTTCCAATGGCACACCGCCGGAATTTACTTCAGACGCAGAGGGGAAATAATACCAAAGATATTATATTAACGCATCAACGATAGTACAGCAAAACTAAGTCTCAAAGAGACTCAATAGTCTGAGTTCCAACTGACTGTGAAGTCTGTAAACAGAGAATAAAGATACAAGACAAAAACCCCCCAGTCTTAAGTCTTCAATGCTACCCTTTTTATACTAGTGATGGCGGAGTTAACCAGACAACAAAATAATTGAAAGTAACGATCCCTGAGGATCAAAGATCCTGAGGGATCTGTTAAGCTGTTAACTCCTCTCTTTTCTTTGCCTAGTCTTCCAAACTGACAGCTCCTTATCTCGTCCCAGATTGATTTGCCGAGATTTGCTCGCCCTGGTCTGGACTTTAGTTAGTTCCGAAGGGACAACCGTTATCTTCTCATGGAACTCCAGTTTTGCACTACGTCTTCCTCCTTTTGTCATTTTCTGCATGGAGAAGACAATTATTAATAATTGGTCATTCGTGCTCATTCTTATTACATTCTTCTTACTTTATAACAAAGAAAGGATTACAAACATTGCTTGAAACATCACTAAATTATGCATCAAAACATACCTTTCCAATGCTCTACAGCCGCTATCTCCATTTCCTTTCCGTGGCTGATATGCTTTAATTTGGTTCGCCTTGTTTGCATGTGGTTCCCTTCCAAAGGGACAACAATTAGCTTGGCCCTATCTTTTCTTTGGGGCGACAGTGTTTCATTTTTCCCTTTTCCTACATAAGAAATGACAATTGTCAGTGTTTTCATTTTGCACATTAATCTTATAGATTTTGTCATAATTTCTTATTATCTACCTAGTTCATGATGCAAAGGGTTTGTAAGTTGAATGAAAAGATGCCAAAATAATCACCAAAAACATACCTTCTCTAGTACTCCACACACCCCCCTGCTTACCCTTTTTCATGCCCTCATGAAAACATTGTAGTTGACATGTAAGGCAGTGACAGAGTAAGCTGGGGATGGGATCTCATGTGGTGGTCTACAACCATGATGCATAACTAGGTGTTCCAAAAAATGGCCTGTCTCACCCTCAGGCATCTCATACAGGGCTTGGTATCCAGGTGCAGGGTGCCAAATAATTGGACTCTGGAACCTATATCCTAACTAGGATGGCCCTGCCCTCAAAATGATTTCACCATAGAGGTGCAAGCGGTTGACAACTAACTTAATTTTTTTATAATTAAATGGTTCCTTGAGTTGGATATTCGGATTAGAGATCTGATATCAAAACTTAGCTGCATCAATGGCAAGGTCTTTAATAGTGAAAAAGTATTCTATTCCCTGTCGATTGATTGTTGTATGAGTGGGTCCTAATGCTTCAATCACGCCTGGAGTCCCCATGAGATTCCTATGTTCCCTCCACAACTGCATTGGATTCCTAGGCGCAGCTCTTACCCACAAGTCTAATCCGTTTTCTTGTCTTTGGAAAGCATTATAGGATTTAAGCCATTTAATTTGAATAACCCCAAATGAAATAAATTCTTGCAATTGGATATCCCCAAAAAAGGGGTCGGGGTTCTGTTCAGTCTCCTGGTCTAACACAAGGTTATGCAGATAGAATTCACACAATAATCTTTGAACCTTTACCCCGTAGTGCTTACAACAATTTATAAAATCATCAATGGTATTAATTTGTATAGGGGTGCCTGCTTTGACAGCCTTTATTTTCAATTGCAAATATCGTTCCATTAAAAACAAGGCATAATTCTTAGCAGGGGCTCTACATGCTAGGACTTCAGTGTACAAAGAGCATAAGGTATCCATCTGTTTGATAACTATATCTAACCTACGAGTTACCTTTGCAAATTTTTCTTCTTCCTTTCACCACCCTTCAAAGGCCTGGCTTTCGGATAAATTGACATTCCTTAGCTGTTGTTGTAATTCTTCATACCTTTCTCGAGGAACCGTTTGTTCTATGAGTTTTTCTGCTGCTTGTTGAGCTTGCATCAAACCCTCTCGTAGGGTTACCGTCCTCGGATCATTATCCCACATGGTAGTGGTGAGCGAGAGGTTCACCTAAATATTCTTATTGCGTCGTCTCTTGTTTGTGGCTCGTATTTCTTCAGGGGGTTGTGCCTCTATCTGTACTTCTTTTTGTCGCAGGCCAATATATCATCTGTTTGTACTTCAACATGGGTAACAGTTAAATGTTGTTCCTTTTGATTTTGCACAGTAGACTGTTCCTCAACAAGGTTTGGAATAGCAGACTGCTTCTCGACAGGGTTTTGAATAGTAGGATGGACTCAGGTCCTCCGAATCTTTTTCTTAAGGGGTTTTGCTGGAGTGGATGCATGTCTTCCTCTCGAAGTCATTTTTACCTTTTTCCTCATTTTCGAAATCCTGATCTGTTGTCGGAGTCGAACTATCACATTCAGTAGTATTTGTTGTTTTTTCTGTAATCTCTTAATTTCTTCTATTTCCTTAGAAGGAACAGCTGCCTGTTTACTCGGGCCTGAACTGTTATCTCGGTCAATTCCCTGGTCTTCTTCTTGGGGTGCTTCTTCGTTGCTCTACTCGGGTTGCTCAGAGGTAAGAACCTTAGTTGGTTATGTTATTTCCTGGGTGACTTCTTTTTCTGCCTCCTCTTCTTCCAGAAATTCTTCTAGTGTAGTCTGGCTAGGAACTGATTGTTCCTCCTTTGTACCACTTTTCTCTCCTGTCTTACTTTCATCATGAACAGGCTGACTCTCCTTTTCTACTTCTTCATCATGTAATTCTTCAGGTGCATTTTTATCCTGAGCAGAGTGTTTTTTGGTTCTTCTTCAACATGGAGGTCTGGTGGGCTGAGAGGTTGGGCATATTCACCCATATTGGCCAAAATTTTTGGCCAATTCATCTTCTCTCAATGGATTTTGCAATGGGTTGCCCTCACACTACTCTGTTTCCTCCTCCTGCTTAGGTTGCTCGGTTTCTTCCTCCATTTCTCCTTCCTCATTTCCTGGCATTCCTTTCGCATTGTCTTCTCCTTCTAATTGTGGGGGTTTCTCATCCCCTGAATCGTCTATCTCTACTGGTTGGCTGGTATCCCCTTGGGAATTTTCCAGCCTCCCTTTAATCCGTGCTAATATGACTGATTTCCTTCATTTTAATGGGCGATCTAGTGTACTGGTGGCATGCTTATGCTTTGAGGATGGCATGGTCAATCCCCCATCTATCATGGCAATTAGCTCTTCCCAACTACTCTGCTGCTGGGCAAGGCTATGGATAACTATCAACCGTATCCGCCCATGATGACTTACGACTGATTCTACATGCTATGCCTTTTTCATTCTTCGGGCAACATCATGAAGTAATGAATTTAAAAATGCAGAAAAGTTTATAGAGCATTTCTGCTTTAATACGGCTAAAAGTTTAAGGTGTCGTGGTCTTACCACGTATTTCTTGCCTTCACAGGTGATGTAGCTCTGAACAGTGTTCGCCAATTCCACCCATGGCTCTCCTAATGCTGCTGGTAGAACCCCCTTTCCTCTGATTGTCAGGTTCTGACCTTCATCCTGGAATGTTTTTATGATCTTTTGCAGTCTCTCCTTCTTTAACGTCCACACAGGTCCAGCAGCTGGCAGTCCCGAGACCTCTGCAATTATGTCATCGGTGACAACTATGTGTCTCCCCCTCACTGTGGAGTGATATTCTCGCAAGTTCTGCAAAACTTCTATTGCTACAGTCTCATTGGATTCCTGTAAACGATTGAGATAAGTTAACCAACCTGCTCTTGCCAGAATTTCCTGTGCAGTAGCAGAGATTTTCAATACCTGTGGTTCTCTCCGAATTGATCTTCCTCCCATGTTTTTGGTTTCCCTGTAAAATCTCAGAAATGACAATGGAACAACAAGCTATTCAAACTATTAAAACACAGAGAAACTAACAAATGTAGGACTCGCTCAAATCCTAAATAACTTTACTAATGCTGCAGAGCATACTATGAAAATGGCTTAGGAACAGCAAGCCATGCAAAAATAAAAAAGTAGTATACTATTGAGCCCTGCTATTCCCAAGTACACAATTTCCCAAATAGTGGTCTGACATGTAAACCAACGAATAATGAGGTTAATCTCCCCCTCGCAATGTGATAGGCCATCCCCAGCCGTCAAATAAAGGAGCGGCGTGCCAATCTACCCTGGAACATAGTCATAAAGGAACAGTGTATGGCAACATGCCATGTTTACAAAAGTAGCAGGTTACCGAAATCGAGGTGTATAGTCGGATCGCTTGACAAATAAGAGACTGTTGTGATATGATGTGAGGCTGGGAGGATAGGACAGCTGCCGTGCACACAGAGTCTCATGCGGTCATTGTAAACTTTTCTATCATGATTGGTAATAATAGATTTACATGTGTTTAATGGTTCGGGAAATAATATACATACTCTTATGTGATTTATTACAAAGGTATAAGAGACAGAAGGGTTTTAATAATTACCTATTGGTGTATAAGTAATGTGACTTCAATACCATTAACAGAGCTCTGCTGCCAACATGTGTCCATAACCTTGGCAGAGTTGTTTGTTTCACCCGTGGAACCATTATCCTTTGTGTATGCTTAGGAAATGTTGTGCGATGCCAAAATGTAGGCCATTATGCTAGCTTGGTGACCAGTTAGCCGTAATTCCATTCACGACAAAGGAGTGAAAGGTGGGCAGGTCGGCTCATGATGAGACCTCCTATTGCAAGGGCTCTTTATTTGATGTACCTTTTGGACCATATCCCCGGTGTGGTGGCCATAGTGGGAATGCCACTTCACTTTCTTCCCCATGATCATGGTAGGCTAGCTCTTGATGAGACCCCCTATCCTACATTTGATAACTTATATAAACAAGTCATTAAAACGTCTTTTCCACTTTTTTCTTTTTCTTTTTCATAAACTACTTTCCCATTTATACACAAAGGGTGGTTCAACACTCCTTAAGAGTAGGAATGGTGGAAGAAGTCTTAAAATCTCAATAGGAACATATAAACCCTTTGTTCTTATTCCTGAATAATAATCAAATAAGATTGTGAAAATTTAAAAGGAACCAACATGATAAAGATAACCAATCAGATCAGGATTAGTGGAACAATAACAGCAAAATTAATAGGTAAGTGTGTCCTTCCCTCTGTCCTCTTACCAATTCAGAGCAATTTCTTGTAAAAATAGTGATTTTAAAATTTACTGATTTCAGTATGTTGTCATTTTGTATCCATTGCATAAGTGCATAGCTGTGTTCCAAAAGACTTGAAATAACAGGAACAATAGGCATTCTTAAATTAGAACAACAAGGGGAGAAAGCATAAGTAAAGGGAATACGAGGGTGTTGTTATTTCAAAAAGGAAGAGAAAAAGAATACAAGTGGTGTTCCTTTTGAAAAAGGAACAACAGAAAAAAATGCAAGTGTTGTTCCTTTGGAAAAGGAACAACAAGAATCGAAAGTGTTGTTCCTTTGGAAAAGGAACAGCAAAAACTGAAAGTGTTGTTCCTTTGGAAAATGAACAACAAAAATAAAAAATGTTGTTCCTTTGGAAAAGGAACAGCAGAAAACACAAATGTCGTTCCTTTGGAAAAGGAACAACAAAAATCAAAAATGTTGTTCCTTTGGAAAAGGAACAGCAGAAAACACCAATGTCGTTCCTTTGGAAAAGGAACAGCAAAAATAAAAAATGATGTTCCTTTGGAAAAGGAATAACAGAAAATCAAAAGTGATGTTCCTTTGGAAAAGGAACAGCAGAAATCACGAATGTCGTTCCTTTGGAAAAGGAACAGAAAGAAAATAAAAAATGTCGTTCCTTTGGAAAAGGAACAACAAACAACCAAAATTTCATTCCTTTGGAAAAGGAACAGCAAAAAGGAAAAGTGTCGTTCCTTTGGAAAAGGAACAGCAAAAATGCAGGATAAAAAGAACAGCAAAATTAAAGCAAAATGAATAGCTAATCCAAAAGGTGTTGTCCCTTTAGAAAAGGAACAGCAAAACGAAAATGTTGTCCCTTTGGAAAAAGGAACAGCAAAAATAATAAAATTGTTGCTGCTTTGAAAAGTAACAACAGAGTTCTAATACAAAAAATATGTACAAACAATGTTTTAACAAAACAAAGAAATTATGTACAAAGTGTAAAAAGAGATGAATTACTTAATTAATCATAGGTGAGAAGACTTCTCTCCCTCCCCCAAAATTTCCATATCAAAGTCTTCGCGTAGTTGCTGGCAGAAGGACTCCCGAGTAAGTGTTTTGTGATAAAGTCGAACTCGGTGGCCATTTTCCTTGAAGGCATATCTAGAACCATCAATAGTGATTAGAGTAAGAGTACCATTGTCATGTACCTTCTGGATTTCGTATGGCCCCAGCCAATGAGTTTGAAGTTTCCCAGGAAAGTCCTGAAACCTGGAATCGTACAAAAGTGCCCAGTCTCCTTCGCAGAAGACTTTGTTTTTAATGAGACCATCATGCCATTTAGCTCATTGCTGTTGGATTAGTGCAATGTTTTAAAGTGCATAGAGCCTGATTTCATCCAGCTCATTGATCTGCTGTAATCGATTAATCTGTGCCTCGGTTAGATATAAGCCAATTTCTTGTGCTATTCGCAATGTTTGGATTTCGAATTCTATGGGAAAAATGGGTTGCTTTCCAAACACTAATTGATAAGGTGAGTAGCTGGTGGTGCTTCTCCATGTTGTTTTGTAAGCCCAAAAGGCTTCTGGTAATCTTACAGCCCAATCACGTCGATGTGACGCAATGGTTTTTGTTAGGATTGCTTCTATTATTTTATTGCTTCTTTCTACCTGACCATTTGCTTGTGGGTGGTATGGAGTAGTGATTTTATGTTGGATATGATAGTTTTTGAGTGTTGCAGTTATTTTGTTACCAGCAAACTGTGGTCCACCGTCTGTAATTATATCTCTTGGAAGGACATAGCGCACAAATATATGGAATAGGAACTGTATGACAGAATCCTATGTAGCTCTTAGCAATGCCTCTGCTTCAACCCATTTGGTGACATATTTTGTTGCCACCAAAGTATATGTTTTCTGGTTCGAGGATGGGTTAATTGGTCCAACAAAATTGAGGTCCCATCGCTCAACTGGTTCAATGACTAGCTGTGGGTTCAGGGGCATTTCATCGGACTGACCAGGGCATCCTGCTCTTTGGCAACTATCATAGGCTTGGACGAATTTCTTTGCATCTTTGAAAATTGTGGGCCAATAATACCCTGTTTGCAGCACCTTATGTCCAGTTCTGTGATCGACGAAATGTCTGCTGCATGGTCCGTCATGGCAAGCTTTTAAAATGTCAAAGATTTCATCCTCACGGATGCATCTCCTGATGTGCATATCCGCCTTTGTGTGGAACACGTAGCCCCCAATCCAAGAAAATCGAGCATTCCACTGAACAATTTGTTTCTGCTCATTGGGGGTTAGATGTTTTGGTAATTTTCCTGCTGCTAGGTAATTGGCAACATCAGCATACCAGGGCATTTTAACGTCAAAAGCAAACAAATGCTCATCTGGAAATTGATCTTCAAATGCTACTGCGTCGATTGGCTTTGGCATTTGCGAGAGAAAATCAGCTACAAGATTTTCTTTTCCAGGTCGATCATTGATTGTAATATCAAATTCCTGCAATAAAATCAGCCATAGAGTTATTCTGCCATTTTTGATAGGCTTGTTTGCTAAATATTTTATGGCAGAATGATCTGTATACAAGATAACAGGATATCCAGTAATGTAATGCCTGAACTTATTAACAGCATGTATTACAGCTAGAAATTATTTTTCAGTAACAGTATAATTCAATTCAGCAAGGGATAAATTTTTTCTAATATAGTAAATTGAATATGGTTTTTTATCCTCTTCCTGCCCAAGGACTGCTCCAATGGCTATATCTGAGGCATATGATGATATTTGAAATGGCAACTCCCAATTTGGTCCTCGAAGGACTGGGGCTGTGGACACAAGTTTCTTCAGATCCTAGAAAGCACGTTCACATTTTTCTGTCCAAAGAAAGTCAACATTCCCTGTTAGTGCATACAGAGGTGCAGCAATATGCGATCAAGGATATATTATTTACCCAGTATCACGGATCACTTTTTCTTTCCAAAAATTTCCATTTTCACTGGAAATTTTTGGAAAGAATTATTTTCTTGTCTTGGTACTCAGTTAGCTCATAACTCATCTTATCATCCTCAATCTGATGGGCAAACTAAGATAGTAAACAAATGTTTGGAAGGATATCTTCGTTGCTTTGTATCTGATAAGCAAACACAATGGGTCAAATGGTTGCCTCTGGTTGAATGGTGGTATAACACTTCCTTCCATACATCAACAAAAATGACCCCATTTATGGCACTTTATGGATATCAGCCACCATCCATCACATCATATTTAAGAGAAAATTCTAAGGTTCAAGCAGTGGAACATCACATCGAACATCAACAACAAGTCCTCCAACTCTTAAAGGATAACCTCGTGTTGGCATAGAATAGAATGAAACAACAAGCAGATCAGCATCGCAACGAAAGAAGTTTTGATGTAGGTGATTGGGTATTCCTATGGCTACAACCATATAAACAAATGTCCCTCAAGCAAGCTAAGAAGGATAATAAATTATCACCAAAGTATTATGGTCCATACAAGGTGTTGCAAAAGATTGGTACTACGGCAAACAAATTGGAGATTCCTACAGCTTCTCGAGTGCACCCAGTTTTCCACGTTTCATGTTTAAAGAAGGTTATAGGAGACAAGCTCCCAATTCAAACAATATTTCCAGAACTTGATGAGAAAGGAAAAATTATATTGGAATCGGAAGCAATCACAAAAACAAGAACTCGACATCTCTGAAATCGATCAATTTCGGAGTACCTCATCAAGTGGAAGAACTTATCCGCTAAAGATTCCACATGGGAGGATCCGAATTTTATACAAAAGCATCTAGAACTACTCAAGCATTGAGGACAACACTTTTTTGAAGGAGAGGGGCATGTTAGGTCCCTATAATACTAGTGATCACCCCATTACTATTGTAGTTTTATCCCTTATTAATATTGTTGTGCACCTATTTTCCCCATATTGTTATTACTGTGCCCCATAGAATCCCTCGATTGTTATTTTTGTGGCTTTATATTATTATTGTTAGGTCGGATGGGTTATATTGTGACTCCTTAGATTCCTATATATATAAAGGAGGTTTTTTCATTTGAATCATCGAAGAATTGTTCATTTGTGTAATGTAAAGGAGGTTTCCACCTCGAAGAGGCTGAATTCTAAGGCGTTCAACTATCTTTTCTATATTTTTGTGAGCTAGTTTCATAACAAGGGTTTTGACCCTATCACTAAGTTTCCCGAGTATGTCCCTTTGCGCAAGGGCAAGACCAAGGTGCCAAAGGACATTGACGAGAGCAAGGTCACCTTGCACACCCCTCTGCTACTGGACGAGATTGTCTTTGAAGGACCATGCTTGGGGTGGGTTCCTCTGTTAAAATTAGAAGATTGGGCCTTAGATGACCATGAAAAGTTCCCGCACTTGGCAATAGAACAGCTCATGCACCGAGTTGTTGACACAACCACCGGGATGACTACATTAGAACCGTGGATGTGGCTCAAGGGAGTAGATAAGGAAAGTCTTCTCAACCTGCTATGGGTGTCACATTATAATCGCACACCCATTACAGTATTGGTCATCTAGTAGTTGTTATGTTTAGTGCATGATGGGTGTCTGTGGCTGGAGGAGTCGATACCCATCACCGCTAGGCTGATCCATAGGATCATGCGACTGCCCTACACAGGGGAAAATCCAGCCATGATGTTTGGCGGAAAAGGTGGCGAGTAGGCCCTCGTGGAGGCCATGAAGGAGAAATTCAAGCTCGTGAAGAAGTCGCGAGGCTATGCCATCTCGAGTATCTGTGACCCTGCAATCAAGGTAGCCACGCAAATTTTGGCAAGAAAGGTTATGAGGAAGTGTCGCGTAGATGAAGTGTTGGCACTAGTCGTCATGCTAGCAACTCAATGCGCTGAAGGAGTCTAATTTAATTGGGCACGCTATCTCTGCGGTGAGTTCCTTGTGAACTACCGTGAGGCACAGGAGCTCAGTAAGACCTTCCACTATGCATGGCTCTTGTTGTCTATTATGTTGGTAGCCTGGGAACTACTGGGAGACAGCCAATTCCCCTCGGTTGCACCGAACTTGCCAGAAGCAGTGAAGTACGCTTCACTATGGGTGACCAAGGATGCTCAGTGCATCAAGGATAGCAAGATCTTCTGGATCTTGATGGAAATGAACATCCGCATGGCTATCAATCGTAAACCACAATTGTCACCAACAGTGTTTGCAAAACTGCAGGAGTACATGGAGTTCAAGGCAGACTTTCACCACATATCGATCAGGGCATGAAAGAACCCTAAGCAGACATGGTATGACTTGCCTTACTTGGCAATGGACGATGTGATTGATGCAGTACTTGATCGTTGGCTGGCAGAGTGGTGCACTACCTCAGACTTAGTGGTGGGGTCGAGCAAGTCCGTCACGCAATGCAAAAAGGAGGAGGCCAAGCTCAAGATGATGCAAATGGCCAAGAAGAGGAAGAAGGAGGCCACTGACAAGGCCCAAGCAAGGCATGATGCCACCTAGCAGGAAGAAAAGTAGACAGGAAAAATAGAGTGTGGATTTGACAAAGGTGTGAGGTCGCCTTCGACCAAAATAGAGGAAGAAGTGGACGAGAAAACAGAGCAGTATGGAGTGGATCCACACATAGCATCATACCACATCAAACGTCCAAGAGAACTAGAAAAAGTGGGGCTGTAGAAGAAATCCAAGGCCAATAAGGCATCGTTGTACCCAATCACCCTCATAGAGAGATATTTGAATGACATCGGAGACACGGTGGAGGATGTCACCGCAGAGGTCCTGCAGTAGTTTGAGCAGCAACAACAGCAACTATTGGGGGCCATCCAGACGGGTCTTCATGAGGTATAGATCTGTGCATCACAGGTTGTTACGGTGTTTACCAGCCTCAGTATCGGTACTTCAAAAGCTTCCAAGATGTTGCGTGCGAAGGACTCCCAAGCGATAGTGCTACTGGATGGAGCAGTGACCATAGAAAAAGAAGCTGACAGGCCCACTGTTAGCGCCCTCAAGGGAGTGAGGTTGAACTTGGCAACGCTCCCTGGTGATGCACTCCACCTACTACAGGATGGACTAATCGTAGAGCTGAGGGCCCGTGAACACCATGCTTTGCAGGTGATCAGTGAGAAGAAGATTAATAATGAACAGATGGCCCTGCAGCAAGACATCGCCCTCACTTCCATGGTGGAACTTACTAACACAAATATGTGCATGATTAAGGTCATGAGGGAAGCTTGCTGAATGGTCCCTGAATTGGCCATTCCTGAGGAGGCAGAGGTAGATGAATAGGTCTACAAGCTTGCTACAGGGGTGTGCAATGCTCGCATAGAGTTGGCTAAGGTTCAGCTAGAGTTGAGCCTACAGATTACAGATTTACAGTTGAAGGCCTAGCCTTCAACTCCACCCGAAGTAAAGGAGCAATGTGCAACCATTGTCACAGAAGTGATAGCGGTGGTAGACAGTGTAGTAGCAGACTACACACGGCTGTTTGAACAGTTGTTTGAGGTCCTGACAAGCTTGCAGGAGGACCATAGTGTACAGCGGCTAGAGACAGAGGCGTGGGAACTGCAGCAGCTCTACGACAAAGTAAAAGGTACAGTGCGCACCATTTCTCTTAGGAAGAGACTGGCAAAAATGCAGGAGGCCAAAACATTAAAGGAACAGGTCGATGCAACACAACACAAGGAGGCAGTGTTGAAGGTGCACTTGAAGCCCTGGTTGGACAAATATTATTTGGTCATGGCCTCCATTGAAGGCAAGCTTACTAATCTGCAAGCGACTCAGCATAAGCTTCAGGCTGATAGTTGAGGACCAGCAACCGAGCAGTTGGTTGAAGAAGCTAAGCAGGTGACCGCACAATGCACCATCGAGTTTGCCATCATACAAGTCGAGCTAGGAAGTCTTCACGCCAAGATCTCCGCACCTGCAGAGTGACTCGAGGTCAAGTCACCATGTTTGTGTTGGGGGCCTGTTGGGGATGGGTTCCCCTAAGGACAGTTTTGGGGCTAAAAGCCCATGTTTTCGGACAATTTTTTAATAAAGTTGTATAGTCTCTGCATTTTTTGGATGCGAAGCATGAAGGTATTAAGAGTCATAAAGGGTTGTCCGCCCTTATTTTGTAAAGTGTAAAGTTAGCTGTAAAAATAATAGGAGCTAAGTAAGTAAGCTCTAAGTAGTTTTGGCAAAGAATGAAGTAAGGAGTTAAGCATTGGAGTCTAAGTGTTCTCGGGTCTTAGCATAGGTAGAGGCACTACAACTGAGTGCACAGAGGCCTAATGTAGAAGTCCGTAACTAAGTGCGCGGACCCCTGCAGCTGTGTGTGCAGGGAAAATAGAGTGTATATTAACTTAAAGATATCAATCAAGAGAAGTATTCTGCAATTACTATGTATTTAGTTCTTGTAAGGCATCTGCTTATATGGTGTTTTGGGTTTAATTTATAATGTTTATGTGATGCGCAAATATATGTGATTATATTGGTTAATTGAATGCAAGTAAGAATATCAGTTTACATGGTGCTAACTATGATTGATTAGTAAGATAAGTAGAACACTTAAGATAACTTGGGAGCCTATACAGTATGCTGTCATAGCTACGCAGAAGTACCTAGATCACGAGTTAAGGCTGCACAAAGGTCAATTGTACACCTTCATGGAGGTATTGAAGGGTGGAATAAAGGGTAGACTAACAAAGCCCTAAGGCTTAGTGACCTACATAAAAGTCAGGGCTGAGGGTAAAAACCAACATCACGACCATCTCAGGGTGTGGAAACTTGGTTCCAACATCCCCACTGCTTCGGGTGAGACCTTAGTTTGCACTCTGCGGGCTGATGCTAAAAGGGCCAGTAGTGTAGGGATTTGTTTGGCTAACTAACGTTGAACCTAGTTCAAGCCCCATGAAGCCAAAAACTGGTCCATGTACTCATTCATATTAACCCAACGGAAGATTCATTACAACATACAGTCAGCATAAAGCGATGAGAAAATACATAAAATATTCTGACCACGGGATGCTATAGATCTCAGACCACTGCTCCAATCCTCAAATCAGGTTCCTTCGTGGCCCCAGACTCCCTCAGATACCAACGCCTTCTTCATGTTGTTCTCTCCTTTTATCGACTGCTCCACTACTCGAACTACCTGTTCCGTTCGGTTATTTATCCCCTCGGTTGCTTCTCATCCTCCTTCTTGTTCACTCGGTTGTTTCTGCTCGTTCCTGACACCTGGATGAAACTGCCCCATGACTGCATGGTCATGCTCCCTTTCCTAGATGTCTTCTCCACAACTTGACTTTTGCTCTCGCCACCTATTTTTCCTTCTTCGTACCTTCAAAACTTTCAAAATTCAAAACGAAGGTCCCAACAGGCTACAACCATAGTTCTTTTACTCATCCCAAAGTTAATCTATCTCTATTTTTTGGGTCCTATTGTTGTTTTTGCAGGTATTTCTGCGTGTGGTTGCTCATTTTCTTCCCTTTGAGGGGCTACTGTTTCAGCTGCTTCTTCTACCATCTGTTGAGGGGCTACTACTTCATATTCTTATTCTACAATCTGCTGGCCTCATTTTCCAAATGAAGGCCACAATTCAGGAAAAGTTGTTGTCATTTCTTGCTTGAAATTGTTGTATTCATTGAGTGTTGCTTTTCCGTGCAATCATTATGGAGTTAGCCTGTTTGATGAATTCCTTTGTTGTGCTGGATGTTAGTTGACTTGGCCTGCTGCTTTGTTACTAGTTTGTTCCATTAATATTCGTTGTTGTTGTAGACATCATTCAGGGCAAGGACATGTAGGCCAACCAGAGGTCTAAGGTCTCTGATTTTCTTCTTAGTTTTTGTAGATTCCTCCTCAATCTATTTGACTTGGGTCTGAATGGTGGCTATTTCTTCATCAATATTTTGCAGTCGGATGGATTATGTGCATCTTTTGTTGTCGGTAATTAAAACTTGAAGTTGTTCTCACAGAGGGTAGACAGGCTGATTCTTTATGGCTAGGCTGCCCGATCATCCATGCACTTTATCCATTAGGGAAAACCCATCAGCCAGTGCTTCAGCAAGTGATTATTTTGCAGTGGCAACGGTGTTGATCTTCTCATCTATTTTCCTAGTGTATATCTCAGTCAGATCAGGCAACGCTGATCTGACTGTCTCCAAAAAAAATTCATGTCTGCATTCGTGGCTACTAGACTCGAGCACGCTGCTTGAATGTGGTCACAACAATCGACCAAAGTGCAGGATGTAATATCCTCGAGAGCTTCTATGACAACATATGATATGGTCAGCCAAAGTGACTGAAATTTATTTGTAACCTAATCTACCTAGGCCTATAGATCATTGTTTTCTTGTTTTAGCTAATCTCTTTCTTCCATGACCTCCTGCAATTGTCTTTTCTGCTATTCATGTTCATGGACGAGGTACCATGTAATCTTTCTACTCTCTGTGCATCTTGCTGGATGAATCCAAACAACTGCGTTGATGACCAATGCTACAAGGTTTCTCCTTGCATTGTATTTGGATCTAGAAAATTGCTTCAATTGCGTAGGCCGCTGGAAATGGACATGTCTAAGTGGGATGTGGGGGAGTTTTCTTCCTGCGAAGACTGAGTGAACTGAGGTATAGGTGGAATAATAGTAGGGTTTGGAATTAATGGGAAATTTATAGGGAATGCATTTTGTTACTACTCAGCTCCCGTTGACTGTGAAGTGGAAACCATTGGCGCATCCCCTGGTAGTGGGCTCGACCCTAGAAGTAGGGATACCAGTGAGGATGTTTGAGCACCATTGCCTTGAAGAGGCTCACAGTACTGTTGGGTCAAGTCCACTTCCATCTCTTCTATGGCTACTCGCGTACCAGGGGAAATGGTTCCGGACAGGGTCGCAAAGGTGGAGGCCATATGTGGGGATGGATCCCGCAACCTTGGTGAGACTGTAGATGAGGTTTGAGGATTTTCTTCAATGATTGGGGATGTGGATACTGACTGACCAACCTCACCAGTGAGGTCAACAATTGGGATTGTAGCATTTGTCTTGGGTTTCTTGGTGACCAGATTTGTAATTCCCCTTTTCTTTTCTGGCTTTGGGATTGTTGGCCTTGATCGTGCATGGGGGGGAAATATGGAATTACTACAGTTAGAGGAGTGGTTATTATTGGAATAAATAGAGTAGAACCTTGAAAAGCTACGGATTGTGTTACCTCACCTAAAGGTTCAGTGAAGTTTGCAATTGTTTGCTTTAGAGATGACATCTATTGCTCCATCTAAATAACCATCGGCTCTAGGTCATCCTCTACTTGCCACTTCCTGTTGCTCCCTGTTGCTTCTCTGTTGGCGGTTGTGGCCTCATCCCTTCAAATAAATATCTATATTTTCCTTTGGTGGTCTCATACGCAACCCCCTACCACGAACCAACCTCTCTATGGAATGTTGCTTCTGATAAAACAAATCTCTGCTACCTCATTTGAAATGTTTTTGGGTGGACACATCTCAGCCTTAGGTATGCATGCCTATGGGTAACCCTGGATGAAGGGAAAGTACCCCTAGGGTCCTTTGGGCTAAGACTCTACCGGACTGAAAATTGCTTATTCAAAGAAACACACACACAGCCATCATCTTTACTTTTAAACAAATTCTAAGGTTAAGGGTACGTACCTAAGGTCCTACGTTCGAGAAGGCCTTTAGGGTCCAAACCCTTCTTGGAGTTCCCTTCTTCTTCCTTTGACCTGTAAGACAAACAAATCAAAGAACACAACAGTACATGTACAAATACTTATGTATAAACCATCTTTATGCTATAAAGTTAGTTATAAAAATCTTTAAGTAACCACTTGCATAAGAATTCAAAACAAGAATCTCATAAGCATAAAGAAAGATTGTTTCGGGAAAAAAGACGTGTTTCTTTATATATAAAGGCAAATAAAGTACATATAACGGAAAGATATCACCTGAACACCTTCAGCAGGCTCCAAGCAAAGCTTCCTCCCGGATTCGTTCCAGCCTCAAGCCTCCAACAAGAGCTCCTTCCAAGTCTTACTCAATGATGATATCAAGGATGAATGATCACCAATACACATGGAAACAAGGGTTTCCTATGCAAAATGGGGGAAGTGCAGAAAGCACCAAGGACTTAAGACCTGGTCTAAGGGGAAAATCTCAGCATAATAATCTTGCTCTCCTCTTTCTCTCCCTTTGGCCTTCCCTTTGATGTCTTTTTATACCATCTCCAAAGTAGTTTTTTAGTTAGGAGTTGGTTGGGAACAGTTGGGCCACAGGCACTAACAGGTGATCCAGCAGGTAAAACCCGCGATCTCCGCCTGAAAATAAGGAATTTATTATTTTTTTAAGTGTTTTAATACATACACGCGGGTTGGGTATACACAGACCCGTGTGTACACGCGTTTAACTCAGGGCAATGTCGCGTATAGGGAATAAAACACTGTTTTTTAAATTTTAGGACCAGGTCTGGAAGGAGGGGTTGCCCTAGGCCATGAGTGCAACATCACAAACCATAAGAGTGAGATTTGGAGCTATAACAAACCCCAAACTAGATATCTTACGAAAACTTGTCCAGTAGTTGTCTGGGTGTTCTTTTTGTAATCCTGATTGTGATCAGCATCAACCCATACCATTCGATAAAGGTCACCTCGTTGATTTCTTTGTTGTTAGGGTCCCCTTAAGCTTTCCATGGCTCATATATGATCATTATGTGATGGTCATCTATAATTTTCATCATTTCCCTTCCTCTCGACGGTCGCCATTTCCACATTGCTAGATTCATCAATGTGTAGCCAACTATGAAATTAATGCTTCTTTTGTAAATGTCCTCATAGGCTTGAAAGAGTTCATTCAGTAAAAGGTCGACCAATTAAGCACCTCTGCTTGGCAGCAGTGTTCTGCAACCGATATTGCGTCTAGGGTGTGGCGCTTCCAAAGTAGCTGTTGGAAGTAGATGCATCACCCCTCAATAGTTGTTGAAAGATCTAGGCAAAGTTTTCCATCATCGCGTTCCTTTGTCACTCGAGGGCTTCTTCGAGAAATATTTTGATAGGATCTCCTGCCCCCTCATCTTTCTTTTCATCCACCATGGGAGGCCATTAGGATTTGCAAGGTTGGTCTTACAAAGGTTCGACCAATTCAAGCCCTAACTCCTTATATCCCAACCTCGTTGGGCACATGCAAATAAAAATAGAAAAAGAGCAGACCGCCTCTGATACCACTGATCCGAATTTAAATAGGAATGCAAAAAATTACAAATATAACCATAAATATAGAGATTTAACATAAATACCACTTCATTTCATTAATATCAAATACTGAAATATGCTTACAAACATAATGGAAATGAGACTAGCTCGGGCAATGGTAGCTTATCTCTGAGAAGAGATGTGGCAGATACATGCCTCTAAACTGTGTAGGCATATTTATGATTGAGAAATAATGGAAAACCCTAAACATCCAAAAACCTAACCCTAGGAGATAAAGCACCAAACTATGGGCCTCGTTTGGGTAAATTCGTACATCAACTTCCCGGGGTCATAACTTTGGCATACGATCTTCGTTTGATGCACACAATACCTCGTTAGAAATATATATCCAAGGAATACAACTTTTGAATGGCCAACGCTTGTCTATGCCCCATGTTGGCCTCAGTTTTCCCAAAAAATGTCGTTTAGGTCCTCAAAACGGCTCCAGATGTTCAGGGCCTCTTGCGCATGGAATCCCCCCACAACATGTTTTGGGGCTCAAAGCCCAAGTTTTGAGTAATATTGTTGTAAAAACTCCACGAATTGCGAGCACAGAGCGCGAATTGTATGTTAGAGTCATAGGGTTGTCCTCCCTAAGTTTTGAATGTAGTGTCGGCCTACCCATGGTCTGCGGACCATGGGATTTTATAAATAAAGCGAGGCTCTAAGTTGTAAAGTAGTTAAGAAGTAAGTGAACCAACGAATGGAGTCTAAAAGATGGCAAGCATAGAGTAAGAGTCTAGTGTCTTGGGTCGTAGTAATAGGAAGAGGCTCTGCAGCTGAGTGCGCAGAGGCCTAGTAGAGTCCGCAGTTGAGTGTGAAAACCCCTATAGCTGAGTGCGTAGGGTGTAGTCGAGTCTGTAACCAAGGAAGAAGAATAATAAAGAGAAGTTTTATCTCAATTTCATGTATCCGTTCTTATGATGGACTAGATAACAAGCCCACAAAACCTTCCTTTAAACAAATGACCCTTCAAGTCAAGCATGTAGAAAAAGACCATTAGGACTCTTTTTCAAAAGATGAAACACTTCATCATTATCTCCATTTGGAGACCAAGTTAGCTTCTCCCAAGTCAACATGGCATCATATGGATGTCAAATCAATCAACCCTACAAGTTAATTAACCGTACATGTTCAAAAACAAGGAAATCATCAACATCCATGTGTTCATGCATCTTAGCTCATGCATGCATTTTATCTTTCAAATTTCTCTTAAGCACACTGTACTTTTGAAGATGAAATGAAATATAATGTTGCAGCAACAAAGTGAGTCTCCTGCTCCACTTCTCCAATCACCTACTTGGTAAAATCCTGCAACTTGCATTCCATTAACAATTAAATGCAAATAGATGCATCCATAGACATGCAATCTAAATCATAAAAGAACTCTAACTGTTTCTCACCAATCCCTTTCAAAGGTACTACCTTTGTCTGCACATCAGCATCAACATGTGAATCATTATGAGACACATAATTCATGGAATCTTCACTTCCATTTATGCCATCTTCTCTTTCCACTTTCTTTAGCTTTTGTGGAAGCATTGTTGGATTCAAAGTCCAACATTTTGCAGCAAGATGTCCTTGCTTATGGCAGTAAGTGCACTGCATTTGCATCCTCTTGACAGCATGATTTGCCTTGTCTAATGGACCTTTGGCTTCTTGCTTCTTTTCCTTATTCTGCTTCCTATATGTGTCCATTCTCTTCCAACATTTAGAAACATCATGGTTATCCAAACCACAAAAGGAACATGCAATTATTTTCCCATACATATGAGGAAATTTATCATGCTTTGCACCATAAAAAGGAAAATGCTTAGAACCAGATTTATACCTTTCTCTTTCACCTTTATTGCCTTCATGAGGAGGTGAATCGAGTGAAGAAGTAGCTCCCTTTGGAACACCATCAATCTCTTCAAGGATGTTGGAGTCTCCCCAACTCTTTGGTTCAAGTGTGTGCTTCTGAACACCTACATCCTGCAATTGATGTTTCAAGCCATTGCAATCCTCTTGAATATAACCTTCACACTTCTGAGGTAGAGGACATGAACTGAAACTCCTTCTTGGGACTGTTTCAATGGCCTTCATGGCAGCTTTGGAAATCTATCGATAAGGCTGTCCATAGCCAAGACCCAAATATTTATGCCTTTCCTCAACCATTTTTGGTTCAACAATACCTTGTGCATGCTTTCCCAAGCCCTTTCCTTCATAGCCCATCTTGGACATTAGCTTGGAACCTATGCCTCTAGTGTGTTTTTAAAAATAACCAATATAAGCATTCTCAGAGGAATTTGAAGACAAACTAGAATGGTTTACCTCTTCTTCAAGTTGATACTTGACTAAGTGTTTCTGGGAAAACTAGTGTCTTTTCAATCTGCTAGTCCCACTAGGATTGGTAGCTATCCTAGAAACAAACAATCAAAGCAATTTGTGATTTCCTCTATGTATGATAGATAAGAGAGAAGCAAAGGAACCAACCTAGATCTTCCACTTGAATCCTTGTTTGATTTCTCTCCCCTATGACAGAGCTTGCACCTCTTCTCCTACTTATCCCACTCAGAGAATACCTGTAGAGACAAAGTAACAAAACACCATCAAAGCATCTTGATCTATTATATCATAAGCAATGCAGGATTAGAAATACATTGGACATACAATAGCATTCACAAATAATAACATTCACAAATACATGATTGTATGGAATAAAACTCAAATAACTTTATTAAAATAGAAGGGAGAATTACAACTTAGCTGTTTGATCCAGCATCATCCTCCTAGCATCAAATCCCTCTTCACCTCATGAAAAGCAAGATCACCCAAAAATGCAATGCTCTTTCTCAGATACAAACTATCAGCACTTCCTTACAAATTACCAAATTCCAGTCTCTAGATCTTTCAGATGAGGAATCCATTTATAGATGTCTACAAGGGTGTGAGTCATCTTTGGGTTTTTGATTAGTGTCATTCCACTTGTTGTTTTTGGTTCCACTTGGAGATTTCTTGGATCTCTTACTCATCCCTGGGTGACTTCATAGAAACAAGTGTCATAGGAGAAGTTTCTAGAATATTCCATGAGCATCCACTTAGCAAACTGTCTCATACATTTTTCCATTCTCACTCATCGCACCCCACAGAAGGCCTCTTCAGTATGCATCACACCTTGACAGTGGAGCTGTCAGTATGGTCCAGTTTTGTCCAGTTCTGAGTGGTTTTTTAGGTGGAACTTTTGGGGAATGATGTAATCAGTTGACCATGGTCCTTTAGGGTATGAAACAACAATTTTATGGATTAAAGAGCCCTAGTTTATCGACATATAAGATTGGGGTTGAAGTGCCCAAACATGTCTATAATAGCTACCCCATAAAGCATGAAGTCGTAAATATTTGATGTCGGGTGAAATTCTTTAACATGAGGATCCGAGGTTTTCGAAACTGGAAGGTGACCTGTATAAGATACAATAAAATACATCATCATCATATAATTTTCATGATCTAGCTGAGGCGGGCATTCCCATGCTTAGCTTTATAAATTCATTTCATGTACATAGAACAGATAATCGTCTACAATTGCAGACTGGTGATTCTTCATATGTAGGGTCATCGCCCCTGGCTTCGATGACCATCTGTGTAGCTTCCATGTACATTTGATGTTTTTATATTCCTGAATATATCGTAGCCCAAATGGATGAAACTGGATCTGGGGTCTTCAAGCTCGTTCAATCTTCGCCCGATGTACAAGTCGATCCATGTGAAAAGATGTTCTGAAGTCGAACATGGAAAGACATTGCCTTATTACCAGCCAATAATGTGAGCTGTTAACAAACACAAAAGGAATCAATGATAATGATAATGACCCTCAAGGTACTAAAATACAATTCATGTGGTGTGAGTATATGATCCGATGTTGAACACCACGTAAAATCTTTCAGTCGGAGGCCATTGATGTCAACCTGTCGCCGGAAGTGAGAAACTTGCCATTAAGGTATTCAAGCTTCAAAGTACTGAAAGGGTTGTTTCTAAGTCAACTTCTTGGATAATGAGTTCATGTCGACAAGAAGTGACCCGTCGTAGGAGGGCCTTAATATATCCCACATCTACGACCCGAAACGAAGCAAATGATTTTCTGGAGGTGAAAATGATCGATGACACAAGGTTCAGGAATGGCGGTCATGAAAAATGGAGGTTGAAGGTATTGCAGTGGATGAGACATTAACTGGATGGTGAATTCTCTGAATGACTTCTCTTGAACATATCGGCGACATTGAGATGGATTGGTAGCATTAACCCCAAAAATGGATGGTGTGGAGGACTAATGGTGATATGACCGGTGAACGGAATAACCCAACCCAACTCAATCATGGTGATGGAGTGAAAGTGTCATGTTCAAGAGCGACCTACTACCAATAAAATTCTTCAAGTTTTCTTCCCTTTTTCCCTAGTCATTGCTGACCAGTACCTCTTTATTTTTGTCAAGCTTGAGGAGGATAACATATGCTTGTTCTATAATTAGCCCTTTGGGCAAACCTGTCACTATGTTTTAGCGAGTCTAGCGACAATGAAACTCGTTCTTGTCTGGGTGAACAAGTTTGTCGCTATTGTTTTAACGAGTTTAATGACAAGGATAACTCGGCCCTTTTCATGTTTAGAGAGTTTGAAAAGGGACGAAAAGGAAACTCCAGTAGTTCTTTTTCATAGCATAATCCCTTAGGTCTGAAAAAGATTAAAATAATACAAAAGGGATGAATTTTCAATCACTTTCGCGAGCTGAAAAGGACAAGCACTCAAACGTTTTCGTGAGATAATCCCTCAGGTCCAAAAAATATTTAAAATCTACATGAGGGATGGCACTTTCAATTACTTTAATGAGTTGGAAAGGCCAATAGCTTGACAATATTTTCATATTTAACGAGTCTGAAAAGGGTTTAAAGGGGACTTGTTTTTGAGGAATGAGTGGTATCCAGGGTAGCAACTGGTTCCCGGTAATCTTGGAACTTCTCAAAACATGGTGATGTGAAGAGGGTGGCTAATAGGGCAACTCGTCGCAGCTGTTTCTCAAAAGGGTAAACAATCAAGTGGAAGCGTATGATCGGTGAAAAGAATGGAGGTGATGGCAGGAACACAACCAAGGCTCAAAGGCTGATCTAATGGCAATCATGAAGGTTATTTACCGAAGGTAGGTTCATTTTTTTTTAAATATCTTGAACTTTTGGGGAACATATACTCTATTTGGGAGCGGGTTCATTTTTTAACGAGCTTGAACCTTGCGGAAACTATGCTCAGGGTGGTACGTTTATTTTTTAATGAGCTTAAACCATGTGATAGCATTCTCAGTGAAGTGGTCAAAGATTTTTACTGTTTATCACATGATATTCTTTCGACGGTCATTTAACCTACTCAATCACTCCATCAAATTGATTAGAAATACATATATATGTACGAAAAATGAATGAAAACTAACATTTTACTTGAAGTACATGAATAGTAAACATAAAAAGTAGCTTTACCTTTCATTTTCATTATTTCATTTCAAATTTGGGATTTTGGAGCTCTGGAGTGGTTTTCCCCCTCAAATTTCATCAGTTGATTTTGGGAGATCCGGTTGACTATTCTCCGTGCCGTTAGGACCAGGTAGGAGCTAACCCTGAGCTCTTCATTTTCATTCCATCTTTTCTTGATTTTGAGCAAGTTTTTCCATTTTTCTAGGCCCCTGGGGTTTGAAGAATTCATTCTCTATCCATCACACCTAGCTTATATCGAAAGGAGTGATGCATACTGAGTTGTACACTAGCCAGTCAGTATGCATCTCACCTTGCTCAAAGGCAGGGTGCGATGGGCACAGAAGGGAAACTGTATACAATGATTTTTCATGTAATTTTTGCCTGTTTTTGCTCAAATTTGGATCCTAACTCATCTTTTGTCTGTGTTTCATATATTTTTTGGATCAAGATGATAATCACATAGTGTGAACGTGAACATGAAGAAGAGGACATGATTTCCTTACATGACCAGGGTACAGTTGCTGCATTACGTAACTGCGGTTTGCTAAAGTTCTTCCACATATCCAGCATGAGGCAACAAATCAGTTTGTTGCAATATTTTCTTGATGCTTGGGATCCGATCGACCAGGTATTCCAAATCAAAGGAAAATCTATTCCATTGATAATCAAGGATATTTACTTTCTGACGGGGTTATCGAGGCGTGGTGCCCCTCTTTCATTATCAGGATCCGCCCGTGGAGGTGAATCTGTGCAAGATTACATTCGTCAATTTTGTAGAGATGGATCTCAGCCTAGCAGAGATGGCAAGATCAATATCTACGATGTCACTGATTGGTCCTTGAGGACCATTTTATTTACCTTTTCTAGATTGGATGGTAGTGCGGATTTGCATTTTGCAAACTGATCTTACATGCAGTACACCCTGGAATGCCTGGAACCGAAGGTGTTTAACTGGTGTGAGGCGGTACTTCATGTCATAAAAGAACAAATCTCCAAAGTAAAGAATGGAAGATCCAAGAATTTTGGCTACAGTTCCATATTGACTGCTTTTTCCTTGGAGAGGATTCCACTAATGCAGCCTCAGTACATTTCATTAGGATTGCCAGCACCGGGGGAACCACATATGTAGAGATGGGTTGATCTTATGGCTAGACATGCTGGTCAGTCACAAATTTCTTTCTCTGATGCCTTCTTTTAGTGGTTTGACCGTTAGGAGATGGTCTTTGCAGAGTATCCATATGTCGGGATGGATTTCCGAGGCGTCCCAGATTTGGCGTTACCAGCTGGCAAGCACTGGAGTGCTATGGCTAAAATGATTTGACCACATCTTAATTTATCACTTTTATAATGTTTTTGTGTTTTTAAATGTTATCAAGACTAATCAAACTCATATGTGTGTGTAAATATTGGGCCAGTGTGACCAGCGGCATGCCCACGGGCGGCAGTTGACGCTTCAGCAGGAGAGGCTGTAGGGAGGGCCGTCCTTCGAGATCTGGACATATCGAAGACCCTGACAGTGTTTCAGGATCAGGTCGAGGGCCTCACTCTCGGTATTCAGGATGTCAGGACCGATGAGTTACCTTTGGGGTTACAACGCCATACTACTGGCATGCTGAGTCGATGGACCAGGTTCTTGGACATGATCGCACAGGTGGTGACATGCTATCACTAGCATCATTAGTCTAGGATGCTTCCCTGCATTCATTTTTAAGTTTCTAGGTCATGTGACCGATTTTGTTTTGGACACAAAACATTTTGTAAAAACTATAAACAGTTATATATTTTTGATTTTCGAAGTTTTATCTTGGTTAAGTTATGCAATCCTGATGCAAATGTTAATGTAAAATTCTTTCTTTACAATTGTTGCAAATGTCTATCTAACATGTAGTTTGCTAATGAATCAATCAATGTGTTTAAGTTTCTGGAAATGTGTTGATATTGAATAGAATCAAACTGTCTTTCCAAAATATTGACTCTTAGGAACATGCAATAAATAGCTGGGTTCCGAATGGAATAAATGCCAGTAAGTTGTAGAATGATGAGCTATGAGTCTAGCCTAACAATAAGTCGGCGTATACCACGTGAAATGGCATCAGAGAGAAGTTCAATCAACACGCTATATTCAGTGATGTCGTTCGTCAACTAACCAATACATATCCCCCTAAAACTCACTAACTCACTCCTTGGAGTGAAAATGGCCCAGGCCAAAGAAGATAGATTTTGCGTAATATGACTAGCTCCGTCGGCATACCCAACAAATGGTTCTAGAAAGTTTGACATCTGCAACAAATGAAAAGTTGGTTACCTAACCAAAATGACAACTCTAAAAGAAAACAAAAATGTAACAAAAGTATATATACAAAGAGTGTACTACACTTAATCAAGCATAGTAACGCTTAAGATACAACTCGTTTCGAGGCTGCAACAGTGGAATCCCATCATAATCGACCAACTCGTAGGCTCCTTTTGTCAATACTCACTTAACAATGTAGGGGCCCATCCATAATGGTTTGAATTTGCCTGCTCCCAATTTGTCAGAGTCCTGATCATAAAGCAAGACTAGGTCACCTTCTCAGAAGACATGAGGTTTGAAATTTTTGTCAAATTGGGCCTTGACACATTTCTTATGTGCTTCGTTAGCTAATGTGGCATCGCAACGGGTTTCATCAAGGTGGACTAGTTCCAAGAAACGAGCCTCTTCCTCAGAAGTTTCGGGAAGTAGATCAAATGCGATCTTGAGAGATGAAATTTCACACTGAATTGGTAAGACAACTTCCAGACCATACACCAACTGAAAAGGCATAAATCGGTCACATTTCTCACCAAAGTCCTATATGCCCAAAGAGTTGAGTACATGATTAAATGCCAATTCCATTTATGGACTCCAATCATTCTTTGCAACATCCGCTTTAGGACCTTGTTGATCGCCTCAACTTTTCCATTAACCTACGGATAATATGGAGTAGAACTATCATGGGACAATCCTAATTTGGAAGTCATTTCAACCATCATGTGATCATGAAAATGCGATCCATGATCTGTGACTATAGCCTGTGGAACACCAAATCTAGATACTACATGATTAAAAAAGAAAAGAGCAGTTGTTTCACTATTGTTGTTTAATGTAGCCATCGCCTCGGCCCATTTTGTAAAATAGTCGACAACGACTATAATATACTGATGCCCCCCGGTCAAGGTGGGGTTACATTTCATGAAATCAATGCCCCATTTAGCGAATGGCCCAACAACAACTACTAGATGTAGTGGTGCAGGTGGTAATCTAGTTTTGCAATAAAAAATTTGACAAGCATGGCAACCTCTGACTGCAATTATGCAATCTTCGAATATAGTGGGCTAGAAGTAACCAACTTGTGAGATCTTTTGTGCAGTAGTGTAACTAGATAGATGCCCCCCACACACACCTGAATGACAGTCATTCAGAGGTTTTTCGGCCTCCTCATGTGTGAGACACCTTCATAGAAATGTATCGACACCATGACGGTAAAGTGTATCACCGATGATCATGTAGTCTTTGGCTTGATATCGAATGCGCCGTTGTTCTGAGTGAGAGGTGTTTGGCCTAAAAGTTTGTGTTTGGAGATAGATTAGTATATCTCCATACCACAGATTGCTTGATGATATCAGAAACTAAGTCTCATCCACGATTGATGCTTTAGATGTTCAATTGTTGGATGATGATGGGAGGTTACAAGGTAACTCTGCGAAGACTAGAGATTTCTTTGATTTGGATTTGGTGAATTCCAGATCAAACTCTTGCAAAATGGCTATCCATTTGGAATATTTGCCCCCTAGTAATTGATGCGATAGAATGTAGGTCATAGGGTTGCAATATGACAAAATGGTAGTTTTACAAAAGAGAATATAGTGTCGAAATCTCTGTACTACTTGAATAGTTGTTAAAGCCAACTTTTCAACATAGGAGTACTTGCTTTCGGTATTATTTAAGTTGTGGCTTAAATAATACATAGGATGTTCTATTCCATTGTCTTCTTGCACTAAAAGCATGGCAATGGTTGTATCTATAGCAACAAGATACAGGTTAAAGTCTTTTTGATAGTCGTGAGCATACATTAATGATGCTTTTACTAGGGAACCTCTTAAAGCATCAAAGGAAGCTTACGCAACCTGATCCCAGTTGAAGGGTACTTCTTTTTTCAAAAGATGTGTATAACCTTTAGCTAGTTTAGCATAATGTGGAATGAACCTCCTTAGAAAGTTAGCTTTCCCTTGGAGTTTCTGAATCTGAAGCAAATTTGAAGGTGGAGGCATGTTAAGGATTTCTTGAACCTTACATGGGTCACGTCGAATTCTAACCTTAGAAACTACGAAACCAAGTAATTGACCAGAACCAAGGCAACACATACACTTGTGTGGATTGAGTCGTATCTTGTAGTGTCGTCAATGTAGAAATATGGCTCTTAAATGTTGTGGATGATCAATCCGCTTTCGCGAATGAGTCGGTAAATCGTTGAGATACGGTTGAATGATGTGTTTGATGTCATGGAAGGCATAGTTCATTGCCCTCTGAAAATTTTCCCCTACTTTCTTCAAACTGAAAGGTAATTTACGATATACGAATGTGCCCCATGGACATATAAATGCAGTTTTTGACTGGTCCTGTGGGCGGATATTGATTTGGTTGTATCTAGAAAATCCATCCATGAATGAAAGGATTTCACATCCAGCACATTCGTCAATTATCTGGTCGATGAAGGGTGTAGGGTAGTTGTCCTTTGGACACGCTTGATTTACATCCCTATAATCAATGCACACTCTAATCATTCCTTGCTTTTTCATCACAGGAACAATAGTTGATACCCAATCAGTGAGAGGAATAGGGTAAATGAAACCAACATGCAAAAGTTTTTCAACTTCTACCTTAACGGTAGTGGCTTTCTTCAGGTGAACCAGTCGAAGCCGTTGTCGTACTGGTTTGCCATCTAGATACATCTTGATCTCATGTTCAACGATGCTCGAGTCAATGCCTGGCATTTATTTGTATGACCATACAAAGACATCTCTGAATTCGCGAAAGAGAGCGTAATATATTTCGAGTTCTGAAGGAGAACAAGGTTTGCCAACATGAATATTCTCTACAACATTATGTTTGGTCAAGATATTAATGGCGATAGTTTCTTCAATATTAGACAGATTTCACTCAAAATCCACTGTATTTACAGTATTTGATAGAAAATAAAAAATTGAAGGATGATTAAGGTCGCTTGAATAATCTTCATTGTTATCTTGAAGGTGGGAACAATGGTGGTAATATTCCCATGGTGTCTCTCCAATCATCATTGACTGGATGATTCATTCATCTGTAGAATGTACTAGAGACCAAGGATCACAAGAGGTACCATATTCTAGAGACCTATCTATCCAAACACTCGCTGAGTGTTGATTTGGGTTTGCCGCCCAGGCCCAAAAAATTGATTGCTACAAAGATTCTATGGGGCTTGGGGGCAACACCTCATGATGATCCACACTATCAAAATGGTCAGAGTTCTTCTTAATCTTTGATGATGTAGAAGATATCATATGACAGGTTTCCACTGTGGCCACTTCCGCCAGATTACTTGGAGGTAGGAGGGCAAAAGTACCCATTAAGGAAGGGTCTTTTAGGAGACCTACTCCAACATTTTGAAGTGATTGAGAGTTTCCATGGATCAATGGAATGCTTCCAGTAGCTTGTGAACTATTAGGAAAAAAGGCTAGTTGGTCAACGATTGTAATTCCACCTTGGAAGGGAAATGCAATCTTTCTAAAATATGTAGACACAACGACAACCATAGCATAAATCCAGGGCCTCCCCAATAGGATATTGTAATCAAGGTTACCATCAATGACCTCGACTTCAGTTTCTACGGTCTTGCCCCTTAGTTCAACTTGCAAGTTACTCAAGATCCCATATGGTGTGTATGTTCTTCCATCAAATGCTTTTAATGTTGTTGATGATCACGACAAGGGTAGTGAACCCAAATTTTTCCAGCAACTCATTGACATAATACAAGTAGATGACCCCTCATCAACGATTGTTCGATGAATAGTTTTATTGAGGGCTTTTACCTGTATAAGGAAAGCGAGTTGGGCTAGTAACTGAGGTGTATATCCTTTATGATTAAAAGCCACAAGATTGGAATCCGTTGGGTCAATCCCACCTATCATTGATAACAAAGCCTGCTTTTTGGGAGGGGCAATTCTATAGTACTTCAAGTGTCGACATAGTGGATGGATATCGAGCCAAATCCTCCACTATATTATAATTCTGTGTTGCTCGAGCATGAGGATTAAATGTTGATTTATGTACTACTCCCTTTGGTGGCTTTATAGTTAGTTCAGGAATGATGGGCGGAATAACTTCTGGCGAAGTTGTTGTCAAGCTACTGGGTTGATTTGTAGCCTTGTTTTTCGACAACTGTGGATTTCCATAATCTTTATTCCTTGTCGATATCAAAGCATCATTTTACTGTTTTGATATGGATAGCATAAGAACTTGGGATGGGGAAGCATGATCGATAGCAACCAGATTGGTTTCTAGGCTTGGAAACGGATCAGTCAACACCACTAAGGTATTTGAAGTCTTTAAAAATTTCGTAACCTCAACTCAATGTGGACAATCTTTCATCCAATGCTCATCATCACATATGAAACATGGTTGACGAGGTTTCTTTTGCCCAGTAGGGTTCTCAAAAGATTTTTCAAGAGGTGAATTTCCCTGTTTCTTCTTATTATTTTTCCCTTTCTTCTTGTCCCCTGGTTGCTTTGGATTCTTGCCCTTGTCAAATGACACAACATTAATTTCCGAGGCAAGAGGTTCTTCATTTGCTTTTTTACTAGAAACTGCAAGGGCATTTTTAGATGGAGCCTTTGCGGTTTTCGTGCTTATGGTGCTGATCACACCATCATCGGTGTGAGAGTCCCTGTTTGATTTAGGAGGGGGTGGAACAAAAATTGTGGTCTAGGAGCATCAGGAATTTTGTCGTAGAGCGTGCCAGACTGAGTATAGATCAAGTCAAAATATTGGGCACGAGAAATGACTTGCTCTTCAGTGACAACTCCTCCTTTTGCCACGTCTTCTGTTATAGAAGGTAATAAGGACTTAATAAACCATTCAGCTAAAAGTTGATCAGGAACATACGTCTTTACCATTCGATGACGACGTCACCACTCATGAATATGATTGGATATGTGAGTGGCCATGGTCTGTTTGAAATTGGTAAGGAGTTCCGTTCCTGTTTCGTACCTTATGGGTAACTGAAAATGGGTTAAAAAGGTAGTGGCAAGGGTGATGAAGTTATCGAACGAAGCTCTAGGCAATTCAATATACCATTTTGCTGCCAGACCAGTGAGTGTTCTTTGAAAAAGGTGAAGCCTAATCGAATCATCATTTAGGGTGTTTGATGAACACCACAAATGAAAAGTCATTACGTGATTCGATGGATCTTCATATGGATTTCCATTGAATTTAGGAATATTGGAGGGACGTTTATGAGGAATCGCTGGCCACCAAGGGGCATAAGAAATTGGATCATTAGTCAGCCAGTTCAAATCCGGTAATTCTAGAGTTGCTATAAAAGGCAACTGTTGATTCAGGTTAGGCGAAGCATACCCAAGATAAGATGGAATCTCCTGAGCAGTAAGTCTTTGCATACCAGCATAATGTTCCTGATGCTGGTAACTTTGATAAGGTTGTTGGACATAACCATTATAGTATGATTGTTGGTAACCGTTTTGAAAAATTCAGTTGTCCATTACCTACAAAACCTTGTTGCTCGGGTCCTTAGTAGGTTTGCTGGAATTGCAGTTGTTAGTATAGTACCAGCCATGGTTGTTGGACCATTTGCTGTTGCCAAATACTGGAAGATTGACGAAGATGCGGGGTGATAACACTCGTTTGAGCCTGAGTCATTCCAGGTAAAGAAGCACTAACCTGAGGTTGTAATTGAGCCGTAGAGACAAGAGGCTGTTGTATTGCAACCTGAGAGACTTGAGGTTGACACACAATAGGTAGTGCTTGTACTTGCAACATAGTTACAATACCAGGTGTAGTGGGAATATTCGACATAGGTTGGGTCAGTTGTATTGAATATACAACCCTTGGTTGTTGAGGCAGTATTGGTGCCAAACCACTGGATGTAATTCCATTTTGGCCTAAATTTTGTTGTAAACCCTCATATGGTTGTTCTCCAGGAGGGAACAATGAAAAATAATATTGCCCTCCATATGGTGGCAGTCCAATGTTCAAAGGATATATCGGTCTTTGAAAACTGGTCTGCCCAAATTGATATTGGCATGCTGGATCAACTTGTTGAGTTTCAACATAAGAAATACCAGATGGGACTGCGGATGAACAAATAGCAATAGACCATGTTATCGAAAAAAACCCTGGATGGACTCCAGCTAGTGATTGGTAACTAGCCGTGACAGATGGTATACCAGCAAACATTGTAGGAATGGCAGCAGGAGGCTTTGTCGTAGCTGTATCAGATGATACAGTCCTAGATGTTGATGGTTGTTTAGACATATTTATTCTATCCAAAAGATTTTCTAGCGATTTGATAGGAACTTGTGATGAAGGGTGATTAAAAGAACCAAACTCAAGAGTAGAAGGATACAAATGAATCCCAGTTCCAAAATGTAACGGGGTTCTAGATGGAGGATCCTCTACTATCTCCTCAATAGCAATTAAACCAGGTGGAAGAGGTAGACTGTTAGGTCCGTAAACAATTTCTGGAGTCGAAGAAGGTATAGCTTCTGCAGTGACAAATATTGGAGGGGTGACACCTTTTGAATTCTGGAATTCAACTTCCAGATGTTCAGGTAAGTGAACTTCAGTTTTTGGATCAAATCTAGATAGAGTTGTTTCAGGTATAGAAGTGTCTACTGTTACACTAGGATCAGTTCTAATGTCCTCTTGTAATTGCGGAATTCCTTCTCTAAAGGCAGATGTACCAGAAATGATTGGAGTAACTGTAGTCTCTGACGATGTTGAAATACAAGTTTCAAATAAATGAGGTGAATTTGACTCAGTTAAATGAGACCGTTTTGCCCGGAATGGCTTTGTTTCTGGATTCAAAGATGGTTGACTTGCTAGTCTCTGCGAATGACGGGTTTTGATTGACTTTCTTCCATGATTGCAGATTACTTGACCAACTCAAAATTAAGGGAAAAATAATGTTATTCTAAAATTAATAAATTTTAATGACGCTTTGACACAACTTTTCTTTTTCAATTTTTAAGAGTCAAGAAAAAGCTAAAGATGACTCTAGTCCCCTTCAATTTTTAATGATCCTAAAGTGACAAGTGCTCAGATGGACCTTTTCTTTTAAAGAGTCGAAAAGGAAAAAAATTGACTACTTTGGAAATCTAGACAGAGGGATTACCAAACCAATCGTAAAACTGCAAAATACACCTTGGTGATAAATTAAAGAGAAATTACCAAGGAATTATGTATGGCAGTCAATCTTCTCGAATGCCGTGTTCAGTGCATTGCGATTTGTCATGCGGAAAGGGTCAATTTTGCAGACAAAACTGACCTCCCTAGAAGCTAAGGCTTTCTAGTGACAAACAAAACAATCAAGCACTATATTTCCCTAAATATGCATTTAAAATAAAAGCAACCAGGTGTTTAAAGCATACCTTTAGTCCAACGCTATTTGTAGCAGCCAAGCCTCTCCGATCTAGATGAGCTCCTCCTTCTCCTTGAAGCCTGCATTCACTAACAAGCAAACGATTACATAGCACCTGAATAACTCATATAATAAAACATATTCATCATAAAGACCAAGGAGTTTATGAAACAAATTATATAGAACAACTTGTTGAGAAAAATGAACTTAATTGTATTAATTGGAAACAAAAGAAACCATTACAACCAGTGCCTTGGTGTTGTGCAGGTCCCTCCCAGGGTCCAGCAAGAGTTCTCCTTTACTTTGATCAGCTCACCCACTTCCAAATGAAGCTAAGAAAGGATGGGAATCTCTCCTCTCAAGCTCTAAAAGGGTGTCCTAATTTTAGCAACATCTACCCTTAGGAATGTTCAGCTTTCAACCTCCCCTCCCTCTGGCCCAATGCATGTATTTATAGTGCTTTGGAGGAAGTTAATCAGGCCCACCATCAATGGGATAAGCCCCTCTTTCAATGGGATAACTCCTCTCTTGATGGGATAAGTTCCTCTTTCATTGGGATGCATGAACCATCTGGAGGCACTCAATCCACGTCAAAACATCTTCTAGAATGCTCTAGAATCGACCACAAGTAAGTTTTTTGAAGTAAAACTTGCGCCTTTTGACCTTTACAGGAGTATGCACCCACCCCTTTACAGACAGAGCGTACAAGTATGCAGGTATTATGAGCTTGAGGTACGTACAAGTAGGTAAGGGTAAGAGAAACTGCGTAACCAGAGTTATATTGACTTTTAAAGACTTTCTCTCTTTTTTGGAGTTTGACATGAGGAGCAGAGGTATAAGACTTGCCAAGGAGGACAGTATGACAATTGATGGAGCCATACTGACTACAAATAGTCATGGTGACAAATTTTAGTGTAACAGATTGCCCCCTAAAGTGCGAAGCCTGTAGTAGATTAGGGTTTCATATCATCTAGGAAGGGTGAAGCACTTTATCATTTCAAGGATTATCTTGTGGAGAGCCCAGTTGGAACCTGCAAATATTCAACACAAAATACATATATAAGATCATATCATCGCTGAGGTAGGCATTCCCATACTCAGATCAAAAACTTTAACTAACAAACCAACTACTGCTCTGATATAGGAACAATTCCGTAGTTCATCATAATCATAGACTCATGTAGACACAGTATGGACGCAGCTATCTGTTTATGATTAATCTACTATATAATGAATACAAAATTCCTCGCAGCCTGGATGGTGGAAACTAGATCCAGGGTCTTCATTTCTACTTCCCGAAATAGTACGATTCTATCCATGCGAAAAAATGAGTTGATGTCAAACATGGTAGAAACCACTTGATTACCAGTCAATGATGTAAATTGTTAACAAGTGTGAGAGAAACCACTAGTGATGTCAATGGCTCTCAAAGTACCCAGTACAATCCATGAGATGTGAATGAATGTGTTGATGTCGAACATGTCACGAAATCCTTCGATCGAAAGTCAATGATGTAAACTGTCGTCAAAGGAGGGAAACCTGCCATTGATGCATGCAGATTTCAAGGTACTGATGATTTCTAGATCATCTTTCTAGATAATGTGCTGATGTCGATAGAAAGTGATCCGTTGCAGGCAAGCCCACAACACGAAATCATAGATCAAGTTGAAGAAATGTAGCTGTAAGGACTGACTCAGGGATGGTCAAGATGGATGACAGATATTTTGTAGATGAATGGTTTATTTGCAGTGACCTCTTGAACACATAACGACACAATAGATGGCTTGGTGACAATTGACCCAAAGTTAATACCCAAAAAACGGTTGAAGACTTTCAATGTGGTTTGATCAACTGTTAGGCAAAGGATTTCCCAACTCAGGTGAATGAAAAGTGTCGTGTTCAAGAGTGGTGATAAGGTTTTTATGTGACAAAGGATAACAAATAGGCTCATTTTTCTCTCTTTTCCCCCACCATTTCTGGCAAGTACCTCTTTATTTTTTACAAGCTTGAGGAGGATAACATTTGCTTGATTATAAGCTCATCCTTCGGATGAGTCCAACTTAGTTTAGATTCAAACCCTAAGAAGGAGTGGTCCGTTCCTGTTTGTAATCGAATAGGTCCTTTACTGTGAAATTTTAACGAGTCCAGTATAGGAGAAACTCAGCGTTTTTCAATTTTAGAGAGTCTGAAAAACTTAAGAAGACTCCAGGGTTTATCTTTTTCGTAAATTTGTGTCTCCCAAGCCCGAAAAAGTATAAAATAATACTTGAGAGAACCGCTTGATCTTTACGACCAAGGAGTACTTTCATGATTAGTGTCTCTGACCTGAAAAGTAAAAAGCGATCGAGGACACGTCGTTTTATTTCCAATATCGAATTTGAAACGATAAAAATCTGGCAATCTTTTCATGGTTTTACGGTCAGAAAAGGGCTGTAAGAGGACTGTCTTTTAATTCTGTTTTAACGAGTGTAAAAGAAACGCTCGGCAATCTTTTCATGTTTTAGGAGTCAGAAAAGGGCTTAAAGATGACTCTGATGTTTTTGTTTGTAAAAAATGACAATTTTTCCTGAAAATCCTTTATCCTGCACAAAAACCAACACATTACTCATACCTGTTGAAGATAGATAAAAATACTTTGAAAAATACCTTTTCATGGTGAAAAATAAACAAATTTACCATTTATTTACCCAAAAAACCTATAAAAAGGGCTTTTACCAATTCATTTTTACCATTTTACTGTTGAGGAGAGAAAAAGGGCTTTTGGCAAGAAACTTCCCGTGGACATTGCGGAGAATCCGACCGTCGAAACCGAATGCCATCTCTTCCAGGTAATTTTGAACATCCTCCTCTTCATTTTCATCCGTTTAGAATTCTTTTTTAGGCCCTAGATTGCATTTTTGGAGGCTTTGGGGTTTCAAGATCCGCCTTTCGGGGTACGCAGGTGCCACACTAGGGACCCGCGTACCCCGAAATTTTCTCAGTTGGGAAAATGTCGGGCGTACGCACCTTGCCTTAAGAGAACCTGCGTACCCACACTCTGTTCCTAAAGGTGGGGTGCGTACTCTGCGCAAAGAGTTTTCAAACCCCAAATTCTCTAAATTGGACCAAAACATTTTGATTTCATGGATTCTAATGGATGTTTTCTGGTGTGTAGATTGTTCACCATGCTTGATTGGCACGAGAGAGAGCACGAAGATGTTGATTTGGCCGCCATTAATCATCAACCGTCAATTGATGCTTTGAAGGCATGCAACCTTTATAAATACTGGGCCATACCTGGCATGAGGGCCCAAGTGCGCTTTCTAGAGTGGCTGGTAGAAAGATGGAACGTTCAGGACCAGTGTTTTTATATTCGAGGGCACCAGCTCGAGATGGAGCCCGCAGATATCTACTTTCTCACTGGTTTTCCCAAGAGAGGCGAACACTTGACTCTGTTCGGGACTAGGCCGGGTGGCCAGTCCATCGCTAGTCTCCAACTAGAGTGGTGTAACACTCAGACTCAGGAGAAGGGGATAGAGATCAAAACTATATCCCGTCCTGAATTTATCACCAGACTTTGCGGGGCTGCCGCTTTACACATTGCCACTGGATCCTAGATGCGGATGGCGATTGATTGCTATCGAGGTACCATTTTCAACTGGTGTGATGCTGTGTTGGCCAATGTAAAAGGCCAACTGACTAGAGCCAAAAACAGACAGCTGAAGACTTTTGGTTATGGGCCTTTAGTTGTGAGTTTTGGCTTAGAGAGGGTTCCAATGCTGATCCCACAGCAGCTCACTGTTGGTGTTGGGCTTCCTCGAGAGCCCAAATTTATGCGATGGGTTGCGGTTATGGCCCGTCATCCTGATGAGGGAAGGGAGGTTGTCCGATTTACTCTGGAGTACTTTCACTGGTTAGAGGACCAGGTCTTTTCTATACAGGATTTTCCTTATGCCGGAATTGATTTTCGTGGAGATCCGGACATGGTTCTTCCACCGGGAGAACAATGGGATGATACAGGTAACTTCATTTTCCACAAGTTTTTTAAACTATCTATTTTTCTTTTTTATATCGTCTCAAAACTGATAGTAATAATTTTCAAAATGCAGATGTAGGCCCACGACGTCCAGCCAATCTCCGGCCTTTCGAGAGGAGACTACCAGTTGCAGCGGTACCGGCCCCACAGGACGAGGCCACAGAGACTTTGACTGAGTTGGAACATGACCTAGAGCATCTTACAGCAGATATACCAGAGACTACCATAGATGATATTCCTATCAGGCTTCAGCGCTATGTAGTCGGGGTCCCAGGACCTTTTAGGAGGTTCTTGTGTAGGGTGGCCCGTGCAGTGGTGTCATATAGAGATCATCACCAGTGATTGGATGGTCGTTTTGTAGACACATGTGACATTTTGGTTTTTTGTACTTATCATTTTTGTCGATCATAAGGTGTTTTTCAACCTATGATCGAAGACGATGTATTTTTTGACACACTCCTATCTATATATATCATTATTACCGGCTTATCTTGTTAAACATGTGTGATGAAATGTTTTTAAATTTACATGTATGATTATTGCAAATGTCTATTTAACATTCGAGAAGCAATTGCATCTGCTAATGTATTTAAAGACCTTGGAATATGCTGATATTCAATGTAATCAAATTCATGTTCCAAGAGACGCACTCTCAAAAATAACCTTAATAACACTGGATTTTTAATGGCATACACTCTATTAAGCTGTAATACAACGAGTTCAGAATCCAACCTCACTATCAAACTCTGAATCCCAAATGAAATAGATTCAGACAATAACTCAATCACTGCACTGTATTCTGCAATGTTGTTTGTTGTTTGACCGAGGCTCACCCCATGCATAGAAACTAACTTGTCAGAGGGCGAATAGATAACCCAAGCTGCGGAAGAGATATTCCGTGTACTACGACAAGCACCATCAGCAAATCCAATGTATGTTTGGAGAGGCATCGACATCTGCAATATCAAGAGTAAAACAAAGATAAGCTAGAATAATGACGAAAAACACACTTTCTAAGCTAAGCACACTGTTTAAACTAACAAACACGCCAACTAGAAAGAAAAACCTAACCTAACTAAAATCTCCATACCCATCATTTAAGCATAATACCTCTTTAGGTAAAGACCATTTCTGGGTTTACCTAAAGAGTCCCCGTCAAAGTCTACCAGCTCATAGGCCCCTTTTGCTAGCTTTCGCTTGACAATATAGGGCCCATGCCACATAGGAACGAATTTTCCAGCACCTAATTTATCATTAGCTTGATCATATAATAACACTAGGTCTCCTTCCGAAAAATTTCGAGGGGTCACGTTTCGATCATACTGAGCTTTCATACGTTTTGCGTGAGTCTCGATCGCCAATGCAGCATCACGTCGATTCTCATCTAATTGAGCTAAGTATAATAAATGCTTCTCCTCTTCGGAAGTAGCTGGAAGTAACTCGATGGCCATTTGCAGTGACAGGATTTCGCATTCAATGGGTAGCATAGCTTCCAAACCATAAAATAGTTGGAAAGGAGTGAACCCTGTTGATGTTTTCACTGAGGTTCGGTATGCCCAAAGCGCTGAAAATAACATGTTGTGCCAATTCGACCGATGAATACCAATGATTCGTCGGATCATGATAACTAAAACTTTGTTGATGGACTCAACCAGACCATTCGCTTGTGGATAATAAGGAGTTGAACTATCGTGACACAAACCAAGCTAGCCTGTAAGTTCTGTCATCATAATGTTTCGAAAATGGCACCCATGGTCAGTGATTATCGCTTGTGGGACACCAAACCTAGCAATTATGTGATTGAATATGAAAATTGCAACTGTCTTGCCGTCTGCCTCGAATGTAGGCATCGCCTCGGCCCACTTAGTAAAATAATCTACTGCAAGGATGATATACGCATGCCCCCCGGCCGAGTGATGGTTACATGTAATAGAATCGATACCCCATTTGGCAAAAGGACCAACGGAAATTATTGGGTGGAGAGGAGCAGGTGGAGCGCGCATCTTTTGATCAAACACTTGACAGTTGTGGCATTTTCGGACCGCAGTAATACAATCTTTAAATAAGGACGGCCAGAAGTAGCCAGCGCACAATATCTTTTGGGCTGTGGCATACCCAGACATATGACCGCCACACGCTCCAGAGTGACAGTCATTCAGAACCCTTTCAGCTTCTTCGTGAGTTAAGCAACTTCGAAAAACCAAGTCCGCCCCATGGCGATAAAGAGTATCTCCAATAATTTTGTATTGTTGGTACTGGAATCGAATTTTCCGACGTTCCGTCTTTGAAACTTCGAGCCGAAAGGATTGGGTCTGGAGATAGATGATGATATCCCCATACCACGGATCTAAAGTGCTGATTAGAAACAAAGATTCGTCCGCAATGGGCTCCTCTGCCACGGTTTCCGTGTCAGCACGCGAGAAGTCACACATTAACTCTGCAAAAACTAAAGATTTCTTAGACTTAGATTTCTCAAACTCTAAGTCGAACTCTTGCAGGATAACAATCCATTTAGAGTACTTGCCCCCTAGCAAGTGTTTGGTCAAAATGTAGATCATAGGGTTGCAATCTGAAATGACTGTAGTTTTACGGAGTAAAATGTAGTGACGAAAACGTTGGACAGCTTGAACGGTTGCCAATGCCAATTTCTCCACATGTGAGTATTTTAGCTCAGTTGGGTTTATCGTCCGACTGAGGTAATATATCACATGTTCCGTTCCAAATTCGTCTTCCTGAACTAAGACCATCCCAATGGTGGAATGGGCAGCAGTGAGGTACAAAAAGTAATCCTGGTTGTAGTTGGGAGGATGCAACAATGGTGAATGGGTCAACGCATGTTTGAGTGAGTCAAAATATTTCTGAGCTATCTCATCCCAAGAGAATTGAGCATTCTGTTTCAACAACCGTGTAAAACCCTTTGTAACCTCGGCGTAGTTAGGAATGAATCGGCGTAAAAAGTTTGCTTTCCCCTGCAGACTTTGGAGTTGGCGAAGACTCGAAGGAGGAGGCAATTTGATGATAGCTTCTACCTTCGAGGGATCGACACGAATGTCGGCTTTCAAAACTACAAACCCCAGCAATCGTCCCACTTCTATACAAAAGACACATTTGTGTGGGTTCAACCGAATACGATAATTCCTACACCTCATGAAGATTGCTCGTAGATGGATAAGGTGGTCAGCTCGATGTAATGAATGAGCAGGAAAATCATCAAGATATGGTTGTACAATGTGTTTGATGTCATGAAACGCATAAGACATTGCCCTTTGAAAAGTTGCTCTGACATTCTTAAGCCCAAAAGGTAATTTGCAATAAGAAAATGTCCCCCATGGACAAATGAAGGCCATTTTTGGTTGATCAGCAGGTAGAATATTGATTTGATTGTAACTGGAAAAACCATCCATAAAGGAAAATATTTCGCTGCCGGCACAATCATCAATTATTTGATTGATATAGGGTGTTGGGTAGTTGTCTTTTGGACAAGCTCGATTAATGTCCCTATAATCGATGCATATTCTTATTGTCCCCTTCTTTTTGTTAACCGGAACAATATTCGATACCCAATCCGTTAACGGGATTGGATAAATGAAACCTGCTTTCAACAGTTTTTCAACTTTTGCTTTAATTGCAGCAGCTTTTCGTGGGTAAATCTGACGCAAACGTTGCCGGACGGGTTTAGCGTCCGGGTAAGACTTGATCTCATGAACAACAATCGCGGGATCAATTCCTGGCATTTACTCATAGGACCAGGCAAACACGTCGCGGAATTCTTGAAATAGGGCCTTGTATGTCTGAATTTCGTCATTTGTACACGAGGCGCCTATATGAATGTTCTCAACAATTCCAGGCTTGACTGAAATGTCAATGGGAATAGTTCGAGAGATGTTTCCCAAATTCAGCTCTGAATCATGATGTTTCATTGGATTCTGAGCTTCTTTGACATAATCAGCTGTAAAGATTGATGAGAAATCATTTTCAAAACGATCATCCTCAGGTAAAAACGAAGATCTGTGATGGAGATCTTCCCATTGTAAATCGTCTACACACAGGACTTCACGAAGTTGCTCGTCAGATGACACAACTTCGGGAAACGATATTAACTCCAAGGTTGATGTGAAAAGTGATTCCTCACAGACCACATTCATTTGGTCGATTTTGGTTGAACGCGGGTCGGTAAAAGACTGCACGGCTTCATAGGCAATTTCATATGGACTCAAAGGCATAGCATCACCAAATGAGTCTATCTCATATTCAGAAGGAACGATCCAAGGATCATCATAAATAATGGTGTCTGATGTAATCATATGAATGGATGCAAATGAAGATAATGCGTTGATTGGAGGAAAAGGAAAAGTTCCTAGTAAGCTGGCATCTTTAACTAATCCTACTCCAACATCCTTATATGGGATAGTCGTTTTACCGACATGCTGAATACTCTCTGAAGAGGATGGGTCAGATGAAAAGTAAGCCAGCTTGTCTATTGTTACAATCTTTCCATTATGTGGGAACTTTATTACTCGGAAGACCGATGAAACGACCGCTGTCATAGCGTAAGACCAACTTCGACCCAAGAGAACGTTGTAGTCTAGAGGGGCATCAACCACCTCCACATCTAGACTAACAGTTTTTCCTTCAACCCCTATAGGCAAATCCTGTAGAATGCCAAAAGGATGAAACCCACGGCCATCAAAGGCCTTAAGAATTGTCAGGGATTGATTTAGTGAAGGAGACCCAAGCGATCTCCAACACTGTATCGACATAATACACGTGGAAGCTCCCTCATCAATTACAATCCGATGAATAGGCCTGTTTTTGACTATCACTGGGATCTGGAAAGCCATTTGATGAGGCAAACGCGGTGTACTATTTTCTAGATCAAATATTATTAGGTTCGGTTCCTGAACATCAACAGCTCCTATAGCTGACAAAAGTAATTTGCGTTGTGCTGGGCATGATTGCAGCACTTCCAAAGTTGACATTGCTGAGGGTGAAACAGCTAAGTCCTCAACAATGTTATAATTCTGGGCCGCTCTCGCATGTGGATTGAAAGCAGACTTTTGAAGTATACCCTTGGCGGGCGGTTTGATTACTAAGTCCGAGTTAGGTTTCTCGATCTGTAGTGGATCGGAACCGGGAGCTGAGGTTGATGGATTAAAATGAGAAGATTCTACTTCTTTGCCATCAACAGGACTTTTACTACCATAATCTTGCGATCGAGTCGCAATCCTTACATGAGACATCATCAATATGGGTTCTTCACTAGCACTCGAGGAAGAACCTATCATCTTACTATCCTGCTTTGGAAATGGATCCTTCAAAACAGCAGGAGTTTGGGAACCTTTGACGATTTTCACAACCTCTGCTCGATGAGGGCAGTCTCTTGTAAATTGTTCCTCTTCACAAATAAGACATGGATAATGAGGTTTGCATTTTTCGTCATTGGATTCCGCCTTTTTAGTTTTCTCCTTTGGAGTTTTGTCTGCTTTATTCTTCTTCTTCCCTTTCTTCTTTCCACCGGATTTTGATTTAGCCGTAGATGACTCTACAGCGTGAATATCGGCGGAAACCTCAGCAGAAGAATCTCCTGTCGGGGATTCTGGTAAGGTTATAATAGGAGAAGAATTCTTGGAAGACTTCTTCTTACTTTTAGTGTTCACCGTGCCAATCATGCCATCAGCAACATGAGATCCCGAAGGAGCTGCAGTGATTTGATTTGACTTTGGAAGATCTGGAATCTTTTCGTGTAACGTACCTGACTGAGTATAAACTAAGTCAAGGTACTGCGCTTGAGCAATCACTTGCTCCTCAGTAACTACACCGGCCTTAGCTACGTCTTCAGTAATCTTTGGTAACAATGATTTAACAAACCATTCAGCTAAGATCTGGTCCGGGATAAAAACTTTCACTAACCGCCTTCGACGTCTCCATTCATGAATATGATCGGAAATATAGGTGGACGTCGATTGCTTTAATGAAGTTAGTAACTCCGTGCCATTATCATATCTGACCGGCAACTGAAAATGAGTTAAAAAGGAGGTAGCTAACTGGCTAAAATTATAAAAAGAGGCCCGTGGTAACTCAATGTACCACTTGGCCGCAAGACCAATGAGAGTACGCTGGAAAAGACGTAAGTGGATCGAATCATCCGAGATGGAATTAGAGGCACACCAGAGGTGGTAAGTCATCACATGATTCGATGGGTCCTCTCCAGACTTACCCTCGAACATGGGAATGTCACTGGGCAACTTATTCGGCATTGGCGGCCAAAACGGAAGATAATTAATTGGATCGTTCGTTAGGCGCGACAAGTCTGGTAAATCCAAAGTTGCGATAAATGGTAACTGCCAATTAGGATCCTAAAACTCTGGGTCACGAGACCAGTCCCAGGAGGAGGATATCCAGGATAACTAGGAATGGTAATCGCGTTCGGGATATTGTATCCTCCTGGAAAACCAAGATTAACCGAACCGTACTGGGGTTGTTGTGGTTGTTGATAAGTGTACCTAGGATACGGTTGATATTGGTAAACTGGCTACTGGACAGCAAGACCGAATTGGTACTGACCCTGGTACGGTTGATAAGTGAATTGTGGTTGACTTGTGACAACCGTACTTAAACCAGGTTGTCCTACAGGCATCTGAACCGTAGTTTGAATCGTGGATCCAGTCGATGGTAAAGATGTCTGAGGAGTAGATACAGAGACAGTAGAAACCAGAGCTGTCGATACTCCAGAAGTAAGTGGGGTAGATTGAACAGATGTTGCGGTAGTTGCAGCAGTCGTTTGAGATGGAGTACTAGGTGCAATAGGACCAGACTGAGAAACTACCGAAGGTACAGAAGTTTGAATATTAGACTGGACTGGTTGCTGGGGTGAACCAGAAACTAAGGGTTGTCCAGTTTGAGATGACAACTGTACACTTGGCTGCAATACCTGTTGAATTTGTGATGGATCCCACACTATTTTCATTCTGGGGTATTGACCCATAACAGGTTGAGGATATTGAGATCCATAACCGGATTGAGGGTAGGATTGATAATTGAAAGGTACATTTCCCGTTCCTTGAACATAAGATTGACCTTGGGGTGGTTGGAAACCTTGGTTCAAGTACTGACCTTGGGGTTGATACCCTTGAGGCATGTACTGATACTGGGGTTGACCTTGAGGTATAAATTGATACTAAGGTTGACCTTGGGGTATATATTGAGGCTGGGGTTGTCCTTGAGGAATGTACTGCACCATGGGTACATACTGTCCTTGAGGTTGCCCCCCAGACACAATTTGTGTACCTTGAGGTTGCCCCCCAGGCGTTAATTGAGGCTGCCCCCCAGGCGGTAACTGGCCACCTTGAGGTTGAGAATTGGGAATAGAACCTGACATCATAAGAATGTTTTCTACGCTCAACGGTTTATTACCATTGTTTCCAGTTAATAACCCATGTTCAATGGGTTGAGGAGATGCTCCCGCAAAAGTACCAGAAAGTGACTGATACCCAGAGGGAACAGAAGGACCGCCGTACAAAAAAGACTCAGGCGATTGAGTAAACATGGACGACTGAACATACATATTTACAGGAGTATAAAGACCTCTAGGTGGATAAGGAGCACGAGGTGGAGAAAAACTTAACCTTGAGTTGTCCAAATAATTAGTTAAAGAAAGATACCAAGTAGTACTTCTAGGTGGACTGTAAAAAATGGATTCACGCTCCCTTAGATCAATAGTAGGTTGATTCTCAGGATAGGGATGCCTATTTCTTCTTCCGGAGCAAGTTCTTAATAGCTATCAAACCAGAAGGAAGATTTTCGGGGATGACTCTTTCTACCCTAGGTGAATCAGGAGCACTAGAAGTTGGAGAGACTAACCCTGATGTTGGAGTAACAGGTTCAGATATCTCAGGTTCTTCACCTATATCACTAGTAGATGAAAAACTACCAGCAAGTTTGGAAACCGAAATAGCTTCAGGATTATAACCTGTTTCTAGAGTTTGGTAATCAGGATGAACAACCAACGAAGTCTCTCCCTCCTCAGGTGAACCTACTTTACTGCCACTAGGAGTTACGAGGACTTTCAAACCTTCGTAATGACCTGGGACATCTTCAGGAGGTTGGCCCCGAAGTCTACGGGACTTCCTCAACAAATCAGCCACGGTTACAACCTCAGGAGACTGGTCCTAAAGTCTACGGGACTGTCTCGGTAATTCAGCCACAGTTAAAACTTTTAACTACTGCACACGCAAACAAAGTAAAATCTCAAAGCAAACCGCGTAAAGTCTCTAAAGAACCAAACAAATTCGAATCACATGCCTAAAGAATCTAGGGCATCAAACCACACACAAACAGTAACCTTCCGGACCGAAAACACTAGTTGGTGATGAAATCCAACATCGCAGAATTCAGTACAGAAGTGGCGGGTGGAACAGTTACCCTTGCAACCTGCTTAATGAATATATTGGCACAAGTTCCTCCACTTTAACCATCTCGAGTGAAGTGAACCCCCCAGAAAATCCAAGTGAGTCTAGCCGATGTCTGCTCCAGGTACAGTGGGATCTTCCCTCCACCGTCACCTTGGGTAGAACCCTAAAGATAATAGTCACTAAGGTCACCAACAGCAACAAATATACCTGGGGTAACAGTCTACGATCCGATAACACGCAAGGGCAGAGTAACAAGCTCAATCCCCTTGCCAGCTCCTTGACAATAATCCAAGGTTTATCGACAAGTGACCCCAGGCTCCTCGACAATGGTTAATCCGAGGTTTACCGTTTGTAGTACGTGCATATCTGGCGTCGTTCCCAATGAAGGAGGATTGATCCCCTCACTGGTTCGGACACGATCTCGTGCTTCTCCTTTAAGAGGAGCTTTCCCAGAGCATAAATGTAACAGTTGGATTTATCCTACCACAAGATGAGCTACTTGTTTGTTTTTACTGTCTTGGAGAGTTAATTACTCTCCTACTCCAAGACACTAGCCTGATCTATGTTGGTGTTTCAGAGCCCTAGTAAATAAAAAGTTACTAAGTTAATTTTACTTTAAGCGTTAATTTTTATGGCTTTTCTTTAGGACAATAGGTAGCGGAGATGAAACTGATGGTGTGTAGACTCGACTCAAATCCACTAAAAAGATGCACCTAGGATGATTTAAACTATCTTTCCTTTTTAATGAATTCCCTAGCTAAGAGAGTTGGAGAATGCAAAATTTATAAAGACAACTTTCTTTGCAATGAAAATCAAAGGAACAATCTCTTTATCTTTTCCAAAGCACACAACACATGACCACTAATTATTTCACGAAAACTTCCTTTCTCTTTTCAAAGACTTCAAATGCTACTAAAACAAACTTTCCTTCAAAAGAGATTTTGTATTTTTTCCTATTTTAACAAAGCATGTAAAACTACTTTAACAAAAATCAATTTTAAGATCTATGAAAATCTAAGAGAAATTTACCTAAAAGAAAATCTAAGAGAAACTTACCTAAAAGAAAATCTAATGAGGTAAAAGCCTACAAAATATAATTCCAGGATGTTTTACTCAGTTACAATTCAACCAAGGACTAATTCATGCAGAATCACAAACCAGTCAAAAACAAAAATAAAAATCTTTTGTTCTTTTTCTTAAGAATGAAATTCACAGCTTAACCAACAAGCCTTCTCGAAATTCCGCAAAGAGACAACACAAAGGTAGTTTTCTCACAAAGGTGGATTTTACGAAAGGTCCGACTCCTAAGAAGACTGAAAAGACCAGGGATATCCAAGGTTTTTACAACTTCTAAAGCCGAAGTCACTACAAGACCAATACAAAAATCAAACCTAGGGATAGAATTTCTATGAACTTCACTAAAACCCTTGATGCTAATGAAACAAGCTTAGATGAAAACTTCTGACAGGTAACCAGTGGATCTGGGCAGCAATAAACAAACTATAAATAAGATCTAATAGGTAAAAAGGAAAAAATGGAAATTTTCTAAACTTTTGACAGGGTACGCAGGCAGCCTGTTTGCACAGGTGCGGCCACGCTCTGTGTACAAAGCAGAAGTGCGTACAGGTACGCACTGTGCTTAACGCAGAGGGTGCGTACTGCTCTCAAAACCAAGAAAAATAAAAACTAACTCAACCCCAAGCTATTCCACCCAAATTCACAGTCAATCTGTCAAAAACCAGAAAGAAATCAACTTTTCTCAAATCAAAGTATCAATCAAAAGAGAAATCAATCAAATCCATGGATTCCCCAGCGGAGTCACCATTTTGTCATGCGGAAAGAGTCAATTTTGCGGACAAAACTGACCTCCCTAGAAGCTAAGGCTTTCTAGTGACAAACAAAACAATCAAGCACTATCTTTCCCTAAATATGCATTTAAAATAAAAGCAACCAGGTGTTTAAAGCATACCTTTAGTCCAACGCTGTTTGTAACAGCCAAGCCTCTCCGATCCAGATGAGCTCCTCCTCCTTGAAGCCTGCATTCACTAACAAGCAAACAATTACATAGCACTTGAATAACTCATATAATAAAACATATTCATCATAAAGACCAAGGAGTTTATGAAACAAATTATATAGAAAAACTTGTTGAGAAAAATGAACTTAATTGTATTAATTGGAAACAAAAGAAACCATTACAACCAGTGCCTTGGTGTTGTTCAGGTCCCTCCCAGGGTCCAGCAAGAGTTCTCCTTTACTTTGATCAGCTCACCCACTTCCAAATGAAGCTAAGAAAGGATGGGAATCTCTCCTCTCAAGCTCTAAAAGGGAGTCCTAATTTTAGCAGCATCTACCCATAGGAATGTTCAGCTTTCAACCTCCCCTCCCTCCGGCCCAATGCTTGTATTTATAGTGCTTTGGAGGAAGTTAATCAGGTCCACCATCAATGGGATAAGCCCCTCTTTCAATGGTATAGCTCCCCTCTTGATGGGATAAGTTCCTCTTTCATTGGGATGCATGAACCATCTGGAGGCGCTCAATCCACGTCAAACCATCTTCTAGAATGCTCTAGAATCGACCACAAGTAAGTTTTTTGAAGTAAAACTTGCGCCTTTTGACCTTTACAGGAGTACGCACCCACCCCTTTACAGACAGAGCGTACAAGTACGCAGGTATTATGAACTTGAGGTGCATACACGCAGGTAAGGGTAAGAGAAATTGTGTAACCAGAGTTATATTGAATTTTAAAGACTTTCTCTCTTTTTTGGAGTTTGACATGAGGAGCAGAGGTATAAGACTTGCCAAGGAGGATAGTATGACAGTTGATGGAGCCATACTGACTGCAAATAGTCATGGTGACAAATTTTAGTGTAACACGATTGATAGGGTGACAGACATGGCTTCCTATGGATAAAGGATATAAGCCTATTGTGGTCTCCCAATATATACTCGACGGTTCAGAGAGCACAAGTTTGTGGTAGCACTTGTTGTATCAAAGAGGAGGAGTCACCCAACCTTTGATGAAAATGATAGTTACTAGATTTTACGACACCGGAACACTTCTCTAGCCAAGACCTCTAGATGTGTTGCGTTAGGTTACAAAGCATTGTTAAGTTCATTGAAATTTATTTTAGAGCTGATCTTGTTTAGAAGTATCCTTTCAATGAATCACCGTGTGATGTAGATGTAAAATTCCTAAATATGCAATCTAAAATGATAAACAATCATTGTTTATTTTTAGCAATGAAAATCCTAGCTACTAAGGAAAGAAGATTACGATTCTTTCAAACAAAGAGCAAAGAGCACACACTAAATGCACTTTTCCTAAATCATTTTTCGCACACAGTATAAATGCAAATGCAAATTCATGTATTTGTTTTTCGTTCCCCTTAATGTGAAAATTCCAAAAATGAAAACTAAGTATAGATCTGAAATATTTTCTTCAAAGCGACATTTTGACAATTTCTTTTCAAAATGAAAGGAAGACTTAAACGACACTTTTCAATTTCGAATAGAAGATGCTTTCGACACTTCAAATATCAACAAATCAAATCAAATACATGACAAAAAGTTCAATTGACTATCCAAAGAAGGAAGACTCAGTGACACTTCTCTTTTTGACACAAAACAACAATTACGACACTTTTGTTCCAAAACAACAGATCGATTTAAGCAACGTTTTGACAAAGGCTTGCAAATGATGGACAAATACATAAAAAAATTTACTAATCCTAATCAATGGAGGCTGAATTATGTAAAGCAAGGAGGCTTCAGCAATGAGATACTGTTAATAAGCAGCAAAAAAATTGAACAGAGCTGAAAACAAGGACAAAAACCCCAAATTTCAAGGAGAGAAATAGGATTACTTAGTCATCGCACCTGTGCTTCACAAAAATAGGGATGCATCTCAGCTACTAGACTCGGGAAGTGCGATGCATACTGGCTTCCAGTGACAGATAGTGCGATGGGCTAGGGAGCACAATTGAGGTGGGTTTTGGCTCAAATTTGTAGCTGATTTCAGTGAGTTAAGCGGAGCTATGATAGACAGTAAAAAGAAAAGTATAGAGGTATGATCTTGGGAGGTTACTAAGCTACCACAAGGGCATGTAGAATGTTTTTAAGTTAGATGTTCAGTTCATAAACTAAACCAAAGATTCATTGAAGTAGCATTCATCTAATTTGTAAATGCAAAGCAAGAGTAGTTCGAAGGCTATCTAGCTAACTTCAGGCTCCATCTATAGTTTATAAAACAAACAATCAACAACAAACAAACAAACTATTTGATCCCCAGTATGGTTGCCATTTTGTTTCCAGGAAAACTAGTGTCTTTTCGATCTGCTAGTCCCACTAGGATTGGTAGCTATCCTAGAAACAAACAATCAAATCAATTTGTGATTTCCTCTATGTATGATAAATAAGAGAGAAGCAAAGGAACCAACCTAGATCCTCTTCTTGACTCCTTGTTTGATTTCTCTCCCCTTTGACAGAGCTTGTGCCTCTTCTCCTACTTATCCTGCTCAGAGAATACCTGTAGAGAAAAAGTAATAAAACACCATCAAAGCATCTTGATCTATTATATCATAAGAAATGAAGGATTAGAAATACATTGGACATACAATAGCATTCACAAATACACGATTGTATGGAGGAAAACTCAAAGAACCTTATTAAAATAGAAGGGAGAATTACAACTCAGCTATTTGATCCAGCATCATCCTCCCAGCATCAAAGCCCTCTTCACCTCATGAAAAGCAAGATCACCCAACAATACAGTGCTCTTTCTCAGATACAAACTATCAACACTTCCTTACAAATTACCAAATTCGAGCCTCTAGATCTCTCAGATGAGGGATCCATTTATAGATGTCTACAAGGGTGTGAGTCATCTTTGGGTTTTTGATTAGTGTCATTCCACTTGTTTTTTTTGGTTCCATTTGGAGATTTCTTGGATCTCTTACTCATCCCTGGGTGAATTCAGACAAACAAGTGTCATAGGAGAAGTTTCTAGAAGATTTCATGAGCATCCACTTAGCAAACTGTCTCTGACATTCATCCATTCTTGCTCATCGCACCCCACAGAAGTCCTCTTTAGTGTGCATCACACTTGGCTAGTGTAGAAGTCAATATGCATTACACCTTGATAGTGGAGCAGTCAGTTGTGGAGTACTAAAGAAGGTATTTTTTTGGTGATTATTTTGGCATCTTTTCATTCAACTTACAAACCCTTTGCATCATGAACTAGGTAGATAATAAGAAATTATGACAAAATCTATAAGATTAATGTGCAAAATGAAAACACTGACAATTGTCATTTCTTACGTAGGAAAAGGGAAAAACAAAAGACTTCCATCCCAAAGAAAAAGATAGGGCCAAGTTAACCACTGTCCCTTTGGAATGGAACCACATGCAAACAAGGTGAACCAAATTAAAGCATATCATCCAGGGAAAGGAGATGGAGATAGCGGCTCGGCACAAGAAAGTAAAGAGATAACTGAGAGTCAACAGTTTGGGGAATCCCTCAGGATCCTTTGATCCTGAGGGATCGATGCTTTAACTATTTTTGCACCTAGACATCTCCGCCTTCGCCATTATAAAAAGGGGTAGCACCGTTTGCCCGGGGGGATAGTCTGTGATGTTTCTATGTAAATTTTCTTGAATTTGAGACTTTGCTCATCGACTCTCGTTGAGAACTGATCCATTGTAATTCTGTTTAAATGCATTAATACAAACTTGGTTACTATTTCATCTTTGATCCTGGAATAACCTCAAGTGGTGTGCCCCTAGAGGCTAAGGGCCTGGCCCTGGTGGAACACTTGCTCTTGTACTATTACTTTTGGTTTATGTGTGGTTTTGCTTATCAACTTTATTTGGTAATCTGGTATGTTCTGTCATTTTACATCACAGCTCTGTTACGTTTGATCTATTGAGTAATCTCACTTTATGAGACAGAAATATCATATTGACTCTGCAATGTATTGCTATTCCTTTAAGTGCTGATATAACTGGTTTTTACAGAATATTGTTGCAGTTCAATTACAAAGTATCCGTGTTGTAACACTTATGAATTGGTATTACTGAATTCAACTTAAAGATTATATTTCCTTGCGATTGTTGAAGCTATTGACGTTGTTGTTCCATCACAAAATATAGTTGTATTCCTTATAACTAAGATTGATAATTGGATTACCAAGATCAGATTACTATTAAGGTGTGCCGAGTGTTAAGTTATTGTGCATTTGTATTTGGCTTTCAAGTGCTATTTCATATTCCATCATTAATCAGTGTTGTTCTATTTCCATGTGTTGTTCGATTCATTCTTAAAGGTAGGGGATTCCCATTTGATTTCTGTAGGACACGATTGTTGCATTTATTCTTGTAGACTAAGGTGTTATTTCTTATTAAACTCAGTTGTTGTTACAGTTTCCTAGTCACTATTCCATTCTTTATTTGTTGTTCCATTTCCTGTTATTTGCATTATTATTGCTTTGGTGTGTAGAATGATCTGAGACTATAGTGCGCATTGACATTTATTGTCTGGTTCCCAGATCGATGATCTGTTCCCTAATTTCCTTTGGTTCCATCAGTTTACAAAGGGATGAGTTACTGTTACTGAACCCTTGACTAATAAATTGCTTAGTTGTTTGAATGCATGGTTTAGTCTTTAAAAGTAGTTTGCTGTAAACAAGCATCCGTTTACTCTTGTATTTTTGAGCACTATACTACTAGCATTACTCTAGAAAATGATAGCCTCAGACCGAGACACTCTTTGAAATAACAAAACGTTCCTGGATTAACAAATTAATGTGAGGTAATTAGAGGTGAAAGAGACCATTTTTACGACTCGACATTTTGGCGTTGTTGCCGGGGAAAGAGTGTAGCCATTTGTCTCCTTTTCAGAGCAGTGTAAGAGCCTGCTAGTGAAGAATTGGGTTTTAAAAATGGAAGGTAAGAACCTACGTGTGGAGCATGTAAAAGCCCTGCTCCCCTGCCCGCTTTCCTATAGATTTGTTGTTGTTTTGTTTGGGTAGAATCTAGCAGTTGATTTGTGTGCATGACTAAGCAGAAAAATCTAGAAAAGAATTCCAAACCTCTACCCAAGCCCGAAAAAGCTAAGGGGCCGGTGACCCTTGGTCAATCAACCTTTATAGGCAAAATCTTCAAGAAAGCAAAATCTCAGCCTTTAGTAGCACCCAGAAAAGTTATTTCTAGATAGCCTACTAGTTCCCTTCAGGCCATAGCATCACCATCTGTAGCCTTTGCTGAGGTGCATAGTCAAACCGAAGAGCAAGATTTTCAAGAAATTGAAAATTCTAGCCCAGAACTATTGCAAGAAGGGAATTTTAGCAACCTTTGTGAAGGAAGAGGAGAGATAGGAGAAACTGAGGAACCAAGGTCTCCTCTTGGGGCAATTCAGCCACTAAGCAGCCCAGATAAGGGAAGTGTTGCAAAAATCATTTATAAAAAAGTTGAAGAAACTCAATCTCCTCAGACATTAGGCACTGTCATCATCCCAGATAAAGGAAACGCTATTAAAACCATTCCTATTAAAGCCATTCCCTCTCAACCTAGGAATACCCTCCTAGATATCCTAGAAGGTTATTGGCATATATTTGACAAAATGGCCCAAAACCAACCAAACACCCAAACCTCTACATTGCAATATCCATCGTGGATACTGCAGCAAATGAACCTATGAAAGCAATTCCTCTTCAGCATATCCCAACATTCCACGGTCTTACATCAGAGGATTCGGCTCATTCCTATTTGAGTTCGATGTGCCGTGTAGGGGATATGACTACACCACCGACCCCCAGAAACTGAAATGATTTCCCTCCACATTAAAAGGTGCTTCTTTAAGATGGTTCATGGGACTAGGTGGCAGTGTTATAAATAATTGGGATCAAATGAAAGAGTCTTTTCTAAAAAAATATCAGGACTATTGCAGGTCTCGAGAACTAAAAGACGAAATATTCCAGATGGTAGCTAGACCAAATGAAACATTAGAGGAGTATGTGGAACGTTTTCAGTATAATCTTCAAAGATCTCCTTATGCATCACTACCTTTACCTGATAATGTGTTAAAAACAACATTAATTAGGGGAATGAAGGAACAATGGATTGAAACATTAAACATTATGGGAAAAGGAGATATTTATCAGGAAAATTTTGCTGACATTATTGATTTATGTATCAGGAGCTCGAGAGGTAGCACAAGACTAAAACCGGCAGAACATGATCGGTTTGTAAGAGATAATAGAATTTTGGCAGAAGGAGTAATGCGTGCAGAAATTGGAAATTTATTGGAAAATTTTAAAACTGATATACTAGGGACACTAACAACACAACTTGATATTATGCAGGCCAAACAAAAGCAATTGGAGGCAAAACAAAATTTGGCAATCTTCTGTCCCCGATGTAGGAAGAAACATAGCCATAAGGAGTGTCCACTACATGTAGTCCAAATTTGCACCATTTGCACAAAAGACCACCTTACGGAAATTTGTCCCTCACTTCCCGGATTAAAAGCAGTATACAAGGAAGCAGAAGAAGAGCCAGAGTTGGTGTATCTGCTCAATTAGTGCCGTCTTGCAACCACGACAATCTGGTATGTTTTTAGACCCAACTTCTTCTTTTCAGCCTCCACAGTATCATGCTCAACAATATACTATGTGGCAAAATCAACCCCCTTCCCGAACTGGTCACAGCAGTCATTTCCTTCATCAACCCCGTGGCCGAATCAAGCAAGCCAATCCAATTGGCCGAATTTTCCCTATGCCCCACCATATTGGCAAAGTAACACATATCCAGCACAATGGACCCCTCCTACTTCACAAAATCAAGCCTGGCAGACAAACTGGCAAAGACCAATGCATCAGCCAGTAGGAACCATTCTGCTCCCTCAACCTACACTGCCAGCCTTACAACAAAACTCCCAGTCTAACCTGAGACCGCAACTCCCAGCCCAACCCAACCCTAATCCAAATAACAGACTAGTCCAATCTGTCCAAATAGTAGAAACACCAGAAATAGGAGCCGATATGAGGGAGTGTAATGATCTTCAGCTAAGATATGGGCGTATTATTGAAACAGAGGGAGATAAGATAGTTCATGTCAAAAATCAGTTACCTAGAGAACAACCGTCACAAGAAGAGGATGTGAATAGACAACAAATTCATAATCAACCAACCACATCCTCTCCCCCATTCCCAAAACGATTAATCATACCTCGACCTACACAATATCTTGATTTTGACATTCTGGTAGAATTAAAAAACTTGTACATAAAAATTCCATTCCTCCAAGCCATTCAAGACATCCCGATATATGCAAATACTATCAAAGAATTATGTGTAAAGAAACTAAGGATCCTGATATATGCAAATACTATCAAAGAATTATGTGTAAAGAAACTAAGGAGGAATATAACAAACAATCCAAGAGTCCAAGTAGTTGGCACTCTATCTGACTTATTATCAGGAAAAGAAACACCCATTAAATACGAAGACCCAGGAAATCCAATAGTAACCGTACAAATTTATGGTCAAACCTTCTCCAATGCCTTAGTTGATCTAGGAGTTGCAATCAATATCTTAACAACTACTACTTGCCAAAAGATAGGCATTACATCTTTAGAACCTACCTCTACTTTACTATAACTAGCTGATCGATATGTGGTTAGGCTAGAAGGCACACTACATGATATTATGGTATCTGTTGACTCCTAGGAGTATCCGACCGATTTTCTGATAATAAATCCCAAAAATCGACTTGATGGACATCCATTGATTTTAGGTAGAGCTTGGCTTGCAACTGCCAATGCTTATATTGGTTGCCGACAAGGCAATATGACCATAGCCAGAGGAGCAAATATCAAGAACTTAGCTTTATATCCTCCAGCACAGCCAAGTGTCACAATAATGAAAACTAATAAGCACCCAGTATCATGTCTCTGTCTTCTTGATAATGAGCTGATCAAGGATAGTCCCTGTTAGCGCATACAGATGTAGCTTTTGAATTATTTCCCTAAATGCAATAGAAACTGTAATAGCTTTAAATGGATGTGATAATGCACAAAAGTGTGCATACTTGGTAAGTCTGTCAACTACCACCATGATGACACTCTTTCCCTCAGACTTGGGTAAACCTGTGATAAAATCCATTGAAACCTCCTCCCAACGTTGGCTTGGAATGGATAAAGGTTGTAATAGACCCGAGGTCTTAATTGTTTCAACTTTATTTTGTTGGCAAACCAAAAATTTGGCCACAAACATTTGAATATCTGATTTAAGGCCATCCCAAAAAAATTCCTTCTTAACCCTGTGGTAAGTTTTTAAAAATCTTGAGTGCCCTCTTAAGGGAGAAGTGTGCAGTTGCAATAGAATCTTTTGTTTGAGTTGGGAATTCTTACAGAGGTATAAGTGATCTTTGTACCATAACGAATCATTTTGCAAGCTAAATGTATTAGATGTACTGGAATATTGTTGTAACTTTCAAATAAGTGCCCACACTTCTTCATCATTCTTCCATTCCTCCCTTGCTTCGTCAACCCAATCTGGTTGGATAATATAAATGGCGCACAACAATGCTTCCACATCCTCATCCTTTCTTGAGAGTGCATCTGCCACCACATTTTGCTTCCCTTTTTTGTAGATGATTTCAAAGTCACAACCCAACATCTTTGTGACCCACCTTTGTTGCTTTTTAGAGGATAATCTTTGTTCTAAAAAGTATTTAAGGCTATCATGATCCATTTTTACCTTGAAGTGTCTTCCCATTAGGTATGGTCACCATTTCTTAGGTGCATGTAGTATTGCCAACATTTCCTTATAAATAGTTTTGTGTAAAAACTTTCCCTTTATTGGATGACTTTCAAAAGCAATGGGTCTTTCATCTTGCATTAAAACAACACCAATTCCATTTCCTGAAGCATCACATTCCACAATAAAGTTTTTTGTTAAGTTCGGTGTAGCTAAGACCGGTGCTTGGCACATTCCCTCTTTAAGATGTTCGAAGGCCTTTTTTGCTTTTAGAGTCCATGAAAATGCATCTTTCTTCAATAATGTTGTTAGAGGTGCTGCTATTCTCCAATAATTCTTAACAAACTTGTGATAATACCTTGTCAACCCAAGAAATCCTCGTAGATGCTTTATGGATGTGGGGATTTTCCATTCCTTAATGGCTTTAATTTTTCTAGGGTCTACCTTAACTCCTTCATGAGATACAATATGACCCAGATATTCCACTTCTTGTACTCCAAAGAAACATTTGGATCTTTTTGCATATAATTGTTTCTCCTCCAATAGTTGTAGCACCCTGTCAACATGTTCAACATGATCCTTCCAAGACTTGTTGTAGATTAGTATATCATCAAAAAATAATAACACAAATTTTCTAAGGAAGGGTTTGAAAATGGCATTCATCAAACCTTGAAATGTAGAAGGTGCATTAGTAAGGCCAAAAGGCATGACCAAAAATCCATAATGACCCTCATGAGTTCTAAATGTTGTTTTCGGAATGTCTTCAGTATTCATTCTGATTTGATGATATCCTAAACGAAGATACAACTTGGTGAAGTAAATTGATCCATGCAATTCATCCAGTAATTCATCAATGACAGGAATGGGAAACTTATCTTTAATAGTGAGCTTGTTGAGCTCCCTATAATCCAGAAACATGCACTATGATCCATCCTTCTTGTGCACCAATACTACTGAAGCAGAGAAAGAACTTTGACTAGGTTGAATTATACCAGCCTCTAGCATTTCTGCAACCATACGCTCACTTTCACTCTTTTGGGCATAGGGATATCTGTACGGCCTGATGTTTGGAGGAACACTTTCTGGAATTAGATGAATAGAAAGATCATGATCACGAATAGGTGGGAGACCTTTGGGAGTCTCAAATACCTTGGAATGATTGTCCAAGACATTTTGGAGATCTAGAGAAATAGATGATTCCGATGTGGAAACATCTAGCGAACATAATTGTGCAATTACACCTCTTTGTTCCTTTTTTAGAAGCTTTGTCATACCGTTAGAGCTGATTATCTTTCCCGATTTCCCTGAAATACCCCTTAATTCAACTTCCTTTCCTTCCATAGAAATTTCATGAAAACGTCTTGAAAATTAAAAGCTATTGTACCCAAGGATTGTAGCCATTGGACTCCTAGTACAACATCAGCACCTCCCATTGGAATGGAAAGCATTGGGCTAGTTAATACATATTCTCCCATGGATAGCTTAATATTATGGCACTTTCCAGAGCAATTTATTGTTCCTCCATTTGCAACCATCACTTGACACTCTAGTGTTGGATATAGGAAGCAATTGAATTCTTTTGCTACCTTACAATGAATAAAATTGTGGGTACTTCCTGAATCAATCAACACTATTACCTTTTTCTTCTTGATTTGTCCTTCTATCTTGATGGTTTGAGGAGTGGTAATTCCAGCCAATGTATTACAAGATATGGTCGGATTCATTTATTCTTTATCTAGGCTTTGTTCCTGGAGTATATCCTGTTCTTTTGACCTTTTCTACTCCTTTTCTTCTTCCTATTCACAATCTATGTAGAATAATTTCTTTTCAACACACTTATGACCTTTAGTGTATTTGCTATCACAACTGTAACAAAGCCCTTTTGCTCTTTTTTTTTTCCAATTGTTGTGGTGTCAACCTTATAAGTTCTGTAAGCCTAGGGGCAACAACACTTCCATATTTATAGTTGTGAGTGGTATGCTTCCTGGTTGCCATAATTTTTCTTTCTAACCTGAATGCCTTCTCTAATGAATCAGGTTCCCAAAGGCAAACATCATGTTGGATATTATCCTTTAAAGTCCCTATGAACACATCAATCCTATGCTCCTCTGGAATATTTTTTAACCTTATGTTCAGTTTTTGGAACTCCTCAATGTGCTCCATTATTGAACCCTTCTATTTGAGACTTATCAATTGGCTAAAAAAAGTGTTGCTTTTTGTATCCTCATAATGTGCTGTCAGTTCTTCTGTAAAAATTGCCCAAGTGATAATTTGTTTACGAGAGCAAAGCCATTGATACCATACAAACTGATTTGGTTCCAAATATAAAGTTGCAATACGTACCTTTTGTGTGTTTTGCACATTATCGAGATCGAAAAATTGCTCCATCTGTAATATCCATGTTGCGGGATCCTTGCCATCAAACTTCCTCATATCGATTTTTTGAATATGGTGGGTCTTCGATCCAACATTAGAGTCTATGAAATCATGATTAACATTTCTTTTGTTCTCATCATGTGTTTCCTTTACTACCCTTTCACCATTAGTAATCATTTCTTGTAGAAACTTTGTCAAATCTGTATTTAGATCTATCTTCAAATCTTCCATGCCTGTCTTCACATCGTCCATCGTAGTTTCCATGTCATTCATCTTAGCTTCTACTCCTTTCTTTAAACAATCCATCTTAGCTTCTGTGCCTTTCTTTAAACCATCCATCTTAGCTTCTACATCTCTCTTTAAACCATCCATCTTAGATTCTGTTACTTTTTGTGCAAGTGACACTTGTTGCACTTGGTCTCGTAATTTTGATATATCATGTTGCATTTCTTCCTCTTCTTCATGAGTCATGCTAGAGCTTTCAGGTTGCTTACTAGGTGTTTACATTTTCTTACCTCGGGGCATCAATTACCGATAATAATGCTTTACTATGCCCTTTGAATTCCTTCAAACTAAATTTTCAAACCAAGCTTATGCAAAAATTAAAAAAAAACTAAACACCTTTTTTCACTTTGTAGGAGCTTGATATTGAATTTGATGTATCTTTGTAATTTTAGATCATCTAGTTCTAAAATTGTGAATTATGGTAGCCCTATGCGTCCTCTTTCCAATGCCACTAGTTTGATCCAAATTGGATTCTCCAGGGAAGAGTTATGCCAAATCTCCCACAGTGACCTGATTATAGACTAGTTCAGTAGAGTGAAGTTGTACGATGTGCCACGTGTCACTGTTTCGACCTTTGGAATGTAATTCAGGAGTCTGCAAAAAGACCAAATTCCTCAGATCATATCTCTGCACATGTCGTGCAAAAAGCCTTGAAATTCAGACCCGAGGTTCAGTGCGTTTTTGTCTCAAATGGGTTTTTTTTTAGCTTCTGAAATGCTGCAGAAAAAAAAAGTTATAGCAAAAATGCCATGATGACCTATTTGGAGCAGTGAAACCCTAGAATCCAAAGCTTTTATACCAAATGTTATGAAACTAGCTCACAAAAAGATAGAAAAGATAGTTGAACGCCTTAGAATTCAGCCTCTTCGAGGGGGCAACCTCCTTTACATTACACAAATGAACAATTCTTTGATGATTCAAATGACAAAACCTCATTTCTATATATAGGAGTCTAAGGAGTCATAATATAACCTTGCCGACCTAACAATAATAATATAAAGCCACAAAAATAACAATCGAGGGATTCTATGGGGCACAGTAATAACAATATGGGGACAATAGGGGCACAACAATATTAATAAGGGATACAACTACAATAGTAATGGGGTGATCACTAGTATTATAGGGACCTAACAACCCTTGACTTCAACTTCCTCCACTTCCACGCTCAACTCCTCATCATCCATTGGGATGTCCTTAATTTCTTCCTCCTCCGGCTCCAAGTTAATGGATTTTCCGTTTTCCTGTGTGGTGGGCTTGTCCTTTAGTGGGTTTCTTCTAAGTGATGTGCACACTAGAATCACAACCTGCTTGCCCATTTTGTCCTTCACACTCTCCTTGGTCAGGGCTGGCTTCGGTCTAGGCGTCTGTGGTGATTTGGGGACTTCAGCTAATACCTCTACAACCTCTAGAGTAGCTCCTTCTACCTCCCTAACAACCTCCGACACAACCCCCTCGGATATCACTGCTTCGGTGTCCATAGCTTCGGATCTCGAGATAGAATTACGGATCAAATTGCGGTTGGGTTCTGGGAATCATTCAAACACTGGGCAGTCAAGAAATGCTTCGAGGAATACATGGATCATGCATGTATGAGAGCTCACCAACTGAATGTTCAAAATTCCAAGTGTTTTTCATTCCCCCCATGTTACAGGAAAAGTGTCTATGCAGAACTGCTAATCCCACTAAGGTGTGGTAGCTACCTTAGAAACAAACAAAGTAAAACTACTTTCGTTTTCCTTTATGAAAGATAGATGAGATAAGAATAAATGAGACCAACCTTTGTCTTGCGCTTGGTTCCTTGCTCGATTCCTCTCTTTTCTGATAGTCCTTTGCTACTTGCTTCCTTGTACACCCAGCTTCACAGAGTACCTGTAGAATCAAAACAGCATAACACTATACAAGAACATGGATCTATTATCATAAACAATCTAGGGTCAGATGTAAATTTACCATACAAATGTATGAAACATAAATGACACAAGAGTATGGAGGAAAACTTGAATAGCTTTATTGATAATCAAGAAAGATCCAAGAGAGTTACAACCAGTTGTTCCGACCCAGCATCATCTTCTCAGCAAGTAAGCCCTTCTTCACCTCATGCAAAGCTTAGATCACCCAACACTATGATGTTGCCTCAAGAAACCAACAGAAATTCCTTACAAGATGCAAAATTCCAGCCTCTGGATCTCTGAGATGAGGGATCCATATATAGATATCTGTAAGGGAGATGAGTCAGCTTGTGATTTGATTAGTGTCTTCCCTCTGATAGTTCTTGCTTCCACTTGGAGATTGATGATCTCTTACTCATCCTTGGTCGAATTCAGAATGGCAAGTGTCACAGGAGAAGTTTCTGGAAGATTCCATGCTTCTCCACCTCGTGGATTGACACCGCCATTTGTCTCTTCTTTCCCATCGCACCCCATAGAAGGGATTTTTGAAATGCAACGCACCCACTGAGTGTACTTAGGTGAGATGCAATGCATTTTGCCTATGGAGTAGGTGAAATGATCCTGTTTTGACCAGTTCTGAGTAGTTTTTCATGGAGAACTTCTGGGAGAAGCTGTAATCAGTTGACCTTGTTCCTTTAGGGGTTGGAACAACACTTTTAGGGACTTACGAGCCCTTGGTTTATGGACATTTATGCTTGGGGTTGCAGTGCCCAAAAATGTCTATAACATTTGCCCCCTAAAGCATGAGGTCGTTAATCTTTTTTGATGTCGGGTGAAATGCTTTATCATGAGGATCCGAAGTTCTTTCAAGCTGGGAGGAGACCTGTAATAAGATACAATACAATACATTATCTTCATAATATTTTCATGATCTAGCTGAGGCGGGCATTCCCATGCTCAGCTTGATAAATTAATTTTCAAGTACATAGGACAGACAATCGTCTGAGTGTAGACTGATGATTCTGGTAGAGCCATCATCCCTTTGATTGGATGATTATCTGTGTAGCAATTATGTACATTTGATCCCTTTATTTTCCTGAATATATATCGCAGCCTGGATGGATGAAACTAGATCCGAGGTGTTCAATCTCGTTCGATCTGCACTCAAAGTACAAGTCGATCCATGTGAGAGATGTTCTGGAATCGAACATGGAAAGACATCGCCTGATTACCGGCCAATGATGTAAGTTGTTAATAGGCACGAGAGGAATCACCGATAATGATAATGACCCTCAAGGTACTGCAGTACAATTCACGTGGTGTGAATAAAGGACTTGGCGTCGCACACCACGCAAAATCTTTCGGTCGAAGGCCATTGATGTAAACCTGTCACCGGAAGTGAGAAACTTGCCATTGAGGAATGCAAGCTTCAAAGTAAGGAGGAATGCACCCAGTAAATATTATTGAGTATAAATGAAAGCATACAGATAAGCTAAGTTAACCAACTAATATTGGGTTTCTAGTAAGGGTTTGGGAAATAACACTGTTTGGGCCCTGAGTAGGGCTACATGAAGGCAGCATCACCGGCTATGAGGTACTGATAAGTGCACGTAGGGACGTGCACACAGGGTTAAACCATGGACCTTTAGAGCCCATCAGACATCCCCAAGGGACGAAAACCTGGTTCTAGCACCCTCTCCATACTACTTCGGGTGAGACCTTAGTCCGTGCTCCGCGGATTGTTGTCGAAAGGGCCAGCAATACCGAGATTTGTTTGGCTAAATCATCTCTAAACCTGGGTCAGGCCCCAGAAAGCCAACAAATGGTTCTATTTCCGGGACCGAGATCTTCATAAGGGATGTCTAATGTCATGTCATTGGAATCCAACGAAGAAAGAAATTGAAGGGTGGTTAGATAGAAAGATTCACGAGTTCGCGACACAGGAAAACAAGAATCCGTGAGTATCAAAGGAACAGTGGTTGGAGTGCTACTTATATACAGAAATCCATGAAATTTTCTTTGCATACTTTCCCTCTGAGTTGTATGAGTGGATCGCGAAGCTAGCAAATAGTCAAGGAAGGTGTAGGCTAGACAAACCAATTGTGTGGACTCCAGAATTAGTGCACAGACTAGAAGTATCAGAAGATAAGATCACGTGCATTATGGATCATTGGCTCGATCATATTATAGGAGGATTTATCACTGAGTTTGCGGTATATACGACAGTCTCACCATCTTCACCTCCATCTCCGCCCACACCACCTTTGCCACCACCGCAGTTCAATTTGGCGAGCACGATAAAATTGTTGGTATTCATGGGAGTAGGGAATGAAGATCCAAACAAATTTTGGTTCATGGTAAGGGTCGTATGGGAAGCATAAGGAGTTGTGGATGACAATATAAAGAAGGTCTCATTGGTGAGCGCGTTGCAGGATCGTGCACTGACATGGTACATTAGGCATTCTAATGACCATCCGAACACAAGCATCACAGATATACAGGCCACGCTAAATAAGGAGTTTAGTAGGCCAAAGTTGAAGACAAAATCGATTATCGGGTTTAAGGAGATCGTAATTGTTGTTGGGAAAAGTATCCAATTCGGAATGCCCCTATCCCACTCTAAGGTGTGATAGTGCCTTAGCAACAAACGAGGTAAACTAATTGAGTATTCTTCTTTATGAAATGTAAATGAGGAAGAAGGATCTAACTAACCTGTGTCTTCCGCTAGTTCGTCGATCCAAATCACTCCTCTCTTCAGTAGCTCCCAGCTTCTTGCTCCTTCATTGGCCTAGCTTCACCGAATTCCTGCAAGATCACAAGAGAGAGAAACTACACAAAATACAGATATACATTCATAAAAAGCTCAAGATCAGAATAAGCTAAACATGTAAGCATAACAAAACATCATTGGTACACAGCATGTAGGAGAAACTCAAATAGTTTATTGATAGAATAAGAAAGTCCAAGAGGAGATACAACCAAGTGAGTTCCGATCCAGCATCTACCACCCAGCAAAGGAATCCCTTCCTCTCCTCCAACAAAGCATAAATCACCCAATGTACTAATCTCAATCTCAAACCAACAGCAATTCTCTGCAAAGTACAAAATTCCAGCCCCCTGAACCTCTGGGTGAGAGATCCATATATAGATGTAAGCAGAGAGGATGAGTCAGCTTATGTTTTGACTTGTGGCTTCTCTCTGTCAGTTCTTGCTTCCACTTGGAGGTTGAGAACCTCTTACTCATCACTAGTCGAATTCATTGAGGCAAGTGTCATTGGAGAAGATTCTGGAAGCTTCCAGGGTCTTTCCACCTCGTTGAATGAGCTTGCCATTTGTCATTTCCCACTCAGCGCACCCTGGTAGTGCTTCTACCTGCGTTGCAGTGCACCTAGCCAGTGTAGTCTCTACATTTCAACGCAGGAAGCTAGTGGAGCCTCTGAATTGATCCTGAATTGACTGTTTCTGAGTGCTTTTTGGTGGAGAACTTCTGGGAGAAGCTGTCATTGGTTGACCTTGTTCCTTTAGGAGCTGTAACAACATCTTTAGGGACTTTGGATCCCTTGAATTATGGACATTTCATGCTTATAGTTGTAAGGCACAAAAATGTCTATAACAGTTGCCCCCTAAAGTATGAGGCCATTTATCGGGTGAAATGCTTTATTAGGAGGATCTGAAGTTCATTCAATGCTGGGAGGAGACCTGTAATAAGATACAATACAATACATTATTTTTCATATTATTTTCATGATCTAGCTAAGGCGGGCATTCCCATGCTCAGCTTCATAAATTCATTTTTATGTACATAGGACAGACAATTGTCTGATGATAGACTGATGATCCTGCTGAAATCATCATCCTTTGGTAGGATGATTGTCTATGCTGCAATGCTGTACATGTCAATGTCTTTATTTTTCTTGAATATATATCGCAGCCCGGATGGATGAAACTAGATCCGGGCTCTTCAAACTCATTTGATCTTCACTCTAAGTACAAGTCGATCCATGTGAGAAATGTTCTGAAGTCGAACATGGAAAGACATCGCTTGATTACCAGTCGATGAGGTAAACCGTTAACAAGCGCGAGAGGAATCACCGATAATGATAATGACCCTCAAGGTACTGCAGTACAATTCACGTGGTGTGAATAACGGACTTGGCGTCAAACACCACGAAAAATCTTTCGGTCAAAGGTCATTGATGTATACCTGTCGCCGGAAGTGAGAAACTTGCCATTGAGGCATGCAAGCTTCAAAGTACTGAAGGGGGTGTCCCTAGATCAACTTCTTGGATAATGAGCTGATGTCGACAAGAAGCGATCCGTCAAAGGAGGGCCTTAATGTATCCCACATCAGTGACACGAAACGGAGCAAATGATTTTGATGGAGGTGAAAACGATCTGATGATATATAGTTCAGGGTGGCGGTCATGAAAGAATGAAGGATAATGTATGGTAGTGGATGGGACACGGTTGACTTCTCTGGATGACTTCTCTTGAACATATCGGCGACACTTATGTGATGGATTGGTAGCATTTACCCCAAAGGTGGATGGTATGGCAAGACCATGGTGATGTGACCGGTGAATGAAACAACCCAACCTGACTCAGGCATGGAGTGGAAGTGTCATGTTCAAGAGCGACTTGCTACCAATAAAGTTCTTTGAGTTTCTTCCCAATTTTTCCCCAGTCATTGCTGACCAGTACCTCTTTATTTTTGTCAAGCTTGAGGAGGATAACATATGCTTGTTCTATAATTTTCCCTTCGGGCAAACCCATCGCTATGTTTTAACGAGCCTAGCGATAGTGAAACTCGTTCTCGTCTAAAGACAAGTTTGTCGCTATTTAATGTTTTTAACGAGCCTAATGACAAAGATAACTCGGTCCTTTTCATTTTTAGAGAGTCTGAAAAGGTACGTAAAGTCAACTCCGAAAGTCCTTTTTCGTCATCTAATCCCTTAAGTCCGAAAAAGTATAAAACAATACAGAAGGGATGAATTTTCGATAGTTTTAACGAGCCGAAAAAAACAAGCGCTCGATCTTTTTGTGCAATAATCCCTCAGGTCCAAAAAGATTAAAATCTAGAGGAGGGATAGCACTTCCGGTCACTTTAACAAGCTGGAAGGCCAAAACTCGGCAATCTTTTCATATTTTATGAGTCAGATGAAAAGAGCTTAAAGAAGACTTGTCTTTTGAGGAACGAGTGATAAAACGGGTTAGTAGCTGATTCCAGGTAAGGGTTGGAATTTTCCAATCACGGCAGTGTCACAAGGATGGCTAGTGAAATCACTCTTCGCAGCTGTTCCTCAAAATGGGTAAACAATCAAATGGAGGTGAATGATCGGCCAATGGAAAAGTGGAGGTGACGGTGCAAACACGACCAAGGCTTTAATGGCTGATATGTTACATTCATGGTGGTTATTTACCAGGGGATAGTTCATTTTTTAAGGAGCTTAAACGTGGGTGGAAACATTTGCTCGGTGCGGGTTTATTTTTTAACGAGCTTGAACCTTGCGGTAACACTGCTCGATTATCCAGTCATATGATAAGAATGTCTCATGTAAGATTCCATTTTTTATGGAGCTTGCGCCTTACAAAGCTATGCCCCGCATCCTTTCGTTATGCAAGTTCGGAAACGACTAATCCTACGAGTTTAAAGGGTTAGACCTACGGGTTTAAAGGGAGGACCTAAAAATTTTAAAAAATAAATAGCCGCCCCTCGCTTGCACTCCAAAAGGTTTGCATGCCCCCAGGTATAAAACAGAGTTTCAAGGTTACCTCTACTTCACTTCCACCAAAACAATTGTTTTACCGAGAGAGGCCTACCTCTTTCAGGTTACCCAAAGATTGTTCTGTTAATCTTTCAAACAAAACACTTCTTCGGCGATGTCTACCGAGATAAACAAAGGTGAGCGACGAGGCACACCAACTCACATAACTTTAACAAAAGAATCTTATTCTAGAACAACCCCTGTCTCAATCACGAATGGGGTACGGACTAGTCATATTCTCCCGCGGAAACTTACCCTATACCCAAAGTTTTCCTGCCGAAGCAGACCAGGACGCATGCCCCCTGGGTTCCAGTCATATCCCTCCGAATTACTCGCACTCATCGGGAGGACGGACCGTGGGTTGAGAATTTCTTGCATGAAGAGACCATTTAGAGATGGTATATGACTATTTGCGATGCGTGATCTCGGAAATGAAAGCTGGTCCACAAGCTTGACCACTCTTCCTTCGTGCGGAAAACACATTACTCTAAAGAGTGAGGAGACGATGGCTCCCATGCAATATATATAGTCTCGTCCAAGGAGTAGGTTATAATCCAAGGGTCCTTGAATGACCATCACGTTCATTTGAATGATCTTCCCTTTCAATGTTATGGGCACATTGGGGAGGATCCCTAAAGGTCGACTGGTTCCTTTATCAAAGCCTGTCAGATTTCTCATTTCAGGAAAAAGCGCTGGCGAACCAAGCGCTTTCCAAGCAATAGAGGAAAGGATACTCACAGATGCCCCCTCATCAATGATGGTGCCAGCCATGACCATTCTGTATATTTGGACGATAATTCTGAATGGTATGCTTGCTGGCAAACGGGGTCTGCATAGTTGGTTCCAGTCGAAGGAGACAACTAGGTTGCTTGGTGGTGGGACCGAGTAAACGGCCGGGTATCGCTCTGACGAACTTCCTTCCTGCGATAAAGGAATGGGAGGAGTGCCCCCGTGCTCGTCGGAGTCTGTGTTGATGAAGAGAATTTGGATGGTGTCATGTTTATCCTCTTCAGTGACTGTATCATTCGAAGATAAATCCGTTGAAGGCAAGACCGGGTCAACTGCCGCCTCGACCTTTTGACTTTCGTCGGGTATGGATTCAGCTGGTTCATCTTCAATGACCGGCGCTTCAACTGACCACTTGAGCGGGCCAGCTGGATTTTCAACTAACGAAGGACTCGGCAAGAGTTTTTTATATCCAGGAGGGAGTCGTAACGGTGAAACCGGACGATCATCCAAAACTCTTTTCGCTTCATCTAAGAAGGGACAACGGTGGATGGCATGATTGCCTTCGCACGGTCTACAGGGGGATCTAGCTCTCCCTTTTTGTCCAAGGACTTCACTTTCGCTAGTTGACGGTATGCATTCAACATGGCTATCAGAGGTTGATGCCACCGGATTGTGCAAACGGGGAGACCAGTCCCTTAGTATCCGAGGGATGTAGGGACAATCTCTGTGGAAGTGGTCTCCCTTGCATATGACACATGGCGATTTAGGCCTAGTCAGTGCTGTGTGTGGATTTTTGTCAGACGACACTTGTTTGCCCCCAGTCGCTTTTGGCTCCTTCTTCTTCTTTTCCTTCTTCTCCTTAGGAACTTGGTTTTTTGTCTTACAAGTTCGTCAAGCGAAGAGGAAGGAGGAGAGGAAAAATTAGAGGAAGTAGAAGGCTGGTGGGTAACTCTGGACTGGTCTAACTGTTGATTCGACTATTCAGGAATAGTGGTGTTCTGAACGACATTGGTTGGGAAGAGCCAGACCGGCAAGCCAATTGTTAGTCCTGGAAGCGATAATGTGGCCATATGGGGCGCACCAACATCTCCCCAAGAGGAGAAGGGACTAGGATTTCCACCAAGGGGAATTCCTTGGTTGGTGGGTTCCATTTTCTCAACCTAAAGATCAACGCAGGAAAAATGGGTGATTGTTCCCTTTAAAATAAATTTTAACGACGCTTTAGACACAACTTACTTTTTCAGTTTTAAAGAGTCAAGAAAAAGCTAAAGATGACTCTAGTCTCCTTCGATGTTTTAACGAGCCCGAAGTGACAAATGCTCGGGTGGACTTTTTCCGTTATAGAGTCTGAAAAAGGCCAAAAGGAACTGCTCTGGACTTCTAGGTAGAGGGTGTGCCAAACTTTTCACAAAACCGTAGAATACTTTTTAAGGTACGGGCGGTCAATCTTCCCGAATGCTGTGTTCAGTGCATTGCGATCAGTAGGGCGGCTGATACGGCTTCCTATGGATAAAGGTTTTATTCCTATAGGGGTCTCCCAATATATACTCGACGGTACGTGGGAGCACAATCTGACTGGCGCTATCGTCTCTCAGGAGGAATCACCCAACCATCAGCGAGATCGACAGTCACCAGGTTTTACGACGCCGGAACACGTCTCTAGCCTAGACCTCTATGTTGTGCGTTAAGTTACAAAGCGTTGTTAAGTTCATTCAATTTATTTTAGGTTGATATTTCTTAGAAGTTTGCCTTTTTGGATCACCACGAGATGTATGATACAATTCCTAAATGCAGTCTAAAGATGATAAGCAAGCTTTTATATCTTTTCAACAAGGAAAATCCTAGCTACAAGGGGAAAAGGAAGACACAAACTTTTCTCAAAGAGCATAGAGCACACTGTAAATGCACTTTTCCTAAATCAAAGCATGCAAACTATCAAAATGCAAATGCACATATTCATGTATTTGTTTTCGCTTTCTTAATATTGATGCCTAAAAAGAAAGTTGTTGTACAAATTTGAATTCGTTTTCAAGTGAAAACATAAACAAGTTCCTTTTTTGAAATCAAAAAGACGATTACGACACCTTATGTTTTACTTGTTTCGACACTAGAAATGCATAAATTCAAACCAAACGACAAAAGTAAAAGCTCACTCAACTGTGAACAACAAACAAACTCACTCCTAAGATCAAAACGACACTCACGACAGGTCTAGATCTAAGGGCGATAGTATGACTAGTTTACTTTTGTAATGGGAAACTGCAAATGATGTAACAAATACACAAAGAACAAATACAGTTTCTTTATACAACTGAGGCGGAATTGAGGCAAAGAAAAGGGGTTTCAGATAGGTACACTGACTGATAACAGGCTGCAAAAAACTGAGATGAAACTGAGCAAAAGGAAGCAGGGAACCACAGCTGCACAAGGCAAAGGCTAATCAGCGCACCCTCAGCACAGAGAAACTGAACTTCAGAGCAGGTATCCTTCACAGGACCTGCGTTGAAATGCAGAACCTCTTCACAGAGTCTGCGCTGAAGCAGAAACGAGAATTTTTTCTGGGTTCTGGGTCACGGTTTGCAGTTAAATCTACAGTTTTTGGCCGGATCAAAGCTATCAATTAGGTACAATTAGGAGGATGATTTAAAGGAGGACTAAGATCTATCACAAAGGGCTGTTAGAGCACTTGTGGATCAGTTTGTTCAGATCATAAAAATAGGCCTAGTGAGTGGACTAGAGTGGCAGATCTCTACTTTGCATTTGAAAATGGCAAATGCATTTCGATTCGGCACTCCTGAGTTTATGAGAAGAACAACAATAGAAACACAAATAAACTAACAAGATACTCTCCCCAGTGGAGTCACCAATTTTTTGTTGGGAAAAGTATCCAATTCGGAATGCCCCTATCCCACTCTAAGGTGTGATAGTGCCTTAGCAACAAACGAGGTAAACTAATTGAGTATTCTTCTTTATGAAATGTAAATGAGGAAGAAGGATCTAACTAACCTGTGTCTTCCGCTAGTTCATCGATCCAAATCACTCCTCTCTTCAGTAGCTCCCAGCTTCTTGCTCCTTCACTGGCCCAGCTTCACCGAATTCCTGCAAGATCACAAGAGAGAGAAACTACACAAAAATACAGATATACATTCATAAAAAGCTCAAGATCAGATTAAGCTAAACATGTAAGCATAACAAAACATCATTGGTACACAGCATGTAGGAGAAACTCAAATAGTTTATTGATAGAATAAGAAAGTCCAAGAGGAGATACAACCAAGTGAGTTCTGATCCAGCATCTACCTCCCAGCAAAGGAATCCCTTCCTCTCCTCCAACAAAGCATAAATCACCCAATGTACTAATCTCAATCTCAAACCAACAGCAATTCTCTGCAAAGTACAAAATTCCAGCCCCCTGAACCTCTGGGTGAGAGATCCATATATAGATGTAAGCAGAGAGGATGAGTCAGCTTATGTTTTGACTTGTGGCTTCTCTCTGTCAATTCTTGCTTCCACTTGGAGGTTGAGAACCTCTTACTCATCACTAGTCGAATTCATTGAGGCAAGTGTCATTGGAGAAGATTCTGGAAGCTTCCAGGGTCTTTCCACCTCGTTGAATGAGCTTGCCATTTGTCATTTCCCGCTCAGCGCACCCTGGTAGTGCTTCTACCTGCGTTGCAGTGCACCTAGCCAGTGTAATCTCTGCATTTCAACGCAGGCAGCTAGTGGAGCCTTTGAATTGATCCTGAATTGACTGTTTCTGATTGGTTTTTGGTGGAGAACTTCTGGGAGAAGCTGTCATTGGTTGAACTTGTTCCTTTAGGAGCTGTAACAACATCTTTAGGGACTTTGGATCCCTTGAATTATGGACATTTCATGCTTATAGCTGTAAGGCACAAAAATGTCTATAACAGTAATGCTTCTAGGCAAGACTCCATGGGATCTGGATCAGAGATTGAAGAGTATGATTTGCGAAGCCAGCGTGACCTTAACAGATGGGCAGCAACTCACATGGTTTGTAGCGTCACTAACACTGCATCTAAGAATGGCGTTGTCGCGGTAGAAGTTATCCACACAAGCCAAAGCTTTGTAGATTGCAATGAGACTGCACGAGACCCCAATACAAGATCCTAGTTTGGGATTCCAACAAATCCACATGCAACTGCAAAATTTGTGTCTGGAAATGTAGAGTTTGAAACAGGACAGGACAACTCACCCAGAATCACGCGAGGAGGTATGGTGCATAAAATGCAAAGGCCAAGGGAATGACAAGGACCATTGTCCAGTCTTCACGAATTACTTGGCGAGAGGAGGGTTGATTCCATTAAGACCAGAGGCACAAGTAGGACCGAGTGTAGCACCTACATTATGGTGTACGATCTGTTAGATAGGAGGAAAACACACTACGAACAATTGTCATCTATTATAGAAGTATACATAGACCTCCCAGCAATTATTCTGTAATTTTTGCAAGTCGGCAGGCCATGATGAGTGCACCTGTAGAAGCTATGAACTAATGATGGATCGGACTCCTTCCTACAAGATTCAGGCCGAAACACAAGCCCTCGACCCAAATATAGGAATGGCGTGCACTGGATTCCAGGGGCGTGGACGAGGTTGAGGAGGAATGGGACCAAGAAGGAGTCGCGGACAACTAATTTGTTATAATTGTGGATGGCTAGGGCACTATGCCCGTGATTGTACGAATCTGACAAGAACATCATGTTTATATTGTACTTAGTTTGATCATGAGGCAGAGGACTGCCCTACACTGATAGCGAGGTTGCGCGAGAAAGGGGTACTCTAGCCTCCCCCAACTCAGAATTTTCAAATGATGAGATCTGAGCCACGCAAAGAGGAACCGAATGTAAACATAGTGCTTAGAAGTGGTATCACGATAGGAAAGGACAAAGGTAAATAGCCTAAATAAAGTGCGTGGGTTCACAAGGCTCCTACAAAGGAACATGAATTTGATCTAGAGCGCGCGAACGAGACATTCATGGAAGCTAAGAAGAGCTTCACAAAGGCCTCTACTTCAGGTAGTAAGGATCAACTAGATCCAAAGATCGATCCTTCAATGATCACTACCTTTCTGGAGACATTGTTATAGACATATTTGGGCACATCAACCCCAACTCACATGTCGATGTATTAGGGTTCATCAACCCCTAAAATGGTTGTTTTATGCCCTAAAGTAACTAAGTCATCTGAATGCCTCATTCCCCAAAATTTCCATCTCAAAAATCATCCAGAAAGTGCTTAAAATGAATCATTATTGAAAGCCCTATGTTAGGGTGCTATGCATAGCAGGTACTGCACTATCAAAGTTCTATGCATCACAGATTGACCCTCTAGAAGGTGTGATGGGTGAGGTACGACAAAATTCCAGGAGAGTTTGAGAGTTAGTTGCTCATGGAAACTTCTCCTATGCCACTTGCCCCTCTGAGTTCGCCCAAGGATGACTAAGGGAATTAGGAAACCACCTCCAATTCCCCTCTTTCATGGAACCAATTCCTAAAAATAGAAAGGCATTCATCATCCCCATTGATGACTCAACCTCCTACAATCATCTATAAAAGGATCTCTCATCCAAGATATCAGAAGGCTGAATTATTCTGAGTTGTAAGGAAGTGTTGTTAGTTTCAGTATTGAGGTGAGAGCATTGTGTTATTGTTGGTATGTTCTTGCTGATTCATGAGGTGAAGAAGGCTTGAAGCTGGGAGGATGGCGTTGGATCAAACTTCTTATGGGTTGTAATTCTCCTTGTTATCAATAAAGTTCTTCAAGATTTTTCCCAATTGATTGTGTTAACTGTAAATGCATTCATTTTTTATCATATTTCTGATTCTATGATGTTTATGTTGTGATGGATCATTATGCTTTGACAAGTCTTTGTTTCTGTATTTGTGCAGGTACTCTCCAAGCATGTTAAGTATGGGGAGCAGTTACAGGATCAGCCAAAGGAGAGGGAGATCAAGCGAGGATTCAAGCGAAAGTTACAAGTTGGTCTTTCATAATCTCTTTCTTATCTATCACTCATTGGAAAGATAGTGAATTTCTTTGACTATTGTTTCTAGATTAGCTACCAACCTAGAGGGCTAGCATTTCTTGGAAATACTATTTTTCCCAGAAACAAATTGGTGACTCCACTAGGGAACGATGATTATGTTTTGCTATTTTTTGCTCTATGTTGAATTATATAAACTATAGATAGAGTTTGAAGCTAGCCAGGAAGCTTTCAAATCGCTTCTATTATACAATTGCGTAGTAGATAAATGCTACTTTAGTCAATCTCTGGTTTAGTTTATATCTTGAGCATTTGATTTGGAAAAGCATCAAAATGCCCTTTGCGTAGCTTAGTAGCCTCATAAGACATTCCATTACACTTTACTAGTTATTGATCATTAAAATCAAGCTTAATCCATTGAAAAATACTACAAATTTGAGCCAAAAACATTTTCAGAATCGCTCCCTATGACCATCGCACTATCCCGAAATGTAACCTGCTATGCATCTCAGTTCCTGAATGAACAAATTGCTATGCATCGCACTGTTTATCACTACAACCTATGATGACTAACTGAAACTCAATTTTCCCATTTAGGAGTTGAGGTTTCTGACTGAACCTCAATCTTCCCATCTAGGAGTTGAGGTTTTTGACTAGTTTTCATTCTTGTTTGGTTGCTTTCTGAATATGAACAATTTCTCATCACTGAATCCAATTTTTAACACTTAGATCAGCCTCTATTTAGATTAATATTGGTGAATGCTTTTTTGTATTTTTTTTTCCATTTACAATCCATTGTCAAAAGTAGTGTTGATCGATTTGTCGTTTCGATAGAAAAAGTGTTGTGAAATCTTCAATTTTCGTCGAAAAAGTGAAGTGTCGCAAAATCCTCCTTCATAGCCTATCGATTAAACTATTTTGGTGCATTTGATTTGATTTGATTTCTTTCAAAGTGTAGAAAAGATATTTCTTAAAACTTGAAAGTGTCGTTTGAGTCTTCCTTTCTCTCCTTGAAGAAAAATTGTCAAAATTTTTCATTTTGTGTGAAACATTTTGAATCATTACTACATTTAGTTTTCCTTCTTGTATCATTCACATTAACAAGAGCTGAAAAAATACATGCATTTGCATTTTAGAATTTTGGTTTGTGTGCTCAAAAGAATGATTTAGGGAATTGCATTAGTGTGTGCTCTTTGGTGTTTGCTCAAAAGTACTTCTATGCTCTATCCGTAGTAGTGAGGATTTTCATTGTTCAAATAAACGAAAAGATTGCTTATCATTGTAGATGCATCTTTAGGAATTTCAGATCACATTTCGCGGTGAACCATCAAAGGAAAATTTTTAAGAAATATCAACTTAAAATGAACCTCAATGAACTTAACAATGCTTTGGAATCTAACACAACACATTTAGAGGTCTAGGCTAGAGACGTGTCCCAGCGTCTTTAAACCTAGTGTCTATCATTTTCACTAAAGGTTGGGTGATTCCTCCTCTTTGATACGACAAGTGCTAGCATGGACTTGTGCTCCTTGTACTATCGCGTATATAGTGGGAGACCCCAATAGGATTAAATCCTTTATCCATAGGAAACCGAGTCTGTCGCCTTATCGATCGCAATGCACTGAACACAGCATTCGGGAAGATTGACTACCGTACGTAAAGTCCTTGGTAATTTCTCTTTAATTTATCACCAAGGTGTATATTGTAGTTTTGTGATTGGTCTGGTAAACCTTTTTGTCTAGATTCTCCATAGTAGTCACTTTCATTCCTTTTTTACTCTTTAAAAGAAAAGGTCCATCTGAGCACTTGTCCTTTCAGGCTCATTAAAAATCAAAGGTGACTAGAGTCATCTTTAGCTTTTTCTCAACTCTTTAAAACTGAAAAAGAAAAGTTGTGTCCAAAGTGTCGTTAAAATAAATTGACCATGAAATAACATCACTTTCCCTTAGTTGATTTTTAAGTTGATCAAGTAATCCGCAATCGTGGAAGAAAGTCAATCAAAACCCCGTCATTCATGGAGATTAGCGAGTCAACCATCTTTGCCTCTAGAAGCAAAACCAATTCGGACAAAGCGATCTCATTTAACTGAGTGTATTTCATCTTGGTTATTTGGAACATTTGTTTCAACATCTTCAGAGACTCCAGTTACTCCAATTATTTCTGGTACATCCACCTTTAAAGAGGAAGTTTCGAAGTTACCTGAGGACACTAGTACTAATCCTAGTGTAACAGTAACCAAAGTTGTCCAACAACAAATTGATCCTCAATTTGAAATTGTTCAACCCAGAGATACTTCTAAACCTGAAACAACTCCATCTAGATTGGGTCTGGAATCCATTCCAGTTCAAACCAAAGTTACACCTGAACCAGGAGTTGTTCAAGAACCTCCCTTGAGACTGTAGTTCAATTACCTGAACATCTGGACTTTGAATTTCAATATCCAGAAGTCGTTACCCCTCCAGCATCTATCACTGTAGAAACTACACCTTCTTCTACACCAGAAATCGTTTACGGACCTGACGGTCAACCTCTTCTACCTAGTTTGATTATTATAAAGGAGATAGTAGAGGATCCTCCATCTGACACCCCATTTCATTTTGGGACTGGGATTAACCTTTATCATGCTACTCCTGAGTTTGCTTCCTTTAATCCTGCTTCATTGTGAGTTCCCGTCGAATCGTTAGGACAGCTTTTGGACAAGTTAACCATGTCTGAACAACCGTCAACATCCAGGACTGTATCATTTGATGCAATTGCAACAGAATCTTATGTTGCTACTCCTTCGATGTTTTCTACTACACCTGAGTCACACTTATACAATGCATCATCCATTCCAGTTGGTTACCAATCACTAGCTGGAACTCACTCAAGGGTTGCTTCTGCATCATGGTTAACTCCCATTTACTCGTATGGGATTCCATCTAGTTTTTCTCACATGGAAACGCAGCAATTTGATCCTGCATATCAGTATCAATTTGGGAAAACCAGTTATCAAAGACCGATATATCCATTAAACACTGGACTGCCACCATATGGAGAGTAGTATGCTTACTCATCGTTTCCTCCTTTTTCCGGGGGACAACCATATGAGAGTTTCCCACAGTATTCAAGTCAAACTGGAGTTAGAGCTAGTGGTTGGCTACTAGTACTGCCAGATCAACCAAGGGTTGTATATCCAACACAACCAATCCAACCTGTGTCCAATATTCCCACTACACCTGTTATCATGACTGTTCTATAGTCACCAGCGCAATCTGTTGTATCTTAATCAGTACAAATTGTTCCTTCTTCCTTGCAACCTCAGGTTTCAAGGCAAAAGGCTCAAGTTTCTCAGGTTTTTATACAACAACCGCTTGTTTCTGGGGCTCAACAACAACCTCAGGTTAGTGTTCCTTTATCCAGAATGACTCAAGCACACACAGGTATAGTTAATTTGCAACTTGGTCAGTCTCTCAGTATTGGACAGAAGTAATCAGTCCAACAACCGTGGTTGTCGCAATATCAACAACCTCAATTCCAGAAATCCCAACCCCAGTTTGGACTTGGTTCACAAGCTCAAACTGGTTTTGGTCAATATCAAGCTTACCAAGGATCTGGGCAACAAGGCTTTGCAGGTTATGGACAACCATGTTTCCAAACTGGTTATCAACAACCGCCTTATACTGGTGTTACACAAAAATATCGTCACCATGATTATTTTCATTCAGTATGGGTCTATCATCACTTGTACTGTCCTCCTAAGCAAGTCTCGGGCCTTAGCTCTTCAAGTCAAGCTTTGAAATTGAGGGAAAGACATTGAAAATCAATAAAACTCTGGTTCCACACTTTCTCTCACTATTGCCTGCGGTCCCGCACCTCCTGTTAACAAAAACGGCGGACCTGCCTGCTCTGTCTCTAAAGGTGTGGGTGCGGACCCCTGTGAAAGTTAAAAAGGCGCAAGTTTCTTCTAAAAAACTCACTTTGGGTTAATTCTAGATGATTCTAGAAGGAATTTTGACGTGGATTGGCCACTCTTAGGTGGTTCATGCATCCCAAAAGAGAAGGAGCTAATCCCTTGATGAGAGGATCTATCCCTTTGAAGGAGGGCTTTATCCCTTTGAAGGAGGACCTAGTAACTTCCCTCCATTGCACTATAAATTCAGGCATTGGGCTGGTTACTAGGTAGGTTAGAAGCTGAACAATTTTTAGGGTAAATGCTGGTGAAATTAAGACTTCCTAGTTAAGCTTAAGAGGAGAGATCACATACCTTTTTGGCTTCATTGGGAAGAGAGTGAAACTTGTCAAAGTAGAGGAGACTTCTTGCTGGACCCTGGGAGGAGCTTGTACAACGTCAAGGCACAGGTTGTAAAGTTCTTATTGATTTGAATTAATACAATCAAACTCATTTTTCTCAACAAATTGTCTCATCTCATTTGTTTCATGAATTCCTTGACTTTCATGTTAAATATGTTTTATGATATTGGCTTTTCAGGTGCTATTTAATTTGTTTGCTTGTTTGTGTTTGCAGATTCGCGGCAAAGGAGCTCATTTGGATCAAAGGAGCGAAGGCTTCCACAAACTTGCGTTGGACCTAAGGTAGACCTAAAACACTTGTTTGCTCTTGTTTATAAAAGCATATTTAGAGAAAGATAGTGTGTGATTGGTTTGCTTGTCATTAGGTATTATTTAGATTCTAGGAAGGTCTATCTTGTCTGCAAGATTGATTTATTCCGTGTGACAAAATGGCGACTCCACTGGGGACTTGATTTTTTCTTTGTTTTTACTTTGACCTGAGAAGCTGTGTTTTTGTTTCTATTTTTGGCTTGTTGTGTGTGAAATTGGGTAGAGTTTGTAGATCCAGGGTTATTTTTCATTTTTCATAGCTTTGGGAGAGGACCGCACCCTAGCCTTTTGACACAGTGCGTACTTATCCACACTTTTGCTTTTAGCACAGAGCGGTACCACACCTGTGTTAACTGTGGGCCTGCGGACCCTGTCAAAATTTTGAAAAACCTAAGATTTCCTCTATTAGTCAGCTTAGTTTTTGTTTGGAACTTATTATCTACTACCCAAACCTGCATATAACCTGTCAGAAACTTTCCTTAGGTTGATTTCATTGGTGTTAGGGTTTTAGGTGAAATTCCTAGGAGTTTTGCTTATTGGGTTTGTTTTTCGTTTTGGTCTTGTAGTAGCTCTGAGCTTAGAAGCTATAGGGACCTTAGATCACATTAGTTTCTGCCAACCTTCTTATGAGTCTGACCATTAATGAAATCTACCCTTGTTGAGGAATTCTCTTTGTGTTTTCTCTTTACAAAACTTCGAAAAGCTTGTGTTTAAAAGTTTGGATTTTTATTTTTAAAAAGAAAACAAAATTGGTTGTGTTAACACCCGGGTTGTTCCCTTTGACTCCCAAGGGAATACGGCCATGGTAACCACTAACCAAGCTTTGGATTACAGATCCTAGCCAAACTGTAATCAGAGAGGGCTCTCTCTTTAAGATTTATCTCTGTTTTGTGAGGATTTTAGGCTAGTTATGAGTTCAGTTTTTGTTTGAGGTTTTGGTTGTGAACTGTTGATTGAGAAGGGCATGAAATGTTTGAGGGATTTCTAGTCCATTGGGCATATGGAGTCAGAAATTGAGTAGGTCCTGGTGTCTGGATGGAGAAGGATTTATTGTAGAGATAGACAGCTATTCATGATACAAATTTTGGTTTATAAATGAAACAAGGTGAAATGGAAACTTATATATAGTGTGACTGTAAGTTGAGAAAGGGCAAACTCTGTTTAGTAGCATCTAAGAATTACTGCACAGAAACTGTCAAAGATTTATAGTGATTTGGAGCATTTAAGAATTCCAAATTAACAGATAAACCTGAAGAAAAAATTTATAACAATGAAAGATTGAATTCAGGGTGTTTCCATGGGAAAATCCTGAGTTATTCTTCTTCTTTCTTGTTGAGATTAGACCACATATATGAGAAATGAAATACGCAAAAATAAAACATAGACAGAGATAGAGAAACTTATTGTATCAAGCTATAGCACTAGAATTCTGCAGCATTCAATGGTTCCAACACAGTATACATCAGAAAAGACAATCTCTGAAATTCGGAAAAAGCTCCTTTGTATTATCTCTCCAAAAAATACAGCCGAGTTCTCTTTCTGAACCAGTAACAACAACCCCTGCAAGCTTATGCGAGGGGGAATATATACAACCGGTTCTACAAAATATCTGAACCGCATGAGTCACTATGATAATTAAATACGCTCACCAACTTTACAAAATAGCAGATAAAGAAGTTATTACTGCTCTTAAATACAAAATGAATGCTCTTTAATTCTGTCAGAAGTCCTTTTTGACCTTTGGAGGCCACTGATTCGGTTGAGCATTCTGCATAAATGCTGAATGATGTGTCTTTATGGCTTTGTCATGCTGTAGCTTTCTTGGCCCTGTCATCTATAACTGTCAGCGCTACTTTAGTGGCCGAATCTTTCTGCTGAGTTGGCTCAGTCCATCTTTCTTCAGTCATGCTGGATGCATCAAATTTTCCTGTTCATGATGACTTATGTTTTGTGACGAAAAAACTTGATGAAAGGCCCCTTGATTACAGTATCAACTGTATCATTTTGGTCCACCATTCCTGTGTCGGCAGTTGATGTCTCAAAATTGCATCTAAGGTCTCATCTGCCTCTGTATATTTGTAGAAGTTTGGAGGTACTTCAAACAGATGCTTGATCTCATTCATAATAAAAAATAAATTCTCTACTCTATCATAGAGATTTTTCCCAAATGCTGGCCCTGTTTCTTCTGAAGTACTTGGTCTTACAGTGATCTGATTTGTAGAAAATGTGTTGACCCTCTTTGCATAGTTCTCATGTGAAAGTAGCTTACCTGCGTTGTTCAGTAAGCCAGGAATACCTCTGCCTTGTAGTGCTGCAAACTTGTCCATGAACCTATTTACTTCTGTCTCCATGTCCTGGCTTCTTCTTTCCAGTGTTTGTACCAGGCTTCTTAATGTAAGGACCCTCTTTATCAGCAAAATGGTTTCAGTTCTGTTGGGAATTCCCATTGCTGCCAGCTGAGGACCTGTACGGTTATTGAGCACATTAATCATTCTATTGGCTACCTCAGGCATGTTGCCTAGAGATGCCCTTGATCTCTGGACTTCTCTGTGTGCTTTTCCTATGAGCTCCATTTGCTCATGAATAGTCTCAATGTACTGCCACTGATCTGTAATTGATTGGCCAATGTTGGCCCATAAAACTGTCTTAAGCTCAGCCACCACTTTGTCAAGGGTGAGCTCCTTCTCCAACTCCTTTATCTTCTCCTTAAGGGCCTTTATTTCCCTCCCTTTTTCTGCTATGCTTTGTTTTGACTTGTCATATTTTTCATTGAGCTTAGCAAAATTCTCCCTGGCTTCATTTAATTCTGCCATTTGGGCTTCTAAGGCCTGAATTTCATTCTTCAGCTTCTGCATATCAAGGCTTGGAGCCTGCTCTGTTGTTGGTGCTGGTGCTGATGTAGATGGCGCTGTTTGAGCTGTCTTGTCTGTAGGAGGAGCAGTAGTTTGAGGAGATTCCTCAAGGTTGATTATCTGTGGAGGGGGCTATGATGTTTGGCCTACTTCCCTCTGTTGTAGGGCTGCCTGCAGTGCTGCCTCTGATTCTCCCAATTTCTCTTGTGTCTGGATCAGTTGTTTGTATAACGATACCAGCATAGCTGTTGCATCTTTGTCATGTCTCAACTAAGCAACCTCTTCTGTCTGAGGATGAAGAGTTGCTGGGATCTTAACCATTTTTCTTAGTGCTGACATATCTGCATCTCTTAGCTTCAACAGTGCTTGTACAGCCTTGATGTCTTTGGGATCATGCCCAAGTTCTATGATTATATCCTCTAAAGCTTTGATTCGGTTGTCCTTTGCTTGAGAGGATGCTTTCTCCAAATCAAGTTGGGCAGCTGTATTGTTTAGGCTATTTTCCAGCCTAAGATTTACCAATGTTTTGTCTGCAAGAGTGGCATATACCATCTCACCCGTTTGCTTGTGCAATTCAATCTGATCCATAGGGTGGATGTCTTTTGCAAGGACCTCAAGGTTGGTCCTTATGTAGTCTGCAGCTGACTGTGGCTGCAACATGGTTGGCATGAAATGACTCATTACCATTTTGCCCTCATGTACATCATAGGCAGACATTAACCTCTGTTGGTTTGTAGGAGCCATCTTTAACAAGTGGTTGTAGAGCTGTATCTTGAGTGGCTCATTCCTCTTTTTGATATCTATAAACTGTTGTTTGATGCCTGCTTCAGCTCCCCTTTGGTGGCTTGAGGAGCTGACTTCTCCTCCAACTGTCCTTTCCTATTCCTTCTGAAAGGAACTTGCAGATGCCTCCATACTCAGTGGGCCCATGCCCAAAGAATGCCCAATAGGCATTTCTTCCTCAGAGAGGGGATTCATTCTGTGCCTTTTCTCCCCGTGAGTTGTGGAGGTGGTGAGGGGAGTCTCCTGCTCTCTATCCCTCTTTTTCCCCTTTTCTTCTTGTTGTGCAGTTTGTAGTACTGAGGCCTCCACTGTCTTTTCTTGCCTAGGGGGCACATTCTCTTGAGCTTGTTGCTCAGTGGATATTGGGGCTTCAGGTATTTGTTCTTGTTGCTGTATTTTTTGCCCCTGTTTTTGCCCTTCTTCTTGTTTTTCTAGCTGTTTCTCTTCTTGCTTTTCTGCCATAGGAGGTGGTTGTTCTTGCTAATGTGCTGTTGAAGATGATGCAGCTGCTCCAAGCTGTCTTTGGTATGAAGATGAAACCTACCCACAAGTTTCCAAGTCAGCCTCTTTCTCAATATTTTTTGCTTCTCTTTGTAGCATTTGCTCTCTAGTGATTGGCTCTTCTAGGGTGCCCTCTTTCCAAGTTAGTAGATTGGAATATTTCTCAATATGAGGCAATTTAAGGTGAGCATAGCCACCCAATTTATGCTTTATCCTCCTGAGGGAAATGAAATGATTTGGGTCATAAGGTACCCATTTGAAACTAGCTTCTAATCGGAGACCCTCTAGGATCATATCTGCTTCCTTCCATCCCTCCTCCCTTATGTTGTAAAGGAAAGGGCCTAGCTGGTTCCTGACTTTTAGCTGCACTTTCTTGTTTTTACTATGGAAATGGATTTGGTCTGCATTTCCAAACTGTCTGAAATATTCCAAGGCAAATAGTCTCATAGGGACATATCTTGGCAGCCTATAAGGGTTCAGCTCACAGCCATATACTCTGATCACTGTATGGTGTTGGTAAAAATACCAATCACCAATGCTGTAGGACTTAGAGAGATGGAGAATTCTTTGCATTTCCTCGGTTAATCTCGGAGGAGGAACACCATATAACAAAGTCATTGCTGGATGAATGAAAAGGTCTATGAATTCACAGTATGTGTATGGTGAACACGAGGTGCAATGAAAAACTGAGGTCCAAAATACTACAGACCTTGGATTCCCCTGGGCATCAAGTTTCCTAAGGGGAATGGGGAAACTGTCTGGTTGATAAAATAGGAACAGATGATAGATGTATGAGGTGTATCTGAACACCTTTTCCCTTTCTAGATTCAACAGTTGCTCATGAATCTTGTTTGCAATATATTCAGCATAGTCATAGTGCACAGCAGGAGGCTTCCCAGGAGAAAACATGGACAACATGGCCATTATGGTATCATCAACATCTTCAACTCCCTTGTAGCCTAGGACATAGCTAATGAAATCTACCAGCATCCTCCCCAAGTCATTGAGATATGGATGTCCAATAGGAGGTGTTCTCAGAGCTTCAGAGCTTGGCTGAATGAATAACTGATTAATTTTGATGATTTGGGCACTGGACAGGTTGCCCCCCTTCTTTAATAAATCTAACATGGATAGAGGAGTCAATGGTCTTGCAGAATCAAAGTTGGGCATTTGATTTATGGCCTCAGGGGTGATATGGAACAAGACTGCATCTGAGGGATTGAGAACAACTCTCTGACATGGACCATAGCATTCACAGCATCTATGGATCAAGTCTGGAAGGACATTGACTTGAGGGAGGTTTTAAATGGGCAAGTTGGAGTCCCAAATCCCTAAAATATCAGCTCCACTGAGGTGTTGAGCTTTCAATTCATTTAGCATATGAATATTATACTTAGAATTTATTGGGAACCAGTCTAACATCTGATAATCAATATCTCCTGGGGCCTTCCATTCTAACTCTCTTTGTGGGGCATTTAGAGGTTGAATATTCAGGGCTACTGGTGTTTCCATGGTTAAGTAGTATAATGACTTATATTAGAACTGGTGTTACTAACAGAGCAACACAGAGGAGTATCTCTGGAATAGATAGGTGAATTGCAGAGGAACAGAGGGAAAATTGCAGTGACAGTAATTGAAATACTGAACAGAGGACTGATAGAGTAAATGTCAAGCCTGACAAAACTTTCTTCACGGTGAATTAGAGCAGCTGGGTCTTGAGTTCACGAATGCGCGAACTAACTGTGTTTTTAGGTAAATTTAGCTAAATGCAGGTTCTGCAGGGGAGTTTTCGACCCAACAATTGAAAATAGGTACTGATTGCTGGAGTTTGTTGGAGTTTGCTGGTAAATCGTGTTTTCTCAGTCTTTTTAACTAGCTTTGGAGAATTATGGAGAAAACCAGGCACAGAGGGAATAATATGGATAAATACCTTATGAATTGCCGACAATAGTTACAAATGCAGGTGTAATGGACGCGCCCACGGTCTCTGTAGCGATTTCTGCAGGTTGGCGCTTGTTTGGTCGTAAAATGCATGCAGGGGAGCAATAGTTGTTTTTGCGAAAAGTGAGAAAAACACGGTTTTTTGGCGAAAATATGGATTTTTGGAACATTGGCGCTTTTTTTGGATGACGTCAGCGTGACATCATCAGGTGGGGTCAGGGTCGGGTGATGTCAGTATGACGTCATCGGGTGAGGTGGCAAGCTATGAGTGGTCCACGGGGATGCGTAGCTGGAAGACATGTCGGAGTGCTGGTGGGCGGGGGCGCTGATGCAGCGGTGAATTAGCCCGACGTGGGCATGACGCAGCAATGACGTGGGCGCAGTGGGACCGCCGACGTGGGCGCAGCGGGACCGGCGGTAAACCAGAAATGGTAAATGGTATTTCTCGGACCGCTATTGATACGGTCATGGATTTGTCAGAGGGCGACTCGAGAGCTTTTGGGGGTGACGCGTGGCGGAGGCCTGACGTCACCCTCTGACAGTTTCTCGGGCGATAAAGGCAGTACATCGGGACCAACCCGATATGGATCTAGGCCGTCGTATGGGAAAGGCCAGATTCGACGGTCGACGGGTTGATGAGATGTAAGGACAATACAGAATGCGGGGCCAATAAAATATTATTATTCTCTGAACTGTGTGCCCCGCGGAACTTTGTAAAATGTGGGTTTTTATGGTTTTTTGTAGTGTTACGTGTTAAATGGGTTTATACACAGATTTATTTACAAAGTGCATTTAGGTTATTAATCCAGGCGAATCCCAGATTAATCCCACAATTAATTTTCCAGCGCTCCTTGAGTCGCGCTCAATGGTTTTAGCGCTTAAAAACATTTGAAACCAAACTTAGAGCTATAATGCTCGGGGAAAGGGGATACATAGGTATTTTGGGGTTTTTTGCATATTTTACATAGTAATAGGGGGAATAGGGGGTATAGGGAATTAAATAGTAGAAGTTAGGGGTTAATATGAGTGGAAGAGGTAGATGAGGAGTGGAAACATTGAGTTTTATGTGGAATCAACTTAGTTTAGGGAGTAGATCAAAATGAAAATAATTTTACACAAGAAATGTGGCTCTTAAAGAAACAAGAACCACCATAAGATCTTGACTTTCATGAACATGGCTGGCAATGGGATGTTAGCAATGAATGTGAGGGGGGGAGATTAGGAAGTTAGACATGCTCCTTTGTATTGTTGCAAGATGATGGAGAAGAGGAACTTCTCCATCCACTGATGTTTCCTTTATGTTAGACCAGCAACATTCAATTGAAAGGAATGACATTTCTGCAACCTTCTCTACCTACCCATCTACTTGCCTAGCATTTTTTGTTTCTTCATGGAGGGTGCACTTAGACTTGCAGACCCTCATGTGCCTTTTCTTTTCCTTTGGCTTTTTCTTTTGATTTTCTACTTAGAACTACCCTTATTGCTTCCAAGGCCCCAGATTAAGCAGTTGGGAACCTTACTTCTCTACCTAACTAGTGGTCTGCCAAGATTAGACAGTTTGGACAGACTTCTTTCTCTATTCTATAACAGAAAATTGAAGCATGGCATGATCCAGATTAGGCTGTTGGACCATCCATCAAAATTGAGTCAACATCAAGCTTGTGTACACACATTGTCTTCTCTTGGAAATATGGGATCTTTGCATCACCAAAGCAGAGCATATTTGGAACTTTTATTTGCCCATCATGAAATATGAAACCTATTGGTATAGGTATCTAACAGTGGCTCCACATGGGGATGGTTTTTCTTCTTGAAAGACCAAGAACAGCAGGTCAGAATGCCTTGTCCCTTGACTTCTTTCACCAAAACTCGGAGTTTTCCTCTTTGAAGTCTCAAAATTGTGCTATGTCATACTTGTGGAACTTGCTGAACTAAAAGCCTTTTCATGGTTCTGCAGGACCCTTCAAAATGAGCTATTCACATGCTGAAAGAAAACATTATATACAACATATTATGTACAGGGGAACAGCCATGCTGCGTTCATGGAAGGTAGTCAAAATAGTGCTTCAACATCCTGCCATTCACAGGACCTTCATCCAAATCAGTTTCATCAAGACTTTTAAGAAAGTAAGTATTGTTTCCTTGTACTGCTTGGATAACAAATGGTCCTCTCCAAAGGGAATCAAACTTTCCATGTTTTTCTTTATCTTCCCTTCTTGAATCCCACTTGAGGACTTTGTCCCCAATGTTAAAGTCTTCAGCCTTAGTCCTTCTGTCAAAAGCTTTCTTTAACTTTTCTTGTAAAACTTGAACTCTGTTATAGACTTGGTCTCTAGTTTGCTGCAAGCATACCATTTGATTGATCCTTCTTTGTATATCATTGGGCTCAACTTGACTTTCTTGAAGTAGTTTCATAACAGGGATCCCTAGGGATGAAGGAAATTTGGCTTCTAATCCATAGACCAACTCATATGGGCTGACCCCAATAGATATTTTGGTTGTTATTCTGTCTGCCCATAAGGCATTGATAAGCTTCTTATGCCAGTTCTTCTTATTTTCCTCCAACATCTTCTTTATGATGTTTATAAGGCTTTTATTTGATGATTCAGCTAGGCCATTTCCTTGAGGGTAGTATGCAGTAGAATGGCCGTATGTGGAATTTGTGACAAAAATTGACCATCTTCTTGGATCTAAAGGCAGCAACATTGTCTGTTATGATCTTATCACGACAACCAAACCTAGACAATATGTTATTCTCCAAAAACTGAATGATTGTTGAATCATTTGCCTGTCTACATGGGATGGCCTCAATCCATTTGGTGAAGTAGTCTGTGACTGTGAGGATCCATCTATGTTGGCCTGAGGATGAGGGATGAATTTCCCCAATGAAATCCAAGCCCCATTGTTGAAAAGGTCTTTCTGTTGCAATAGGCCTCAAAGGAAGTGGCAGTAACTTTCTCTTTCCCTCAAACACTTGGCACTTATGACATGAAGTGGTAAATTTTTTGACATCAGAGAAAACAGTGGGCCAATAATAACCTGCCCTCAATATCTTATCCACAGTGGACTTCCAGTACAAATGTCCACCACAATCACCTGCATGAAATTCTTTCATGATATTGTTAGTCTCGTTCTCAATTAAGAAATTTAACAATATACCCTCATGGTTTTTCCAAAGCAAATTACCATCCATGACACAAAATCTTGAAGCTTTCATTTTTAGGAACCTACATTTAGTTCTGGACAATCCTGGTGGAGCACACAGGTTTTGCAATATATAACATATATCAGAATACCAAGAAGATTGTTCAAAGGCTACATTGATCTTTGGAGTTGCCAGCTCCGATTCATTGTCCAGTTGGTTAATGTCTAAAGCTTGAAAGTTTGCTTCTGTCATTAGTTTGGCCAAACCTTGCCCTTTTATCAGTTTTGTAGGTTTTATTTCAATATCAAATTCCAAGATGTTGGCAATCCATTTGCCTCTTCTTCCCTCTAGGTTTTCTTGGGTGAGTATGTCTTTCACAATGGGACTTGGCACATAAGCTATAACATGGGAGTATAGGATGTAAATCCTAAAGTCTTTAATGGCCTTCACCAAAGCATAAGCTTGCTTCTCCATGATTTGATATTTCAGGGGTGCATCTCTAAGAGCTCTACTAAAGAAAGCAATGGGTTTTTCATTTCCTTGGTCATCTTTCTGTAATAAGACAGCAGCAATGGTATGCTGGGAGGCAAAGGAGAAAATGATAAATTCTCTGTCAAATTGAGGATTTGTTAAGACTGGTGTTTGGGTAAGGGCCAACTTTATGCCTTCAAAAGCTTGATTTGCTTCTACTGTCCATTTCACTTTTGAATCCTTCTTAAGCATGTTATTTAGTAATCTGATCAATTCTGCTAGGTTTGGGATAAACCTCCTTAAGAAGTTAATTTTTCCCAAGAAAGCTTGTAATTCTTTGATGTTTCTTGGGTGGGGCATTTGTAAGATAGCTTGTATCCTGTCTGGGTCAATTCTAATGCCATCCTTTGAAATGATGTGACCTAACAACTTACCTTCTTCTAAACCAAACAGAGATTTCTTAGGATTTAAGGAAATTCCGTATTTCCTACATGTTAAGAATATCTGTCTCAAATGCTTCAAGTGTTCTTGGTCAGATTTTGAGAAAGGTGTGAGGTCATCTAAGTAAATAACAAGGAAGTCACAAATCTCTTTGGCAAAAGCAATATCCATTGCTCTTTGAAATGTAGCCCCTACATTCTTCAATCCAAAAGGCATTTTTACATATTTGAAGGTTCCCCATGGGGTTGTGAATGCAGTTTTGTCTTGATCATCAGGGTGTACTAGGATCTGATTAAAACCTGAGAATCCATCAAGTAGTCAAATCCTTGAAGCCCCTACCACTCTTTGGAGAATGTGATCCATCTTGGGTAAGGGATAATTGTCCTTGAGGGATACTTGGTTTAAGTTCCTTAGATCGACACAAAGTCTTATCTCACCAGTTTTCTTTCTTGAGGGCACCAAATTTGAAATCCAGTCTGAAAACCTGATCGGTGCTATGATACCCGCTTTAAACATTTTTTGTACCTCTTTCTCAATTGAAGGGAGAAGCATAGGATTTATTCTTCTCAATTTTTGCTTGAATGGCTTTTGATTAGGCTTGAGAGGGATGGTGTGTTGGATAACAGAGGTGTCATAGGATTTTAAATCCTCATAACTCCATGCAAAGACATCTTGAAACTCTTTGAAGAGGTCAATATATTTAGGCTTCTGATCAGGAGGTAAGGATGCAGACAATTTTATTATCTTGGGCTTTTCAACAGTTCCAATGTTGCATTCTTCAATGGCAAAATTAAGGGGCTGCATTTTTGGTTTTCTAGGGACATCATTGGAGTCAAAAATATCCTCCAATGGAGTTAGGCCTGTTGGAAGAAAATTGTCTTTCAATTGTATCACTTCAGCTTCAGCATCAGCCACTTCTTCACAACTGATTTGTTGAATTTCTTGTATGTTGTCTTTGTTAAAAATGGTTGGATGTAGCATTTGGTTAGCTGTTTTGGGTGATACCGCTATTTGGTCTTGTTCACATATAGTTTGTGACTCACTTACAGCCTCTGCATCAATGTTTAGTCCTGAAAATTCTTGCTGTAAAGTCAAGAAATTGTTTATTTGTGTGTCATCCTCAAATACTTGCCAATCCTTGATATTGTTTGGGACAGAGGATCTGTGTTTAATCTCAGTTGTAAAGCAGTGCTTGGGTTCAAAAGGTAGCTTGCATGTGCTTGCAAATGTGGCCAAACTGTGAGCATGGAGATTATGGGTTCTAGAAATTTTGGTAATTTGAAATTCAATGAAGGAACTTAGTAGTTCAACAGAAGCAGACCTATAAGATCTCAGTCTTTTGTCATTAATAACAAAATTTCCCTTCACTTGTTGGATAATTAGGTCTGAATCCCCCATGACTGAAAGTTTTGTGGCTTGTAAGGATTTTACTAGTTTGAGGCCTAGCAAAAGAGCTTCATATTCTGCCATATTGTTGGTGCATCTGAAATTTAGTCTATAGGCTCGACCTTCTGCATGATTGTTTTGTTTGTTATGTATCCAAACTCCTGCTCCTGCCCCTAATTTGTTGACTGACCCATCAAATTCAATGAACCATAGGATTTCTTGGTCAAGGGAGGAATTGTCAACCACCATAGGGCTAGGCATCAACAACTTGAGATCTTGGCTTACACTTGGTTTTTCTTCTTGAACACTTTCATTTGTTGACCTTTCAACCATTATTTCCTGAGTAACAACTTGTTCATTTATATCCTGATCTTGTTTGAATGTCTTAGTTTCATCATCATTTGTAGAACCTGTATTATCATTGAAGAGAATATAGGAGTCAATGTCGGAATGGACCGCATATATGGGGAAGTTTTGAGGTTTTTCTTCACTGCTTACCATGTATTTCATCAGTGTTTCTCTGTATAGTCTTTTTGGTTGCCCAAAGACAGATATGGTGGCATAGGACATGTCTAATTGAAGAGAACCTTGAAGTTTAGCCCCCCATGATCTTGATAACAACATTCCATATTTAGGTGGAATATCAGCAACTACAACATTCATCAAGATTGTCTTATTGGGGTATTGAACAAGTGAGACACAAAGATCCTTTATCAGGCCTAAACACTTGACTTGGCTTGAGTCAAATGAAAATAGGTCCTTATATGGTCTTGTAATATCTAGATTTAATATTTCCATGACTGATTTGGATATCAGGTTGTGGGAAGCACCTGAGTCAAACATTGCATTGTGTAATATCTTATCATGAACATGCAAGCTGACATAAAAAGGTAAGATCCCTGTAACTGCTATCTTTCCATCAACCTCTGGGCCGAAAAGTAGTTCTGGAGTGTCATCCAACACATTAACATCATCTTTGCTATGAGTAAGCTGAAGGGATCTCTTAATTTGTTGTTTATAGATGTCATGTTTGGCCAACTCTGAGAGAGGAATGGCTAATTTCAGTTTTCCAATTTCAGCTTCCAAGTCAAAAGGTTTTTCAGATTGGGTTTTGGTGTTCTGGTTGACAGCCTTTTCCCTTTCTATGGATTCCTTAGAGCTTTCTCCTTGATTCTCATTTTGATCTTGGGGTTTATCCTTTTTACTCATATTTTGATAAATATTGTTGGGTTTATGCTGCAAGGATGATGTCACCACTGGCTGTTGATTTAAGGGAGATGCTTCAGTTATTTCTTCCACTGTTACTTCTTTTGTGATTGGATCAGTTTTATCAATTGGCTGTGTGACAACAGCCTTTTCAAGTTGTGGGGTCCCCTTTGTTTTGTCAGGTTGTGTCACATTTATTGTTCTACTTCTCAATTTATATTGCTTATGAACCTCATAAACAGTTGTATCATAGCCTTGTTTGAAATCAAATGACTGACCTGATTTGGTTTGGAACTGCTTGATATCATCATCCTTATGATCTTATTGTGTTAAAAAGACTTGATTTCCACTGTCCAATCCCATTAGGTTGATGTGGGGGTCCTCATTAGGCTCACTAGATGTGGAAGCCTCAACATAATTCTCTTGAAAAGGGGGTCTGACATGTTGGTCAGGATCAGTTCTTCCCACATTGGGATTTTGATTCTTTCTAAAGTTTTGGTTTCTTACGTTGCTTGTTTGCCCTTCCCATGATGCCTTTCTTTCTATGGTTTCCACTCTGTCCCCAAGTCTATCCATACCTTTGATGATTGCATCTAACTTCTGCTCAAATGCTGAAGGTTCTTCCTTAAAGGTAGTTCTTCTTTCAGTTCTGGCTCTATTTCTCTTGGCAATCAGATTTGCCTCTACACTTACTGCTATGTCTTGCATGTCTGCCAAAGTTGCAGGGGCTCTTTCTCTCAATTGATATGCCATATCAGCATCAAACCCGTCAGGGAACTTTATTAATGCTAAATCAGGTGGAGGTCTAAGGTTTTGAGGAATAGCACTATAGATAGAATTGAATCTAGTGCAATAGTCCGAGACAGTTTCTTGTGGACCTCTCTTTATGGTGTCATATTCAGATAAAATATGTAGAGGGTCTTTTTTCTTTTCCCATCTGTTTAGAAAGGACTGGTAAAGGGCAGCCGGATTAGCTATAGAGTTTGCAGCCAGTGCCCTGAACCAAGTTCTCACTTCACCTGTCAGACTTTGTACAAAGATTTTCATTCTCACATCATCATCATCTATCTCATAGTTTTCGAAGTAATCTTGCATTTTCTTGGTATGTTGTAAGGCAGTGTATGTGTTGGTTCCATCAAAATAAGTGATTTTGCCTTGGTAATCCTGAGGCATAGCCCCAGGATTGTTTGGCAGCTGGAGGGGTGCATAACGATTAACCATATTTGGTGGGGTAAGTGGACAGCTGGAACAACAGGAACAACAATAGCAGTTTGTGTGTTAGGTGTTGACAATATGTTTAGTGAAGTGGATGATGAAGAGGGGGAGGAATGAGTTGTATGGAGGTGAAAGGTTGGCTTAGAAGGGGTGGGAATAAAGGTATGCTGAACTGCCTTTGGGCTAGATTCAGGAGATTGCTCTGGTTCCTTTTGGCTCTTTTGAGTTTTCTGGATCAAATTTGGATTCTCGAAAACAGGAGGAGGATTTGGGTCAGGATTTAACCTGGTGTGCCTAGTCTTCCTTTTGGGAGCCAGCTTTTGAACTTCTTTTTGGTGTTTTAGGATATTTTTAGAACTATTTCAAGGAACTGCTCAAGCTGTTTCTAAAACCACTGTATAAAGACAGACAGCAGTTTGAAAAAATATGCTCACTCCCCAGCGGAGTCGCCAATTATGTTAACACCCAGGTTGTTCCCTTTGAGTCCCAAGGGAATACGGCCAGGGTAACCACTAACCAAGCTTTGGATTACAGATCCTAGCCAAACTGTAATCAGAGAGGGCTCTCTCTTTAAGATTTATCTCTGTTTTGTGAGGATTTTAGGCTAGTTATGAGTTCGGTTTTTGTTTGAGTTTTTGGTTGTGAACTGTTGATTGATAAGGGCATGAAATGTTTGAGGGATTTCTAGTCCATTGGGCATATGGAGTCAGAAATTGAGTAGGTCCTGGTGTCTGGATGGAGAAGGATTTATTGTAGAGCTAGACAGCTATTCATGATACAAATTTTGGTTTATAAATGAAACAGGGTGAAATGGAAACTTATATATAGTGTGACTGTAAGTTGAGAAAGGGAAGACTCTGTTCAGTAGCATCTAAGAATTACTGCACAGAAACTGTCAAAGATTTATAGTGATTTGGAGCATTTAAGAATTCCAAACTAACAGATAAACCTGAAGAAAACATTTATAACAATGAAAGATTGAATTCAGGGTGTCTCCATGGGAAAATCCTGAGTTATTCTTCTTCTTTTTTGTTGAGATTAGACCACATATATGAGAAATGAAATACGCAAAAATAAAACATAGACAGAGATAGAGAAACTTATTGTATCAAGCTATAGCACTAGAATTTTGCAGCATTCAATGGTTCCAACACAGTATACATCAGAAAAGAAAATCTCTGAAATTCCGAAAAAGCTCCTTTGTATTATCTCTCCGAAAAATACAGCCGAGTTCTCTTTCTGAACCAGTAACAACAACCCCTGCAAGCTTATGCGAGGGGGAATATATACAACCGGTTCTACAAAATATCTGAACCGCATGAGTCACTATGATAATTAAATACGCTCACCAACTTTACAAAATAGCAGATAAAGAAGTTATTACTGCTCTTAAATACAAAATGAATGCTCTTTAATTTTTTCAGAAGTCCTTTTTGACCTTTGGAGGCCACTGAGTCGGTTGAGCGTTCTGCATAAATGCTGAATGATGTGTCTTTATGGCTTTTTCATGCTATAGCTTTCTCGGCCCTGTCATCTGTAACTATCAGCGCTACTTTAGTGGCTGAATCTTTCTGCTAAGTTGGCTCAGTCCATATTTCTTCAGTCATGCTGGATGCCTCAAATTTTCCTGTTCATGATGACTTATGTTTTGTGATGAAAAAACTTGATGAAAGGCCCCTTGATTACAGTATCAACTGTATCATTTTGGTCCACCATTCCTGTGTGGGCAGTTGATGTCTCAAAATTGCATCTAAGGTCTCATCTGCCTCTGTATATTTGTAGAAGTTTGGAGGCACTTCAAACAGATGCTTGATCTCATTCATAATAAAAAATAAATTCTCTACTCTATCATAGAGATTTTGCCCAGATGCTGGCCCTGTTTCTTCTGAAGTACTTGGTCTTACAGTGATATGATTTGTAGCAAATGTGTTGACCCTCTTTGCATAGTTCTCATGTGAAAGTAGCTTACCTGTGCTGTTCAGTAAGCCAGGAAGACCTCTGCCTTGTAGTGCTGCAAACTTGTCCATGAACCTGTTTACTTCTGTCTGCATGTCCTGGCTTCTTCTTTCCAGTGTTTGTACCAGGCTTCTTAATGTAAGGACCCTCTTTATCAGCAAAATGGTTTCAGTTCTGTTGGGAATTCCCATTGCTGCCAGCTGAGGACCTGTACGGTTATTGAGCACATTAATCATTCTATTTGCTACCTCAGGCATGTTGCCTAGAGATGCCCTTGATCTCTGGACTTCTCTGTGTGCTTTTCCTATGAGCTCCATTTGCTCATGAATAGTCTCAATGTACTGCCACTAATCTGTAATTGATTGGCCAATGTTGGCCCATAAAACTGTCTTAAGCTCAGCCACCACTTTGTCAAGGGTGAGCTCCTTCTCCAGCACCTTTATCTTCTCCTTAAGGGCCTTTATTTCCCTCCCTTTTTCTGCTATGCTTTGTTTTGACTTGTCATATTTTTCATTGAGCTTAGCCAAATTCTCCCTGGCTTCATTTAATTCTGCCATTTGGGCTTCTAAGGCCTGAATTTCATTCTTCAGCTTCTGCATATCAAGGCTTGGAGCCTGCTCTGTTGTTGGTGCTGGTGCTGATGTAGATGGCGCTGTTTGAGTTGTCTTCTTTGTAGGAGGAGCAGTAGTTTGAGGAGATTCCTCAAGGTTGATTATCTGTGGAGGGGGCTGTGACGTTTGGCCTACTTCCCTATGTTGTAGGGCTACCTGCAGTGCTGCCTCTGATTCTCCCAATTTCTCTTGTGTCTGGATCAGCTGTTTGTATAACGATACTAGCATAGCTGCTGCATCTTGGTCATGTCTCAGCTGAGCAACCTCTTCTGTCTGAGGATGAAGAGTTGCTAGAATCTTAACCATTTTTCTTAGTGATGCCATATCTGCATCTCTTAGCTTCAGCAGTGCTTGTACAGCCTTGATGTCTTTGGGATCATGCCCAAGTTCTATGATTATATCCTCTAAAGCTTTGATTCGGTTGTCCTTTGCTTGAGAGGATGATTTCTCCAACTCAAGTTGGGCAGCTGTATTGTTTAGGCTATTTTCCAGCCTAAGATTTACCAAAGTTTTGTCTGCAAGAGTGGCATATACCATCTCACCCATTTCCTTGTGCAATTCAATCTGATCCATAGGGTGGATGTCTTTTGCAAGGACCTCAAGGTTGGTCCTTATGTAGTCTGCAACTGACTGTGGCTGCAACATGGTTGGCATGAAATGACTCATTACCATTTTGCCCTCATGTACATCATAGGCAGACATTAACCTCTGTTGGTTTGTAGGAGCCATCTTTAACAAGTGGTTGTAGAGTTGTATCTTGAGTGGCTCATTCCTCTTTTTGATATCTATAAACTGTTGTTTGATGCCTGCTTCAGCTCCCCTTTGGTGGCTTGAGGAGCTGACTTCTCCTCCAACTGTCCTTTCCTGTTCCTGCTGAAAGGAACTTGCAGATGCCTCCATACTCGGTGGGCCCATGCCCAAAGAATGCCCAATAGGCATTTCTTCCTCAGAGAGGGGATTCATTCTGTGCCTTTTCTCCCCGTGAGTTGTGGAGGTGGTGAGGGGAGTCTCCTGCTCTCTATCCCTCTTTTTTCCCTTTTCTTCTTGTTGTGGAGTTTGTAGTACTGAGGCCTCCACTGTCTTTTCTTGCCTAGGGGGCACATTCTCTTGAGCCTGTTGCTCAGTGGATATTGGGGCTTCAGGTATTTGTTCTTTCTACTGTATTTGTTGCCCCTCTTTTTGCCCTTCTTCTTGTTGTTCTAGCTGTTTCTCTGCTTGCTTTTCTGCCATAGGAGGTGGCTGTTCTTGCTGATGTGCTGTTGAAGATGATGCAGCTGCTCCAAGCTGTCTTTGGTATGAAGATGAAACCTGCCCACAAGTTTCCAAGTCAGCCTCTTTCTCAATATTTTTTGCTTCTCTTTGTAGCATTTGCTCTCTAGTGACTGGCTCTTCTAGGGTTCCCTCTTTCCAAGTTAGTAGATTGGCATATTTCTCAATATGAGAAAATTTAAGGTGAGCATAGCCACCCAATTTATGCTTTATCCTCCTGAGGGAAATGAAATGATTTGGGTCATAAGGTACCCATTTGAAACTAGTTTCTAATCGGAGGCCCTCTAGGATCATATCTGCTTCCTTCCATCCCTCCTCCCTTATGTTGTAAAGGAAAGGGCCTAGCCGGTTCCTAACTTTTAGCTCCACTTTCTTGTTTTTACTATGGAAATGGATTTGGTCTGCATTTCCAAACTGTCTGAAATATTCCAAGGCAAATAGTCTCATAGGGACATATCTTGGCAGCCTATAAGGGTTCATCTCACAGCCATATACTCTGATCACTATATGGTGTTGGTAAAAATACCAATCACCAATGCTGTAGGACTTAGAGAGATGGAGAATTCTTTGCATTTCCTCGGTTAATCTTGGAGGAGGAACACCATATAACAAAGTCATTTCTGGATGAATGAAAAGGCCTATGAATTCACAGTATGTGTATGGTGAACACGAGGTGCAATGAAAAACTGAGCTCCAAAATACTACAGACCTTGGATTCCTCTGGGCATCAAGTTTCCTAAGGGGAATGGGGAAACTGTCTGGTTGATAAAATAGGAACAGATGATAGATGTATGAGGTGTATCTGAACACCTTTTCCCTTTCTAGATTCAACAGTTGCTCATGAATCTTGTTTGCAATATATTCAGCATAGTCATAGTGCACAGCAGGAGGCTTCCCAGGAGAAAACATGGACAGCATGGCCATTATGGTATCATCAACATCTTCAACTCCCTTGTAGCCCAGGACATAGCTAATGAAATCTACCAGCATCCTCCCCAAGTCATTGAGATATGGATGTCAAATAGGAGGTGTTCTCAGAGCTTCAGAGCTTGGCTGAATGAATAACTGATTAATTTTGATGATTTGGGCACTGGACAGGTTGCCCCCCTTCTTTAATAAATCTAACATGGAGAGAGGAGTCAATGGTCTTGCAGAATGAAAGTTGAGCATTTGATTTATGGCCTCAGGGGTGATATGGAACAAGACTGCACCTGAGGGATTGAGAACAGCTCTCTGACATGGATCATAGCATTCACAGCATCTATGGATCAAGTCTGGAAGGGCATTGACTTGAGGGAGGTTGTAAATGGGCAAGTTGGAGTCCCAAATCCCTAAAATATCAGCTCCACTGAGGTGTTGAGCTTTCAATTCATTTAGCATATGAATATTATACTTAGAATTTATTGGGAACCAGTCTAACATCTGATAATCAATATCTCCTAGGGCCTTCCATTCTAACTCTCTTTGTGGGGCATTCAGAGGTTGAATATTCAGGGCTACTGGTGTTTCCATGGTTAAGTAGTAGAATGACTTGTATTAGAACTGGTGTTACTAACAGAGCAACACAGAGGAGTATCTCTGGAATAGATAGGTGAATTGCAGAGGAACAGAGGGAAAATTGCAGTGACAGCAATTGAAATACTGCACAGAGGACTGATAGAGTAAATGTCAAGCCTGACAAAACTTTCTTCACGGTGAATTAGAGCAGCTGGGTCTTGAGTTCATGAATGCGCGAACTAACTGTGTTTTTAGGTAAATTTAGCTAAATGCAGGTTCTGCAGGGGAGTTTTCGACCCAACAATTGAAAATAGGTACTGATTGCTGGAGTTTGCTGGTAAATACAGTGTTTTCTCAGTCTTTTTAACTAGCTTTGGAGAATTATGGAGAAAACCAGGCGCAGAGGGAATAATATGGATAAATACCTTATGAATTGCCGGCAATAGTTACAAATGCAGGTGTAATGGACGTGCCCACGGTCTCTGTAGCAATTTCTGCAGGTTGGCGCTTGTTTGGTCGTAAAATGCATGCATGGGAGCAATAGTTGTTTTTGCGAAAAGTGAGAAAAACACGGTTTTTTGGCGAAAATATGGATTTTTGGAACATTGGCGCTTTTTTGGATGACGTCAACGTGACGTCATCAGGTGGGGTCAGGGTCGGGTGACGTCAGTATGATGTCATCGGGTGAGGTGGCAAGCTGTGAGTGGTCCACGAGGATGCGTAGCTGGCGGATATGTTGGAGTGCTGGCGGGTGGGGGCGCTGATGCAGCGGTGAATTGGCCTGACGTGGGCATGACGCAGCAATGACGTGGGCGCAGCGGGACCGGCGGTAAACCAGAAATGGTAAATGGTATTTCTCGGACCGCTATTGATACGGTCGTGGATTTGTCAGAGGGCGACCCGAGAGAATTTGGGGGTGACGCGTGGCGGAGGCCTGACGTCACCCTCTGACAGTTTCTCGGGCGATAAAGGCAGTACATCGGGACCGACCCGATATGGATCTGGGCCGTCGGATGGGAAAGCCCAGATCCGACGGTCGACGGGTTGATGAGATGTAAGGACAATACGGAATGCGGGGCCAATAAAATATTATTATTCTCTGAACTGTGTGCCCGGCGGAACTTTGTAAAAAGTGGGTTTTTATGGTTTTTTGCAGTGTTACGTGTTAAATGGGTTTATACACAGATTTATTTACAAAGCGCGTTTAGGTTATTAATCCAGGCGAATCCCGGATTAATCCCACAATTAATTTTCCAGCGCTCTTTGGGTCGCGCTCAATGGTTTTAGCGCTTAAAAACATTTGAAACCAAACTTAGAGCTATAATGCTCGGGGAAAGGGGATACATAGGTATTTTGGGGTTTTTTGCATATTTTACATAGTAATAGGGGGAATAGGGGGTATAGGGAATTAAATAGTAGAATTTAGGGGTTAATATGAGTGGAAGAGGTAGATGAGGAGTGGAAACATTGAGTTTTATGTGGAATAAACTTAGTTTAGGGAGTAGATCAAAATGAAAATAATTTTACACAAGAAATGTGGCTCTTAAAGAAACAAGAACCACCATAAGATCTTGACTTTCATGAACATGGCTGGCAATGGGATGTTAGCAATGAATGTGAGGGGGGGAGATTAGGAAGTTAGACATGCTCCTTTGTATTGTTGCAAGATGATGGAGAAGAGGAACTTCTCCATCCACTGATGTTTCCTTTATGTTAGACCAGCAACATTCAATTGAAAGGAATGACATTTCTACAACCTTCTCTACCTACCCATCTACTTGCCTAGCATTTTTTGTTTCTTCATGGAGGGTGCACTTAGACTTGCAGACCCTCATGTGCCTTTTCTTTTCCTTTGGCTTTTTCTTTTGATTTTCTACCTAGAACTACCCTTAGTGCTTCCAAGGCCCCAGATTAAGCAGTTGGGAACCTTAATTCTCTACCTAACCAGTGGTCTGCCAAGATTAGACAGTTTGGACAGACTTCTTTCTCTATTCTATAACAGAAAATTGAAGCATGGCATGATCCAGATTAGGTTGTTGGACCATCCATCAAAATTGAGTCAACATCAAGCTTGTGTACACACATTGTCTTCTCTTGGAAATATGGGATCTTTGCATCACCAAAGCAGAGCATATTTGGAACTTTTATTTGCCCATCATGAAATATGAAACCTATTGGTATAGGTATCTAACAAGTTGTTTTTTACTGATTTGTGATTCTGCATAAATTGGTCCTTAGCTTACATCTAGCTAAGTAAAACATCCTTAAAAAAGACATCTTGTAGGCTTTGACTTCAAATAGGTTTTTATAGTTTATAGATCTCAAAGTTAGTCATTTCCATAGTTTTGAGTGTTTTATAAAAATAAAAAATCTCTTTTCGAAAAATGTTTGTTTTTGTAGTGGTTGAATGCTTTGAAACGAAAAGGGAAATTTTTGTGAAATAACTAGTTGTCTCATTTTGAGTGCATTGGAAAAGACAAAAGCTCTTCTTTTAATTTGTGTGTTAAGAAAGATTTGTGTTTACAAAGTATTTGCATTCTCAAACTCTTTCCTAGCTAGAAGTTCATCGAAGAGAAAAGATTGTTTAAATCATCTTAGGTGCATTTTTAGTGATTTTGAGTCAAGTCTTCATACCACGAGTTTCATCTCTCAACCTTTTGACTTAAACAAAAAACCAATAAAAATAACGCTTAAAGTAAAATTCATCTAGCAACATTTTTATTTCTAGGGCTCTGATACACCAACTTAGGTTAGGCTAGTGTCTTGGAGTAGGAGAGTAATTAACTCTCCAAGACAGTAAAAACAAACAAGTAGCTATATCTTATGGTAGGGAAGAAATCCAATTGTTGCATTTATGCTCTGGGAAAGCTCCTCTTAAAGGAGAAGCACGAGATCGTGTCCGAACTAGTGTGGGAATCAATCCTTCCTCATTGGGAACGATGCCAGATATTCACGTATTAAAAATGGTAAACCTCGGATTAACCATTGTCGAGGAGCCTGGGGTCACTTGTTGGTAAACCTTGGATTATGTCAAGGAGCCTTCAAGGGGATTGAGCTTGTTACTCTGCCCTTGCGTGCGTATCGGATCGTAGAATGTTCCCCCAGGTATATTTGTTTCAGTTGGTAACCTTAGTGGCCATATTCTTTAGGATTCTTCCTAAGGTGACAGTGGTGGGAAGATCCCAGTGTACCTGGAGCAGACATTGGCTAGACTCACTTGGATTTTCTGGGGGGTTCTCTTCACTCGAGACGGTTAAGTGGAGGAACTTATGCCAGTCTATTCATTAAGCATGTTGCCGGGGTAACTGTTCCAACCACCATTTCTGTATTGAACTCTGCGACGTTGGATTTCATCACCAACTAGTGTTTTCAGTATGGAAAGTTACAGTTTGTGTGTGTTTGATCTCCTAGATTCTTTAGGCATGTGATTCAAATTTGTTTGGTTCTTTAGAGGCTTTAGGTGGTTTTCATTGAGATTTTACTTTGTTTACGTGTGAAGTAGTTAAAAATTTTAAGCTGTGGCTGAATTACCGAGGAAGTCCCGTAGACTTCGGGGCCAACCTCCTGAGTTTTCACCGAGCTAGCTTGAAGGTTTGAAAGTCCTCGTAACTCCTAGAGACAGTAGAGTTGGGTCACCTGAAGAAGGATAGTCCTCTTTGGTGGTACATCCTGATTTTCAAGCTTTCGTAGCAGATTATAATCCACAATCAGTGTTTGTTTCCGAAGTTACTGGTAGCTTTTCGTCTACTAGTGATATAGGTGAGGAACCTGAAATATCTGAACCTGAAAGTGAATTTGCTGCTACTCCGACATCGGGGTTTTCTTCTCCAGCTTCTAGTGGTCTTGGTTCACCTAGGGTAGAAAGAATAATCACCCAAGATCTTCCTTCTGGACTCATAGCTATCGAAGAACTTGCTACTCCGAAAGAAGAAGTAGGCATCCCTATCCCTGAAAATGAACCTGTTATTGAGCTAAGGGAGCGTGAATCAATTTTTTACAGTCCACCTAGGAGCAGTGCTTGGTATCTTTATTTGACTAATTTCTTAGAAAACCCAGGGTTAAGTTTTTCACCACCTCATATTTCTTATCACCCAACACCTAGAGGTTATTATCCTCCGTTAAATATGTCAAGACAGTCGTCCATGTTTACTCAATCACCCGAATCTTTTTTGTACAGCAGTCCTTCTGTTCCCTCTAGGTATTAGTCACTCTCTGGTACTTTTTCGGGAGCATCTCCTCAACCCATTGAGCAAGGGTTATTAACTGGAAGCAATGGTACCAAGCCGTTGAGCGTCGAAGATATTCTCATGATGTCAGGTTCTATTCCCAATCCTCAACCTCAAGGTGGCCAGTTACCGCCTGGGGGGCAGCCTCAATTATCACCTGGGGGGCAACCTCAAGGTACCCAATTTGCGTCTGGGGGGCAACCTCAAGGACAGTACATACCTACGGGACAGTACATTCCTCAAGGTCAACCCCAGACTCAATATGTACCCCAAGGTCAACCCCAGTATCAATTTATACCTTAAGGTCAACCCCAGTATCAGTACGTGCCTCAAGGGTATCAACCCCAAGGTCAGTACTCGAACCAATGTTTCCAACCACCCTCTGGTCAATCATATGTTCAAGGAACGGGAAATGTACCTTTGAATTATCAATCCTACCCTCAACCCGGTTATGGTCCTCAATATTCTCAACCTGTTATGGGTCCGTACCCCGGAATGAATTTAGTGTGGGATCCATATTTTCAGTCGCTAGTCAGATATGGCAATGGCACGGAATTGTTAACTTCGTTAAAGCAATTTATGTCCACTTACATTTCAGATCATATTCATGAGTGGAGACGTCGATGGCGTTTAGTGAAGGTTTTTATTCTGGATCAGATTTTGGCTGAGTGGTTTGTAAAATCTTTATTGCCAAAGATCACTGGAGATGTAGCTAAAGCCGAAGTTGTTACTGAGGAGCAAGTAATTTCTCAAGCACAGTACCTTGACTTGGTCTATACTCAGTCAGGTACGTTACACGAGAAAATCCCCGATCTTCCCAAGCAAAATCAAATCGCTACAGTTCCTTCGGGATCTCATGCCGCCGATGGTATGATTGGTATGGTTAACACTAAAAGTAAGAAGAAGTCTTCCAAGAATTATTCTCCTATCATAACCTTGCCTGATTCCCCGACAGGAGATTCTTCCGCGGAGATTTCCGCCGATATTCACGTTGTAGAGTCATCTACAGCCAAATCAAAATCCGGTGGGAAGAAGAAAGGAAAGAAGAAGAATAAAACGGACAAAAATCCAAAGGAGAAACCTGAAAAATCAGAATCCAATGATGAAAAACGCAAACCTCGTTATCCTTGTCTCATTTGTGATGATGAAAATTTTACAAGAGACTGCCCTCATCGTGCAGAGGTTGCGAAGATTGTCAAAGGTTCCCAAACGCCTGCTGTTTTGAAGGATCCTTTTCCAGCTCAAGACAGTAAGATGATAGGTTCTTCCTCGAGTGCCAATGAAGAACCCATTCTGATGATGTCCCATGTTAGGATTGCGACTCGATCGCATGATTATGGTAGTAAAAGTCCTGTTGATGGTAAAGAAGCAGAATCTTCTCATTCTAATCCATCAACCTCAGCTCCCGGTTCCGATCCACTACAGATCGAGAAACCTAATCCAGACTTGTAATCAAACCGCCCACCAAGGGTATACTTCGAAAGTCAGCTTTCAATCCACATGCGAGAGCGGCTCAGAACTATAACATTGTTGAGGATTTAGTTGTTTCAGCCTCAGCAATGTTGGCTTTGGAAGTGCTGCAATCCTGTCCAGCACAGCGTAAATTACTGTTGTCGGCTATAGGAGCTGTTGATGTTCAGGACTCGAACCTAATAATTTTCGATCTAGAAAATAGTACACCGCGTTTACCTCATCAAATGGCTTTCCAGATTCCAGTAATAGTCAAAAACAGGCCTATTCATCGAACTGTGATTGATGAGGGAGCCTCAACGTGTATTATGTCGATACAGTGTTGGAGATCGCTTGGTTCTCCTTCGCTAAATCAATCCCCGACGATTCTAAAAGCCTTTGATGGCCGTGGGTTTCATCCTTTTGGCATTCTATAGGATTTACCTATAGGGGTTGAAGGAAAAACCATTAATCTAGATGTGGAAGTGGTTGATGCCCCTCTAGATTACAACCTTCTCTTGGGTCGAAGTTGGTCTTACGCTATGACAGCTGTCGTTTCATCGGTCTTTCGGGTTATAAAGTTTCCACATAATGGAAAGATCGTAACAATAGACCAGTTATCTTACTTTTCATCCGACCTAGCCTCTTCTAAAAGTATTCAGCATGTCGGTAAAACGACTATCCCATATAAGGATGTTGGAGTAGGACTAGTTAAAGATGTCGGTTTACTGGGAACTTTTCCTTTTCCTCCGATCAACGCATCATCTTCATTTGCAACCATTCATATGATCACATCAGACACCATTGTTTATGATGATCCTTGGATCATTCCTTCTAAATCTGAGATAGACTCATTTGGTAATGTCATGCCTTTGAGTCCATATGAAATTGTGTATGAGGCCATGCAATCATTTACCGACCCATCTTCAACCGAAATTGACTTAATGAATGTGGTCCATGAAGAATCAATTTTCACCTCAAGCTCGGATTCAATCATGTTTTCTGAACTTGTTCACTCTGATGAGCAAATTCTTGAAATCCTATGTGTAGATGATTTACCATGGGAAGATCTCCATCATAGATCTTCCTTTTTACCTGAGAATGATCGTTTTGAAAATGACTTTTCATCAATATTTACGACTGAATATGTCAAGGAACCTCAAAATCCAATGAAACAGCCCGATTCAAAGTTAAATTTGGGAAACATCTCTTGAACAATTCCTATTGACATTTCGGTTAAGCCTGGAATTGTTGAGAACATTCATATAGGTGCCTCGTGTACAGATGACGAAATTCAAATATATAAGGCCCTATTTCAAGAATTCCGCGACGTGTTTGCCTGGTCCTATGAGGAAATGCCAAGAATTGATCCCGCGATTTTTTTTCATGAGATCAAGACTTACCCGGATGCTAAACACGTCCGGCAACGTTTGCATCAGATTCACCCAAGAAAAGCTGCTGCAATTAAAGCCAAAGTTGAAAAATTACTCAAAGCAGGTTTCATTTATCCGATCCCGTTAACGGATTGGGTATCGAATATTGTTTCGGTTAACAAAAAGCAAGGTACAATAAGAATATGCATCGATTATAGGGACATTAATCGAGCCTGTCCAAAGGACAATTACCCAACTCCCTATATCGATCAAATCATTGATGATTGTGCCGGCAGCGAAATATTCTCCTTCATGGATGGTTTTTCCAGATACAATCAAATCAATATTCTACCTGCCGATCAACCAAAAACGGCTTTCATTTGTCCATGTGGGACATTTGCTTATTGCAAACTACCTTTTGGGCTTAATAATGCCGGAGCAACTTTTCAAAGGGCCATGTCTTATGCATTTCATGACATCAAGCACATTGTGCAACCCTATCTCGATGATTTTCCAGCTCATTCATTACATCGAGCTGATCACCTCGTCCATTTACGAGCAATCTTTATGAGGTGTAGGCATTATCGAATTCGGTTGAACCCACACAAGTGTGTTTTCTGTTTAGAAACAGGTCAATTGTTGGGGTTTGTAGTTTTAAAAGCTGGCATTCGCGTCGATCCCTCGAAGGTCAAAGCTATTGTCAAATTGCCTCCTCCTTCGAGTCTTCGCCAACTCCAAAGTTTGCAAGGGAAAGCAAACTTTTTACGATGATTCATTCCTAACTACGCCGAGGTTACAAAGGGTTTTACCCAGTTGTTGAAACAGAATACTCCATTCTATTTGTTAGAAAATTATATATTACGGAGCAATGGAACACATATAATATTGCAGAAATATAAACACAGAAAATGCACAAAACAAGAGAGACACAGATATACGTGGTTCACCCAGTTTGGGCTACGTCCACCCCGAACAGCCAGTCCTTCCTTTCTATTATCCAGCAAAATGAAGAGATAAAACCTACAGCAAAACCGCTGTAATATCCTCTGTTTTCTCTCACAGTCTCACCTCTATGTTTCTCGCTCACCAAATACACATCTATATCACAGCCTTAAATACAATGCCCTCATATAAAGAGAGGGGTTGCCTTCTAGGGCAAAAAACCCTAAACTAAACATAAGTTCTACCGTCATATCATCCGCCTAATGAACGGCCCAGATTGACTAGAAATTACTATACTTTTACAAGGAAATTTTACAGCTGTTTTTAGCTTCGGGGGCGCTGCCCCCGAAACCCCCCGCCAGGGGGGGCTCCCAAAAGTCGCTGCCGCTCCCCCCTGGACCCCCCACGGCAGCAATTATTTTACGGGTGGCGTTGCTGCCCCATTTCAAACTGGGGTCCAATATGCCAGTACTATAGAAGATAATCAGGCTCCACACCCAACAATCTCCCACTTGGAGACTGATTGTAGCAACTCCACCGCTGCTCCATTTGCTGGACAATGACTCCTCTTTGGACCTGGTTGTTTCTCATCTTCATCGTCATCCTTGAAGACCAACTGAAACTGAGCATATTCTCAGTTTCTCCCTGGTTACAACTTTTGTTAGCATATCTGCAGGGTTCTGGCTAGTGTGTATCTTTTCCAGCTTCAACTCTCCATCTTCCAACATTGATCGTATGAAATGGTACTTGAGCTGTATGTGTTTTGTCCTGGAATGAAATGTTGAGTTCTTTGCAAGATGAATGGCACTTTGACTATCACTGTATAACGTGCCCATATCATGCTCCTTACCCAATTCACCCATAAACCTTTGTAACCAAATCATTTCTTTACTAGCCTCTGTAGCAGCAACATACTCTGCTTCTGTTGTTGAAAGTGCAACAACACTTTGGATTTTTGAAACCCAACTGACAGCTGTTCCTCCGACAGTAAATACATATCCTGTAGTGCTCCTCCTATTATCTCTGTCACCTGCCATATCTGCATCAACATATCCTTGTAGGGATATGTTTGAACCACCAAAGCATAATGCCTGATTTGTGGTACCTCTCAAATATCTACGAATCCATTTCACTGCCATCCAATGTTCCTTTCCTGGATTGTTCATGTACCTGCTTACAACTCCCACTGCATGTGCAATATCAGGCCTTGTGTAGACCATTGCATACATTAAACTTCCAACTGTTGATGCATATGGAACTTTAGACATATAATCCATGTCTGCTTGGGTCTTTGGGCACATTTCTTTGCTAAGTTTGAAATGGCTAGCAAAAGGTGTACTAACTGGTTTTGCATTTTGCATGTTAAATCTTTTCAACACCCTTTGTATGTACTCATTCTGAGACAATGTTAATTTTCTATTTTTCCTGTCTCTAGTTATTCTCATACCAAGGATTTGTTTTGCAGCACCCAAATCCTTCATTGCAAATGAATTTGCCAATTTTCTTTTGAGCACATTTATTTCCTGCATGTTAGATCCTGCAACAAGCATGTCATCTACATACAATAACAATATAATATAGATGCCATCATTTTGCTTTTTCAGATAAACACAATGATCAGAGTGACATCTAGTATAACCTTGTTCAGACATAAACTTGTCAAATTTTAGATACCACTGCCTTGGAGCCTGTTTTAAACCATACAAGCTCTTCTTCAACCTGCACACAAGTTTCTCCTTCCCTTTCACCTCATATCCTTGTGGCTGCTGCATATATATCTCTTCCTCCAAATCCCCATGGAGAAAGGCTGTCTTTACATCTAACTGCTCAAGATGCAAATCTTCAGCTGCTACAAGACTTAAAATAGTTCTAATTGAAGTCATTTTAACAACAGGAGAAAATATTTCATCAAAATCAATACCTTTCTTCTGTGCAAACCCCTTCACCACAAGTCTAGCTTTGTACCTTTGCTTTCCTCCATCTTCTTCCTTCAGCCTGTAAACCCATTTATTCTTCAATGTAGTTTTTCCTGCAGGCAACCTGACTAAATCCCAAGTCTGGTTATGCATTAAGGAGTCCATCTCTTCTTCCATGGCTACCTCCCACTTTTTCTTGCTTTCAACCTGCATTGCTTCTTCATAACATTCAGGTTCACCAGAATCAGTCAACAATAAATAATATAATGAAGGAGAGTATCGTTAAGGAGGTCTACTTGTCCTGGTAGATCTTCTAACACCACTTTCAGGTGTTTGGGGTGCCTGTTGTTGTTGTGATGGTTGCTGTTGTTGTGGTTGTTGATTATTATTTTTTTCAGGCACCTTTACTTTTTCAGTAATTTCATCAAGAACTGCGTATTCCTTGTTTCTTTTCCTGCAACTGATTCTTATACAAGACCTTTTCATTGAATATTACATCTATGCTCCTAATGATTTTGTGATTTTCATAATCATATAAGTGATAACCAAAATCATTAACACCATATCCAATAAAGGTACATTTCTTTGACTTTGCCTCAAGCTTTTTTCTATTTTCTTTATCAATATGGACAAAGGCCTCACAACCAAAAGGTTTTAAAATAGAGTAGTTTACCTTTTTCCCTATCCATGCTTCCTCTAGAACACCACCATCCAAGGAACTTGAAGGTCCTCTGTTTATTAAATAAACAGCAGTATCTACAGCATCTACCCAAAACTGTAAAGGCAATTCTGCATGCAATCTCATGCACCTTGCACGCTCCATGATTGTTCTGTTCATCCTTTCTGACACACCATTTTCTTGTGGTGTTCTTGGAACTGTCTTCTCTCTGCGAATTCCATGCTCTGAACAGTACCTATCAAACTCTTTGCTGCAATATTCACCTCCATTGTCTGATCTAAGACACTTCAATTTCTTTCCTGTCTCAATCTCAACCAAAGCTTTCCATTTCTTGAAAGTATCAAATACATCAGATTTATTCTTAATACAATAAATCCAAGTTTTTCTAGTTGCATCATCAATAAAAGTAACATAATAATGAGAGCCACCGAGAGATGATACCTGAGCAGGTCCCCATACGTCTGTATGCACAAGCTCTAATTTTTCGTTCTTCTTTTCTTTCCCAACTCTGAGAAATCTGACTCTCTTCTGTTTTCCATAAATGCAGTTCTCACAGAAGTCCAAATCAACATTCTTCAAACCCGGCAACAAATTCCTTGAGTGAAGAATCTTCATCCCCTTTTCACTCATGTGTCCGAGCCTATGATGCCATAATGCTGCATCTGCTCCTCTGGAAGTTAAATCATTAACAGAGTTAGAAATACCATTGCATAAATACAATGTACCAACCTTTTCGCCTTTTGCTATTACCAGGGCGCCTTTAGTGACCTTCCAAGCTTTATCTGTGAAAGTTGTCACACAACCTTCACCGCCTAACTGCCCTGTTGAAATCAGATTTTTCTTTAGATCTGGAACATGCCTTACCTCCTTTAATAGCCATTGGTTTCCATTCTACTGTTTTACAAGAACCTTACCCATTCCAACGATTTTACAGGGTTTATCATCACCCAAACGAACTTGTCCAAAATCTCCTTGAACATAGTCATGAAAGTATTTCTTATCAGGTGTGGCATGGAATGAAGCCCCTGAATCTACCACCCAGGAATTAGTAATATTTTCAAAAGAAAGAATCAAAGCATCTTGTAACACCTCACCTGTCACATTTGCTTCATGATTGTTTTCTTGCTGTGCATCTCCTTATTTTCCCTTCCGAGATCTACAGTCTTTCTTTAGGTGTCCTTTCTTTCCACATTTCCAGCACACTATCGCCGATCTGGACTTGGATCTGCCTTTCCTTGATTTACTGCGATATCCTGAGCTCTTTTCTCTTTCCATTTTTCTTCCTCTAGACTCTGCACTCAAAGCATTTCCCGATGTCTCACCGGAGCTTTTCCGTCGCATTTCCTCGCTAAGGATAGCACCGACAACATCATCAAACTTTAAAGTACTAGATCCAGAAACGGAGTTACTAATGGCCATTACCAAACCATTCCAACTTTTTGGTAATGAGCACAAGAATAACAGAGCTCTAACTTCATGATCAAAGTTTACCCCTACAGAACTTAACTGGCTTGTAACTGTATTAAAATCATTTAAATGGTTTGCAACAGATCCACCTTCCGACATATTCATATTAAATAACCGTTTCATAAGAAATACCTTGTTTGAGGCCGAGGGTTTTTCATATAGTTTCGACAACGTCTGCATCAAACCCTCTGTCGTGGTTTCCTTCGAAATGTTGAAGGTGACTGACGCAGCAAGGCACAACCGTATTGTTCCGAGTGCCTTTCTATCGAGAAGGTTCCATTCTTCGTCTTTCATACCCGTCGGCATCTTTGTTTTTCCGCCCAATGGTAGGTATAGATCTTTCTGATACAGATAATCTTCCATCTGCATCTTCCACAGCGAGAAGTTTTGGCCGTTAAATTTCTCGACCCTAAACTTACCATCTTCCGCCATTGCTCCCACTCGAACCAGGAACCCTTCTTTCCTACGAGTTTATCAGCCAAATAGACCTTCGGCTCTGATACCAGTTGTTAGAAAATTATATATTACGGAGCAATGGAACACATATAATATTGCAGAAATATAAACACAGAAAACGCAAAAAACAAGAGAGACACAGATATACGTGGTTCACCCAGTTTGGGCTACGTCCACCCCGAACAGCCAGTCCTTCCTTTCTATTATCCAGCAAAATGAAGAGATACAACCTACAGCAAAACCGCTGTAATATCCTCTGTTTTCTCTCACAGTCTCACCTCTATGTTTCTCGCTCACCAAATACACATCTATATCACAGCCTCAAATACAATGCCCTCATATAAAGAGAGGGGTTGCCTTCTAGGGCAAAAAACCCTAAACTAAACATAAGTTCTACCGTCAGATCATCCGCCTAATGAACGGCCCAGATTGACTAGAAATTACTATACTTTTACAAGGCAATTTTACAGTTGTTTTTAGCTTCGGGGGCGCTGCCCCCGAAACCCCCCGCCAGGGGGGGGCTCCCAAAAGTCGCTGCCACCCCCCCCTGGACCCCCCACGGCAGCGATTATTTTACGGGTGGCGTTGCCGCCCCATTTCAAACTGGGGTCCAATATGCCGGTACTATAGAAGATAATCAGGCTCCACACCCAACACTATTGGGATGAGATAGCTCAGAAATCTTTTGATGCACTAAAACACGAGTTGACCCATGCACCGTTATTGCATCCTCCCTGTTACACAGTAATTTGTCACCATCCCTGTTACTCCTCTTGTCGTACCTTGGAGGACTCATTCCGGGAGTTATAAGAAGTGACAAAGTCTAAAAACACTTGCATTATGTTCCCCTGAGTATGTACTTCATGTTCCCAGAAGACACCTCCTACAGATCATCCCTGAAAAGTGCTCTTTTTCCATTGGCGCAAGTCCACAGTATCCTACCCGCGCCAATGATGGAGATCCTCAAAAGAGGGCGCGACCATTGGCACTCTGTCTTAGAGCAACAGTCGCGCCAACCAAATTTAGTCGTGCTTTTTGCCTTAACTCACGTCCGACTGTTGTTTCCTTCATTACATGGAGCTTTTCTGAAGATAAAAAATCAGTCTTTTGTCGAGCTTTATCCTATATCCATCTTTAATGGCTTTCGAGGATAATGCTAATCCACAAAAGGTGTCCCGGTTCATCGTATCCTCCTCCCTTCTTCATCTATATAAGCTTGTTATTATGCATTGGACAAGCTAGTGCTAGTGATTTAGTGATTGAGTGATAGTAGTGATAATCATTGGTCATGGAGTGTTAGATGTTGAGTTCTTGAGTTCTTGGAGGAATGCTAGTGAGTGCTAGAGAGGTTATGCTGCCGGAGAGGAGATGCATTGCAAGACAGATATAGTTACTCGCCCAGCCAGGAGAAGGGTCAACGTCAGAACAACGGTTGTAACTTTTCCTGTTTATTATTAATTGATGAGCGACTGCTATTATAGTTCCAATCTCATTGTCTATTATGGTGATGTGTTGATTTATTTCCTTTCTGACTGAAATATAGTTGTGCCTTGGTAGTTTTTATGTTGGTATCTATCTCTTCCTTTGCATGTGCAGGTGATCGTTTATGATCTGTTGGAGCGAGGGAGTGAGGATATCAACTCTGCTTCAATCATAGCGTTGGACTCCAGGTTGGTCTTCTTGATTCACCTTTGATGCATAACTAGGAACTTGCGTAGCAGCGTGGTTTGATTGTGGCTAGTTCTGTTATAGGCTAGTGGGATCGCCTCTGTCTGCAGAGCGGATTTACCTGACCAGCAAATTGGCGACTCCACTGGGGAGGAGCTATTTGAATTTTGTCTTGCATGTTAATTTTCTTCTGCTTGCTTGAGTGAACGAGCTTCCTGAGTCAGTTTTGAGTTTATTCTTTACTGTTTGATCCATCTGAGCACTGTCAACCCGACCTGAGGTCGTATCATTTTTTTTTTTAATTGGCAAGCTTAATTGGTGCGGTTATTTCCCTGACAGTCGCGCCAGTTGGCGCATGTTGCTCAAAGGCAACTCGCGCCAATCCTGTGGTAGCGCAAGTTGCAGGCTGACAGTCGCGCCAGCTCTGTAAATTTTGCCTGTGTGTGTGTGGAAAGCTCTTTCAGTCTCTTTTTATATCTCTTACAGCCTCTGGAACTGTGTTGAACCTCTGCTTGACTGGTCTTAGCCTTTATCCCTCAGCTGTTTGCTCATTTCTATTGATTTTCGACTCAGCCCTAGAACATCTAGTGACTTTGCATGTCTAGCCTTCTGTGGGAAGTTTCGGTCTCTTGATTATCCAGTCAGCTTGTTGGTTGTGTTCTGCACTTATCCAGTGATTTGTTAAAGCTTGATCTTCTATACTCTGAGTGCTTCACTTCTAGCCTCTTTGGATTTCACTCAATTTCGTTCGAACTTAGAGTACATGGTTCAGTGAAAGTCTTTGTGTTTCTCCTTGCTTGCATGGTTCATTTTTGTGTTTCAGAATTGGTTCTATTTCATTGACTGAACTTGGATTGTGCATATCTCTTAAGGTTTGTTTAAATGCATCATGCCATCTGAAAGGAAAGAAAAACAAAAAAATCTTTTGCATCATATTAGTTAGCATTTATTGTTATTTGTTGCTATTAAAAAGAAAAAGAAAAAATTTCATTTCTTGTTATTAGCTGCATTAGGGTCTTTGTTGTTTGTTGAGTGATCACTTCGTTTGTGTAAAAATCTCAACCCTCCTGTAGATAGAATTCATCGAATCAAATGATTTAATTTTGGCATGTAGTTTGCATTTAAGAAGTTTTTGAGATATCACATACGGTAGGACCAAAAACTGAAACATAATCGAAGATAAACTTTAAAATGAACTCAATGAACATAACAATGCATTGGAACATAACGCAAATACTCTAGAGGTCTAGGTTAGAGACGTGTTCCGGCGTCTTTAAACCTGGTAGTTTATCGTCGAGTGGTTGGGTGATTCCTCCACGGTGAAACGATAGGTGCCAATACGGACTTTGCTCCCACGTACCGTCGAGTATATATTGGGAGACCCCTATAGGAATAAAGCCTTTATCCATAGGAAGCCGTGTCAGCCGCCCTACGATTCGCAATGCAGTGAACACAGCATTCACGAAGATTGACCACCCGTACCCTAAAAAGTATTATGTGGTTTTGCAAAAAGTTTGGCACACCTTCTACCTAGAATTCCAGAGCAGTCACGTTTGATCCTTTTCGGAATCCCTAAACGAAAAGGTTCCTGTGAGCATCTTGTCACTTCGTGCTCATTAAATATTCGAAGGAGACTAGAGTCATCTTTTATCCTTTTCTCGACTCTTAAAAAATGAAAAGGTTAAGTTCAGTGTCTTAAAATTTATTGGCCACGATAACATCTACCCAATTAGATTTTGTTTGCGTTAGCTTGAGTAGGATTATTTCTCGTTCAATGGCAGCCTTCCCGACACCCACCGGCCAAGGTGTTCCTCCTGATGGGAACCCTCGTCCATTTCCTTCTATTGGAAATGTCGGTGTTCAGTATATCGCAACATTGTCTTTGTCTGGGTTAACCATCGGTTTGCCCGTATGGTTGTTTTCAAACTCGGTGGTCTCGAGTGTGATAACTTCTGCTTCGAATGAACCCACCTCCCAGGTAATACCCACTTCGAATGTTACTTCCGAGGTCAATTCCGTCCAATCCAATACGACAAACAAAGCCTCGAAAGCAAAGAAGAAAGGGAAACCGAAGAATAAACCAGATCAACCCAAGCAGGAAGCCCCTAACCCTCCGCCCGAGGATGGTGCCAAACGCAAACCCAAGTATCCTTGTCTTATCTGTGATGAGGATCACTATACAAAGGACTGCCCCAGGCGGTCCGAAGTTAGTCGTTTGTTGAAAGGCACTCCCGGGACTCCTGCGGTGCTTAAAGAACCCTTTCCCTCACAGCAAACTCAAAAAACTCAAATGGTGGCTGACCCATCTCAGCCTCCCTCTTCCTTTGGTTCACAAGTGTTTATGGCTGGAACGATACCCATCAATCTCAGTACTCAGACAAAAGATTACCCTCCATCTACCGGGAAGGAGCCTGAGATACCCTCTAGTGCTCCTCCGTTCAGTTCGGGTCCACAACCATCTCCTCCACCCGAACAACATCATGTTGATTCCAAGGTGGACCTCTACCCTTCTTCGCCTATTTCTGCATCCTCATCTTCTACTTCGCCTGGCGAAAGTCTGGATTCAAGTAACCAGGTGACTAAGAAGAAGAAGAAGAAGACAAAGAAGAAGAAGACTCCTAAGCGAGAGGTTAAAAGTACAACTCAAGTCGAACCACCTTCTGCTCCTCCGCGGAAGGTCAAATTTCCTTGTAGGTTGTGCAAGGAGGACCATCTTCTTCGCGATTGTCCTGGTATTCCCAGGGTTTTAGAAGTATGGTCTCATGATCCGGACCGCCCTGCATCGTCCTCTGTCGATCATGGCGATGTTACCTTATCACCTGGAAACAGTAAGGGAAAAGAGAAGATTCGAATCCCTTGTAAACTTTGTGAAGGCAATCATCCCCTTCACCTTTGTCCATTCATGGATAGAGCCTCTATTGTATTGGAAAGTCTTACAGCTCCCTCAACCCAACTTCCTACTGGTTATCAACGTCTTTCTACAATTGCAGAACGTTCCCCTACTGACAAAGAAATCAACCAAGATTCCTCTCTTGTCCAGCCTCCTCTTCCTGAATCTGGCTCTGCCAAGCCTGTTCCAGACCAACCATTGGTCGGAAAGAGCGTCGACTCGAGTTCACCACCCGCCGACCACTCTATTTCGGAAGAGCATCAAACTCATGTTCTTGTCATCTCCTCAGATTCTCCTACATCTGGAAATACCCCTACATCTGAGAGTCCTACTGCGCTCTCCCCCGAGCAGGGGGGCAATCATACGATTCCCCCACCAAGTAGTTCAGTCGCTTCCTTCGACTAGAGACGTTTGACTACCTTCCGCCTCCCTTCTCATGTGCCTTTTTGGGTCATGGTACACGCCTATGACAAGGCAATACCTGGCACTGTTTTGGATGAGGGTGCATCTGTTAGTCTTATGTCTGCTACTACTTGGCAAGCTTTGGGTTCCCCACAGCTTGTGCCCGTAGCATCGAATCTGACTGCTTTTGACGGAGGAACTAGCCAACCATTAGGGATCCTTCCAAAGTTCCCTATTACTTTGGGAGGCAAGACCGTCTATATAGATGTATCGGTTACCCAAGGTGCTTTAGATTTCAATCTTCTCCTTGGTCGTGACTATGTTTATGCCATGGGGGCCCTTATTTATTTACTTTTCCGTGTGGTTTGCTTTCCACACAATGGACGAATTGTGACTATCGATCAATTATCATTCGTTAGTCCACGGGTCCCCCCTGCGCAGTCGTCATCCCCTCCTGGTGTTTATCCACCAGTTGCATCTGCCTCACCGCAGGTCAACTACGTGGCCACCTATCCCGTGCCTGTATCCAGCGATGCCACCGTCGTGCATAGTATCCTGGGGGCATTGGGTCTTGACTTCTGAGATGTTGTCCTTCCACCGGGAGTGGCACTCTTGGAAGCCCCAACTTCCTGTTCATTATGATGAAGTTCGGGCGGAGCACAGTTCGTTTTCCTGTGTCAAGCTCCTTAAAAAATGAAATTAGGTGGCGGAGCATAGTTCATTTTCCTATGTCAAGCTCCTTAAAAAATGAAACTAGGTCTAGCGGAGCATAGTTCTGATCTCGTGTCAAGCTCATTAAAAAATGAAACAAGGGTTATGAGGATAGTTCTTTTACTGTGTCAACCTCATTAAAAAATGAAACACCTCCCTTTCCAAATCGAGTCTTTTGATTAAGATCTCGTAAAATACAAGTCGAGTCTTTCATAGATCTTGAGATTGAAGCTTCATTCCATCCACTCCGTGAATGCCATGAAGCTTGGGGGGCATGCATCCTCCTTCAAAATCGAGTCTTTCCAAGTAAACCTTCATTCCAATTTGCATTATCATGCTGGGGGCATGCAAATTTATAGCAAGCATAGTTTTTCGTTTCAAGCTTGTGTAAAAATGAACCCATACCTGATTTACATCCCGTGATTGCCTTTTATCTGCTAAATTCTGCTAGATGAGCCTTGGTTGTTTCATTCCATCGCCACCATCTCTTTGGCCGATCATATGCTTTCACTTGGTTGTTTCTCTTTTCCTGAGGAACCGCAGCGATGAGTGGTTTGATTAGCCAGCCTCTTAACCTTTACATGTTTTCGAGTAAGTTCCACCATTACCGGAACCAGTTGCTATCCCTTATACCACTCGTTCCTTCAGGACGAGTCGCCTTTACGCTCTTTTCTGACTCGTAAAATATGAAAAGATTGCCGAGTATTTTGCCTTTTTGACTCGTTAAAGAAAATAAAAATGAAGGTCCGCTTTTAGCTCTTTTCTGACCATTTAAAGAGGAAAAGATTATCGAGTCGGTCCTCTTGACTCGTTAAATGTTAATAAGGGGCGGTCGTTTTAAGTTCTTTTTGTCGACCGTTAAAACATAAAAAGATTACCGGTTTTTGTCGTTTCAAACTCGTTAATGGTTACGAAACGACGTGGTTTTGACCGCTTTTTTACTTTTTTGGGTCGAAATCACTAATTATGAAAAGTACTCCTCGATCGTAACGATCGGGTGGTTCTTTCGGGTATTATTTTATACTTTTTCGGGCCCGAGAGACACAACTTTACGAAAAAGGACATCCCTGGAGTTTCCTTTTCTGCTGTCTTTTCAAACTCTCTAAACATGAAAAGACGCCGAGTTCTTCCTTTGTCAGACTCGTTAAAACTTAATGACATCGGATTTTGTCACAACACAAGCATATGCTATCCCCATCAAGCTTGTTAAAAATAACTAGGGTACTCGCCAGAAATGGCGGGGGGAAAAGAAAATTTTTGAACCATTACCATAACGCCAGTATGTCGCTCTTGAACATGGCACTTTTTGCTTTCGTGTCCGAGGTGGGGATATTTCATCTCATATCTTTCACTTGCTTCCATGGGCTTGGGTACCCTATTTGACCTCTCATCCACTCATTGCCTCGTCATCATGACCTTTGATACATTGAAGTCAAATACTGCCAATTCCGTTAATGTGCCGCCGATATGTTCAAGAGAAGTTGACCTCTGCAAAACAACCTCCCTCTGATAGTTCGCACAATCTTGATTCACAACATCATCTCTCTGTCTCGTGTCGATGATGTGGGAAACATTATGGCCCACCTTCGATCAAGGTCACTCCCTGTCGACTTCAACTCACTATCCAGGGAGTTGATCTAGAGACTCCTTTCCGGTGCCTTGGAGCCTGCAAGCCTCAATGGCAGGTTCTTCGTGTTCGACGTGAGGTTTTCATCATTGGCCTCCGATCGAATGATTCTACGGGTGTTCGACTTCAGATCATTGATTCACATGCCGTAGATTGTACCTATAGTACCTTGAGGGCCATTGTCATTATTGGTGGTACCTCTCGCGTCTGTTAACAATTTCCACTATTGACTGGTAATCAGATGATGTTCATGCATGTTTGACTTCAGCTCATATATTCACATGCTTGAACTTGTACTCTTGTTCGGGTCGAAATGGAGCGCAAGACCCTGGATTGTGTCTGTTGTAATCCAGGCATGATTCTTGATACTTGACTCGTTCACTGGATGGCTGCGACCATACCTGAGTCAATCCATTGATCCTAACCAGATGGCTGCGTCCATACTATGGATCCAGATTATTTATGTACTCTCTTAAAGACGGCTGCGACCATACCATGTACATCATGTCATTGAACTATCAGTCATGTCTCTTAATACAGATCCTTGGCGGCAGTAATTATATGTGCTCTTGTGTGTTCTTATGTGTAAAGCATTTCACCCCTCTCCACCTCTCGGACTTCATGCTTTAGGGGGCATCTGTTACACAGTAATTTGTCACCATCCCTGTTACTCCTCTTGTCGTACCTTGGAGGACTCATTCCGGGAGTTATAAGAAGTGACAAAGTCTAAAAACACTTGCATTATGTTCCCCTGAGTATGTACTTCATGTTCCCAGAAGACACCTCCTACAGATCATCCCTGAAAAGTGCTCTTTTTCCATTGGCGCAAGTCCACAGTATCCTACCCGCGCCAATGATGGAGATCCTCAAAAGAGGGCGCGACCATTGGCGCTCTGTCTTAGAGCAACAGTCGCGCCAACCAAATTTAGTCGTGCTTTTTGCCTTAACGCACGTCCGACTGTTGTTTCCTTCATTACATGGAGCTTTTCTGAAGATAAAAAATCAGTCTTTTGTCGAGCTTTATCCTATATCCATCTTTAATGGCTTTCGAGGATAATGCTAATCCACAAAAGGTGTCCCAGTTCATCGTATCCTCCTCCCTTCTTCATCTATATAAGCTTGTCATTATGCATTGGACAAGCTATTGCTAGTGATTGAGTGATAGTAGTGATAATCATTGGTCATGGAGTGTTAGATGTTGAGTTCTTGAGTTCTTGGAGGAATGCTAGTGAGTGCTAGAGAGGTTATGTTGCCGGAGAGGAGATGCATTGCAAGACACATATAGTTACTCGCCCAGCCAGGAGAAGGGTCAACGTCAGAACAATGGTTGTAACGTTTCCTGTTTATTATTAATTGATGAGCGACTGCTATTATAGTTCCAATCTCATTGTCTATTATGGTGATGTGTTGATTTATTTCCTTTCTGACTGAAATATAGTTGTGCCTTGGTAGTTTTTATGTTGGTATTTGTTTCTCCCTTTGCATGTGTAGGTGATCGTTTATGATCTGTTGGAGCGAGGGAGCGGGGATATCAACTCTGCTTCAATCATAGCGTTGGACTCCAGGTTGGTCTTCTTGATTCACCTTTGATGCATAACTAGGAACTTGCGTAGTAGCGTGGTTTGATTGTGGCTAGTTCTGTTATAGGCTAGTGGGATCACCTCTGTCCGCAGAGGGGATTTACCTGACCAACACTCCCAACTACAACCAGGATTATTTATTGTATCTCGCCGCCTCTCATTCCACCATTGGAATGGTCTTAGTTCAGGAAGATGAATTCAGAACTGAGCATGTGATATATTACCTTAGTCGAACTTTAAATCCAACTGAGCTAAAATACTCACATGTGGAGAAATTGGCATTGGCGGTTGTTCAAGCCATCCAACGTTTTCATCACTACATTTTACTACGTAAAACTACAGTAATTTCGGATTGCAACCCTATGATCTACATTTTGACCAAGAAATTGCTAGGGGGAAAGTACTCTAAATGGATTGTTATCCTGCAAGAGTTCGACTTGGAATTTGAAAAATCTAAGTCTAAGAAATCTTTAGTTTTTGCGGAGTTAATGTGTGACTTCCCGCGTGCTGACACAGAGACTGTGGCGGAAGAGCCCATTGTGGGCGAATCCTTGTTTCTAATCAGCACTTTAGATCCATGGTCTGGGGATATCATCATTTATCTCCATACCCAATCCTTTCGGCCAGAAATTTCAAGGTCAGAACGTCGAAAAATATGATCCCAGTCCCAACAATTCAGGATTATTGGAGATACACTTTATCGCCGTGGGGCAGACTCTGTTTTTCGACGTTGCTTAACTCACGAGGAAGCTGAAAGGGTTATAAATGACTGTCACTCTGGATCGTGTGGCGGTCATATGTCTGGGTATGCCACAGCCCAAAAGATATTGCGCGCTGGCTACTTCTGGCTGTCTTTGTTTAAAGATTGTATTACTGCGGTCCGAAAATGCCACAACTGCCAAATTTTTGATCGAAAGATGCGAGCTCCACCTGCTCCTCTCCACCCTATAATTGTCAATGGTACTTTTGCCAAATGGGGTATCGATTTTATTACATGTAACCCTCACTCGACCAGGGGGCATGCGTATATCATCCTTGCGGTAGATTATTTTACCAAGTGGGCCGAGGCGATGCCTACATTTGAGGCAGATGGAAAGACAGCTGAAATTTTCGTGTTCAATCATATAATTGCTAGGTTTGGTTTCCCACAAGCGATTATCACTGATCATGGGCGTCATTTTCGAAACGTTATGATGACCGAACTTACAAGCTAGCTTGGTTTGTGTCACGATAGTTCAACTCCTTATTATCCACAAGCTAATGGTCTGGTTGAATCCATCAACAAATTTTTAGTCATCATGATCCTACGAATCATTGGGATTCATCGGTCGAATTTGCATAACATGTTATTTTCAGCGCTTTGGGCATACTGAACTTCAGTAAAAACATCAACAGGGTTCACTCCTTTCCAACTAGTTTATGGTCTGGAAGCTGTGTTGCCCATTGAATGCGAAATCCCGTCATTGCAAATGGCCATCGAGTTACTTCCAGCCACTTCCAAAGAGGAAAAGCGTTTGTTATACTTGGCTCAATTAGATGAGAATCGACGTGATGCTGCATTGGCAATCGAGACTCACGCAAAACGTATGAAAGCTCAGTATGATCGAAATGTAACCCCACAAAATTTTTCGGAAGGAGATCTAGTCTTAGTTTACGATCAAGCTAATGATAAATTAGGCACTGGAAAATTCGTTCCTATGTGGCATGGTCCCTATGTTGTCAAGCGAAAGCTAGCAAAAGGGGCCTATGAATTGGTAGACTTTACAGGGACTCTTTGGGTAAACCCAGAAATGGTCTTTACCTGAAGAGGTATTATGCTTAAAGAATGGGTATGTAGATTTTTAGTTAGGATTGCTTTTCTTTCTAGCTGATGTGTTTTAGTTTAAATAGTGTGCTTAGCTTAGAGAGTGTTTTTTTCATCATTATTTCTGCTTATCTTGGTTTTACTCTTGATATTGCAGATGTCGATGCCTCTCCAGACATATATTGGTTTCACTAATGGTGCTTGTCGTAATACACGGAACATTTCTTCCGCAGCTTGGGTTATCTATTCGCCCTTTGACGAGTTAGTATCTATGCATGGGGTAAGCCTCGGTCAAACAACGAACAACATTGCCGAGTATAGTGCAGTGATTGAGTTATTATCTGAATCTATTTCATTTGGGATTCAGAGTTTGATAGTGAGATTAGATTCTGAACTCGTTGTATTACAGCTTAATAGAGTGTATGCCATTAGAAATCCAGTGTTATTGAGATTATTTTTGAGAGTGCGTCTCTTGGAACATGAATTTGATTATATTGAATATCAGCATATTCCAAGATCTTTAAATACATTATCAGATGCAATTTCTTCTCGAATGTTAAGTAGACATTTGCAATAATCATACATGTAAATTTAAAACCATTTCATAACATGATTTACAAGATAAGCCGGTAATAGTGATATATATATATATATATATATATAGGAGTGTGTCAAAAAATACATCATCCTCGATCATAGGTTGAAAAACACCTTATGATCGGCAAAAATGATAAGTACAAAAAACAAAATGTCATATGTGCCCACAATAAGCGATCATCCTATCACTGGTGATGATCTCGATAAGAAACCACTACACAGACCACCTTGCAAAGGAACCTCCTAAAAGGTCCTGGGACCCCAATCACATAGCGTTGAAGCTGACAAGGAATGTCATCTATAGTGGTCTCCGGAATATCTCCTATCAAGCGCTCGAGATGACCCTCCAACTCGGCCAAAACCTCTGCTGATTCGTCCTGTGGGGCTGGCGCGGCTGCAACTGGTTGTTTCCTCTCGTAAGGCCGAAGAACGGCTGGTCACTGTGGACCCACATCTACATTTGAAACTTTTACTATCAGTTTTGGGACAATGGAAAAATAAAAAAATAAAAATAGGAAAAATGTTGAAAACGATTTTACCTGAGTCATCCCATTGCTCTCCTGGTGGAAGAGCCATGTCTAGGTCACCACGAAAATCTACCCCAGCGTAAGGGAAGTCCTGAATAGAAAAAACCTGGTTTTCCAACCATTGGAAATACTCAGGTTTGAATCGAACAACCTCTGTCCCCTCGTCCGGATGATGGGCCATAACTGTGACCCATCGCATCAGTTTGGGCTCTCGAGGAAGCCCAACTCCAACAGTAAGGTGCTGCGGGATCAGCATGGTAACCCTCTCCAGACCAAAGCTCACAACCAAAGCCCCATAACCAAAGGTCTTTAGTTGTTCGTTCTTGGCTCTGGTCAGTTGGCCTTTTACATTGGCCAACACAGCATCACACCAGTTGAAGATGGTGCCTCGAAAGCAATCAACTGCCATACGCATCTGGGATCCGGTGGCAACATGTAAGGCGACACTCCCGCAAAGTCTAGTGACAATAAACGCGATGACCATGAGTTCAGGAAGGGATATGGTTTTTATGTCTATCCCTTTGTCTCTAGCCTGGCTGTTGTAGAACTCTAGCCAGAGGCTATCGACAGACTGGCCACCTAGCCTAGCCCCGAATAGAGTCAAGTCTTCGCCTCTCTTAGGCAAACCAGTTAAGAAATATATATATGTCGGTTCGATTTCGTGCTGGCGGCCACCAATGAAGAAGCACTAGTCCTGTATGCTCCATCTGTCAACCACCCACTGTAAGAAATCCACCTGGGCCCTCATGCCAGGAATGGCCCAGAATTTGTACAAGCCGCAGGCCTTCAATGCATCGATTGAAGGTTGGTGATTCAATGCGGCAGCATCCACGTCCTCATGCTCTCGTTCACGCCAATCTAGCATGATGTACTCTCTGCATCAAGTAAAAAGACAAATTAAAATGCTAGAAACTAATTTGTTTGGGTCAATTTTGAGAATTTTTGGGTTAAAAACCCTTGCAGCAGGTGTCATGCGGAAAGAGTCGTTATTGCGGACACAACCGACCTCCCTAGAAGCAAAAGCTTTCTAGTGACAAACAATACAAATAAAGCTACCTTTCTCTAAACATGCATTGCAAATACAAGTAATAAGGGGATCTTTAACATACCTTTAGTCCAACGCTTTGTAGTAGTCCAGCCTCGCCGATCCGGATGAGCTCCTCCTTCTCTTCGAAACCTGCATTCACTAACAAGCCAAAAGATTAAATAGCACCTGATAAACTCACAAAACAATACATATCCATCATACAGACCAAGGAGTATATGAAACAAACCATGAATAACAATCTGTTGAGAAAAATAAGTTCATTTGCATTAAAAGGTAACAAAAGGAACCATTACAACCTGAGCCTTGGTGTTGTGCAAGTCCCTCCTAGGGTCCAGCAAGAGTTTTCCTTTACTTTGATCAGCTCACCCACTCTCAAATAAGGCTAGGAAAGGATGGGAATCTCTCCTCTCAAGCTTTACAAGGGAGTCCTAATTCCAGCAGCATCTACCCTTAGGAATGTTCAGCTTTCAACCTCCCTCCCTTTGGCCCAATGCCTATATTTATAGTGCTCTAGAGGAAGTTATTCAGGTCCACCATCAATGGGATAAGCCCCTCTTTGGATGGGATAGCTCCCCTCTTGATGGGATAAGTTCCTCTTTGGTAGGGATACATGAACCATCTGGAGGCACTTCATACACGTCAAACAAGCTTCTAGAATGCTCTAGAAATGACCACAAGTAACTTTTTTGGAGTGAAACTTGCACCTTTTGACCTTTACAGGAGTACGCACCCATTGCTTTACATACAGAGTGTACAAGTACGAAGGTATTGTGAACTTGGAGTGCGTACACGCAGGTAAGGCTAAGAGAAACTGCGTACCCAGAGATATATAGATTTTTAATGACTTTCTCTCTTTCTTGAAGTTTGACATGGAGAGCAAAGGTATGAGGCTTGCCAAGGAGGATAGTATGACAGTTGATGGAGCCATACTAACTGCAAATAGTCATGGTGACAAATTTTAGTGTAACAGATTGCCCCCTAAAGTGCGAAGCCTGTAGTAGATTAGGGTTTCATATTTTCTAGGAAGGGTGAAGTACTTTATCATTTCAAGGATTATCTTGTGGAGATCCCAGTCGGAACCTGCAAGTATTCAACACAAAATACATATATATGAGCATATCATCGCTGAGGTAGGCATTCCCATACTCAGATTGAAAACTTTAACTAATTGACTATCTACTGCTCTGATACAGGAATGATTCTGTAGTACATCATAATCATAGACTTTTGTAGACACAGTATGGCCGTAGCCATCTGTTTATGATTAGTCTATTGTATAATGAATACAAAACTCCTCGCAACCTGGATGGTGGAAACTAAATCCAGGGTCTTCATTTCTACTTCCCGAACAGGTACGATTCTATCCATGCAAATAAATGAGTTGATGTCGAACATGGTAGAAACCACTTGATTACCAGTCAATGATGTAAATTGTTAACAAGCGTGAGAGAGACCACCAGTGATGTCAATGGTTCTCAAAGTACCCAGTACAATCCATGATATGTGAATGAATGTGTTGATGTCGAACATTTCACGGAATCCTTCGATCGAAAGTCAATGATGTAAACCGTCGTCAAAGGCGAGAAACCTGCCATTGATGCGAGCAGACTTCAAGGTACTAATGATTCCTAGGTCATCTTTCTAGATAATGTTCTGATGTCGATAGAAAGCGACCCATTGCAGGCAAGCCCACAACACGAAATCATATATCAAGTTGAAGAAATGTAGCTGTAAGGACTGACTCAAGGATGGTCAAAATGGATGACGAGTATTTTGCAGATGAATGTTTATTGCAGAGACCTCTTGAACACATAACGACACGACAGATGGCTTGGTGACATTTGACCCAAAGTTAATACCCGGCTAAAGACTTTCAATGTGTTTGATCAACTGTGAGGCAAAGGATTTCCCAACCCAGGTGAATGAAAGTGTCGTGTTCAAGAGAGGTAATAAGGCTTCTTCTGAGATAAAGGATAACAAATGGGCTCATTTTTCTCTCTTTTCCCCCACCATTTCTGGCAAGTACCTCTTTATTTTTTACAAGCTTGAGGAGGATAACATATGCTTGATTATAAGCTCATCCTTCGGATGAGTCCAACTTAGTTTTGATTCGAACCCTAAGAAGGATTGGTCCGTTCCTGTTTGTAATCGAACAGGTCCTTTACTGTGAAATTTTAACGAGTCCAGTATAGGAGAAACTCGGCGTTTTTCATTTTTAGAGAGTCTGAAAAAACTTAAGAAGACTCCAGGTTGAACTTTTTCGTAAAGTTGTGTCTCCCAAGCCCGAAAAAGTATAAAATAATACTTGAGAGAACCGCTTAGTCTTGCGACCAAGGAGTACTTTCATGATTAGTGCCTCTGACCTGAAAAGTAAAAAGCAATCAAGGACACGTCGTTTTATTTCCATATCGAGTTTGAAACGACAAAAACCCGGCAATCTTTTCCTGTTTTTACGGTCAGAAAAGAGCTATAAGGGGACCGTCTTTTAATTCCATTTTAACGAGTGTAAAAGAAATGCTCGGCGATCTTTTCATGTTTTAGGAGTCAGAAAAGGGCTTAAAAGATGACTCTGACATTTTTGTTCGTGAAAAATGATAATTTTCCTTGAAAGTCCTATTGTCCTGCACAAAAACGACACATTACTCATACCTGTTTAAGATAAGCAAAAATGCATTGAGAAATATCCTTCCATGGTGAAAAATAAACAAATTTAGCATTCATTTATCCAAAAAACCTATAAAAAGACCTTTTACCATGTCATTTTTACCATTTTACTGTTGAAGGAGAGAAAAGGGCTTTTGGCAAGAAACTTCCCGTGGACTTTGCGGAGAATCTGACCGTCGGAATCGAGTGCCGTCTCTTTCAGGTATTTCACAACATCCTCCTCTTTGTTTTCATCCATTTAGAATTTCATTTTAAGCCCTATTTTGATTTTTTGAGGGCTTTGGGGTTTTAGGATCCGCCTTTCGGGGTACGCAGGTGCCCCATGGGCGACCTGCGTACCCCGACATTTTCGTTCATCGGAAAAAGGCAGGAGTACGCAGCCTACCTTCAGAACAGCTGCGTCCATACGCTCTGTTTCTGAACGCGGGGTGCGTACTCCGCGCAAAGAAATTTCAAAACCCCAAATCTCAAAACCGAACCATTAATTTTTGATTTAATGAATTCTAATGAATTTTTCCTGGTGTGTAGATTGCCCACCATGCTTGATTGGCGCGAAAGAGAACACGAAGATGTCGATTTGGCCGCAATAGATCATCAACCCTCCATTGATGCTTTGAAGGCATGCGGTCTCTACAAATACTGGGCCATACCTGGCATGAGGGCCCAGGTGCAATTCTTAGAATGGCTGGTTGAAAGGTGGAACGTCCAGGATCAATGCTCCTACATCGGAGGGCACCAGCTCGAGATAGAGCCCTCTGACATATATTTTCTCACTAGTTTGCCTAATAGGGGCGAGCAACTGACTCTGTTCGGGACTAGGCCGGTGGCCAATCCCTTGCTAGCCTCCGGCTAGAGTGGTGCAACAATCAAAACCAGGAGAAAGGGATAGAAATCAAATACATATCCCTGCCCGAACTTATGGTAATTGCCTTTACAGTTACCAGACTTTGCGGCGCAGCCGCTTTGCATATTGCCACCAGGTCCCAAATGCGGATGGCGATAGATTGCTACCGAGGCACCATTTTCAATTGGTGTGACGTTGTGTTGGCCAATATGAAGGGCCAACTGACTAGGGCAAAGAACGGGAAATTAAAGACCTTTGGGTATGGGCCTCTAGTTGTGAGCTTTGCCCTAGAGAGGGTTCCGATGCTGATCCCACAGCATCTCACTGTTCCAGCTGGGCCTCCTCGGGAGCCAAAGTTGATGCGATGGGTTACGGTGATGGCCTGGCATCCTGATGAGGGAGCGGGAGTTGTTCGATTTCCTGCGGGTTACTTTCACTGGTTGGAGGACCAGGTCTTTGCGATTCAGGACTTTCCTTATGCCGGAGTAGATTTTCGCGGTGATTCGGACATGGTTCTTCCACAGGGAGAGCAATGGGACGACAGAGGTATTTCATTTTCACAAGTTTTTTAAGTTATTTACTTTTTATTTGTTTTTATATCGTCTCAAAAATGACAGTGACAAATTTCAAAATGCAGATGTAGGTCCACAGCGTCTGGCCAATCTCCGGCCATTCGAGAGAAGAGTACCAGTTGCACCAGCACCGGCCCCACAGGATGCAGCCGCAGAGACCTTAGCCGAGCTGGAAAAGGACCTAGAGCGTCTCACGGCGGACATACCAGAGACGACTATAGACGATATTCCTATCCGACTTCAGCGCTATGTGGTCGCAGTTCTAGGACCTTTTAGGAGGTTCCTGTGTAGGGTAGCGCGGGCAGTGGTCTCGTATAGAGAGCACCACCAGTGATTGGCTAGTCACTTTTTGTAGACACATATGACATTTTGGTTTTTTGTACTTATCATTTTTACCGATCATGAGGTGTTTTTCAACCTATGATCGAAGACGATGTATATTTTGACACACTCCTATCTATATATATATCATTATTACCGGCTTATCTTGTTAAACATGTATGATGAAATGTTTTTAAATTTACATTTATGATTATCGCAAATGTCTGTCTAACATTCGAGAAGCAATTGCATCTGCTAATGTATATAATGACCTTGGAATATGCTGATATTCAATGTAATCAAATTCACGTTCCAAGAGGCGCACTCTCAAAAATAACCTTAATAACACTGGATTTCTAATGGCATATACTCTATTAAGCTGTAATACAACGAGTTCAGAATCTAACCTCACTATCAAACTCCGAATCCCAAATGAAATAGATTCAAATAATAACTCAATCACTGCACTGTATTCTGCAATGTTGTTTGTTGTTTGACCGAGGCTCACCCCATGCATAGAAATTAACTCGTCAGAGGGCGAATAGATAACCCAAGCTGCGGAAGAGATATTCCGTGTATTACGACAAGCACCATCAGCAAATCCAATGTACGTTTGGAGAGGCGTCGACATCTGCAATATCAAGAGTAAAACCAAGATAAGCCAGAATAACGACAAAAAACACACTCTCTAAGCTAAGCACACTGTCTATATTAACAAACACACCAGCTAGAAAGAAAAACTAACCTAACTAAATCTCCATACCCATCATTTAAGCATAATACCTCTTTAGGTAAAGTCCATTTCTGGGCTTACCCAAAGAGTCCCCATCAAAATCTACCAGCTCATAGGCCCCTTTTGCTAGCTTTCGCTTGACAATGTAGGGCCCATGCCACATAGGAACGAATTTACCAGCACCCAGTTTATCGTTAGCTTGATCATATAATAGCACTAGGTCTCCTTCCGAAAAATTACGAGGGGTCACGTTGCGATCATACTGAGCTTTCATTCTTTTTGCGTGAGTCTCGATTGCCAATGCAGCGTCACGTCGAGTCTCATCTAATTTAGCTAAGTATAATAGACGCTTCTCCTCTTTGGAAGTAGCTGGAAGTAATTCGATAGCCATTTGAAGTGATGGGATTTCGCATTCAATGGGCAACACTGGTTCCAAACCATAAACTAGTTGGAAAGGAGTGAACCCTGTTGATGTTTTCACTGAGGTTCGGTACGCCCAAAGCGCTGAAAATAACATGTTGTGCCAATTCGACCGATGAATACCAATGATTCGTCGGATCATGATAACTAGAACTTTGTTGATGGACTCAACCAAACCGTTTGCTTGGGGATAATAAGGAGTAGAACTATCATGACGCAAACCAAGCTGGCTTGTAATTTCTGTCATCATAATGTTTCGAAAATGGCGCCCATGGTCAGTGATTATCGCTTGTGGGACACCAAACCTAGCAATAATATGATTGAATACGAAAATCGCAGCTGTCTTGTCGTCAGCCTCGAATGTAGGCATCGCCTCGGCCCACTTAGTAAAATAATCAACCGCAAGGATGATATACGCATGCCCCCCGGTCGAGTGAGGGTTACATGTAATAAAGTCGATACCCCATTTAGCAAAAGGACCAACGGCAATTATAGGGTGGAGAGGAGCAGGTGGTGCGTGCATCTTGCGATCAAACACTTGACAGTTGTGGCATTTTCGGACCGCAATGATACAATATTTAAACATGGACAGCCAGAAGTAGCCAGCACGCAACACCTTCTGGGCTGTGGCATACCCAGACATATGACCGCCACACGCTCCAGAATGACAGTCATTCATAACCCTTTCTGCCTCTTCATGAGTTAAGCAACGACGAAAAACCAAGTCCGTCCCACTACGATAAAGAGTATCTCCAATAATGTTGTACTGTTGGGACTGGAATCGAATTTTTCGGCGTTCCGCCTTTGAAGCCTCGGGCCGAAAGGATTGGGTTTGGAGATAGACGATTATATCCCCATACCATGGATCTAAAGTACTGATGAGAAACAGAGATTCGTCTGCAATGGGTTCCTCTACCATAGTTTCCGTGTCAGCACGCGCGAAGTCACACATCAATTCCGCAAAAACTAAAGACTTCTTAGACTTAGATTTTTCAAACTCTAAGTCAAACTCTTGCAAGATAACAATCCATTTAGATTACTTGCCCCCTAGCAGTTGTTTAGTCAAAATGTAAATCATAGGGTTGCAATCCGAAACGATTGTAGTTTTACGGAGAATAATGTAATGACGAAAACACTGGACAGCCTGAACAGCTGCCAGAGCCAATTTCTCCACATGCGAATATTTTAGCTCAGTGGGATTTAACGTTCTACTAAGATAATATATCACATGTTCTGTTTCGAATTCATCTTCCTGTACTAAGACCATTCCAATGGTGGAATGAGCAGCGGCGAGGTACAAAAAGTAATCCTGGTTGTAGTTGGGAGGATGCAGCAACGGTGCATGGGTCAACGCGTGCTTTAGCGCATCAAAAGATTTCTAAGCTATCTCATCCCAATAAAATTGAGCATTTTGTTTCAACAACCGGGTAAAACCCTTGGTAATCTCGGCGTAGTTAGGAATGAATCAGCGTAAAAAGTTTTCTTTCCCTTGCAAACTTTGGAGTTGGCGCAAACTCGAAGGAGGAGGCAATTTGATGATAGCTTCGACCTTCGAGGGATCGACGTGAATGTCGGCTTTTGAAACTACAAATCCCAGCAATCGTCCCACTTCGATGCAGAAGACACATTTGTGTGGGTTCAACCGTATACGATAATGTCTACACCTCATAAAAATTGCTCGTAAATGGACAAGGTGATCAGCTCGACGTAAGGAGTGAGCGGGAAAATCATCGAGATACGGTTGCACAATGTGCTTGATGTCATGAATTGCATAAGACATCGCCCTTTGGAAAGTGGCTCCGACATTCTTAAGCCCAAAAGGTAGTTTTCAATAAGCAAATGTCCCCCATGGACAAATGAAATTCGTTTTTGGTTGATCGGCAGGTAGAATATTGATTTGGTTGTAACCGGAAAAACCGTCCATAAAGGAAAATATTTCACTGCCGGCACAATCATCAATTATTTGATCGATATAGGGCATTGGATAGTTGTCATTGGGACAAGCACGATTGATATCCCTATAGTCGATACATATTCTTATTGTTCCCTGCTTCTTGTTAACTGGAACAATATTCGATACCCAATCCGTTAACGGGATCGGATAAATGAAAGCTGCTTTCAACAGCTTCTCAACTTCTGCTTTAATTGCAACCGCTTTCCGAGGGTGGATCTGACGCAGACGTTGCCGAACGGGTTTAGCGTCCGGGTAAGTTTTGATCTCATGAACAACAATGGAGGGATCAATTCCTGGCATTTCCTCATAGGACCAGGCAAACACGTCGTGGAATTCTTGAAATAGGGCCTTGTATGTTTGAATTTCGTCATCTGAACACGAAGCACCTATATGAATGTGTTCAACAATTCCAGGCTTCACTGAAATGTCAATGGGAATAGTGCGAGAAACATTTCCCAAATTCAGCTCTGAATCAGGATGTTTCATTGGACTCTGAGCATCTTTGACATATTCAGCTGTAAAAATTGATGAGAAATCGTTTTCAAAACGATCATCCTCAGGTAAAAACGACGATCTATGATGGAGATCGTCCCATGGTAAATCGTCTACACATAGGACTTCACAAAGTTGTTCGTCAGATGACACAACTTCGGGAAACGTTATTAACTCCGAGGTTGATGCGAAAAGGGATTCCTCACGGACCACATTCATTTGGTCGATTTGGGCTGAACTTGGGTCGGAAAAAGACTGCACGGCCTCATAAGCAATTTCATATGGACTCAAAGGCATTGCATCACCGAATGAGTCTATCTCAGATTCAGATGGGACAATCCAAGGATCATCGTAAATAATAGTGTCTGAAGTAATCATATGAATGGATGTGAATGAAGGGTCTGCGTTGATCGGAGGAAAAGGAAAAGTTCCCAGTAAACTGGAATCTTTAACTAATCCTACGCCAACATCCTTATAAGGGATAGTCGTTTTACCGACATGCTGGATACTCTCTGAAGAGGCTGGGTCGGATGAAAAATAAGCCAGTTGGTCTATTGTCACGATCTTGCCATTATGTGGAAACTTTATGACTCTGAAGACCGATGATACGACCACTGTCATAGCGTAAGACCAACTTCGACCCAAAAGAAAGTTGTAGTCTAGAGGGGCATCAACCACCTCCACATCTAGACTAACGGTTTTTCCTTCAACCCCTATAGGCAAATCCTGTAAAATGCCAAACGGATGGAACCCACGGCTATCAAAGGCCTTAAGAATTGTCGGGGATTGGTTCAGCGAAGGAGAACCAAGCGATCTCCAACACTGAATCGACATAATACACGTGGAAGCTCCCTCATCAATTACAGTCCGATGAATAGGCCTGTTTTTTACTATCACTGGAATCTGGAAAGCCATCTGATGAGGGAGACACAGTGTACTATTTTCTAGATCAAAGATTATCAGGTTCGGGTCCTGAACATCAACAGCTCCTATAGCCGACAAAAGTAATTTTCGCTGTGTTGGACATGATTGCAGCACTTCTAAAGCCGACATTGCTGAGGGTGAAACAGCTAAATCTTCAACAATGTTGTAATTATAGGCCGCTCTCGCATGTGGATTGAAAGCAGACCTTTGAAGTACACCCTTGGCAGGCGGTTTTATTACTAAGTCAGGGTTAGGTTTCTCGATCTGTAGTGGATCAGAACCGGGAGCTGAGGTTGATGGATTTGAACGAGAAGATTTTGCTTCTTTCGATCCATCAACAGGACTTTTACTACCATAATCATGAGATCGAGTCGCAATCCATACATGAGACATCATCAATATGGGTTCTTCAGTGGCACTTGAGGAAGAACCTATCATCTTACTCTCCTGCTTTGGAAACGGATCTTTCAAAACAGCAGGAGTTGAGGAACCTTTGACGATTTTCACAACCTCTGCCCGATGGGGGCAATCTCTTGTAAAATAATCCTCTTCACAAATAAGACAAGGATATCGAGGTTTGCGCTTTTCGTCATTGGATTCCGACTTTTCTGTTTTCTCCTTTGGAGTCTTGTCTGCTTTACCCTTCTTCTTACCCTTCTTCTTCCCACCGTTTTTTGATTTAGCCGTAGATGACTCTACAGCGTGAATATCGGCGGAAATTTCAGGAGAAGACTCTCCTGTCGGGGAATCTGGTAAGGTTATAATGGGCGAAGAATTCTTTGCAGATTTCTTCTTACTTTTAGTATTTACCGAACCAATCATGCCATCAGCAGCATGAGATCCGAAGGAGCAGCAGCGATTTGATTTGACTTTGGAAGATCTGGGATCTTTTCATGTAACATACCTGACTGAGTGTAAACTAAGTCAAGGTACTGCACTTGAGAAATTACTTGCTCTTCAGTAACTACTCCGGCCTTAGCTACATCTTCAGTAATCTTCGGTAATAATGATTTAACAAACCATTCAGCTAAGATTTGGTCCGGAATAAAAACTTTCACTAACCGCCGTCGACGTCTCCATTCATGGATATGATCGGAAATATAAGTGGACGTCGACTGTTTTAGTGAAGTTAGTAGCTCCGTGCCATTATCATATCTGACCGGCAACTGAAAATGAGTTAGGAACGAGGTAGCTAACTGACTAAAATTGTAAAAAGAGGCCCGTGGTAACTCAATGTACCACTTGGCCGCGAGACCAATGAGCATACGCTGGAAAAGACGTAAGCGGATCGAATCATCCAAGATGGAATTTGAAGCACACCAGAGGTGGTAAGTCATCACATGATTGGACGGATCCTCTCCAGACTTACCTTCGAACTTGGGTATATCACTGGGCAACTTATTTGGCATTGGTGGCCAGAACGGAAGATATTGTATTGGATCGTTCGTTAGGCGCGACAAGTCTGGTAAATCCAAAGTTGCGATAAACAGTAATTTCCGATTAGGATCCCTAAAACTTAGGGTCACAAGACCAGTCCCAGGAGGAGGATATCCAGGATAACTTGGAACAGGAATCGCATTCGGGATATTATATCCTCCTGAAAAACCAAGATTAACCAGACCATACTGGGGTTGCTGAGGTTGTTGATAAGTGTACCCAGGATATGGTTGATACTGGTAAACCGGCTGTTGGACAGCAGGCCCGTATTGGTACTGTCTCTGGTACGATTGATAAGTGAATTGTGGTTGACTAGTGACAACCGTACTTAAACCAGGTTGTCCTACAGGCATCTGAACCGTAGTTTGAATCGTAGATCCAGACAATGGTAAAGATGTCTGAGGAGTAGTTGCAGAGACAGTAGAAACCGGAGCTGTCGATACTCCAGAAGCAAGTGTGGTGGAAGGAGCAGATGTTGCGGTAGTTGCAGCAGCCGTTTGAGATGGAGTACTAGGTGCAATTGGCGGCTGAGTAACTACCGAAGTTACAGAAGTTTGAACATTAGACTGGACTGGTTGCTGGGATGGACCAGCAACTAAAGGTTGTCCAGCTTGAGATGACAACTGTATACTTGGCTGCAATACCTGTTGAACTTGCGATGGATCCCACACTATGTTCATTCTGGGGTATTGACCCATGACAGGTTGAGGATATTGAGATCCATAACCAGATTGAGGATAGGATTGATAACTGAAAGGCACAGTTCCCGCACCTTGAACATATGATTGACCTTGAGGTGGTTGATAACCTTGACTCAAGTATTGACCTTGAGGTTGATAACCTTGAGGTAAATACTGATACTGGGGTTGACCTTGACCTTGAGGTTGATACCCTTGAGGTAAATACTGATACTGAGGTTGACCTTGGGGTACATATTGTGGCTGGGGTTGACCTTGAAGAATGTATTGTACTATGGGTACATACTGTCCTTGAGGTTGCCCCCCAGACGCAATTTGTGTACCTTGAGGTTGCCCCCCAAGCGTTAATTGAGGCTGCCCCCCAGGCGGTAATTGACCACCTTGAGGTTGAGAACCGGGAACTGAACCTGACATCATGTAAATGTCCCCTACACCCAACGGTTTATTACCATTATTTCCAGCTAATAACCCATGTTCAATGGGTTGAGGAGATGCTCCCGCAAAGGTACCAGAAAGCGACTGATACCCGGAGGGAACAGAAGGACCGCCGTACAAGAAAGATTCAGGAGATTGAGTGAACACATACGACTGACCAGACATATTTACAGGAGTATAAATACCTCCAGGTGGAAAAGGAGTTCGAGGTGGAGAAAAACTTATCCCTGAGTTGTCTAAATAATTGGTTAACGAAAGGTACCAAGTAGTACTTCTAGGAGGACTGTAAAAGATAGATTCACGCTCTCTTAGATCAATAGTAGGTTGATCTTCAAGGATAGATACGCCTAATTCTTCCTCTGGAGCAAGTTCTTCAATAGCTATCAAACCAGCAGGAAGATTTTCGGTGATGACTCTTTCTACCCTAGGTGAATCAGGTGCACTAGAAGTTGGAGTAACAGGTTCAGATACTTCAGGTTCTTCGCCTATATCACTAGTAGATGAAAAACTACCAGCAAGCTCGGAAACTGCAACAGCTTCAGGATTATAACCTGTTTCTAGACCTTGGTAATCTGGATGGACTACCAATGACGATTCTCCTTCTTCAGGTGAACTTACTTTACTGCCACTAGGAGTTACAAGGACCTTTAAACCTTCGTAATGACTCGGGACCTCTTCAGGAGGTTCGCCCCGCAATCTACGGGACTTCCTCAACAAATCGGCCACGTTAACAACCTCAGGAGACTTGCCCCGAAGTCTACGGGACTGTCTCGGTAATTCAGCCACAGTTAAAAACTTTTAACTACTGCACATGCAAACAAAGTAAAATCTCAAAGCAAACCACCTAAAGTCTCTAAAGAACCAAACAAATTTGAATCACACGCCTAAAGAATCTAGGGCGTCAAACCATACACAAACAGTAGCCTTCCGGACCGAAAACACTAGTTGGAGATGAAACCCAACATCGCCGAATTCAGTACAGAAGTGGTGGGCGGAACAGTTACCACGGCAACCTGCTTAATGAATAGACCGGCACAAGTTCCTCCACTTTAACCGCCTCGAGTGAAGTGAACCCCGTGGAAAATCCAAGTGAGTCTAGCCGACGTCTGCTCCAGGTACAGTGGGATCTTCCCTCCACCGTCACCTTGGTAGAATCCTAAAGATAATGGTCACTAAGGTTACCAACAGCAACAAATGCACCTGGGGGAACAGTCTACACTCCGACAGCACGCAAGGGCAGAGTATCAAGCTCAATCCCCTTACCGGCTCCTTGACAATAATCCAAGGTTTACCGACAAGTGACCCCTGGCTCCTCGACAATGGTTAATCCGAGGTTTACCGTTTGTAATACGTGCGTGTCTGGCGTCGTTCCCAACGAGGGAGGATTGATCCCCTCACTGGTTCGGACACGAGCTCGTGCTTCTCCTTTAAGAGGAGCTTTCCCAGAGTACAAATGAAACAGTTGGATTTATCCTACCACAAGATGAGCTACTTGTTTGGTTTTGCTGTCTTGGAGAGTTAATTACTCTCCTACTCCAAGACACTAGCCTGATCTATATTGGTGTTTCAGAGCCCTAGTAAATAAAAGTTACTAAGTTGATTTTACTTTAAGCGTTAATTTTTTATGGCTTTTTTAAGACAAAAGGTAGTGGAGATGAAACTGGTGGTGTGTAGACTCGACCGAAATCCACTAAAAAGATGCACTTAGGATGATTTATACTAATTTTTCTTTTTTCAATGAATTTCCTAGCTAAGAGAGTTGGAGAATGCAAACTTGATATAAAAACAACTTTCTTGGCAAGGAAAACAAGGAAATAAACTTTTTATCTTTTCAAAACATACGACACATGACCACTAATCACTTCACGAAAATTCCTTTTTCTTTCAAAGACACAAATGCTACCAAAGCAAACTTTCCTTCAAAAGATATTTTTGTATTTTTTCCTAATTAATAAAGCATGTAAAACTTACTTTAACAAAAATCAAAGTTAAAAAATCTATGGCAATCAAATCAACTCAATTTCACTCAAAAGCAAATCTAAGAGAAATAAACATAAAAGTAAATCTAACGAGTCAAAAGCTTACTAAAGATGATTCCTGGATGTTTTACTCAATCAAAATGTAACTAAGGACTAGTTAATGCAGAACCAAAAACTAGTCAAAAAAAAAAATCGAAATCTTTTTTTTCTTTTCTCAAGAATAAAATTCAAAGTTCAAATAACAAACTATTTCGAGATTTGCAAAGAGAAGACACAAAGGTAGGTCTCTCACAAGGGTGATTTCTATGACAGGCCCGACTCCTAAGAGGACTGAACAAAACCAGGGAGATCCAAAGTTTGACAACCTCTAACGCCAAAGTCACTACAAGACCAGTTAAAAATCAAACCCTAAGGAAAAATCCCTATGAATTTCACTAAAACCCTCGACACTGACGAAACAAGCTTAGGTGAAGATTTATGGCAGAAAACTAGTGGATCTGGGCAGAAAAACAAATCAAAAACAAAAAGTAAAAGGCAAAAAAGAAGGAAAATGAAATTTTCTTAGTTTTGACAGGGGTACGCAGGCGACCTGTTTGCACAGGTGTGGGTACGCTCTGTGCACAAAGCGACAGTGCGTACAGGTACGCACTGTGCTCAACTCAGAGGCTGCGTACTTCGAACAAAACAAAGAAAAACTAAAATCTAATTTAACCCTAAGCTAGCCCACCCAAACACACAGTCAGACAGCCAAAAACCAGAAAACAAATAAATTTTCTCAGATCAAAAGTTCATACAAAGGAAAAAACATTCACATCAATCGATTCCCTAGCGGAGTCGCCATTTTTTCATGCGGAAAGAGTCGTTAGTGCGGACACAACCGACCTCCCTAGAAGCAAAATCTTTCTAGTGACAAACAAGACAAATAAAGCTACCTTTCTCTAAACATGCATTGCAAATACAAGTAATCAGGGGATCTTTAACATACCTTTAGTCCAACGCTTTGTAGTAGTCCAGCCTCACCGATCCGGATGAGCTCCTCCTTCTCTTCGAAACCTGCATTCACTAACAAGCCAAAAGATTAAATAGCACCTGATAAACTCACAAAACAATACATATCCATCATACAGACCAAGGAGTATATGAAATAAACCATGAATAACAATCTGTTGAGAAAAATAAGTTCATTTGCATTAAAAGGTAACAAAAGGAACCATTACAACCTGAGCCTTGGTGTTGTGCAAGTCCCTCCTAGGGTCCAGCAAGAGTTTTCCTTTACTTTGATCAGCTCACCCACTCTCAAATAAGGCTAGGAAAGGATGGGAATCTCTCCTCTCAAGCTTTACAAGGGAGTCCTAATTCCAGCAGCATCTACCCTTAGGAATGTTCAGCTTTCAACCTCCCTCCCTTTGGCCCAATGCCTATATTTATAGTGCTCTAGAGGAAGTTATTCAGGTCCACCATCAATGGGATAAGCCCCTCTTTGGATGGGATATCTCCCCTCTTGATGGGATAAGTTCCTCTTTGGTAGGGATACATGAACCATCTGGAGGCGCTTCATACACGTCAAACAAGCTTCTAGAATGCTCTAGAAATGACCACAAGTAACGTTTTTGGAGTGAAACTTGCGCCTTTTGACCTTTACAGGAGTACGCACCCATTGCTTTACATACAGAGCGTACAAGTACGCAGGTATTGTGAACTTGGAGTGCGTACACGCAGGTAAGGCTAAGGGAAACTGCGTACCCAGAGATATATAGATTTTTAATGACTTTCTCTCTTTCTTGAAGTTTGACATGGAGAGCAGAGGTATGAGGCTTGCGAAGGAGGATAGTATGACAGTTGATGGAGCCATACTAACTGCAAATAGTCATGGTGACAAATTTTAGTGTAACAGCAGGGACCGCACCCTCCGGGTTAGACACAGTGCGTGGGTCCGCACCTTGCCTACATGGAAGGTGTTTGGACCCCTGACTTTTTCTCCATTGAGAAAAAGTCGGGGTCCACGGGCTAGCAGTGTTGCACCTGCGGGCCCCCGCGCACAGGTTTTAAGCCTAAAAACCCTCCAAAAAATGAAATAAAAGCCTAAAACAAGAAATGAAACAGTTAAAAATGAAGAGTGAGACAATGTGGATTACCTGGAGAAGACGACGTTCGATTCCGACGGTTGGATTTTCCGCAATCTTCACGGGAAGTTTTCTGAACAAAAGCACTATTTTCTCACCCAAAACTCAAATGGTAAAAATGAATTGACGAAGGCCCTTTTTATAAGTTTTTTGAGTAAATAAATTGCAAATTTGTTTATGTTTCACTTTGGAAAGGTATTTTTTGCAACATTTTCATCCATTTCAAATAGGTATGAGTAATGTTTGCGTTTTTGTTCAGGATAACGATTATTCAGGTGAAATCTATCATTTTCGACGAAAAAACATTTAGAGTCACCTTTAAGCTCTTTTCTGACTCCTAAAACATGAAAAGATCGCCGAGTTTTTCTTTTAAACTCGTTAAAACGGAACTAAAAAACGTCCACTTACAGCTCTTTTCTGACCATAAAAACATGAAAAGATTGCCGGATTTTGTCATCTCAAATTCGATATTGGTTATAAAACGACGTGTCGTTGATCGCTTTTTTAATTTTTCGGATCAAGGGCACTAATTACAAAAAGTTCTCCTTGGTCGTAAAGATCAAGCGGTTCTCTCAAGTATTATTTTATACTTTTTCAGGCTTGGGAGACACAAATTTACGAAAAAGGTCAACCCTAGAGTCTTCTTAAGTTTTTTTAGACTCTCTAAAATTGAAAAATGTCGAGTTTCTCCTATACTGGACTCATTAAAATTTCACAGTAAAGGACCTGTTCAATCACAAACAAGAACGAACCACTCCTTAGGGTTCGAATTTAAACTAAGTTGGACTCATCCGAAGGATGAGCTTATAATCAAGAAAATGTTATCCTCCTCAAGTTTGTCAAAAATAAAGAGGTACTTGCCAAAAATGATGGGGGAAAAGAGAGAAAAATGAGCATGTTTGTCATACTTTGTAACCACTCTTGAACATGACACTTTTATTCACCTGGTTTGGGAAATCCTTTGCCTAACAGTTGATCAAACCACATTGAAAGTCTTCAGTCGGTTTCTGGGTATTAAATTTGGGTCAATTTTCACCAAGCCATCTGTCGTGTCGTTATGTGTTCAAGAGGTCACTGCCAATAAGCCATTCATCTGCAAAATATCTGTCATCCATCTTGACCATCCCTAGGTCAGTCCTTGCAACTAAATTTCTTCAACTTGATCTATGATTTCGTGTTGTGGGCTTGCCTGCGACGGATCGCTTTCTATCGACTTCAGCTCATTATCTAGAAATATGATCTAGAAATCGTCAGTGCCTTTGGATCTGCATGCCTCAATGGCAGGTTTCTCGCCTTGAACAACAGGTTGCATCATTGACCTTCGATCAAAGGATTCCGTGACATGTTCGACATCAACACGTTTATTCACATCTCATGGATTGTACTGGGTACTTTGAGAGCCATTGACATCACTGGTGGTTTCTCTCACACTTGTTAACAGTTTACATCATTGGCTGTTAATCAAGTGGCTTCTACCATGTTCGACTCCAACACATTCATTCGTATGGATAGAATCGTACTGTTTCGGGAAGTAGAAATGAAGACCCTGGATCTAGTTTCCACAATCCAGGCTGTGAGGAATTTTGTATTCATTATATAATGGACTATTCATAAACAGATGGTTGTGCCCATACTGTGTCCACATGAGTCTATACTTGTGATGTTTTACAAGATCATTCCTGTATCAGAGCAGTAGTTATTTTTCTAAGTCAGTTTTGATCTGAGTATGGGAATGCCTACCTCAGCGATGATATCATCTCATATATATATATATATTTTGCATTGAATGTTTTTACAGGTTCCAACCAGGCTCTCCACAAGATGATCCTCGAAATGATAAAGTACTTCACTCTTCCTAAATGATAAATGAAATCCTCATCTACTACAGACTTCGCACTTTAGGGGGCAATCTGTTACACAAAAATATCGCCGCCATGATTATTTGCAGTTAGTATGGGTCTATCATCACTTGTACTGTCCTCCTAAGCAAGTCTCAGGCCTCAGCTCTTCAAGTCAAGATTTGAAATTGAGGGAAAGACATTGAAAATCAATAAAACTTTGGTTTTGCACTTTATCTCACTGTTGCATGTGGTCCCGCACCTCCTGTTTACAAAAACGGTGGACCTGCCCGCTCTGTCTCTAAAGGTGTGGGTGCCGACCCCTGTGAAAGTTAAAAAGGCACAAGTTTATTCTAAAAAACTCACTTTGGGTTAATTCTAGATGATTCTAGAAGTAATTTTGACGTGGATTGGCCGCTCTTAGGTGGTTCATGCATCCCAAAAGAGAAGGAGCTAATCCCTTGATGAGAGGAGCTATCCCTTTGAAGGAGGGCTTTATCCCTTTGAAGGAGGACCTAGTAACTTCCCTCCATTGCACTATAAATTCAGGCATTGGGCTAGTTGCTAGGGAGGTTAGAAGCTGAACATTTTTTAGGGTAAATGCTGGTGAAATTAAGACTTCCTAGTTAAGCTTAAGAGGAGAGATCACATACCTTTTTGGCTTCATTGGGAAGAGAGTGAAACTTGTCAAAGTAGAGGAGACTTCTTGCTGGACCCTGGGAGGAGCTTGTACAACGTCAAGGCACAGGTTGTAAAGTTCTTCTTGATTTGAATTAATACAATCAAACTCATTTTTCTCAACAAATTGTCTCATGTCATTTGTTTCACGAATTCCTTGACTTTCATGTTAAATATGTTTTATGATATTGGCTTTTCAGGTGCTATTTAATTTGTTTGCTTATTTGTGTTTGCAGATTCGCGGCAAAGGAGCTCATTTGGATCAAAGGAGTGAAGGCTTCCACAAACTTGCGTTGGACCTAAGGTAGGCCTAAAACACTTGTTTTCCCTTGTTTATAAAAGCATATTTAGAGAAAGATAGTGTGTGATTGGTTTGCTTGTCATTAGGTCTTCTTTAGATTCTAGGAAGGTCTATCTTGTCCGCAAGATTGACTTATTCCGTGTGACAACTGGTTATGTCCAACAACCTTACCAAGGTTACTAGATGCAAATTCCCTACACTGGTATGCAAATACCTATGGCACAAGCAATTCCATCCTATCCTGGGTATGCTCAACCTGACCTGAATCGATAGTTTCCATTTGTAGCAACTCTTGAACTACCAGATTTGAACCGGCTCACTAATGATCCAATTGCATACGCCCCTTGGTGGCCGGTGATTCCACATAAATTGCCATCTGACATTCCAAAGTTCAATGGAAATCCAGGAGAAGACCCATCGAATCATGTAATGACTTTTCATTTATGGTGTTCATCCAACACCCTGAATGATGATTCGATTAGACTTCGTCTTTTCTAGAGAACGCTTACTGGTCCAGCTGCAAAATGGTATATTGAATTACCTAGAGCTTCTTTTGATAACTTCACCATTCTAGCCACTACCTTTCTAACCCACTTTCAGTTACCTATTAGGTACGAAACTGGAACAAAACTTCTTACCAACTTTAAATAGACTACCTCCACTCACATATCAAATCATATTCATGAGTGGCAACATCGTCGTCGAATGGTTAAGACGTATGTTCCTGATCAGCTTTTAACTGATTGGTTTATAAAGTCCTTATTTCCATCCATTACTGAGGATGTGGCGAAAGGAGGAGTTGTCACAAAAGAGAAAGTCATTTCTCGTGCCCAATATTTGGATCTGATTTATACACAATCAAGCATGCTCTATGACAAAATCCCTGATGCACCTAGACCAAATTTCACCGTTCCACCACCTCCAAAATCGAGTAGGGACTCTCCTGTCAACGACGGCGTGATCGGTTCCTCGAGCACACAAACGGCGAGAGGAAAATCTGGTCAAGCTCTTGCTATTTCCAGTCAAAATGCCAATTCATTTGAAAACACTCTTGCCTCTGAGATTAATGTCATGTCATCTAACAAAGAAAAAAATCCAAAGCAACCAGGAGACAAGAAGAAGGGGAAGAATAAAGAAACAGGAAAATTCCACTCCTAAAAAATCATCTTAAACCCCTACTGCGGCTAGGAAACCTCGTTATCCATGTTTGATATGCAATGACGATCATTTTACAAGAGATTGTCCACATTGATCTGAGGTCTCTAAACTTTTAAAGGCTTCAAATACCTCATCGATGCTGACAAATCCGTTTCTGAACCCAAAAACACATTTGGTTGCCATTGATAATGCTTCCACATCCCAAGTGCTTATGTTGTCTGTCGCAAATAAGCAAAATGATGTTTTGGCATCGACAAGGAATAAAGATTACGGGAATCCATCATCGTCAAATAACCAGGCTACTGATCAACCTAGTACTTTGACCACGACTTCTCCAGAAGTTGTTCCACTAATTATTCCTGAATTGACAATTAAGCCACCAAAGGGATTTGTACACAAATCGACATTTAATCCTCATGCTAGAGCAGCACAAAATTATAATATAGTGGAAGATCTGGCGCAATCACCTTCTGCTATGTCGACACTCGAGGTATTGCAAAATTGTCCCTCCCAAAAGCAGGCTTTATTATCAACGATAAGTGGGATCAATCCTATGGATTCCAATCTTGTGGTCTTTAATCATACAAGATATACACCATAGTTACCAACACAACTAGCTTTCCTTATACAGGTAAAAGACCTCAACAAAAATGTTCATCGAACCATTATTGATGAGGAAGCATTTACCTGTATAATGTCAATGAGTTGTTGGAAAACGCTTGGTTCACCAGCCTTGTCACAATCGCCAACAACACTAAAAGCTTTTGATGGAAGAACGTACACTCCATACGGGATTTTAAGTAGCTTGCAAGTAGAACTAGGGGGCAAAACAGTAGATATTGAAGTCGAAGTCGTTGATGGACTCCTTGATTACAATATTTTACTGGGAAGGCCTTGGGTATATGCCATGGCTGTGGTTGTGTCTACATACTTTCGAACGATTGCATTTCCCTTTAAAGGTGGAATCATAGTCATCGACCAACTAGCCTTCTTTTCTAATAGCTCAAAAGATATGGGAAGCATTCCATTAATACATGGAAGTTCACAATCACTTCAAAATGTTGGAGTAGGTATCCTAAAAGATCCTTTCTTGATGGGTACTTTTACCCTACCATCACCATCTGGTCTCACGGAAGTAGCAACAGTGGAAACCTGCAAGATGATCTCTTCTGCATCATCTGAGTTTAAGAAGAGTTCCAACTATTTTGAGAGTGATGATCATCACGAGGCGATGCCACCAAGTCTCATTGAATCATTATAGCAATCAATCTATTGGGCTTTTGCATTGAACCCAAATCTGCACTCGACAATTGTATGGGTAGATAGGTCTTTAGAATATGGCACCTCTTCTGATCCTTGGTCACGTATACATTCTACAGAAAAAGGAATAATCTAATCAATGATGATAGGAGAGACGTAGTGGGAACATTATCATCATCGTTCCCACCTTTGATATGACAATGAAGATTATTCAAAAGAACTCAATCACCCTTTAATCATTGATTTTTTATCGAATTCTATAAATACAATCGATTCTTAGCAAAATCTGTCTAACATTGAAGAAACAATCTCCATAAATATTTCGACCAAACCCAATGTTGTAGAAAATATTCACATCGGAAAATCTTGTTCTCCATCAGAACTAGATAATTATTGTGCTCTTTTTCGTGAATTCAGAGATGTCTTTGCATGGTCTTATGAATAAATGCTAGGCATTGACTCAAGCATTGTTGAACATGAGATAAAAATGTATCCTGATGTCAAAGCAGTACGACAACAGCTTTGACCTGTTCATCCAAAGAAAGCCACTGCCATTAAAGCAGAGATTGAAAAACTTTTGTGTGCTGGCTTCATTTTCCCTATACCTCTCATTGATTGGGTATCAAATATTGTTCCAGTGATGAAAAAACAAGGGACGATTAGAGTGTGCGACGATTATAGGGATGTAAATCAAGCATGTCCGAAGGACAACTATCCTACACCCTTTATCGATTAGGTCATTTATGAATGTGCCGAATGCGAAATCTTTTCATTCATGGATGGATTTTCTGACTATAATCAAATCAATATCCACCCACAAGACCAATCAAAAACTGCATTTATATGTCTGTGGGGCACATTCGCATATCACAAATTACCTTTTAGTTTGAAAAACACAGGGGCTACTTTTCAAAGGGCAATGAATTATGTCTTCCATGACACCAAACACATAGTTCAACAATATCTTGATGATCTGCCTGCTCATTCACGAAAATGGACTAATCACCCGCAATATTTGAGAGCAATATTTTTGCATTGTCGACACTACAAAATAAGACTCAATCCACACAAATATGTGTTTTAAGTTGGCTCCGGTTGACTATTTGGCTTTGTAGTTTCTAAAGACGGAATTTGACTCGATCCAATAAAAGTTCAGGCAATTCTTGACATGCCTCCACCTTCAAATTTGTTACAAATCCAAAGAATTCAAGGGAAGGAAAACTTTTTAGGGAGGTTCATTCCAAATTATGATGAGCTAGCTAAAGGTTATACATGTCTATTGATGAAAGGGGTACCCTTCCATTGGGATCAGGTTGTGCAAGCTTCCTTTGATGCTCTCAAATATTCCCTGATAAAACCAACATTAATGTATGCCCCAAACTATCAAAAAGACTTTTACCTGTATCTCACCACTGCAGATACAACCATCGGTATGGTTTTAGTGCAAGAAGATAACGTAATTGAACATCTTGTATATTATTTAAGTCGCAATATTAATGATACAGAAAGTAAGTATTCATATGTTGAAAAGTTAGCTTTAGCAGCCCTTCAAGCTATACAGAGATTTCAACATTATATTCTCCTTCACAAAACTACCATTATATCAGATTGCAACCCTATGACATACATTTTGTCATGTCAATTTCTGGGGGGGAAATACTCCAAATGGATAGTAATATTGCATGAGTTTGATTTGGAATTCATTAAATACAAATCAAAGAAATCTCTCGTCTTTGCAGAGCTACTTTGTGACCTTCCCTCGTCCTCCAACGATTTAACATCAGAAGCATCAATCTTGGATGAGTCTCTATTTCTAATTTTTTCAAGTGATCCATGGTATGGAGATATACTGATCTATCTCCAGACCCAAGATTTTATGCCTAACACCTCTCGCTCTGAACAGCAATGTACTTGATACCAAGCCAAAGATTATCTAATCGTTGGTGTTACACTTTATCATCGTGGTGTCGATACAATTTTACAAAGGTGCCTTAAGCATGAGGAGGCCGAAAAAGATTTGAATGAATGCCATTCAAGTGCTTGTGGGGGGCATTTATCTAGTTACGCAACTGCACAAAAAATCCTAAGATCTAGTTACTTCTGGCCAACTATATTCAAAGATTACATACTTGCTATCAAAAAGTGTCATGCTTGTCATATTTTTGACCATAAAACCAGACTACCACCTGCACCACTGCATCCAGTCATTGCCATTGGCCCATTTGCAAAATGGGGAATTGATTTCATGACATGTAACCCCACCTCAGCTGGGGGGCATGGGTATATTATAGTTGTTGTCAACTACTTTACCAAATGGGCCAAGGGGATGCCTACATTGAACAATAGTGGTGAAATGTCTGCTCTTATTTTTTCAATCATGTGGTTTCTAGATTTCGTGTGCCACAAGCTATAGTCACATATCATGGGTCGCATTTTCGCAATCACATGATGATCGAGTTAACTACCAAGTTAGGACTGTCTCGTTACAGTTCTACTCCATATTATCTGTTAGAGTCGGTTTGGTCAGCCCTCCATCAGAAATCAAAACTCTTTGTGCATTTCAATTTTAGGTGTCCCGCTCCATTCACCCAGCTGCATTTCACTAGGGACATGCCATAATCTGACAGAGAAAGTCATGCTAGTCATTTTCCCTCATGTCTGGCCCCTGATGGCTCAGGTCTTTGTCCATAATCACCGAAGATCATGACAGTCATAGTCTGGTCCTTTACAGGGCAAAGTCATATTTTATGTTTGGATCTAGGAATTCATCAATTTGGTCCTTGAAAACATGTCCAAAACAAGCCATGCAGGCCAGAGGGAGGCCCTTATACAACTAGGGTTCAGAGAGCTTCATCATCACCTGGAGAGACATCGACTCTTCTTCAAAATTCTATTTTGAAGAAAATTCAAACAAGGTCAATTATGACAAAATTTTCCAAAAAATCACCAGTTGACTTTTCAGATGCAGTTATGATTTACATGGCCAAATGCCCTGTCATACAGTCCCTGCAAAGAGGTGCCAAAAATTTCATCATTTGAGTCAAAATGTCAAATGGAAAGTGAAAATCAGTGTGTTTGAAGGTCAATGAAAAAGTGCAAAACTCAACATTAGAAAAGGGGGTTTTCAAAGAGGCAAAAATCAAACCCATCTCCTCCAAGGCTATAAATACATGTTTTGACCCAAATCAAAAGCATTGTGCTCTTGCAAGACTTGGAGAAAGCATTTCAAAGGTGAGAAAGCGAAATTGTGAGCGTTTGAGGGAGTGAGAGTTGGATTTCGAGGGTGTGGCGCATACACAAGGAGCGCGACGCACACAGAGGATGCGGCGCACACGCAGCCAGCCCGTAGTGGGAAATTTACAAGGGCGCAACGCACACCCAGCATGTGGCACACTGGGCTTGGCACGCAACGCACACAGCCAGGGGCATAAAAAATTTCCAAACCGCTTCAAGTCTTGGTGAAGGCTAGCAAAACAAGAGATTTTCAGAGCATCTGCCAGTTCCATTGGATTTAGAGGGAAGCATAAAAATCAGGGTACAAACAACAGTAATGGCATCAGAAGTTTCATCAGAGTATGAGGAGGGGACCCACAGTGACACATCTTCAGGAGAGAGGGCCCATAGAAGACATCACCGGAGTGGCAGACATCTTAGAGATGAGCCAAACACCCTCACTGAGCTACAGGCATCCCCTCTTGCCATGTCTTGTTTCCAGCACTTGGCATGTTATGAATTTTGTCAAAAGGTGGCAAATGTCAGAGTCCATCATGAGTTGGCCCGTATTTTTGCACTTCATCTACAGGGAGGTTAATCTGTCCTGGCTGGGGTCACTTTCACATTGACACCGGAAACCATATCAGTGGAAACAGGAATACCAAACATTGGGGAACAGTGGCATAAGAAAAAGAAGGTGGAGAGGCATCATTATGAGCCTTACGTCAACAACGGCTGTTTGAGCCAGCTCACCAGAGTTTTTCCATTCAGATTTTTGAGGGATGAGTATGCCCCACTCATGAGATTGATCATGAAGTATTTCAGTTGCGAGGGGAGGTTTTCTCGCCTTTATGCCTATCACATCAGGTTGCTCATGCACTTCACTAGGGTGCGGATGATAAGCCTCCCATTTTTCATCTGTGGGAACATAGAGAGGATGAAGAATTTCATGCAGCACAAGACCCCTCGACAGTAGCTCAACATCGTTTATCACTTTGCTCTTATCCGGATTTTGGTGGACCATCAGTTGGGATTGCAGGGTATTGCTTGGGAGGACTTCATCTCCCATGACTTCTTCAGCACTCCACAGGTAGTTTCAGAGGCAGAGCATGAGGTAGGGGGCCCATCTCATCAGTATGAGTGACATGAGACTGCCACCATGCCAGTATACATCACCTATCAGAAAGGCAGTAGACCCTTATTTGCAGCAGCAAAGCGAGTGTTATCTCCACCCGGGGTGGAAGGGACCTTGCTTACGACATCAGCATCACAGGAGTAGGGTAGAGGTAACGAGCCAGCGCATGATGAGGGGCCTTCAGGTGAGCCATCAGGTGAACGAGAGACAGAATTCGTTCTCCTCCAGGATGATGAGACAGATGCAAAACCTACAAATGCTGAGCTTGGAGAGATCATTCAGGAGCAGCAATCAGTGATTGAGAACTTATCCCTAGACTTGGAGAGGGCCATGTGGAATGTGAAGTATCTGGAGCAGAGGAACAAGCAACTTGAGGATCGGCTAGCTGAGATAGAGTTGCAAATGATCAAGGAAAATCGGCAACACATCATGGCAGCACAAGGCAGACCTATGGAGCAAAGAGATGAGGATCGGGAGTATGTGTTAGAGAAAGTGAACGTTCACTTGGAGCAGTAGTTGGATAAGGCTAACAGGGAGAAAGACATGCTGAGGTGCATGACTCACCACTACATGGCCCAAAACATGAGCTCCAAAGCAAGAATCAGGAGCTTGAAGGTAAAATTGAGCAAAGCAACAAAAGAGGCAAAGGAGGCAAAGGAGCAAGATCAGCTACGAATCTTGGCTGAGGCTTCCTTGGCATAGCATAGCACTTCATAGGGAACATCCAGCCCAAATTTCAAAAAAATTGGGCAAATTTTGGTCACTTGGCAAATTTTTGGATAAAAAACAGGAAATTCCTCCCAGTGGTGCGACGCTAAATTTCTAGGGCTCCAATGGAGAAACCGCTTGCATATTTGGATTTAGCATCGAAAATCACGACTACTGGTGTCCGGGAAAGAGACTTGGGCAAGGTCTGGGTCTCCTAAAGGTCAAAAAACACCCAAAAATGGCCTCTCTACCACTTTTTCGACACACAGAAAGCAGTCTTGGGAGAATGAAGATTTGGAGGGGCAAATGAGCACCAAATTTGAAAATTCCAGTGGGGTTAGAAAGTAGACAGGACAGGATTTCTAACAAGACCACTTGGGTACATTTTTCACACCTTAAAGTGCCCCAAATCAGGCCCCAAAGTAGCGTGACGCACAGAGAAAATGGCGCGGCGGACAAAGGAAAAATTGCCAATTTTCTTCCGTTTTGCGAAATTTCGATTCGCGACTTCTCCAAGTGGGTCCGGTCTTCTACACTTTGGTTTTTTGGCACCAAAGGCAGCATTTAAAGAGTTTTTTCTCCAGATTGGCTTCTATCCAAGTGGCGAAGGAAGGCAAACAGTCACCCCAATGCCAAATGTCATGTTTGTAGTGCCGCACCTATAGCTGATGGTTGGCTCTCCATCTCCATTTTGTAATGATTCGAGTAACTTCCCAACCCCTGGGCGTTCTATCTCTTCCTCACACATTCTATATATTGTATGCAATTTATTTTCAAAGGGTTGGTTAGCTTGTAACTTCTGGGAGACTGTGGGAAAGAAACTCTGTTTCTTCACTGTGTATTTTTGACAGAGAATTAATGAAAGGCAGCGGCTCTATTTCATGAGATTCTTGTGGTTGTGAGTGTAGAAAATGTATTTCTTATGTGTTCATATGTATTTAGTTATGTTTCATAATTCATTTCATGCTCATTTCAGGTGAAATTTTCTGAGTGAGATTAGGTAGAATCCAATTTTTATTGCTCTGCCTGTGGGAAAATTTCATGTTCAGTGTTATTCTTCTGTTGAAAAGGATTCATGTCGCTATGCCCTTTTCACTTTCTTCAGCAATCTATTCATGTCGTGGTACCTCAAACTAAATTGTTACATTTTCCACCTACCTTGCCTCACAGAATAATCTGTGCCTTCATATTCAATTCTCTGTTCTTTGCTGAGCACCGGTCCCATAACATCCCAGAAGCTCGATCATTCATAAAAATTGTTTCCAAAATCCCTATTTCACTTACTAGCCTAAGGTAAATATTGCATTGTAAGTCATCTCAGACCGTTTTCGATCATCTATTCACTGAGCGTGACTCGGAGAGAGCCCTCTCCTGCTCTGGTAGGGCTAGCTACCAGACTGAGCGTGGTTTGTGGTTACCCTAATTTTTTCCTTCCTTCAGCCTAAGGCAGATTTAGGTGCTAACATAGTGGCGACTCCACTGGGGACTCTAAGTTGAAATCAAATCCCCTTGTTTCATAATAATTCTAAGCTTCCGGATGATGAGCTTAGGATTGGAAACGCTGGGTAAGTTGGTCGTGTCCTGTGATTTTTCCCAATAGCACGCTGGCTTCGAGGCGATATACTAGAGCAAATCCAGACCCGGACCCTCCTCATATTTACGAAAACCCCAATTTGATCCCAAGACTCCTTCATCAACAAAAGCACCATAACTCTCGTGTTCAAATCCCATTCATGTCCCGACATTTTTGAGTATCTTGAAGAGCTTGAGTTTGACGAACGATTTGAAATATCTTTGTTTGAGTCTAAATCCGAAAGGGCTGTTGATTATACCGTCCCCAATCCTCAATTTCTTATAGACCTTGAAATAGAAAGAGCCAATAGATTAATTGAATTACATTTCAACAAAGCCCCAAACTCCAATTGCAAGCCCCTTGCAAACTGTGCACACTCCTCCAACACCTCCAAGGCCAAATCCACCGAGAATGATGGCTGCCTGATTCACACCCCTTGTTCTGCCCCAAGTCCTAGATGACATGCCAAATGATTATCAAAGTAAAATCCCATTTTTTGATGGCACTCCTAACAGCATTACTGCTTAGCAACATGTAGACAAAATGGTGGACTTCTATGAACTTCATGAGATTGATGCAGAGAACGTGGCAATGAGGCTATTTGTACAAACATTTACAGGTGATGTGAGGAAATGGTTCAGAGGCTTGATGGCTGCAAGTATCACTACCTTGGATAAACTACAAAGACAATTTTTGAACCGGTGGGAAGTGAAAAAGAATCCCCTTCAAATTCTGGCCGAATATGAACAAATCAAACGGAATGTCGGTGAGTCGGTCCAAGATTATTGTGTTAGATTTAATGCAGTCTACAATGAAATTCCAGACCATCTAAAGCCACCTGTGGGACTAGCGATGATGAAGTTTCCAGATGGTTTTTATGCTGACATGGCATACCAATTAAGAGAGAGAGAACCGGCCACAATGGAAGACATGCAGAAAATTGCGGTCAGCGTTGAGGCAAATCTGCTGTCCAAAAGAGCTAGAGCGAAAGCAGAGAAGAAAACCACTGTGAAAGAAGAATCTTCTTCAATGGATCAGCTTCTCAAAAAGGTAGAGCAGATGCTTGAAAGGGTAAAACTTGACAAGCCAGAGCCACAAGTTAGGAATCCTAACTTTCGTGGCCAATAGCAGCCCCAATATAGGATAAGACAAAGAGATCAACAAACTCAAGAGCAGACAGCACAACAGCCAGTACAAACTCCTTTGCAATAGAATTTTGTACATGGACAAGAGTCAGATGAGGAAGGGAACGTAATAGGCGAAGAAAACCATCTCTTTACTCCAGATGAGATGCCTACTTACATTACCGAAGAGGAAGAATGTGCAGTGAATTCAACTGCACACCAAGACACTGATTTTATTCTAGCTAGCGACACCGTGTTGGAAGAAGAATCAGAAGAATATAAAAGGGGGTATATGAATGCTCTGTCCGCTCAACAGCAGTGATATTCTCTTAGAAACAGAGATGTGCCGGCCAAACTAATTCATAAAAAGAAGGAGGGTGAAACAACAAAGAATGATTCATCAGCTACACAAAGAAAAGGAAAGGAGGCGGTTGGTCCGGAGAGCAGCAAATCAAAATCAGCAGAACAATCACAGCAACCAGCCACATCAAAAGAAAAGGAAAGGAAAGAGATCCCAGTCAAAGAGGTAGAAAAAACTCCTGCTTTTAGCATAGAGAATGAGATTTCTAAGTTAAAGGTATCCATCCCCTTGACTGAAATAATGAAGAATAGCAGTTATAGAGGACAGATTTCTAAAATGTTGAATTTGGACCCAATGTCCGACATGGTAATCAGCCTGAAATGATTTTTGGACCAGCAACGAATGGTGAGTCTCTTGATAGCGGTGTGCTGCCCTTCTATATCAGTTTACGATTGCATGATTTTGTGTTACACAATGCCATGTTCGATTCCGGATCTTCTCACAATCTCATGCCCAAGGCTATCATGGATAAGCTTGGTCTGGACATCACCCGCAATATCATGATCTCTATTCATTCGATTCCAGCAGAGTAAGGTGTATAGGGCTCATCAAAGACTTAGTTGTGAGTTTGGATCAGCTTCCTATGAAAAATGTTTTGATGGATGTGGTGGTAGCAGATATTCCTCCAAGGTTTGGCATGCTTCTTTCCAGGTCTTGGGTGGCGAAATTGAAAGGGACACTACAGCTGGATTTCTCCTATGCAACAATCTCGGTGTTTGGACAAATGAGGAAGTTATATCGGGAACAAAAAATGAAATATATGATCACAAGCAAGGAGAAACCAATAAATCATCCTATTAACTATGTACATACAGATTTAGAGTCTTTTGTTTTGTTTTCAGATAGTTTAAATGAGATAGATAGTCAGATAGTAGAAGCAGACGACATTCCGGAAATAACAGAAAATTTCAGAGAAATTTTGAAGAAAGAAAGACAAGAAAAGCAGGAAAGTGTTGGGCAATCAGCTGAAAGTACTGGACAGCAAGCAGACAAGGCACGGCAAACAGATTTCAAGAACTTACAAGAGGAGGAAGAAGGCTTGTGGACCATGGATTTTGATGGAGCAGTAGGGAATGATGGCGCTGGTATTGGAATTTGGGTACGCAGTCCTTTCTCCGCCCCAAACAAAGTGCCTAGCAGCGTGAGAGTTTTCTCTTACAAGTTGGCCTTTGAGTGTTCAAATAATGAAGCTAAGTATGAAGCTCTTATTATTAGCCTGAAGATTCTTAGAAAGTTGAATGCAAAGAGGATTTCGGTATATGGCGACTCCGAGCTGGTAATAAAACAGGTTAGAGGTGAGTATCAAGCAAAACATCCTAGGATGTAGGCCTATTGTAATGCAGTTTTAGACATCTTGAAGATATTTTCATAATACACCTTGACTTGTGTGCCATGTATACAAATTAGTATTGCTGATGCTCTTGCCAAGGCAGCGAGCAGCTTGAAGATCCCCATGAACTCCAGCAATAAATTTGAAATCCATGTCAAGCATCGTCCAACCATTCCAGACAATCAGCGATATTGGTAAGTGTTTCAATATGATGAGGAGATTAAGGATTTTCTGCTCAACAAAGGCAAGTTCAAAGAAACCTCAATTGATGTGGAGAACGATGAGGGCAAAGGGAATGGTACAGATGAAGTGCAGATCAATCAAATCGACGTATTGCGGCTGAAGAATAACATCATTCCTAAAGGCTTGATACCCCTAGAGGAACTTTTTGATCAGGATGATGTAGCCTGGGCCCTGCAAGCCAACATTGCAGCCAACGGAGAAAGGTGTAGAAGAAGTCAACATCGGTACAGCTGCCAATCCAAAATTAGTAAAATTTTCCAAAGCATTACCGCCAAAGATCAAGGACAAATACATCAGTTTGATGGCTTCATTTGCAGATGTATTTGCTTGGGATTATTCTAATTTAAAGACCTATGATACAAATATTATTCAACACACAATACCCATCAAGCCTAACCAAAAACCATTTAGACAAAAGCTGAGAAGGATAAATCCAAAGCTGCTGCCATCTATCGAAAAGGAGGTAAATAGGTTGTACAAGTTAGGTATTATTGTGCCCATCAGATTTTTAGATTGGATATCTAACTTAGTGCATGTACGCAAGAAGACCGGTGAGATCCGCTTATGCATCGATTTCAGAAATCTAAATAAGGTCTCATTGAAGGACAACTATCCACTGCCCAAGATGGACCATATACTTCAGTGAGTAGTGGGGGCATCTCGTATGTCACTGCCTGATCATTATTCCGAATATAACCAAATTTCTGTCCATGAAGATGATAGAGACAAGACAGCATTCACCACTCCATGGGGAACCTTTCACTATCCCAAGATGCCCTTCGGTTTAAAGAATGCAGGTGCCACATTTTAGCGAGCAATGGACTTGGCTTTTGCAAATGAGAAAGATGTGTTTTTGGTGGTGTACTTGGATGATTTGATGGTATTTTCCAAATCTGATGAAGAGCACATGCATCACCTAAAAATTGTCTTTCAAAAGTGCAGGAAATATTGTCTATCACTGAATCCTAAGAAGAGCTTGTTTGCCATGGAGGAAGGAAAATTACTTGGGCACATCATTTCAAAGGATGGAATTCGTATAGACACAGCACATGTGCAAGCAATTCAACAAATTGATCTGCCTAGGAACAAAAAGGAGATATAGTCATTCAATGGTAAGATGAATTTTCTGCGTCGCTTTGTGCCTAATCTTGCAGAACACTTAAGAGAAATGACCAACATGCTTAAGAAGGACAGCCAGGTGAAATGGACAAATGAGGCTATAAAATCTTTCAACTTGGTCAAATTGGCCCTTTCTTTAGCCCCAGTTCTAGTCAGCCCGGACTACACTCAGGATTTCATATTGTTTTCATTTGCTTCTGAGCACACTATGTCAGCGGTATTATTACAGAAGAGAGATGATCATGAAAGACCCATTGCATTCTTCAGTAGGGCTATAAGGGATGCAGCTTTGAAGTACAACATCATTGAGAAGCAAGCACTGGCATTGGTGAAGGCATTGAAGGATTTCCGAGTGTATATCCTACATTCTCACATTCTGGCCTATGTTCCTAATACTGCTATAAAATATGTTTTAGTACAGACTGATTCAGAAGGGAGAAGAGGCAAATGGATCACATCCTTGCTAGAATATGATGTGGAGATAAAGCCTACAAAGCTGGTCAAAGGACAAGGGTTGGCGAAGCTGATGGCCGAATCAAACTTGCATGCATTGGACATAAATCTGATCGTTGCCATGTCCGATGAGAATGAGGGAGGAATGTCAATTAAGGTATCCGAAATGTTTTCTTTGTCCCCATGGTATTCAGATATAATATATGTGCTGAAAAATCTATCACCACCGCCCGGCATGACTAAAAACAAAGCCAGAACACTCAAATTGAAGGCTGCCAAGTTTTGTATTTTGAATTCTGAACTGTATTGGAAAGATCCCGGTGGCATTTTGTTAAATTGTTTGGTGGAAGAGGAGGCAAAGAAAGTCATGGAGGATTTCCATGGAGGAGAGTGTGGTGGTCATCTTTTTTGGAAATGAACAGCGAACAAAATTTTGAGAGCAGGGTACTATTGGCCTACTTTGTTTGCTGATGTGCATAAGATGGTCAAGTGTTGTCATAAATGTCAGATTTTTGAAGGAAAATAGAAATTACAGCCTTTGCCACTTAATCCTATTGAAGTGAGCACTCCCTTCCAACAGTGGGGGTTGGATTTCATTGGGGAAATTCATCCCGCCTCTTCTAGACAGCATAGATGGATCCTTCCAGCGACAGACTATTTCACAAAATGGATTGAGGCAGCCCCTACCAGACAAGCGATGGACACGGTAATCATTTCATTTCTCGAAAATAACATCTTGTCTCTCTTTGGTTGTCCAAACAAATTAATCACTGATAATGCAGCAGCTTTCAAATCAAAAAGGATGGTAGAATTTTGTCATAAATATCACATAATTTTGGGTCAATCAACTGCCTATCATCCGCAAGCCAATGGATTGGCAGAATCTTCGAATAAATCTTTGGTCAACATCATCAAGAAGCTGCTGGAAATAAATAAGAAGATCTGGAACAAGAGGTTGGTCCATGCGCTTTGGGCAGATCGGATCAGTCAGAAAAGGTCTATTGGTATGTCACCATTTGAGCTTGTTTATGGAGTTGACACAGTATTCCCAGCCACTCTTGCTGCCCCGGTGGTCAGACTTCTTCAGGAGGCCGGCAGCGAAGAAGATCCCATGGAGAGAAGGCTGAATCAAATGATCCACTTGCAGCAAACAAGAGAAGAAGTTTTCAAAAACACATCCAAGTTGCAGGAGAAGATAAAGAAAATCTATGACAGAAAAGCAAAAGCAGATAAATTTCAGTTGGATGATGTGGTGCTGAAGTAGGATGCAAGGAATGAAGAGAAAGGCAAGCACGGAAAGTTCGAAAATCTGTAGTAAGGTCCTTTCAAAATTGCAGCATATAGGGGTCAGAATGCCTTCCTTCTGAAGGAAATGAATGGGGAAGATTGTCCTGGAGGGCCGATCAATGGTTGGCTGCTCAAGCGGTATCACTATTGACCTATTAACGCTACTTCCACTGTCATTGTAAATACCATTTTTATTTCAGTTTGGTTTCAGTCTTTAAAGTTAGTTTTTAAGTTATTTCAATGTCAAGTATATCTAATTTCTTGGTCATTTCAGTTTTATAAATAAGTCAGAGTCCTATGCTGTTTATCGAAATGATGACTCCATAGCCCAATGGACAAAAGGCACTGTCTAGCTCCTCCAGAGATCTGTTGTTCTTGGCACCTGCAATGAGCTACCATCCTCCATTGGAGCCAATGTTAGAGTCGGTCTGGTCAGCCTCCATCAGAGATCAAAACTCTTTGTGCATTTCAATTTTAGGTGTCCTGCTACATTCACCCAGCTGCATTTCGCTAGGGACATGCCATGATCTGACGGAGAAAATCATGCTAGTCATTTTCCCTCATGTCTGGCCCCTGCTGGCTCAGGTCTTTGTCCATAATCACCGAAGCTCATGACAGTCAAAGTCTGGTCCTTTATAGGGCAAAGTCATCTTTTATGTTTGGATCTAGGAATTCATCAATTTGGTCCTTGAAAACATGTCCAGAACAAGCCATGCAGGCTAGAGGGAGGCCCTTATACAACGAGGGTTCAGAGAGCTTCATCATCACCTGGAGAGACATCGACTCTTCTTCAAAACTCTGTTTTGAAGAAAAGTCAAACAAGGTCAATTATGACAGAATTTTCCAAAAAATCACCAGTTGACTTTTCAGATGCAGTTATGATTTACATGGCCAAATGCCCTGTCATAGAGTCCCTACAAAGAGGTGCCGAAAATTTCATCATTTGAGTCAAAATGTCAAAGGGAAAGTGAAAATCAATGTGTTTGAAGGTCAATGAAAAAGTGCAAAGCTCAAAATTAGAAAAGGGGGTTTACGAAGAGGCAAAAATCAAACCCATCTCCTCCAAGGCTATAAATACATGTTTTGACCCAAATCAAAAGCATTGTGCTCTTGCAAGACTTGGAGAAAGCATTTCAAAGGTGAGAAAGCGAAATTGTGAGCGTTTGAGGGAGTGAGAGTTGGATTTCAAGGGCACGGTGCATACACCAAGGAGCACGACGCACACAGAGGGCGCGGCGCACACGCAGCCAGCCCGCAGTGGGAAATTTACAAGGGCGCGACGCACACCCAGTGCGCGGCGCACTGGACTTGGTGCGCGACGCACATAGCCAGCGGCATAAAAAAATTGCCAAACCGCTTCAAGTCTTGGTGAAGGTTAGCAAAAAAAGAGATTTTCAGAGCATCTACCAGTTCCATTGGATTCATAGGGAAGCATAAAACTCAAGGTACAAAAAGCAGTAATGGCATCAGAAATTTCATCAGAGTATGAGGAGGGGACCCACAATGACACATCTTCAGGAGAGAGGGCCCATAGGAGACATCACCGGAGTGGCGGACATCTTAGGGATGAGCCAAACACCCTCACTGAGCTACAGGCATGCCCTCTTGCCATGTCTTGTTTCCAGCACTTGGCATGTTATGAATTTTTTCAAAGGGTGGCAAATGTCAGAGTCCATCATGAGTTGGCCCGTATTTTTGCACTTCATCTACAGGGGGGTTAATCTGTCCTGGCTGCGGTCACTTTCACATTGACACCAGAAACCATATCAGTGGCAACAGGAATACCAAACATTGGGGAATAGTGGCATAAGAAAAAGAAGGTGGAGAGGCATCATTATGAGCCTTACATCTAGGACAGCTGTTTGAGCCAGCTCACGAGAGTTTTTCCATTTATATTTTTGAGGGATGAGTATGCCCCACTCATGAGATTGATCATGAAGTATTTCAGTTGCGAGGGGAGGTTTTCTCGCCTTTATTCCTATCACAGCAGGTTGCTCATGCACTTCACCAGGGTGCAGATGATGAGCCTCCAAATTTTCATCTGCGGGAACATAGAGAGGATGAATAATTTCATGCAGCACAAGACCCCTCGACAGCAGCTCAACAGCATTTATCACTTTGCTCTTATCTGGATTTTGGTGGACCATCAGTTGGGATTGCAGGGTATTGCTTGGGAGGAATTCATCTCCCGTGACTTCTTCAGTGCTCCACAGGTAGTTCCAGAGGCATAGCATGAGGTAGGGGGCCCATCTCATCAGTATGAGCGACATGAGACTGCCACCATGCCAGTATACATCACCTATCAGAAAGGCAGTAGACCCTTATTTGCAGCAGCAAAGCGAGTGTTATCTCCACCCGGGGTGGAAGGGGCCTCGCTTCTGACATCAGCATCACAGGAGAAGGACAGAGGTAAGGAGCCAGTGCATGATGAGGGGCCTTCAGGTGAGCCATCATATGAATGAGAGACAGAATTCGTTCTCCTCTAAGATGATGAGACAGATGCAGAAGCTACAAATGCTGAGCTTGGAGAGATCATTCAGGAGCAGCAATCAGTGATTGAGAACTTATCCCTGGACTTGAAGAGGGCCAAGTGGAACATGAAGTATCTGGAGTAGAGGAACAAGTAACTTGAGGATCGGCTCGCTGAGATAGAGTTGCAAATGATCAAGGAAAACTGGCAACACATCATGGCAGCACAAGGCAGACCTATGGAGCAAAGAGATGAGGACCGGGAGTATGTGTTAGAGAAAGTGAACGTTCACTTGGAGTAGTGGTTGGATAAGGCTAACAGGGAGAAAGACATGCTGAGGCACATGACTCACCACTACATGGCCCGAAACATGAGCTCCAAAGCAAGAATCAGGAGCCTGAAGGCAAAATTGAGCAAAGCAACAAAAGAGGCAAAGGAGGCAAAGGAGCAAGATCGGCTTCGAATCTTGGCTGAGGCTTCCTTGGCACAGCATAGCACTTCATAGGGAACATCCAGCCCAAATTTCAAAAAATTTGGGCAAATTTTGGTCACTTGGCAAATTTTTGGATAAAAAACAGGAAATTCCTCCTTGTGCGCCGCGCCACTGGCGCGACGCTAAAATTCTAGGGCTCCAATGGAGAAACCGCTTGCATATTTGGATTCAGCATCGAAAATTATGACTACTGGTGTCCGGGCAAGAGATTTGGGCAAGGTCTGGGTCTCCTAAAGGTCAAAAAACACCCAAAAATGGCCTCTCTACCACTTTTTTGACACACAGAAAGCAGTCTTGGGAGAATGAAGATTTGGAGGGGAAAATGAGCACCAAATTTGAAAATTCTAGTGGGGTTAGAAAGTAGACAGGACAGAAATTCCAACAAGCCCACATGGGCACATTTTGGACACCTTAAAGTGCCCCAAAACAGGGCCCAAAGTAGCGCGACGCACAGAGAAAATGGCGCAGCGCACAGAGGAAAAATTGCCAATTTTCTTCCGTTTCGCGAAATTTCGATTCACGACTTCTCCAAGTGGGCCCAGTCTTCTACACTTCAATTTTTTGGCACCAAAGGTGGAATTTAAAGATTTTTTTCTCCAGATTGGCTTCTATCCAAGTGGCGATCGAAGGCAAACGGTCACCCCAATGCCAAATGTCATGTTTGCAGTGCTGCACCTGTCGCTGATGGTTGGCTCTCCATCTCCATTTTGTAATGATTCGAGTAACTTCCCAACCCCTGGGCGTTCTATCTCTTCCTCACACATTCTATATATTGTATGCAAGTTATTTGCAAAGGGTTGGTTGGCTTGTAACTTCTGGGAGACTGTGGGAAAGAAACTCTGTTTCTTCACTGTGTATTTTTGACAGAGAATTAATGAAAGGCAATGGCTTTGTTTCATGAGATTCTTATGGTTGTGAGTGTAGAAAATGTATTTCTTATGTGTTCATATGTATTTAGTTATGTTTCATAATTCATTTCATGCTCATTTCCAGTGAAATTTTCTGAGTGAGATTAGGTAGAATCCAATTTTTATTGCTCTTCCTGTGGGAAAATTTCATGTTCAATGTTATTCTTCTGTTGAAAAGGATTCATGTCACTATGCCCTTTTCACTTTCTCCAGTAATCTATTCATGCCATGGTACCTCAAACTAAATTGTTACATTTTCCGCCTACCTTGCCTCATGGAATAATCTGTGCCTTCATATTCAATTCTCTGTTCTTTGCTGAGCGCCGGTCCCATAACATCCCAAAAGCTCGATCATTCATAAAAATTGTTTCCAAAATCCCTATTTCACTTACTAGCCTAAGGTAAATATTGCATTGTAAGTCATCTCAGACCGTTTTCCATCATCTATTCACTGAGCGTGACTCAGAGAGAGCCCTCTCCTGCTCTAGTAGGGCTAGCTACCAAACTGAGCGTGGTTTGTGGTTACCCTAATTTTTGCATTCCTTCAGCCTAAGGCAGATTTAGGTGCTAACATAGTGGCGACTCTGCTGGGGACTCTAAGTTGAAATCAAATCCCCTTGTTTCATAATAATTCTAAGCTTCCGGATGATGAGCTTAGGATTGGAAACGCTGAGTAAGTTGGTCATGTCCTGTGATTTTTCCCAATAGCATGCTGGTTTCGAGGCGATATACCAGAGCAAATCCAGACCCGGACCCTCCTCATATTTACGAAAAACCCGCTTTTTAGCCTTACAGTCGCGCCAATTGGTGCAAGTTGCTCAAAAACAACCCGCGCCAATCCCTTAAAAGCGCGAGTTGCAGCCTGACAATCGCGCCAGGCCTGTCAACTTTTCCAGTTCGCTTGTCTTCAACCCTCTGAGCTTGGATTTGTATTTTGCCGCGTCTTTTTCAATTACTGGAGTGTGTTTGATCCTTGTTTGACTGGTTTTAGACCTTCATCCTTCGTGTGTTTGCCTCTTTCTATCGATTACACTTTCTAGCCCTAGGGCATCTAGTGGCTTTTTGTATCGAGCCTTCCGTAGGAGTCTTGGGTTCTTTGATCATCCAGTCGACTTTGTGATTACTTTTTGCATTTGCTCGGTAGTTGTTAAAGATTTTTTCCAATTGATTTTTTTCTTTTTTCGCTTGGGTTTCGCTTGGCTTCGTTTGGGCTTAGATCACATAGCTCATAGAGGTTTTTTTGCTTTCTTCTTGGTTTGAAGGACTGTTTTGGTGTTTTGGGGATTCGATTGTGTTCTCATTGAGTGAAATTGATCTTTTGCTCGGTGTTACTATCTCTCAAAATTTGTTTAGTGCACTTTGCCATTGAAAAGAAAAACAAATAATCTCTTTTGCGTTGCATTAGTTAATTGAAATTAGAAGCTTTTCATTGATTAAGTGATTTAAAACAAAGAAAAGTTTCGTTTATTTGTCATTAGCTGCATTAGAGTGCTTCTTGATTGTGGTCATTTTGTTTGAAAAATTCTCAACTCTCTCGTAGTTAGTATTCATCGAACGAAATGATATTCTTTGGCATATAGCTTGCATTTAGGGAATTGTGAGAGATTACATACGGTAGGACCTGGAAATTGAAACTTAACTAAAGATCAACCATAAAATGAACTGAATGAACTTAAAAACGCATTGGAACATAACGCTCACTAATTAGAGGTCTAGGCTAGAGACGTGCTCCGGCGTCGTTAAACCTAGTCACTGTTGTTTCACACTACGGTTGGGTGATTCCTCCTTTTGTGACTCGATAGTGGTCTAGCACAGACTTGAGCTCCCACGTACCGTCGCGTATATAGGGGAGACCCCACTAGGTTATCATCCTTTATCCACAGGAAGCCATGTCTGCCACCTTACAAGCCGTAACGCACCGAACACAGCATTCGGGAAGATTGACTGTCGTACAGGAAGTCCTTGGTTTTCATATGATTGCCAAGGTGTATATGTAGTTTTACGGATTTGTTTGGTAAACCCTTTGCCTAGTCTCTCCAGAGTAGTCACTTTTGATCCTTTTCGGACTCCTTAAAAGAAAAGGCTCACTTGAGCAGTTTGTCACTTTGGGCTCATAAAACATTCGAAGGCGACTAGAGTCACCCTTTTGTCCTTTTCTCGACTCTTAAAACATGAAAAGGTCAAGTTGTGTCCTTGCGTCTTAAAATTTATTTGGCCGCGATAAACATTACCTGGTTAGATCTTGTGTGCGTTAGTTTGAGTAGGGTCCTTTATCGTTAGACTCCCTTAGGTTTTGTTCGAAGTTTGTCATCCTGGCTGAACCGTCGACTCCCGTTCCAAGTGAGCAAGGGTCTCCGTCCTCCACTGCTCCTGAGGTACCGGTTGTAAGTGATACTCTTCCAGTTATCCCGAGTATCCAATCGATCAACTCTCGCGCTCCGAATGACGAAGGTTACGAAATTCATTGGAACCCCATCTGGGAGCCTGAGCGAGGACGATATTCCTTTTACCCCCCCTGGTGTTTCGTCTCCAATGTCTACCTCTCACATGGATGAGACATCTCCTAGAGTGAGTGAGACACCTGTGTTGTCGAATATTGACACTCCCATCCCAACTACTTCTCCGCTCCCCCACGCTATCAGTCGTTGAGGGATAGGGTAAGTGCCAGGACCCCTGCTTCGACTATGTGGGATCCCCATTTCACTCCCACGACGGGATCTTTTGTTTCACAAGTCCACACTACACCTGTCACTTCAGTTCCGACGAATCCAACTGTTTGTGTAGCGCATTCAACTCCGGTTGTTAATGCCGTAATAGCGTCTTCAGCCTTGAACACTGGTGTTGGTCCCCCTCATGGTCAAGTGAGTAATGGACAGTTGGCACTCTTGCCTAGAGTTTTCCACCCTGCACAAAGTTCTCCACCCTCTTCTGGTCCTGTTCCAGGAGGGGGGGCCATATGATGCCTATGGACAAGCTGTTTAGGATCCGAACGCGCAAGTTCCACTCTTTTATTACGATTCTACTGGTCAATACCTTCAACTTTATCAACCCTTGCCTACTCAACCTTTTGTTGAGGTTTCGGTACCGTTATCCATTTCTTGGAACCTTGGTACCAACTCTTTCCATGGAGGCCAAGCAATGTCTGCACAACTTCAAGGACCGCCTAACCAAGTCCAGCCATCTTATGTGCAAGCCCCCCAAGGGCAGCAATATTATGGCCAGCCTTACCCAGGACAATCTGGGGGCCCACAAGGACAACCCTATCAGGGACAACCTTCGGTCGCTGGTGGTCCATTGTTTACTTATCTGAGTCAACCTTCTGGTTATCCGAGGCAACCTGGTACCCAGCAAGGTTACCCGTCTGGACAACCAAGACAACCTTACATCCAACAAGGCCAACCTGGTATCCAGCAGGGTTATCCCTCTGGACAAGCTGGACAAACTTATATTCCACAAGGTCAACTGGCAGTCCAACAGGGGTATCCCTCTGGGCAAGGGGGTCAGCCTTACATCCAGCAGCGCCAACCCACTGCTCAGCCTAGTCATCCTTCTGGGCAAGCGGGTCAGCTCTCTACATAGCAAGGCCAACCCACTGCCCAGCTTAGTCATCCTTCTGGACACGCTGGCCAACCTGAAGGCCAACCGGCCGTCCAGCCTGCTCAACCATCTATCCCGCAAGGAAAACCCTCGGTTGCTCAAGGACAACCTGGTACCCAGCAAGCGTATCCTTCTGGGAAAACAGGTCCGTCCCAAACCCAACCAGGCCAACCTTCCGGCCAGATGGTCCAAGCTCAACCTATTCAAGGACATCCTTCTAGGCCCCAGACTCAAATTGGTTATCAAATGCAAGGTGGGCCACGACCCCAACCTTCTTACCAAGCGCAGCCTTCTTATCAGGCTCAATATGGAGCTCAGAAAACGTATGGCTACCAGCAACCCCAGGGGCAAACTCAATTTACCCCTTATCAAAATTATCAACAAATGCAGGTCACTCCTTACCAGAATTACCAGCAGCAGTACGTTGCACCTGCAGGTGAAGTTGCTAATCCATGGGGTGCTGGGGGGTAGACCCAGGGTCAACTGTTTGCATATGGATAGAATCCTTATGGACAGAATCCATATGGACAGAACCCCTATAGACAAAATCCCTATGGGCAGAACCCTTATGGGCCAGGCCCATCCGAACAAAGTCCATGGGGGCAACCACCACCTGGTTGGAACCCTGGTACTACCTCTCTTTCACAGCCACAAATGTCCTTTAATCCTTAGTTTCCTTTCTTAGCGACGTTGGAACTTCCAGATGTGTCCAAGTTGACGAATGATCCCATTCTTTATAATCCATATTGGCCACCAGTTCCAACTAAGATACCCGGTGATTGCCCGAAATTCGATGGGAAAGCTGGTGAGGACCCTCAAGCCCATGTCATGACCTATCACCTTTGGTGCTCATTCAACTCATGGCTTGATGACTCCATCCGGCTCCGCCTCTTCCAAAGGACTCTCACCGGCTCGGCCACTAAGTGGTATATTGAGTTGAATCGCGGAACATGTCATGACTTCAACTCGCTGGCTATGGCATTCCTAACTCATTTTCAGTTACCCATTCAGTATGAGACAGGGACACATCTCCTTACGTCTCTCAAATAGGACACGGCCACGCATATATCCGATCATATACATGAATGGAGACGGCGTCGTCGCTTGATCAAATTTTGGATTCCTGATCAGCTCCTGACCGATTGGTTCACGACTTCCTTTGTCCCCGCAATTGCACGAGACATCGCCATGGGAGCTTGTGTAACTGAAGAGCAAGCTATCGCACGTGCTCAGTACCTTGACTTGGTATATTCTCAGTTAGGTACTTTATATGATTATTTTCCAGACGCCCCGAGACCCGGAACATCCAAAGCTCCGCCAAAACCATCTGTTGACGGTGTTATTGGCTCTGTAAACGCGTCTTCAAAGAAATCATCCGTGAACCCTGGGAAGCAAAAACAGAATGCTTCTAATGGGAACACTTCTCAGGGTCAATCTAATTCTAGAAGTACCTCCGAGGTAAATGTTGTTCAGTCCACCATGATGGATAAATCCTCGAAAGGGAAAAAGAAAGGGAAAGCCAAGAATAAATCCGAACAGCCCAAGCAGGACTCCCCTAAACCTCCACCCGAGGAAGGAGCCAAACGTAAACCTAAGTATCCTTGTCTTATATATGATGAGGATCACTACACTAAAGACTGCCCTAGGCAGTCCGAAGTTAGTCGATTATTGAAAGGTTCTCCTGGGACTCCCGCTGTGCTCAAAGAACCTTTCCCTTCTCAGCAAACTCAAATGGTGGCAGATCCATCGCAACCCTCTTCTTCATTCGGATCTCAAGTCTTCATGGCTGGAATGATTCCCATCCATGTCACTACTCGAGCAAAAGAATATCCATCTCATGTTGGGAAAGAGCCGGAGGTCCCCTCCAGCGCTCCTCCGTCCAGTTCTGGTCCACTCCACATCGAACGACCTAGCACTGAGACGACGATCCGACCCCCTCCGAAAGGTGTACTCCGGAAGTCTTCTTACAACCCAAATGCTCGTGCTGCTCAGCACTACAACATTGTTGAGGACTTAGCCCAGGCTCCATCTGCTATGTCCGCTCTAGAAGTCCTCCAGAGCTACCCCTCCTAGAGGAAGTCCTTGCTATCGGCCATCGGTGGCATAGACCTGGCTGACTCGGATCTGATTTCTTTTGATCTCGAGGGCTATACACCGAGACTGCCTCACCAAATCACTTTCCTTATACAGGTCATCATCAATGGTAAAACGATTCATCGTATAGTCATTGATGAAGGTGCGTCAACTTGCATCATGTTTGTTGCTTGCTGGAAAGCTATTGGTTCTCCAACATTGAGCCAGTCTCCTACGACGTTAGAAGCCTTTGATGGAAGAGAGTCTCGTCCTTACGGTATCCTCCAACGCTTGCCCATCTCCTTGGAAGGGAAGATGGTAGAAGTGGAGGTCGAAGTTGTCGACGCTAATCTTACCTACAACCTCCTCCTCGGACGCAGTTGGACATATGCCATGCAAGCCGTGGCTTCCTCCCTTTTCCGTGTCATTCGTTTCCCTCATCAAGGGAAGATTGTCACGATGGACCAGCTCTCCTTCTTTGCCTCTTCTTCCAAAGGTAATGTCTCGTTCGTGGAGCATACCTCTAAATCATTCGAGAGTGTGGGAGCCGGACTCTTTAAGGATCCCGCTCTTATGGGTGTCTTTCCCCTTCCACCTCCGAATCTCGCCCCTATTAACATGATTTCCGTGCGTTCTGATCCGTGGGTCCTTCCTCCCGCTAATCAGATAGAATCCTGGGGTGATATGATGTCGTTGAGTCCTGCCGAGATCAACTACATCGAAATCATTGCTGCATCAACTCCCCCTCCCGAACCTGCTCTTCCGAGCAGTGTTCTCGATTCGTATGTTCATTTCCCTTGGCTTGGAGATGATGCTACTTCAGATCCATTAAAGGAAATATTTCCTTCCGATGAAGCCATCATAGAGACCATGTCTCTTGAGGAACCCCCTTGGTCGGATCATCACCACCGTTCCTCATTTCTCCCTGCCCATCAGGAAATGATCGCATGTCTCGAACGGTTTGCTTCGTGTATCCCATCCTCGCCCCTTCAAACACCTATTCAAATCTACCAAGTATCTTCTGAGGGCAATATGGGAAACATTACGCAAACCCAACCCATCGACATCTCTGTGAAACCAGGGATTGTCGAGCACATTCATATTGGAGTCACTTGCACTCCAGAGGAAGTTCAACTTTACACTGACCTATTTCACGAATTTCGTGATGTCTTTGCTTGGTCCTATGAAGAGATGCCTAGCATCGACCCTAGTATAGTGGTGCACGAGATACCTACGTATCCAGGTGCTAAGCCTGTTCGTCAACGCCTACGCCCTATGCACCCCCGAAAGGCGGCAACCATCAAAGCAGAAGTCGAAAAGCTTCTCAAGGCTGGTTTTATTTACCCCATTCCACTGACGGATTGGGTTTCTAATATAGTCCCTGTGAACAAAAAACAGGGCACTATTCGAGTCTGTGTTGATTACCGTGATATCAATCGCGCCTGTCCTAAGGATAACTTCCCTAAACCCTTCATAGATCAGCTCATTGATGAGTGTGTAGGAAGCGAAATTTACTCATTTATGGACGGTTTTTCTGGATATAACCATATCAACATTGCACCCGTTGATCAACATAAGACGGCTTTTATCTGTCCTTGGGGCACTTTTGCCTATAAGAAGCTCCCTTTCTGTTTAAAGAATGTCGGCGCTACCTTCCAACGTGCAATGTCCTATGCCTTTCATGACATTCGTCACATTGTACAGCCATACCTGAATGATCTTCCAGCTCATTCAGTCAAGCGTAAAGACCATCCTTCCCATCTTCGCGAAATCTTTCTCCGTTGTCGAAACTACCAGATTCGGCTCAATCCTCATAAATGTGTCTTCTGCGTTGAATCAGGCCGACTACTCGGGTTTATCGTCTCCCGAGAAGGCATCCTTCTGGATCCCCTCAAAGTCGAGGCCATTCTGAATCTTCCTCCCCCTGCTTCTTTGCAGCAGTTGCAGAGCTTGCAGGGCAAAGCAAATTTCCTCCGACAATTCATTCCGAATTATGCCGAGGTGGCTAAGGGTTTCACACGATTACTGAAGCGAGACACACCCTTTCATTGGGATGTTACCACCCAAGAGTCTTTCGAGCGTCTCAAGGGTCTCCTTGTTTCCGCTCCATTATTGAGACCTTTGAACTACCATCGTGATTATACTCTCTATCTGGTCGCCGTCGATACCACTATCGGCATGGTTCTAGTGCAGGATGATGATGATGGCAATGAGCACGTTATCTATTACCTCAGCCGCAACCTCCTGGATATGAAAACTCGCTATGCTTACATTGAGAAGTTGGCATTGGCTGTTGTTTGCGCCGTCCAATGTTTCCAGCATTATATCCTCTTGCGCACCACGACCGTGATTTCTGACTGCAACCCGATGACGTACATTTTGTTGCGTCAGTTGTTGGGGGGCAAATACTCGAAATGGATCATCATCCTCGAAGAGTTTGACTTGGAATTTACTGCTGCCAAGTCTAAGAAGTCTCTGGTATTTGCTGAGTTACTCTGTTCTTTGCCATCTCCTTCTGCACCCTCTCTTTCAGAGGATCATATCCCAGATGAAACTCTTATTCTGATCAGCACCCTCGATCCCTGGTACGGGGATATTATTGTTTATTTACAAACATCCTCTTTCCACCCCGCTATATCCAAAGATGCTCGGCGGCAGATCCACCATCAATCTCAACCCTATCGGATCATAGGGGACACCCTGTACCGTCTCGGCGTTGACTCCATTCTTCGCCGATGTCTTACCCTCGAGGAGGCTGAGAAAGTCCTCAATGACTGCCACTCTGGCGCCTGTGGTGGCCATATGTCCAGATATGCCACAGCTCAAAAAATCCTTCGCGTTGGCTATTTCTGGCCCTCCATTTTTAAGGATTGCATTCTCGCTGTCCGCTCATGCCATGCATGCCAGATATATCAGCGGAAGATGTGTGCGCCACCGGTCCTGCTGCACCCTGTAGTGACCTTAGGCCCTTTTGCAAAATGGGGCATTGATTATACAACCTGTAAGCCTCGCTCGGCCGGGGGGCATGGCTTTATTATTGTTGCCGTCGATTACTTTACAAAATGGGCCGAGGCGATGCCCACATTAACTGAAGACGGTCATACAGCGGCACAGTTTTTGTTCAATCATGTTATTACGCGGTTCGGAGTTCCACAGGCCATCGTCACAGATCACGGAAAGCATTTCCGTAATCACATGATCACTGAATTGACAACCCAACTAGGCTTACGGCATGATAGTTCGACCCCGTACTATCCTCAGTCTAACGGTCAGGTTGAAGCCGTGAACAAGCTTTTGGTTACGATGCTTCAACGTACTGTTGACATGCATAATTCTAATTGGCATCTGATGTTGTTTCCCGCCTTATGGGCCTACCAGACCTCTATGAAGGATGCCACCGGTTTCACTCCATTTCAACTAGTTTATGGACTGGAGGCTACCCTTCCTATCGAATGTGAAATTCCTTCGTTGAAAATAGCCGTCGAGTTGCTTCCCAACACCACTCTGGTGGAGGAACGGCTTCTTTATCTAGAACGGTTGGATGAGACCCGTCGCCTAGCCTCTCTAGCCATCGAAGCTCAAAAGAAGAGAGTCAAAACTCATTTTGACCATACCATTCATCCTCGTTCCTTTGTTGAGGGAGACCTTGTCCTGCTATACGACCAAGCAAATGACAAGCTGGGGGCAGGCAAACTCGAGCCCATGTGGCTATGCCCTTACATTGTAAAGAGAGTATTGCAAAAAGTGGCGTACGAGCTAGTGGACTACGAAGGTAATCCTCTTGATAAGCCCCGCAATGGGCTCTACTTGAAAAAGTACTATGCATGATTCATGCGCTTCGACTTGTACATGCGTGTGTGTGTGTGTGAGTTTTCATGTTTTCGGTTTGGTGTGAAAGCGTGATTGCCCCTTATTGTGTCTTTTTGCTTCTTGTGCAGATGTCGGGTGCACCTTACATTGGTTTCGCTGATGGTGCCTGCCGCAGCACTCGTAATTTGTCCTCTGCGGCGTGGGTGATCTACGATCCTCACGGTGAGTTGATAGATCTTCAAGGTGTCTGTTTGGGTTGTACTACAAACAATGTTGCTGAATATAGCGCTGTTATTGAGTTATTAGCCGAGGCAATTAATCTCGGTATTCGTACATTGCTTGTTAACCTAGACTCTCAACTTGTCGTCCATCAGCTCAATGGGCGATATTCCATCAGAGACCGTCACATTTTAAGGTTGTACTTACGTGTTAAATTGTTAGAAAGGAATTTTGACTTTATCACATATCAGCATATTCCACGACGATTAAACACATTATCTGATGCATTGGCCAATCATGTATTAGATAGACATTTGTGTAATTTATAATCAAAACATTATACAAGAAAGCACATAAAAGCACAATAATAAACCATAGGCATATGTATATATATATGTGTGTCATAATGTTTGCACCGCATGCGTTACAAAACCCAAAAAATAATACATGTTCATCCTGATACATCCTCGGACAACATGTCCCTCAAAAAATATGCATGAAAGAAGCCTAGGAGTCTATTCGTGGTGGTGCTCATGATAGCACATCACCGCGCAAACCAAGCGTCTCAACAGATGATGGATGCGGGTCGGCACCCCCACTGTGTGCCTCTGGTAGGCAAAGGGCACGTCCGCCAATCTAGCATAGCCTGGAATCCCTTGGGTAAGTCCCTCAAGATTCTGCACCAGCTCTTCCCCCACGGCTCCCCTTGCCTGAGGGTTAGCTGCAGGTTGGTCCCTCCACGCTATAGGAGACAAGCCGGCTGGTCACTCCGGGCCCACATCTGCATATACATACAATTGTCATCAGAACATGCATGTATTGACAAAAAAAAAATGAAAATATATAAAACACCAAAAAGAGAAGATCATACCTAACTCCTCTTCCCACTCCTCCCCCTATGGAAGTGGGAGGTCTGGGTCCCCCATGAAGTTGGTTCCCGCATATGGCCAATCCTCTACCACGATCAGTTGACGGTGAAGCCATATGAAGAACTCAGGCCTCCATGACATCTGTTGGCCCCCTCCTCCTCTGGGCATCAATGTTGCCCAGTGAGCCATCCTAGGCTCTCGTGGCAATGGATCCGCCACTATAGCTCCCTGGTACTGAAAAAGTGGCAATCATTCCAAGAAGAACGACACCACAATCAAGCCATACCCGAACTGTTTCACTCCCCCGCGCTTACACTTTGTAAGCTGCCTTTTGATATTTGTAGTCACTGTTGTAGCCCAGTCAAAAATGGTGGGGCTAAGGCATTCTGTCGCTAGTAATAGATGATTCTTGCTTGCCTCATGGGGCGCCTATACCCCAGCTGCACGCGTGATAGTGAACAGTATCACCCTAAGAGAAAAATCATGGATGGTGGCGATATCCACCTTAGCACTGTTTTTCCCAAATTGTGCCTCTGGGCACACACGAGCCTTCACTTCACCTATCTTCTCCTCGGAAGGCCTGCTTCCGGTCAAAATAGGGCTCGCCCCTCTCCGTGACAACCCAGTAATGAAGTACACATCAGATACATCCAGCTCTAAGGTCTGATCCCGTAAGCGGAATACTTGGTCATCAACATCCCAAGCATCCACTATGAACTGTAATAGCTCCGGTTGAGCTCGCAGATAAGAAGTGAGGAAGAACTTTTTGAGACCACAGTCTCTCAAAGCATTCATACATCCCTCATCTGCTATGGCCAAGGCATCTACGGCATCATGCTCCCTTTCTTTCCATTCCACCACCATTTTTGCTTGTTTCCTGCACCCACAAGGATGAATACATCATTAATGAAACCCTGGTAGGCTTACAAACCGGACAAATTTCAAAAATGATGGGTAAATTCAAATAAAAAGTTAGGTCGCGTGGTTGGCGCGACTGTTTCTAAAACAGTCGCGCCAATAGCGCGGCACCTTTGGGTAAATCACCCCATTGGCGCGGACCCGTGCCGGATACCCGCGCCAATGGGGGCAACCCTAAATTTTAAATATCCCCCTTGCGGAGGCTCAATTAAGGAACAAAATGCATAAAACAAGTATGGAAATGGAGCTAAAGGAAGCGCCTCTTACCTGGAACTAGCGGAATTTCAAATGGTTGCCCGGATTGGCGGTAATCGCTGCTCGAAGTTTGCTCCCCAAATGGACCACCACCACTATGCAAGAGGTAAAAAGTAAAAGTAATTCTATTTTTTACATTTTCACCATATTTATAGACTTTTTGACTTGTAATTAGGGTTAAAGAGTTCTTTTTTGAATATTTTAATATATTTTTGGTCGAAAATGGATTTTACGCTTGCTATTGGTGCTATGACAGGTCCTTTTTGCAACTTCGATGGTGAAACGAGTTGTATTTTATACTTTTTTGGACTCGGTAAATACACGAAAAAGTCACTATGGAGTCATCTTTCAACTCTTTTCTGACTCGCTAAAAATGAAAAGATTGCCGGGTTTCCCCTCTTCACTCGTTAAACGTAAATAAGAGGTGGTCGTCTTTAAACCCTTTTCCGACCGTGTAAAAAACGAAAAGATCGTCGGACCCTTGTCGTTTCAGGTTCGTTAATGGTTACGAAACGACGTGATGTTGATCACTTTTTTACTTTTTCAGATCGATATCACTACTCATGAAAAGTACTCCTCGATCGTAATGGTCGGTCGGTTCTTTCGAGCATTGTTTTATACTTTTTCGGGCTCGGGAGTCACAACTTTACGAAAAAGGGCCCCCCTGGAGTTTACTTTTTTTCCGTCTTTTCAGACTCTCTAAACAGGAAAAGACGCCGAGTTCTTCCTTTGTCAGACTCGTTAAAACTTAATGACATCAGATTCTGTCGTAATGACGCCCACAAGCATATGCTATCCCCGTCAAGCTTGTTAAAAATAACTGGGGTACTCGCCAGAAATGGTGGGGAAAATGGATCCATAATCATTGTCGTGTCGGCAGTATGTCGCTCTTGAACATGGCACTAGTCTGCATTCGTGTCTGGGTGGGAACATCTCGTCTTGTTTCACATTAGCCTCCGTGGGTTTGGGTGATCCTATTTGACCTCTCATCTGCTCATTGCCTTGTCACCATGACCTCTGCTCATTTGATGTCAAATACTGCCAAGTCCACTATCGTGCCGCCGATATGTTCAAGAGAAGTTGACCTCTGTAGAATTACAACCTCCCTCTGATACCTCACATAATTCTGAATCACCACAACATCTTTCCTCTGTCTCATGTCAATGATGTGGGAAACATTATGGCCCGCCTTTGATCAAGGTCACTTCCTGTCGACTTCAGCTCATTATCCAGGAAGCTGATATAGAGACTCCCTTCAGTGCCTTGGAGCCTGCATGACTCAATGGCAGGTTCTTCATGTTCGACGAGAGGTTTTCATCATTGGCCTCCGATCGAATGATTCTACGGGTGTTCGACGCCAGCTCATTGATTCACACGTCGTAGATTGTACCTATAGTACCTTGAGGACCATTGTCATTATTGGTGGTACCTCTCGCGTCTGTTAACAGTTTTCATCATTGACTGGTAATCAAACGATGTTCCTGCATGTTCGACTTCAACTCATGTATTCGCATGCTTGAACTTGTATTCTGTTCGGGTCGAGATGGAGCGTGAGACCCTGGATTTTGTCTATTGGAATCCAGGCTGCGATTTGTGGCTTATTATGTTTATTACATGACTCATTCACTGGATGGCTGCGACCATGCCTGAGTCTATTTATCGATCCTCTCTGGATGGTTGTGCCCATACCTTGGATCTAGATTGTTATGTACTCTATTATGGATGGTTGCGCCCATACCACATACATCATGTACTTGAGATATCAGTTGTACTTCTTTACGCAGGTTCTCCATCAGCCGTGTTTTCAGTCACGCATGTTCTTGTAAAGCATTTCACCCCTCTCTCTCTCGGGCCTCATGCTTTAGGGGGCATCTGTTACACAGCAATTTGTCATCATTTGTCATCGTCCCTTTTACCCCTCACCCGTACACTGGAGGACTCATTCCGGGACCTGTGAGAAGTGACATGACCTAAAACCACTTGCATCATATTCCTCTAAGTATGAGCTTCATTTGCCCTGAAGACATCTCCTGTAAAATCTCCATGAAAATAGCTATTTTTGCATTAGCGCGGGTCCTCAGTTCACTGCCCACGCCAATGAGGGAAATCCTCTAAAAAGGGCGTTCTATTGGCGCTCTGTCTCAGAGTCGCACTCAAGCCAACCGAATTGAGTAAAGTTTTCAACCAACAAACTCCCGAAGGTTCTCTTCAACCCATTCACCAACTGAATCTATGTTGAGCTAGGATGGTTTGGCTTCGAATCTCCATAGAAGGGAAAGTGGTTTGCCACCTTTCATGGAAGTTTCCAAGTGATAAATCCAATCCCATGAATAACGTGGTTGATACTATCTCTTTCTTCTCTATCTATAAAAGCTTGCCTTTATTCCTTGAGCAAGCTAGTCATAGTCATAGTTACAATAACTCCAGTTCTAGAATAGTGATAGAGATTTTGAAGCTGCAAGAGCCTTCTTTGCACCCATAAGGATAAATCTAAGTAAGGAGATTCTTGTCACCCAAAGAGAGAGAGGCTTGTTCCTCATCCCAACAAGCTTTGCAAGACTTGTGTAGCTGACTACCCAGCCAAAGGAGGATTTGACGTCAGAACAATGGTTGTATTCTTCTTTGTTATTTATTAATAATAGATGACTATCATTATGGTTCCACTCTCATTGTCTTATGTTTGATGTTGAGTTATATCTTTTCTGACTGATATATAATTGCATCTACTAGATTTTATGCTTGTTTTCGTGTTGTTCTTTGCATGTGCAGGTGTCCAATCACGAAGATCGTGGGGATCGTGACTAGCCAAAGCAAAGGAACGAGGGCGACATCTCTTCTACGAACACTAGCGTTGGAATCCAAGTAGGTTCTCACCATCTACTTTGTATTTGCAATTAGGAACTTGCGTGATAGCATTGTGTGATTGTTGCTAGACCTGGTCTGGGCTAGTAGGGATCGTCTCTATCCGCAGAGAGGATTTACCTCCACAACAACAGCATTCACCACTCCATGGGGAACCTTTCACTATGCCAAGATGCCCTTCGGTTTAAAGAATGCAGGTGCCACATTTCAGCGGGCAATGGACTTGGCTTTTGCAAATGAGAAAGATGTGTTTTTGGTGGTGTACTTGGATGATTTGACGGTATTTTCCAAATCTGATGAAGAGCACATGCATCACCTAAAAATTGTCTTTCAAAAGTGCAGGAAATATGGTCTATCGCTGAATCCTAAGAAGAGCTTGTTCGCCATGGAGGAAGGAAAATTACTTGGGCACATCATTTCAAAGGATGGCATTCGTATAGACCCAGCACGTGTGCAAGCAATTCAGCAAATCGATCTGCCTAGGAACAAAAAGGAGATACAGTCATTCAATGGTAAGATGAATTTTCTGCGTCGCTTTGTGCCTAATCTTGCAGAACACTTAAGAGAAATGACCAACATGCTTAAGAAGGACAGCCAGGTGAAATGGACAGATGAGGCTGTAAAATCTTTCAACTTGGTCAAATTGGCCCTTTCTTCAGCTCCGGTTCTAGTCAGCCCGGACTACACTCAGGATTTCATATTGTTTTCATTTGCTTCTGAGCACACTATGGCAGCGGTATTATTACAGAAGAGAGATGATCATGAAAGACCCATTGCATTCTTCAGCAGGGCTATAAGGGATGCATCTTTGAAGTACAACATCATTGAAAATCAAGCCCTGGCATTGGTGAAGGCATTGAAGGATTTCCGGGTGTATATCCTACATTCTCACATTCTGGCCTATGTTCCTAATACTGTTGTAAAAGATGTTTTAGTACAGACCGATCCGGAAGGGAGAAGAGGCAAATGGATCGCAGCCTTGCTAGAATATGATGTGGAGATAAAGCCTACAAAGCTAGTCAAAGGACAGGGGTTGGCGAAGCTAATGGCCGAATCAAACTTGCATGCATTGGACATAAATCTGATCGTTGCCATGTCCGATGAGAATGAGGAAGGAACGTCAATTCAGGTATCCAAAATGTTTGATTTGTCCCCATGGTATTCAGTTATAATATATGTGCTGAAAAATATATCACCACCACCTGGCATGACTAAAAACAAAGCGAGAACACTCAAATTGAAGGCTGCCAAGTTTTGTATTTTGAATTATGCACTGTATTGGAAAGATCCTGGTGGCATTTTGTTAAATTTTTTGGTGGAAGAGGAGGCAAAGAAAGTCATGGAGGATTTCCACGGAGGAGAGTGTGGTGGTCATCTTTTTTGGAAATCAACAGCGAACAAAATTTTGAGAGCAGGGTACTACTGGCCTACTTTGTTTGCTGATGTGCATAAGATGGTCAATCGCTGTCATAAATGTCAGATTTTTGAAGGAAAACAGAAATTACAGCCTTTGCCACTTAAGCCTATTGAAGTGAGCGCTCCCTTCCAGCAATGGCGGTTGGATTTCATTGGGGAAATTCATCCCGCCTCTTCCAAACAGCATAGATGGATCCTTATAGCAACAGACTATTTCAAAAAATGGATTGAGGCAGCCCCTACCAGACAAGTGACAGACACGGTAATCATTTCATTTCTCGAAAATAACATCTTGTCTCGCTTTGGTTGTCCAAACAAATTAATCACTGATAATGCAGCAGCTTTCAAATCGAAAAGGATGGTAGAATTTTGTCATAAATATCACATAATTTTGGGTCATTCGACTACCTATCATCTGCAAGGCAATGGATTGATGGAATCTTCGAATAAATCTTTGGTCAACATCATCAAGAAGCTGCTGGAAATAAATAAGAAGAGTTGGAACAAGAGGTTGGTCCATGTGCTTTGGGCAGATCAGATCAGTCAGAAAAAGTCTATTGGTATGTCACCGTTTGAGCTTGTTTATGGAGTTGACACAGTATTCCCAGCCACTCTTGCTACCCCAATGGTCAAACTTCTTCAGGAGGCTGGCAGCGAAGAAGATCCCATGCAGAGAAGGCTGAATCAAATGATCCACTTGCAGCAAACAGGAGAAGAAGTTTTCAAAAACACATCCAAGTTGCAGGAGAAGATAAAGAAAATCTATGACAGAAAAGCAAAAGCAGATAAATTTCAGTTGGATGATGTGGTGCTAAAGTGGGATGCAAGGAATGAAGAGAAAGGAAAGCACGGAAAGTTCGAAAATCTGTGGAAAGGTCCTTTCAAAATTGCAACATATAGGGGTCAGAATGCCTTCCTTCTAAAGGAAATGAATGGGGAAGATTGTCTTGGAGGGCCGATCAATGGTCGGTTGCTCAAGCGGTATCATTGTTGATCTATTAACGTTGCTTCCACTGTCATTGTAAATACCATTTTTATTTCAGTTTGGTTTCAGTCTGTAAAGTTAGTTTTTAAGTTATTTCAATGTCAAGTAGAGCCAATTTCTTTGTCATTTCAGTTTTATAAATAAGTCAAAGTCCTGTGTTGTTTATCGAAATGATGACTCCATAGCCCAATGGACAAAAGGCACTGTCTAGCTCCTCCAAAGATCTGTTGTTCTTGGCACCTGCAAGGAGCTACCATCCCCCATTGGAGCCAATGTTAGAGTCGGTCTGGTCAGCCCTCTGTCAGAGATCAAAACTCTTTGTGCATTTCAATTTTAGGTGTCTCGCTCCATTCACCCAGTTGCATTTCGCTAGGGACATGCCATGATCTGATGGAGAAAGTCATGCTAGTCATTTTCCCTCATGTCTGGCCCCTGCTGGCTCAGGTCATTGTCCATAATCACCGAAGCTCATGACAGACAAAGTCTAGTCCTTTACAGGGCAAAGTCATCTTTTATGTTTGGATCTAAGAATTCATCAATTTGGTCCTTGAAAACATGTCCAGAACAAGCCATGCAGGCCAGAGGGAGGCCCTTATACAACTAGGGTTCAGAGAGCTTCATCATCACCTAGAGAGACATCGACTCTTCTTCAAAACTCTATTTTGAAGAAAAAGTCAAACAAGGTCAATTATGACAAAATTTTCCAAAAAATCACCAGTTGACTTTTCAGATGCAGTTATGATTTACATGGCCAAATGTCCTGTCATACAGTCCCTGTAAAGAGGTGCCGAAAATTTCATCATTTGAGTCAAAATGTCAAAGGGAAAGTGAAAATCAGTGTGTTTGAAGGTTAATGAAAAAGTGCAAAACTCAACATTAGAAAAGGGGGTTTTCAAAGAGGAAAAAATCAAACCCATCTCCTCCAAGGCTATAAATACATGTTTTGACCCAAATCAAAAGCATTGTGCTCTTGTAAGACTTGGAGAAAGCATTTCAAAGGTTAGAAAGCTAAATTGTGAGCGTTTGAGGGAGTGAGAGTTGGATTTTGAGGGCACGGAGCATACACCAAGGAGCGCGGCACACACGCAGCCAACCCGCAGTGGGAAATTTACAAGGGCGCGATGCACACCCAGCACGTGGCACACTGGGCTTGGCGCACGATGCACACAGCTAGGGGCATAAAAAAATGCCAAACCGCTTCAAGTATTGGTGAAGGCTAGAAAAACAAGAGATTTTCAGAGCATCTACCAGTTCCATTGGATTCAAAGGGAAGCATAAAACTCAGGGTACAAACAGCAGTAATGGCATCAGATTTTTCATCAGAGTATGAGGACGGGACCCACAGTGACACATCTTCAGGAGAGAGGGCCCATAGGAGACATCACCGGAGTGGCAGACATCTTAGAGATGAGCCAAACACCCTCACTGAGCTGCAGGCATGCCCTCTTGCCATGTCTTGTTTCCAGCACTTGGCATGTTATGAATTTTGTCAAAGGGTGGCAAATGTCAGAGTCCATCATGAGTTGGCCCATCTTTTTGCACTTCATCTACAGGGAGGTTAATTTGTCCTGGCTGGGGTCACTTTCACATTGACACCGGAAACCATATCAGTGGCAACAGGAATACCAAACATTGGGGAACAGTGGCATAAGAAAAAGAAGGTGGAGAGGCATCATTATGAGCCTTACATCAAGGACAGTTGTTTGAGCCAGCTCACCAGAGTTTTTCCATTCAGATTTTTGAGGGATGAGTATGCCCCACTCATGAGATTGATCATGAAGTATTTCAGTTGCGAGGGGAGGTTTTCTCGCCTTTATGCCTATCACATCAGGTTGCTCATGCACTTCACCAGGGTGCAGATGATGAGGCTCCCATTTTTCATCTGCAGGAACATAGAGATGATGAAGAATTTCATGCAGCACAAGACCCCTTGACAGCAGCTCAATAGTGTTTATCACTTTGCTCTTATCTTGATTTTGGTGGACCATCAGTTGGGATTGCAAGGTATTGCTTGGGAGGACTTCATCTCCCGTGACTTCTTCAGCGCTCCACAGGTAGTTTCAGAGGCAGAGCATGAGGTAGGGGGCCCATCTCATCAGTATGAGCGACATGAGACTGCCAACATGCCACTATACATCACCAATCAGAAAGGTAGTAGACCCTTATTTGCAGCAGCAAAGCGAGTTTTATCTCCACCCAGGGTGGAAGGGGCCTCGCTTCCGACATCAGCATCACAGGAGTAGGGCAGAGGTAAGGAGCCAGTGCATGATGAGGGTCCTTCAGGTGAGCCATCAAGTGAATGAGAGACAGAATTCGTTCTCCTCCAGGATGATGAGACAGATGCAGAACCTACAAATGCTGAGCTTGGAGAGATCATTCAGGAGCAACAATCAGTGATTGAGAACTTATCCCTAGACTTGGAGAGGGCCAAGTGGAACGTGAAGTATCTGGAGCAGAGGAACAAGCAACTTGAGGATTGGCTAGCTGAGATAGAGTTGCAAATGATCAAGGAAAACCAGTAACACATCATGGCAGCACAATGCAGACCTATGGAGCAAAGAGATGAGGACCAGGAGTATGTGTTAGAGAAAGTGAAAGTTCACTTGGAGCAGTGGTTGGATAAGGTTAACAAGGAGAAAGACATGCTGAGGTGCATGACTCACTACTACATGGCTCGAAACATGAGCTCCAAAGCAAGAATCAGGAGCCTAAAGGTAAAATTGAGCAAAGCAACAAAAGAGGAAAAGGAGGCAAAGGAGCAAGATCAGCTTCGAATCTTGGCTGAGGCTTCCTTGCCACAGCATATCACTTCATAGGGAACATTTGCAAATTTTGGTCACTTGGCAATTTTCTAGATAAAAAACAGGAAATTCCTCCCTGTGCGCCACGCCACTGGCGCGACACTAAAATTCTAGTGCTCCAATGGAGAAACTGCTTGCATATTTGCATTCAGCATTGAAAATTATGACTACTAGTGTCTAGGAAAGATATTTGGGCAAGGTCTAGGTCTCCTAAAGGTCAAAAAACACCCGAAAATGGCCTCTCTGCCACTTTTTTGACACACAGAAAGCAGTCTTGGGAGAATGAAGATTTGGAGGGGTAAATGAGCACCAAATTTGAAAATTCCAGTGGGGTTAGAAAGTAGACAGGACAGGCTTTCCAAAAAGCCCACTTGGGAACATTTTGGACACCTTATAGTGCCCCAAAAAATGCCCCAAAGTAGCACGACGCACAGAGAAAATGGCGCGGCGCACAGAGGAAAAATTGCCAATTTTCTTCCGTTTCGCGAAATTTCGGTTCGCGACTTCTCCAAGTGGGCCCGGTCTTCTACACTTCGGTTTTTTGGCACCAAAGGCAGAATTTAAAGATTTTTTTCTCCAGATTGGGTTCTATCCAAGTGGCGAAGGAAGGCAAACGGTCACCCCAATGCCAAATGTCATGTTTGCAACGCTGCACCTGTAGCTGATGGTTGGCTCTCCATCTCCATTTTGTAATGATTCAAGTAACTTCCCAACCCCTGGGTGTTCTATCTCTTCCTCACACATTCTATATATTGTATGCAAGTTATTTGCAAAGGGTTGGTTGGCTTATAACTTCTGAGAGACTGTGGGAAAGAAACTCTGTGTCTTCACTGTGTATTTTTGACAGAGAATTAATGAAAGGCAGCGGATCTGTTTCATGAGATTCTTGTGGTTGTGAGTGTAGAAAATGTATTTATTATGTGTTCATATGTATTTAGTTATGTTTCATAATTCATTTCATGCTCATTTCTAGTGAAATTTTCTGAGTGAGATTAGGTAGAATCCAATTTTTATTGCTCTGCCTGTGGGAAAATTTCATGCTCAGTGTTATTCTTCTGTTGAAAAGGATTCATGTCAAATGCCCTTTTCACTTTCTTCAGCAATCTATTCATATTGTGGTACCTCAAACTAAATTGTTACATTTTCCGCCTACCTTGCCTCACGGAATAATCTATGCCTTCATATTCAATTCTCTGTTCTTTGCTGAGCGCCGATCCCATAACATCCCAGAAGCTCGATCATTCATAAAAATTGTTTCCAAAATCCCTATTTCACTTACTAGCCGAAGGTAAATATTGCATTGTAAGTCATCTCAGATCGTTTTCGATCATCTATTCACTGAGCATGACTCGGAGAGAGCCCTCTGCTGCTCTGGTAGGGCTAGCTACCAGACTGAGCATGGTTTGTGGATACCCTAATTTTTGCCTTCCTTCAGCCTAAGGCAGATTTAGGTGCTAACATTATCCATAGGCTAACGGACAAGTTGAGGCAATCAACAAAGTTCTTAAGTGCATGCTGCAAAGAATGATTAGAGTCCATAAGTAGAATTGGCATTTAATCCTGTACTCAAATTTTTTGGCATACTGGACCTCGGTGAGAAATGCGACTGGATTTACGCCTTTTCAGTTGGTGTATGGTTTGGAAGCAGTCTTACCAATTCAATGTGAAATCTCATCCCTCAAGCTCGCAATTTACCTGCTACCCGACACTTCTGAAGAAGAAGCTCGTTTCTTGGAATTAATCCATCTGGATGAAACCCGTCGTGATGCCACATTGGCTAACGAAGCACATAAGAGATGCATCAAGGCACAATATGACAAAAATGTTAAGCCTCGTGTCTTCTCAGAAGGTGACCTACTCTTGCTTTATGATCAGGATTCTGACAAATTAGGAGCAGGGAAATTTGAACCATTATGGTAGGCTAGATTCACAACTTGTCATTCTACAGCTTACTGGCATTTATTCCGTCGGAAACCCAGCTATTCATCGCATGTTCCTAGGAGTTAGAATTTTGGAAAGACATTTTGATTTCATTCAATATCAAAATATTTCCAAAAATTTAAACACATTGACTAACTCTTTAGCAAACTATGTGTTAAATAGACATTTGCAACATATGTAAGGAAATCATTTCACATCTTCATTTGCATAGGATTTCATCACTTAACCACAATAAAACTCCGAAATTCAAATAGATATCTGTTTATAAGTTTTCACAAATATTTTGTTTCCAAGACAAAATTGGTCATCTGACCCCAGAAACTCAAAATGAATGTAAAAAAACATCCTAGACTAGTGATGCTAATGATAACAGGTCACCGCCTGTGCTATCATATGCAGGAGCTTCATCCAACGACTTGGCACACCAGTGGTATGGCACTGTAGCCTCATGGGTAACTCATCAATCTGGACATCTGGAATGCCAAGAGTTAAGCTCTCTACATGATCCTACAACTGAGCCAAGGTCTCTGCTATGTCCAAATCTCTAAGGACTGCCCTTTCGACAGCTCCCTCCACTGGAGCATCTGCTTCCCGTGGGCATGCCACAGGTCGAACTAGTCCAATATCTGCATACACATATGAGTTTATTTAGTCTTGGTAATAATAAAAAAACAAAAAAATGGAAAACTCAAAAAACAAAAAGTGTGGTCAAAACAATTTACCGATAGTGCTCCACTGCTCCCTGACTGGTAATGATAAATCTGGATCGCCTTGGAAATCCATCCCCACATATGGATATTCCACAAAATCCATATCCTAATAGTTGAACCACTCGAAGAAGGCAGATGAAAATGAGATCTTTGACTGGCCAGCATGCGTAGACATAAGGTCTACCCATCAGTGCATTCGTGGTTCTCTCGGTCCAGGCACTCCCAGAGAAATGTTATGTGGTTGCATGAGCGGGATTCTTTCGAAAGCAAAGGAAATCAAAATGGACCCATAACCAAAATTTTTGGTCCTTCTAGCCTTCACTTTGGTCATTTTATCTTTCATAAGTGGAAGAACTACCTCACACCAATTGAATACCTTCGATTCCAGGCATTCCAAGGCATAATGCATGTAAGATCTGTTTGCTAAATGTAAAGTTGCACTACCAGCCAATCTAGCAAGGGTAAAGAGAATAGTCCTCAAAGGTCGGTCAAAAACATCTTGGATATGAATCTTTGCATCTCTGCTGGGTTGAGATCCTTCCCAACAGAACTAACGAATATAATCTCTCACCGATTCTCCTGCCCAGGCAAGTCCTGATAGTGAAAGATGGGCCCCCCACCTCGATAAACCCATTAGCAAATAAATATCCTCGATGGTGATAGGACTAGCTTTACCCATAATCTGAAAACCCTGGTCAATAGGAGCCCAAGCATGAACAAGATACTGCAGCAAATCCATCTGTTGCCTTATGCTGGATAAGTGGAAAAACTTTAGCAAACCACAGTTCCTTAATGCATTTACTGTGCCCTAGTCATTTAAGGCAATAATGTCCTACTCTTTGTGCTCTCGTTCTCACCATGTAACGACCATTTTTATCCAATGAATATTTGAAATACAAACATTAGATAAGTTAGGATCCAACTTAGGCAAAAATTAGTTCAAAATTTGATGAAAAACAACTGCTTAAACTTGGTTTTCTACGCCCATCACACTTAGCCCTTGAGGACAGTGCTATGCATAGCAGGTTGCCAGTTAGCAACCCAGTATGCATCGCACGTTTCGATATGGACAAGGTGTGATGGTTGAAAAATGAAATTTTAAACCCTAGAGGCCCAGAAAGCTGAGAAAAGTTGCCCAAAACTAAAAAGAATGGAATAAAATTGAAGAGCATAAGGATAGCTCCTACCTATTCCTGACGGAATAGGAAATGATCCACGGAATCTCTCGCAATCGACTGGTGAAATTTGGGGGAAAAAACTGCTTCAAAGCTCCAAAATCCAATGTTAGAAATGAAATGGTGAAAATGAAATGATTAAACTAGTTTGTATGTTTACTTTTTAATGTACATCAAGTAAATTTTGATTTTATTCATTTTTTTCATCCATAAATATGTATTTTTAATCATTTTTATGGAGTTTTGATTAGGATGAACAACTGAGAATAGAATTTGATATGCTAATAGTGAATTGAGCATCTTTGACCACCAAGCAAACTTTTCGTTTTATTTTCGAGCTTTGATTTAAAAATGTAAAGGAAACTATAGAGTCCTCTTTAAACTCTTTTCAGACTCTTTAAATAAGAAAAGATAGTTGAGTGCTTGTCTTTTCCAGCTCGTTAAAGTATTGGAAACGACATCCCTCTTGTATTATTTTATCCCTTTTCGAACCTGAGGAATTATTTTACGAAAAAGAACTTATGGGGTTTTCTTTTCATCTCTTTTCAAACTCTCTAAACATGAAAAGGACCGAGTTATCCTTTTCGTTAAACTCATTAAAATAATAGCGAAAAACTTGTCCATCTAGACGAGACCGAGTTTCACAGTCGCTAGACTCGTTAAAACATCAAATAGTGATGGGTTTGCCCGAAGGGTGAATTATAGAACAAGCATATGTTATCCTCCTCAAGCTTCATAAAAAATAAAGAGGTACTGGTCAGAAATGACTGGGGAAAAGGGGGAAAAATCTTGAAAACTTATGGTAGTGAGTCGTTCTTGAACATGACACTTTCACTTCATCACCATGGTTAAACTAGGTTGGGATATTCCATTTGATGGTTATCATACCATTGGTCTATCACTACATCCATCACTTTTGTTTTGGGTTAACGTTACCAATTCATCTCAATGTCGTCGATATGTTCAAGAGAAGTCATCCAGTTAAAATCTCATCCGTTGCAATACTACATTTTCATGACCTCCATTCCTTAAAGTTGTGTCGTCAGTTCGTTTTCATCTCCAAAAATCATTTGCTTTATTTCGTGTCGTAGATGTGGGATACATCAAGGCCCTCCTACGACGAGTCACTTCTTGTCGACATCAGCTCATTATCCAAGAAGTTGACTTAGAAACACCCTTTCAGTGCTTTGAAGCTTGCATACATCAAGGGAAAGTTTCACTCTTCCGGCGACAAGTTGACGTCAATGACCTTTGACCGAAATATTTTGCGTGGTGTTCTCTAAGTTTTAACCCCATACAGAAATTACCTGCATATGAATTCTAAAACACAGAAAATAAGCAATGCAATATCATAACACATAAAACACATATACACAGAGATTTTCCCCTGGATCCCAAAACTAGGACTACCAGCTTGATTTTTCATTATGTTCCTTTCAATGTTACAATACATATTTATACATGTCGAAGCATCCAATACCATGGACCGAAAACCATCGCATCCAATACCATGGAACAAAAACCATTGCATCCAAAAAAAATGTGTGAAAATCATGCACAAAACCATAGGTGGGTCCGCCCAACCTAACATAGGGTCCAAAACCAAAATTTTCCGAGGCGCTACCATGGACCCCATAAAGTAGGGTTACGAGTGCCCTTCAAACCCCCTATTAACTATGTGGAAAGAATATAACACAACCCAACATTCTCCCATGTGTTGTTTTCTTTCCACAGGGGGCCACAAGAGAGCTTAGTCATTTTCCCAACCCTAAAATTCCAATTGTTTCTCTACACCAAGAGAACTTCTCAGAGGTCACAAATTTTGTTAATGCATCTGCAGTCTTCTTCAAAGTGTCCACCTTTACTAGCAACACCTTTTTGTCTTCTATCATATCCCTCACAAAGTGATACTGAACATCAATGTGCTTTGTCTTTGAATGATATGCACGGTTCTTTGCCAAGAAAATTGCACTTTGGCTATCACAGTCTATCCTTATAGCTTCCTGTACTAACCCCATACTTGAATACAATCTCTGCAACCAAACTGCTTCCTTGCTTACATGAGTGGCTGCCATGTATTCTACCTTTGTAGTTGATAGTGCCACTACAGATTATTTCTTACTCATCCAACTGACTGCACCTCCAAATAGGTTAAACACTTACCCACTTGTAGATCTTCTCTAATACAGATCTCCGGCCCAGTCTACATCAACAAAGCCACGAATATCCAACACTTTGTCCAGTCCTAGTCTTCCTTGGTAGCACAGACCATAATCATTAGTGCCAAGCAAATACCTGAAACCCCACTTCACTACTGTCCAATGCTCCTTTCCTGGTTTTGACATAAACCTACTCAATACTCCCACTGCATGTGCAATGTTTGGTCTAGTACAAACCATTGCATACATCAGGCTACCAACTGCACTTTCATATGGAACACGGGACATGTCCTCTTCCTCTTCTTGTGTCTTGGGACATTGTTCAACAAATAACCTCACACCTACAGGAATAGGAACCTTCACTGGTTTACTATCTTGCATGTTAAACCTCTGCAGTATTGTCTTGTCATACTTCCTCTAGTTTAACTAGAGCTTCCTCTTTGCCTGATCTCTTTTAATTTCCATGCCCAAAATATAGTTTGCAGCACCAAGATCTTTCATGTCAAATTTGGAGGACAATTGGGTCTTCAAATCATGGATAATTTCTTTGTCATTTCCAACTAGCAACATATCATCCACATACAAGACCAGATAAATAACACGGTCACCAATTAATTTAAAATACACACAGTAATCTACTTTTCTTCTGGTGAAGCCAAGTCCCCGTATAAATGTATCAAATTTCTGATACCACATCCTTGGTGACTATTTTAACCCATACAGAAACTTCTTTAACTTGCATACCAATTCTTTCTTACCCTTTGCTGCAAAGCCTTCAGGTTGCTTCATGTAGATTTCCTCTTCCAAATCTCCATGAAGAAATGTTGTCTTCACATCCATCTATTCTACCTCAAAATCAAAAGCAACAGCAACAAATAAAAGTAATCTAATAGAAGTTACCTTGGCAACAGGAGAAAAAATATCACCAAAATCAATTCCTGACACCTGGGAATAACCTTTTTCTACCAACCAAGCTTTGTATTTCTCAACTTTTCCTTCTGCATTTGTCTTCTTTTTGAACACCCATTTGCTTCCAATGGGTTTCCTTCCAGCCGACAACTCCACCAGATCCCAAGCCTCATTTTTGTGCAAAGATGTCATTTCATCAACCATGGCCTCTTTCCAAAGTTTTCCATCCTCTGAATACACTGCTTCCTTCACAGTTTTGGGATCATCGTCAGTAATAGATAAAGCAAAATTTGAAGAGAAAGCAGATGGACTATACCTTTTAGGTTGCCTTCTTTCTCAAACTAATCTTCTCACAATCGGAGTTTGTGGCTCTTCATCTTCTAATTCCTCCTCTGTTGTAGAGTCTGACTCTTCCTCCTTTAGCTCAAACTCTATCTTCTCAGGTTCCTTTTGTTGGACTTCATGTTTAATAACATCTTTTACCTGTATGAAAACCACATCTCAGCCGTACACAACCTTCTGTGTGACTAGGTTCCAAAGCTTATAACCCTTTAAACCATCCTTATACCCAATAAAGATGCAGTTTTCATATTTAATATCCAACTTGGTTCGTTTTTCCTTTGGAACATGTACATATGCATCACATCCAAATACCCTCAGATGTGAAAGAGAGGGTTTCTTACCAGTCCATACCTCTTGTGGAGTCTTATCCTCCAACGCTAATGAAGGTGACCTGTTGACAAAGTAACATGCAGTATCCACCGCCTCTGCCTAGAATTCTTGTCCTAACCCAGCACCACTGAGCATGCTTCTTGCCCTTTCCATCAACATCTTATTCATTCTTTTTGCAACTCAATTTTGTTATGTGTATAGGAGTAGTCTCCTGTCGTACTATACCACACTTCTTACTGAATTCTTCAAATTCCTTACTGCAAAACTCTCCACCGTTATCTATCCTCAGCACCTTTATCTTCTTCTCTGTCTAGTTTTCCACCAGAGCCTTAAATTCTATAAACCTGTCAAAGAATTCAGATTCCTTCTTAAGGAAATATATCCATGTATTCCTTGAGAATTCATCTATAAATGATACATAGTACACAGACTTACCTACTGATGGAACCTTCACAGGTCCAAACACATCACTGTGCACAAGTTCTAATATCTGTTTCTCCCTCTTACTACCAGAGGGGAAACTCACCCAATTCTGCTTCCCATATACACAATTTTCACAGAAATCAAAATCCAAAGAGCTATTACTCATAGCTTCTACCATACCTTTACCATGAAGTATCTGAAGGTCCTTTTCTCCAATATGTCCAAGCCTTTGATGCCACAGCATGGTCTTCTCTCCAGAGACGACTAGATTTTCTACTCCACTTTCAGGAACCACAGAACTATTGCACCCATCAATAACAGTGCCATCTTGTAGCTTGTACAGAGTTCCAATCCGAACTCCCCGCATCAATACTAGTTCTCCCCGAACCATCTTCCAGGTATACTTCTCGAACACTGTTTTTACACCTACATCATCCAGCTTGCTAACAGAAATCAGATTTCTGGCTAATGCAGGAATATGTAAAACACCTGGAAGCGTTCTAACCCTTCCACCTTGCAACTTCAACTTTACTTTTCCATGACCAATGATTCTAGCCTTCCTGTCATCCCCCAAGAAGACATCACCACCATCATATTTCTCATACTCGTAGAACCACTCTCTATGGGGAGTGAAGTGAAAGGATGCACCTAGGTCAATCAACCATGCCTCACGTTCTACATGTGTACTTGAAGAAGCCAAGTACACATCCCCAGCTTCATCTGAGGTGGTTTTCACCTCTGTAGAAGGAGCCTCATCAGATCCCTTTCCTTTGTCAGGAGCTTTAGATTTACAGTCCCTTTTGTAGTGCCCTTCCTTTCCACATTTCCAGCACACCACCTTTACCGATTTTCCTGGAGATTTAGATCTCTCTTTATATTTATATCTCCCACTCAATGACTTATTTTTGTTTATGTTCTGGGTCTACCCTCATACAGACAAGGCATCACCATTTTGGCTCTCCATATTTTTCCGTCTTATCTCCTCCGTCAGCAAGGATGAGACTATTTCATCAAAATGCAAGGCAGTTGCATTGCTACCTATTGCAATAACTAGACTATCCCATGAATCTGGTAGAGAACACAAAAAACTGATGCACTTATCTTCATCTGAAATTTTAATATCAACAGATGCTAGCTGACTTACCATAGTATTAAATGCATTTAGATGCTCTGTCACCAAGTCTCCATCTTTCATCCTCAAGTTATACAGCTTTTTCCGCAAGAACAGTTTATTCACCAGAGACTTAGATTGGTACAAAGTCCCTAACTTGTCCCACAAAGCCTTCATTGTAGCTTCCCCTGATACATTCAGCAATACTGAATCTGAGATACATAATTGTATTGTGCTCTTTTCATTTTGATCCAACTTCTTCCATTTTTCATTGGACACTCCCGTTGGTTTAGTACCTAGATCTACCGTGATCCACTGGTCTTTATCCACCAACAGATCCTCCATCTTGAGTTTCCACAACTCAAAACTCTGACCATTAAATTTCTTGATCTCTATCTTTCCACTATTGCCATCTTCTTTCACCACCAGAATTGATCTCGCAAATCTCCCACTGAACAAGGTCTACCACAGGCCCGAGCGAAACCCCTCAGCCACAAAGGCGTCCCCTTGAAGCCAAAACAGCTCTGATACCAAATATAGGTTTTAACCTCGTATAGAAATTACCTGCATACGTATTCTAAAACACAGAAAATAAGCAATGTGAGATCATAACACATAAAACACATATACACAGAGATTTTCCCTTGTTTCCCAAAACGGGGACTACAGCTTGATTTTTCATTATGTTCCTTTCAATGTTACAATACATATTTATACATGTCGAAACATCCAATACCATGGACCGAAAACCATCGCATCCAAAAAACATGTGCGAAAATCATGCACAAAACCATAGGTGGGTGCGCCCAACCTAACATAGGGTCCAAAACCAAAAATTTTCGGGGCGCTGCCCCGGACCCCATAAAGTGGGGTTATGGGTGCCCTTCAAACCCCCTGTTAACTACGTGGAAAAATTATAACACAACCCAACATGTTCGACATCGAATCATCTATTCACACCATGTGAGATATGTTAGTGTCAGTGTTTGAAACCTTCCTCCAGTGATCAAACATGTTCTTACAAAGTGATTTTAAGGTGTCAAGGTCAAATTCTGTCATTTCAGTGAGTCTTCAAGCAAAATTTGGTCACTAGGTATTAGATCTAGGGTTTGTTTTCACTCCTTTAAAAGTTGTCCAAATGTTGGTCCATGTCATCATTCAACTGAGTGTACCACCATTCAGAGGGTTTTCATCATGATGTCAAGTTCCAATGGGTCATTTTACACCTTGTTCATGCTTCAACTATGCCTAGGTAAGGCTCATTTCCTTCTCCTAGGGTTTTGAAAGTAATTTCTCTTGGATGGTCAAATCATCAACAAAAATTGTATCATGATGTTCATACACCTTCCCCTATCCTTAATGTACCTTATTAAACACTTCCCATCACTGATTTCCCTCAAATTCCTCATTTTCGCACAAACCCTAGTTTCTTCCTACAATTTGACAATTTTCTAGGCTATGCCTCTGTTTTTCCCTTTTGGACCCCTTCCCCTCACTCAATATTTTAAATTCCACTTTACCCTGCTGCCTAACATCCCTCCCTACTTCCCAAAATTTTCTCAAGAAATTATAAGCCCCTTATCCCCTTCATTTCACTTCATTTCGACAAATCCCCTGTTCCACACATCGGGATAGGTTTTACTCCAATGATGTTTTTAAGCAAGAAAAGACGAATTTTGGAAAACAGAGAGAGGTTTTTGTCCACAATAGGACAAGGAAGAAAAATGTCCTTCACTTTTTACACAGGTGTCATGGTTTTAGATAAATGTCAAAAATACAGTTGCCTCAAGCGAATTGATGCACCTCTGAAGTGACCTTGGGAAAATCAAGATTTCTCCTAGCTTGGTTGGCCAAATGACTTTCTTGATGAGTCAAATGCTAACTATACACAAAGATCTTTCCAATGAACAATCATGAGCTCAATTTGGATTTGAGGGAGACCTTAAAAAGTTGACTGCAACAGCACTCTGCCTTTAGGCAGCCTCATTTTTCACATTTTGACTAGTCTTGAGAGATTTGACATTTTAAAGGCCAAATGAACTCCAAATTGAAAAGTTCAAGTTTTTTTGGAAATTAAACTCAATAAGCTTTCCAACGAGCTATCTCAAGCCCAATTTTGACACCGGGAAGGCCTCCAAAAGTGTCTTGTAAAAAGCACTATGCACCTATCAGCTAGCACGGCACACCTGGTACAGGTTTTACACTGCAATTTGAACGGGCACGGTGCACCTGTTGAGCACGGCGCACCTGGGAAGTGGCACATTGCACCTACCTACTTAGCCCAAATTTCACTCAAATCATTTTTCCAAGCTCCAAATTTGTGCAATCTTCATTCAACAAGTAAGTGAAGCATTCCATAGTGCCATTGCAAAAGTTTTGATCATCATTCATGGTGTGTAAATAGGTGAAAAGGAAAACCCTAGTTTGTTGCACAGTCACATTCAAAAAATTGTCTAGGGTTTCAAAGTTGTCATTGTTGTTGTTTGCTCCCCTTGCATCAGTTACATTCCCCTTCACTACATTTCACTCATCTCATTTCCCCCTTCCCTCTTTCATTCACATTCATCTATTCCCCTATCCCCAAAACTAAAAACCCTAATACCTAATCCCACTACTCCCAAAACCTAATTGGCATCTCTAAACCCTAATACCTAATTCCTACTATCCACAAACCCTATAATCCCTACTCACATGACCAAACCCTACACACTCTCCCTAAAACCCTACACACTCATCCTACTCACTCCCTAAACCCTACTCACATCCCTAAACCCTATTCATACATACATTTCCACACTCCCTTCCCCATACACTCTACCCATTCCATTCCTCCATCCTATTTCATACTATTATCCACAAACCATTCATATATAATCACATTTTTAAAAACTAAGGGAAAACAATGGAAAGAGACAATGAATATGACTATGATAAGTAGCAAAGCAAAGGCAAAGAGAAGATGCACGAGGATGATATATGTTACACTAAAAAATGTCACCATGACTATTTACAGTTAGTATGGCTCCATCCACTATCATACTATCCTCCTTGGCAAGTCTCATGCCTCTGCTCTCCATGTCAAACTTCAAGAAAGAGAGAAAAGTCATTTAAAGTCAATTATCTCTGGTACGCAGTTTCTCTTAGCCTTACCTACGTGTATGCAACCCAAGTTCACAATACCTGTGTACTTGTACACTTTGTATGTAAAGGGGTGGGTGCGTACTCCTGTAAAGGTCAAAAGGCACAAGTTTCACTCCAAAAAAGTTACTTGTGGTCATTTATAGAGTCTTCTAGAAGCTTGTTTGACGTGTATGAAGCGCCTCCAGATGGTTCATGTATCCCTACCAAAGAGGAACTTATCCCATCAATAGGGGAGCTATCCCATCCAAAGAGGGGCTTATCCCATTGATGGTGGACCTGAATAACTTCCTCTAGAGCACTATAAATACAGGCATTGGGCCAAAGGGAGGGGAGGTTGAAAGCTGAACATTCCTAAGGGTAGATGTTGCTGGAATTAGGACTTCCTTGTAGAAGCTTGTGAGGAGAGATTACCATCTTTACTTGTTTCCATTGGGAGGTGGGTGAGCTGATCAGAGTAAGGGAGAACTCTTGTGGACCCTGGGAGGAGCTTGCACAACATCAAGGCTCAGGTTGTAATGGTTCCTTTTGTTACCTTTTAATACAAATCAGTCCATTCTTCTCAACAATTTGTTATTTATGAGTTGTTTCATATACTCCTTGGTCTATATGTTAAATATGTTTTATTTTATGTGATATTCAGGTGCTATTTGATCGTTTGATTGTTGGTGAATGCAGGTTTCGAAGGGAAGGAGGAGCTCATCCGGATCAATGAAGCTGGACTACTACAACAGCGTTGGGCTATAGGTAAGATCTAAACACTTGATTTCTCATATTGTAAAAGCATATTTAGGGAATGATTGCTCTTATTTGTCTTGTTTGTCATTAGAAAGTCTTAGGCTTTCTAGGAAGGTTGGTTGTGTCCGCACTAACGACTCTTTCCACGTGACAAAATGGCGACTCCGCTGGGGATCGAACCCAGAATCTCTGGTTTCGCAGACCAGAGATTCTTATCAGCACTTTAGATCCGTGGTATGGGGATATAATCATCTATCTCCAAACCCAATCCTTTCGGCCCGAAGCTTCAAAGTTGGAACGCCGGAAAGTTCGATTCCAGTCCCAACAATACAGAATTATTGGAGATACTCTTTATCGTCGTGGGGCGGATTTGGTTTTTCGTCGTTGCTTAACTCATGAAGAGGCAGAAAGGGTTTTGAATGACTGTCATTCTGGAGCATGTGGCGGTCGTATGTCTGGGTATGCCACAGCTCAGAAGGTGTTGCGTGCTGGCTATTTCTAGCCGTCCATGTTTAAAGATTGTATCATTGTGGTCCGAAAATGCCACAACTGTCAAGTGTTTGATCGCAAGATGCGCGCACCACCTGCTCCTCTCCACCCTATAATTGTTGTTGGTCCTTTTGCTAAATGGGGTATCAATTTTATTACTTGTAACCCTCACTCGGCCGGGGGGCATGCGTATATCATCCTTGCGGTTGATTATTTTATTAAGTGGGCCGAGGCGATGCCTACATTCGAGGCAAGCGGAAAAATAGCAGCGATTTTCGTATTCAATCATATTATTGCTAGGTTTGGTGTCCCACAAGCGATAATCACTGACCATGGGTGCCATTTTCGAAACATTATGATGACAGAACTTACAAGCCAGCTTGGTTTACGCCATGATAGTTCTACTCCTTATTATCCTCAAGCAAATGGTTTGGTTGAATCCATCAACAAAGTTCTAGTTATCATGATCCGACAAATCATTGGTATTCATCGGTCGAATTGGCATAACATGTTATTTTCAGCTCTTTGGGCGTACCGAACCTCAGTGAAAACATCAACAGGGTTCACTCCTTTCCAACTAGTTTATGGTTTAGAAGCAGTGTTGCCCATTGAATGCGAAATCCCATCACTTCAAATGGCTATCGAATTACTCCCAGCTACTTCCGAAGAGGAGAAGCATCTGTTATACTTAGCTAAATTAGATGAGACTCGACGTGATGCTGCTTTGGCAATCGAGACTCACGCAAAAAGGATGAAAGCGCAGTATGATCGTAACGTTACCCCTCGTAATTTTTCGGAAGGAGACCTAGTGCTATTATATGATCAAGCTAACGATAAATTAGGTGCTGGAAAATTCGTTCCCATGTGGCATGGGCCCTACATTGTCAAGCGAAAGCTAGCAAAAGGGGCCTATGAGCTGGTAGATTTTGATGGGGACTCTTTGGGTAAGCCCAGAAATGGACTTTACCTAAAAAGGTATTATGCTTAAATGGTGGGTATGGAAATTTAGTTAGTTCTAGTTAGGTTAATTTTCTTTCTAGCTGGTATGTTTGCTTAGTTTAGACTGTGTGCTTAGTTTAAAGAGTGTGTTTTTGTCGTTATTCTGGCTTATCTTGGTTTTACTCTTGATATTGCAGATGTTGACGCCTCTCCAAACGTACATTGGATTTGCTGATGGTGCTTGTCGTAGTACACGGAATATCTCTTCCGCAGCTTGGGTTATCTATTCGCCCTCTGATGAGTTAGTTTCTATGCATGGGGTGAGCCTCGGTCAAACAACAAACAACATTGCAGAATACAGTGCAGTGATTGAATTATTATCAGAATCTATTTCATTTGGGATTCAAAGTTTGATAGTGAGGTTAGATTCTGAACTCATTGTATTACAACTTAATAGAGTCTATGCCATTAGAAATCCGGTGTTAGTAAGATTGTTTTTGAGGGTGCGTCTCTTGGAACGTGAATTTGATTACATTGAATATCAGCATATTCCAAGGTCTTTAAATACATTAGTAGATGCGATGGCGTCTCGAATGTTAAATAGACATTTGTAACAATCATAAATGTAAATTTATAAACATTTCATCACACATGTTTAACAAAATAAGCCGGTAATAATGATATATATAGATAGGAGTGTGTCAGAAAATATACATCGTCTTCGATCATAGGTTGAAAAACACCTTATGATCGGCAAAAATGATAAGTACAAAAAACCAAAAATGACGCATGTGTCTACAAAAGTGACTAGCCAATCACTGGTGGTGCTCTCTATACGAGACCACTGCCCGCGCTACCCTACACAGGAATCTCCTGAAAGGTCCTGGGACTGCGACCACGTAGCGCTGAAGTCGGATAGGAATGTCATCTATAGTGGTCTCTGGTATACCCGCCGTCAGACGCTCTAGATCTTGTTCCAGCTCGGCTAAGGTCTCTGCGGCCGCATCCTGTGGGGCCGGTGCTGGTACAGCTGGTACTCTTCTCTCAAAAGCCCAGAGATTGGTCGGACGTTGTGGACCTACATCTGCATTTTGAAAATTTTTGCTGTCAGTTTTGAGACGATATATAAAAAACAAAAAAAATAGATAATTTAAAAACTTGTGAAAAATGAAGTACCTCTGTCGTCCCATTGTTCTCCCTGTGGAAGAACCATGTCCGGATCATTGCGAAAATCCATTCCGGCATAAGGGAAATCCTTAATCGCAAAGACCTGGCCCTCCAGCCAGTGAAAGTAACCATCAGGAAATCGAACAACTGTTGCTCCCTCATCAGGATGCCGGGCCATTACCGCAACCCATCTCGTCAACTTAGGCTCCCGAGGAGCCCCAACTAGAACTGTAAGATGCTGGGGGATCAGCATTGGAACTCTCTCTAGGGCAAAGCTCACAACTAAAGGCCCATATCCAAAAGTCTTCAGTTGTCCGTTCTTTGCCCTGGTTAGTTGGCCCTTCATATTGGCCAACACAGCATCGCACCAGTTGAAAATGGTGCCTTGGAAGCAATCTATAGCCATCTGCATTTGGGAACCAGTGGCTATGTGCAAAGCGGCAGCGCCGCAAAGTCTGGTAACTGTAAAGGCAATTACCATGAGTTCAGGTCGGGATATGTATTTGATTTCTATCCCCTTATCCTGGTTTTGATTGTTGCACCACTCTAGCCGGAGACTAGCAAGGGATTGGCCACCCGGCCTAGTCCCGAATAGAGAGAGTTGCTCGCCCCTGTTAGGCAAGCCAGTGAGAAAGTATATGTCGGAGGACTCTATCTCGAGCTGGTGTTCTCCGATGTAAAAACATTGATCCTGAATATTCCACCTTTCAACCAGCCACTCTAAGAATGGCACCTGGGCCCTCATGCCAGGTATGGCCCAGTACTTGTAGAGACCGCATGCCTTTAACGCATCAATAGAAGGTTGATGACCTATTGCGGCCAAATCAACATCTTCGTGTTCTCTTTCACGCCAATCTAGCATGGTGAGTGACCTACACACCAAAAAACAATGATTAGAATTCATTAAACAAAATTTGGTTGGTTAAATTTGGGGTTTGGGGTTTGAAAATCCACGTTTCACGGGGTACGCACACCGCGTTCAGAAAACAGAGCGGCGGTACGCAGCTGTTCTGAAGGTGGGTTGCGTACTCCGACCTTTTTCCCATATACAAAAAATTCGGGGCGACCTGCGTCCCCCGAAAGGCGGACTTTAAAACCCTAAACCCTCCAAAAAATCAAACTAAAACATGAAATGAAATTCTAAACAGATGAAATTGAAGAGGAGGATGTTGTGAAATACCTTAAAGAGACGGCGCTCGATTCTGACGGTCGGATTCTCCGTAAAGTCCACGGGAAGTTTCTTGTCAAAAGCCCTTTTCTCAACCTCAACAGTAAAATGGTAAAAATGACATGGTAAAAAGTCTTTTTATAGGTTTTTTGGATGAATGAATGCTAAGTTTGTTTATTTTTCACCACGAAAGGATATTTTTCAATGTATTTTTGCCCATCTTAAACAGGTATGAGTAATGTGTCATTTTTGTGCAGGACAAAAGGACTTTAGAGTAAAATCATCATTTTTCACAAACCAAGACATCAGAGTCATCTTTTAAGCCCTTTTCTGACTCCTAAAAAATGAAAAGATTGCCGAGCGTTTCTTTTACACTCGTTAAAACGGAATTAAAAGATGGTCCCCTTATAGCTCATTTCTGACCATAAAAACAGGAAAAGATTGCCGAGTTTTTGTCGTTTCAAACTCGATACGGAAATAAAACAACGTGTCCTTGATCGCTTTTTACTTTTCAGGTCAGAGACACTAATCATGAAAGTACTCCTTGGTCGCAAGATCAAGCGGTTCTCTCAGGTATTATTTTATACTTTTTCGGGCTTGGGAGACACAAATTTATGAAAAAGTTCACCTTGGAGTCTTCTTTAGTTTTTTCAGACTCTCTAAAAATGAAAAACGCCGAGTTTCTCCTATACTGGACTCGTTACAATTTCACAGTAGAGGACCTGTTCAATTACAAACAGGAACGGACCACTCCTTCTTAGGGTCCGAATCTAAACTAAGTTGGACTCATCCGAAGGATGAGCTTATAATCAAGCATATGTTATCCTCCTCAAGCTTGTAAAAAATAAAGAGGTACTTGCCAGAAATAGTGGGGGAAAAGAGAGAAAAATGAACCGATTTGTTATCCTTTGTTACAGAAGAACCTTATCACCGCTCTTGAACACGACACTTTCCATTCACCTGGGTTGGGAAATCCTTTGCCTTAAAGTTGATCAAACCACTTTGAAAGTCTTCAACCGTTTCCGGGTATTAACTTTGGGTCAATCGTCACCAAGCCATCTATCGTGTCGTTGTGTGTTCAAGAGGTCTCTGCAAATAAACCATTCATACGCGAAATACTTGTCATCCATTTGACCATCCCTGAGTCAGTCCTTACAGCAACATTTCTTCAACTTGAACAATGATTTCTTGTTGTGGGCTTGCCTGCAACGGGTCGCTTTCTATTGACATCAGCACATTTTCTAGAAAGATGACTTAGAAATCGTCAGTACCTTGAAGTCTGCATGCATCAATGGCAGGTTTCTCGCCTTTGACGACAGTTTACATCATTGACTTTCGATCGAAGGATTCCGTGACGTGTTTGACATCAACCCATTCATTCACATTTCATGGATTGTACTGGGTACTTTGAGAACCATTGACATCACTGGTGGTCTCTCTCACACTTGTTAACGGTTTACATCATTGACTGGCAATCAAGTGGTTTCTACCATGCTCGACATCAACTCATTTATTCGCATGGATAGAATCGTACCAATTCGGGAAGTAGAAATGAAGACCCTGGATCTAGTTTCCACCATCCAGGCTGCGAGGAGTTTTGTATTCATTATACAGTAGACTAATCATAAACAGATGGCTTCGTCCATACTGTGTCTACAAAAGTCTATGATTGTGATGTATTGCAAAATCATTCTTGTATCAGAGCAGTAGTTAGATTGTTAGTTAAAGTTTTCAATTTGAGTATGGGAATGCCTACCTCAGCGATGATATTATCTTATATATGTATTTTGTGTTGAATATTTGCAGGTTCTGACCGGGTCCTCCGCAAGATACTCCTTGAAATGATAAAGTACTTCACCCTTCCTAGATCATAAAAACCCTAATCTACTACAGGCTTCGCACTTTAGGGGGCAATCTGTTACACTAAAAAATGTCACCATGACTATTTACAGTTAGTATGGCTCCATCCACTGTCATACTATCCTCCTTGGCAAGTCTCATGCCTCTGCTCTCCATGTCAAACTTCAAGAAAGAGAGAAAATTCATTTAAAGTCAATTATCTCTGGTACGCAGTTTCTCTTAGCCTTACCTGCGTGTACGCAACCCAAGTTCACAATACCTGCGTACTTGTACGCTCTGTATGTAAATGGGTGGGTGCGTACTCCTGTAAAGGTCAAAAGGCGCAAGTTTCACTCCAAAAAAGTTACTTGTGGTCATTTATAGAGTCTTTTAGAAGCTTGTTTGACGTGTATGAAGCGCCTCCAGATGGTTCATGTATCCCTACCAAAGAGGAACTTATCCCATCAATAGGGGAGCTATCCCATCCAAAGAGGGGCTTATCCCATTGATGGTGGACCTGAATAACTTCCTCTAGAGCACTATAAATACAGGCATTGGGCCAAAGGGAGGGGAGGTTGAAAGCTGAACATTCCTAAGGGTAGATGTTGCTGGAATTAGGACTTCCTTGTAGAAGCTTGTGAGGAGAGATTACCATCTTTACTTGTTTCCATTGGGAGGTGGGTGAGCTGATCAGAGTAAGGGAGAACTCTTGTGGACCCTGGGAGGAGCTTGCACAACACTAAGGCTCAGGTTGTAATGGTTCCTTTTGTTACCTTTTAATACAAATCAGTCCATTCTTCTCAACAATTTGTTATTTATGAGTTGTTTCATATACTCCTTGGTCTATATGTTAAATATGTTTTATTTTATGTGATATTCAGGTGCTATTTGATCGTTTGATTGTTGGTGAATGCAGGTTTTGAAGGGAAGGAGGAGCTCATTCGGATCAACGAAGCTGGACTACTACAATAGCGTTGGGCTACAGGTAAGATCTAAACACTTTATTTCTCATATTGTAAAAGCATATTTAGGGAAGGATTGCTCTTATTTGTCTTGTTTGTCATTAGAAAGTCTTAGGCTTTCTAGGAAGGTCGGTTGTGTCCTCACTAACGACTCTTTCCGCGTGACAATATAGATGACAAACAAGAAATAAAACAAACAGTTGGAGGATAAGCAAAGCCTAATGGAGCTAGAAATGTTGAAACTGAAGAAGCAAAATGACGAAGAGGACCATGTCACTTTGACTTCCATTGAACAAGAGATAGAGAATGACAAGGAGTCTTGGTTGGAGAAGATGAACATGCACTTGGAGAGGCTGCTGGACAAGGCTAACAAGGAGAAGGACATGTTGCGGCACATGGCTTTTCATTATTTGGCAAGAAACAAAAGTTGCAAAGCAAGAATTAGGACTTTAAAAGCCAAGTTGAGGAAACCTTTGAGGAGGAATAAAGAGCAAGATAATCTCAAGGTCTTGGTTGAGGCTTCCTTGGCCCAACATAGTACTTGATGCAGGTCACTCAGCCCAAATTTCAAGAAATTTGGCACATTTTTTTGTCAATTTTGAATTTTTGGACCAAAACGCAGGATTTTCTACCTGGTGCGTCAGGCCACCTGGCGTGCGCTTTTTCTAGGAACCTCCTTTGGAGGAAAACTTAGTATTTTTGGATTCCTCATGCAAAAATATGAATTCCCACAAATGGCCAAGAAATTTTGTCAAGTTTTGAGCTTCCGAAAGGGTCAAAAACAACTCAAAAATGCCCTTTCTGCCCCTTTTTGGCCACACAGGAAGCAGTGTTGGGAGAACTAACTTTTGGAGGGGAAAATTTACACCAAATTTATAAATTCCCCATGTTCTGGAATGTAGACAGATAGACCTTTCCAAAAATCCCACTTGGAGCAAATTTTGTGCACGGGAAGGCCTGAAAAATCAGCCACAAAAAGGCAGGGTGCACAGGATGGAAAATTGACTTTTTTGCCAAAAAAAATTGTTTTTTGCTTTTTTTTTCTCAGTTTGGCTTTTCTCTCTCTCATATTCAAACTCATGATGTAATTTGATGTAACTTGATGGAATTTGATGTAAATATGTTACAATTTCACTCATGGAGTTAGATACATCATGAAAAGGTAGTTTGACACTGAATGAATCAGTTTCCTAGGTTTTAGAGGCAAGTTGTTCCACTACCTACTTTTTAGTTCTTAGTTTAGATCTTGTTGAAATGGATCCTAAACTCATGAATTCGACCCCTAAATCCTAGCATGAGTTGTTTTTTGCCTATATCTAGTATTTTTTCAGTCATTTGTAGAGGTTGGATTCTTGTGAATGCTCTGAGCATTATTGTACATTCATCTATGCAGTTTGGCAAAGGAATAGACCAGGGTTTGCAGCACTTTGTGGGATTCTTGTGGAAACTTGATTTGGTATTGCTTTTCCTTCTGTAATGCAAGATTACATGTGTTTGTGTATGCCATCATCTCTTTCTATTCAGATTAACTAAACGAATCAAGGATAAAGGTAGAATTCATTGATGTTGCAGTGCTCTACCTAGGGTTTCTTTAGTTATTTATGTAATCAACTGTTTGAAGAGGATTTCTGAGTCTCTCATGCCCTCTCTAGCTCCTCACCAGTCTTAAGACTCTCCATCTCACTTATTTCAAAGTACTAAACCATTTGCCTACCTAGACTCATAGAGATCTTTGCAAGACTGTGTCCATTCCCCAGACCCAAATCTTCCTTTCACATTTGAGCCAGCAAACCAATATTAGATTCAACCAAAATCCTCTAAGCATATACCTAGCCTAAAATTAGTCTTTACATCAATCATCTCAAGCCTCATTTGCTATATTTTCCTGTGATTTAAAAGGAGAGAGCCCTCTCCTGACTTGGTAGGGCTAGCTACGAGGTTAAGCATGGTTTGATGTTACCCTAGATCCTGCCTTTCTTAGCCTGAGGTAGATTTAGGCCCTAACAAGATATATTATTGTACCTTGAGGATCATCTTCATTATGGATGATCCCTCTTGCATCTGTTAACAGCTTACATCATTGGCTGGTAATCAGACAATGTCTCTCCATGTTCGACCTCAGAACATCTTTTCGCATGGTTTGACTTGTACATTGAGTGAATATTGAACGAGTTTGAAGACCCTGGATCTAGTTTCATCCATCCGGGCTACAATATATTCAGGAGTTCCAAAAGCATCAAATGTACACAGGCTTTACCCAAATGGTCATCCTAATCATGTATTACAAGTCTATGTCTACAGACGACTGTTTGATCTACGTACATGTAATGAAAATTTATAAAGTTGAGCATAGGGATGCCTCCCTCAGCTAGTTCATGAAAAGTCATATTATCATGTATTGTATTGTAATTGTTGCAGGTCACCTTCCAGTTCGAAAATTCTGACCCTCATGATAAAGCATTTCACCCGACATGAACATTTACGACCTCATGCTTTAGGGGGAAACTGTTATAGACATATTTGGGCACATCAACCCCAACTCACATGTCGATGTATTAGGGTCATCAACCCCTAAAATAGTTGTTTTATTCCCTAAAGGAACTAAGTCATCTGAATTCCTAATTCCGCAAAAGTTACATCTCAAAAATCATCCATAAAGTGCTTAAAATGAATCATTGTTGAATGCCCTATGTTAGGGTGCTATGCATAGCAGGTACTACACTGTCAAAGTGGTATGCATCACAGTTTGACCCTCTAGAAGGTGCAATGGGTGAGGTAGAACAAAATTCCGAGAGAGTTTAAGAGTTGGTTGCTCATGGAAACTTCTAGAAACTTCTCCTGTGCCACTTTTCCCTCTGAGTTCGCCCAAGTGTTACACAGTAATTTGTCACTGCCTTCCTGTCAGTCACCCTGCTGTGTCAATCACTAAACTTCATGCCTTCTGAACTAGCCCAGAAACCCATTTTTCTAAAGTTTTATGCATCAGCGCGTCTGTTTGAAAAATATCCGCGATTACTGGCGCTCCATAGTGTATTCAATGCGCTGACAGCTCGGAAGGACACCACTTTTTCGCGCTGGTCGCCAGCGCGCCTTTCCCGTGTTCTTCCGCGCTGACATGACTGTCCCAGTTATGTAGACGCGGCGACATCGCGTCAGTTGCCTCATAATCCGCGCTGATCCAGTTTGGGCGAATTTGTTCAAACAGCCAGCCTTCCAGATCACTCCAGGCTTGGTTGTTAGCTTTGTGAATGTCGACTCCCTTCTATGGCATGTCTGTTCGACCCTTTGCAACAACTTCCCTTGAAGATAAGCTCATCCTTCCACCCTTATAGGAGACTCCTTCTCCTATATAAACTCTCACCATTACCATGGGCAGCTAGTTTTTGGATAGTTAGACAGAGTTAGACTTAGCTTGGAATAGCTTGGATTGTACAGAGCTTGTAGTGCTCAGATTGCTGCTATAGGTGTGGTGTGCTAGGTGTGGAAGTGATTGATTGCTTAGGGAAGGTTGTTTTGTGTTATTTGTGTGAGAGAGAGAGTTGTTTGTCTTGGGAGAATCATCCTCAAAGGTGAATGCTTGAGATACATGCTGACTGGCCCCTCCTGAGAAGGTTACCGACGTCAGAACATTTGGTTGTACTCTTCTCTATTCTGATTAATAATAGATGACTGCTATTATTGTTCCATTCTCATTTGTCTATGCAATGGTTAAATGTGAATTACATCTTTTCTGACTGATGTATGGTTGCTTTTACTAGATTTTACGCTTGTGTTTGTTTCCCCTTCGTGTGTGCAGGTATCTATTCGCGGAGATCGCGGAGGATTGTGACCAGCCGAAGCGGAGGAGCGAAGGCAACATCTCTTCGTCAAACGACAGCGCAGGAATCCAAGTAGGTGCTCTTTACCTCTTGTTTAATTGTAACTAGGAACATGCGTAGCAGCATTGTGTGATTGTTGCTAGACCCTTGCTGGGCTAGTAGGGATCGCCTCTATCCGTAGAGGGGATTTACCTCTCCAACAATTTGGCGACTCCGCTGGGGATCAGCCTTTTTGTCTCTTGAGTCCACTTTTGTGTTTGGCTTTGATTGATCTCTTTTCGAGTTTTTGGGATTGTCTTTTTGCTTATGAACTTTCTGGGCGTTTCTGGGAAGCATCTTTATTGTTTAAAAGCTCTTTGATTTGGTTTGGGAAGTTTTTAGTTTGGCCTTGCTTGTTTTTTGCACTCAAAGCGTTTTAATTCCAAACAGTCGCGCTGACATCGCGTTCCTGTTCTTTGGTTTTCTTTCCATATCGCCTGTACGTCTAACAGTCGCGCTGACCTCGTTCTCAGAGACAGCGTGCTTTATTCGTGTCCTTCCACGCTGGCATCGCGCCCCCGCTTCTTTGTGTTTCTTGTCATCGCGTCTGTGTGTTTCCTTTCCGCGCTGACCTCGTTTTTCCGAGAACAGCGCGCTTTATTCCTGTCTTTCCGCGCTGACATCGCAAAGTTGCTACAGGCCTCCCCCTGTCAGCGCCGAGTTGCTGAAGGCTACCCGCGCTGATCCTGTAAAATTCATTTTTGACCAAATTGGCCTCCTGAACCTCTTACTGTGACTTTCCCTTCTTCTCTCCTCCTGTCTGATGACTTGTTTTTCATTGTTTGAACTCTGAACTGCTTGATTGCGAAGCTTGTTTCCATAAGGTTTCGTTTTTGCTCAGTTTTAAGTTTGCAAATCCCTTCCCTTTTTGCTTTCGCTGCTTGGTTCGTGTTCCCACCATCACTTTTGCAATTGCTGGATTGTGTTGTGTCTCTAGTTGACTGGTTGTGACTTTCGTCCTTCGGGTGTTTGCCTTTTTCTATTGATTTCGCGCTCTAACTCTAGGACATCTAGAGGTTGTGTGTGTGTCAAGCCTACCGTAGGGAGCTTGTTTGTTTGTTCGACCAGCCAAGTTCAGATCTGTTCATGCACTTGTTCAGTGATTGTTGGAGTTCTTTGGATTGTGTTTCCAAGTGGTTTCTTTTCGCTTCCTCCTTACTTGCAATCCTTGCTTGTCTTACAGAGCTTAGATTACATAGCTCGTGCAGACCTTTGTTTTCCCTTGATTTGGAAGCTTTGGTTGAATGTTTTAGGAACTTTGTGTGCTTTCATTAAGTAGTTTACTTGGTGTTCCGGTTCCTCCAAATTATTTTAGATGCTTTGTGTCACTGAAAGAAAATCAAACTAGTAGCTTTGCCTTTGAAAACTGAAAAGGAAAAGAACATTTCATTGATTTGCATCTTCAAAAGAAAAGTTTCCTTTCCTCGCTTTAGTTGCATTAAGTTGCTTGTTTGCTTGTACTTGTTTTGTTTGATAGAAAATTTCTTGCCCTCTCGTAGCTAGAATTCATCGAATAAAACGGAATTCTTTGGCATATAGATTGCATCTAGGTAATTGTGAGCGAACATACGATAGAGCTTGAAATCGAAACTTAATCTCAAGATCAACTATAAAATGAACCAAATGAATCTAAAAACGCATTGGAACTAAATGCAAATATCTAGAGGTCTAGGTTAGAGACGTGTTCCGGCGTCTTTAAACATAGTCACTGTTGTTTCACATTAGGTTGGGTGATTCCTCCTTCTGTGACTCGATAGTGGTCTAACACGGACTGCGCTCCCACGTACCGTCGGGTATATAGGGAGACCCCACTAGGATTTTATCCTTTATCCATAGGAAGCCGAGTCGGCCGCCCTACGATTCGCAATGCAGTGAACACAGCATTCACGAAGATTGACCACCCGTACCCTAAAAAGTATTCTGTGGTTTTGCGAAAAGTTTGGCACACCCTCTACCTAGAATTCCAGAGCAGTCACTTTTGATCCTTTTCGGACTCCCTAAACGAAAAGGTGCCTGTGAGCGTCTTGTCACTTCGTGCTCATAAAACATTCGAAGGAGACTGGAGTCATCTTTTCGTCCTTTTCTCGACTCCTGAAATATGAAAAGGTCAAGTTTGGTTCTTGTGTCTTAAAATTAATTTGGCCACGATAACATCACCTATTTTAGGTCTTGTGTACGCTAGCTTGAGTAGGTTTCGTGTTCGTTTGCTATGGAAACTTTTCCGGGATTCACTAACCCAGGTTCCCCCTCTAATGGGAATCCAGGACAATTCCCTCCTCTTGGGAATGTTGGTGCTCCGTATATGGCGACGTTATCCCTACCAGGGTTAACTGTCGGGTTGCCTGTGTGGTTGTTTTCAACCTCTTTGATCTCTACCGTATCGGCTGTTAGTCCATCTGTCCCTCCACCTGCACAACATCATGTTGATCCTAAGGTGGATCTCTCCCCTTCGACGCCTACTTCTACGTCGTCCTCTTGTACTTCGCCTGGTGAAAGTATCGATTCGCATAACCAGGTGGCTAAGAAGAAGAAGAGGAAGACCAAGAAGAAGAAGTCTCCTAAGGGAGAGCTTACACACACAGTCCCCCCCCCAAGTCCAGCTATCCACTCCAGTGTACCTGAAGTCGGGTCACCTTCTGCTCCTCCGCGGAAGGTCAAGTTTCCTTGTCGATTATGCAAGGAGGATCATCTGCTTCGTGATTGTCCTGGCATTCCCAGGGTATTAGAAGTTTGGTCTCACGATCCGGCCCGCCCTACATTGTCCACTGATGATCATGGCGATGCTCCCTCATCAGTTGGGAATGGTAAGGAGAAAGGGAAGCTTCGAATCCCCTGCCGACTTTGTGAAGGCAAGCATCCCCTTCACCTTTGTCCACTCATGGATAAAGCCTCTGCTGTGTTGGAAAGTCTTGCTGCTCCTTCGAATTCATTCCCCGCTGGTTATCAGCGTCTTTCTACAGCTATAGATCGCGCCCCTGTTCACAAAGAGATCGCTTCAGATTCTTCTATTGTCCAGGCCCCTCTTCCCGAACCTGACTGTTCCCAGCCTGTTCCAGACCCACCGTTGGTCGGAAAGGGTGTTGACTCGAGTTCGCCTCCTCTCAACCACTCTGTTTCGGAAGAGCAAAGTTCTCATGTTCTTCTCGTCTCCTCGGATTCTCCTGAGTTTGATAAAACTTCTGCTGAAACCTCTCCGGAGAATTTAGATTCGATTCTTTCCGAGCAGGGGGGCAACCATATGGTTCCCCCACCAAGTGGTTCGGTCATCTCCTTTGATTGGAGTCGTTTGACTGCCCCTCCCCTTCCGTCCCATGTGCCTTTCTGGGTCACCGCCTATGCTTGCAATAAGGCGCTGCCTGGCACTGTGTTAGACGAAGGAGCATCGGTTAGTCTCATGCCCGTTACTACTTGGCGAGCTTTGGGTTCCCCATCGCTCGTACCTGTCGCGCCGCATCTCACCGCATTTGATGGAGGAACGAGTCAGCCATTAGGGATCCTCCCGAAGTTTCCTATCACTTTGGGAGGCAAGACTGTCTATATAGACGTCTCGGTTACCCAAGGATCTTTAGACTTCAGTCTTCTCCTTGGTCGTGATTATGTGTATGCCATGGGAGCCCTTGTTTCTTCACTTTTCCGTGTGGTTTGTTTTCCACATGATGGAAGAATCGTGACGTTCGATCAATTATCGTTCGTTCGTCCACAAGCCCCTCCGGCGCACTCATCCTTCCCTCCCGGCTTTCATCCACAAGCTGCATCTGCCTCGCCGCAAATCAACTACGTGGCCACCTACCCCGTGCCCGTACCCAGTGATGACACCATCGTGCATAGTGTCCTGGGGGCATTAGGTCCTGATTTCCAAGATGTCGGCCTTCCCTCCGGAGCCACTTTCTTGGGGCCTCCACTTCCCGTTCATTATGATGAAGTCTGGATGGAGCATAGTTCCTTTCCGGTGTCAAGCTCCTTAAAAAATGAAACTAGGCTTGGTTGGAGCATAGTTCCTTTCTGGTGTCAAGCTCCTTAAAAAAATGAAACCAGGTCTGGTGGAGCATAGTTCCTTTCCGGTGTCAAGCTCCTTAAAAAATGAAACCAGGTCTGGTGGAGCATAGTTCCTTTCCGGTGTCAAGCTCCTTAGAAAATGAAACTGGATCTGGTTGGAGCATAGTTCGATTTCCTGTGTCAAGCTCCTTAAAAAATGAAACTGGATCTGGATGGAGCATAGTTCGATTTCCTGTGTCAAGCTCCTTAAAAAATGAAACTGGGTCTAATCGGAGCATAGTTCGCTTTCCTGTGTCAAGCTCCTTAAAAAATGCAACTAGGTGTTCGAGCATAGTTCCTGATCTTGTGTCAAGCTCGTTAAAACATGAAACAAGGGTTATGAGGATAGTTCTTTTACTGTGTCAACCTCATTAAAAAATGAAACAACCCCTTTTCTCAATTGAGTCTTTGATTAAGATCTCGTGAAATCCAAGTCGAGTCTTTCTAAGCTCTCAAAGGTGAATCTTCATTCCATCCACTGTGTTGAATGCAATGAAGATTGGGGGGCATGTACCTCATTTTACATTATTATGCTGGGGGCATGCGAACTTATAACAAGCATAGTTTTTCGTTTCAAGCTTGTGTAAACATGAAACCGAATCCAAGCAGAGTTCTCCATGGTTCAAGCTTGTGTAAAAATGAACCCATACCCGATTTACATCTCGTGATTGCCATTTTTATCCGCTGAATTCTGCTAGATGAGCCTTGGTTGTTTCATTCCATTGCTACCATCTCTTTGGCCGATCATATGCTCTCACTTGGTTGTTTATCCTTTCCTGAGGAACCGCAGCGATGAGTGGTTTTATTAGCCTGCCTCTTGACCATTACATGTTTTGAGCAGTTCCACCATTGCCGGAACCAGTTGCTATCCTTTATACCACTCGTTCCTCTAGGATGAGTCACCTTTAAGCTCTTTTCTGACTCGTAAAATGTGAAAAGATTGCCGAGTATTTTTCCCTTTTTGACTCGTTAAAGAGAATAAAAATGGAGGTCTGCTTTCAGCTCTTTTCTGACCGTTTAAAGATGAAAAGATTTCCGAGTCCCCCTCTCGACTCGTTAAAGAAATGAGAGGCGGTCGCCTTTAAAGCTCTTTTTTCGACCGTTTAAACTAAAAAGATTGTCGGGTGTTTGTCGTTTCGCACTCGTTATTGGCTCCAAAACGACGTACTTCTGACCGCTTTTTTACTTTTTCGAGTCAAAAGCACTATTTACGAAAAGTGCTCCTCGATCGTAATGGTCGGGCGGTTCTTTCGAGCATTGTTTTATACTTTTTCGAGCTCGAGAGACACAACTGTACGAAAAAGGACCCCCTTGGAGTCTTCTTTTCTGCTGTCTTTTCAGGCTCTCTAAACAAGAAAAGACGCCGAGTTTTTCCTTTGTCAGGCTCGTTAAACACTTGATGACATCGGATATTGTCAAAATGACACTCTTCAAGCATATGCTATCCCCGTCAAGCTTGTCATCCAAAAATAACTGGGGTACCTGCCAGAAATGGTGGGGAAAATGGAACTGTAATCGTAGTCGTGTCGGCAGTATGTCGCTCTTGAACATGGCACTCTTTTGCTTCGTGTCTGGTTGGGACCATCTCATCTTGTTTTTCAATGGCCTCCGTGGGTTTGGGTTATCCTATTCGACCTCTCATCTGCCCATTGCCATCATCACTATACTCTTTGCTCATTTGATGTCAAATACTGCCAAACCCGCCACAGTGCCGCCGATCTGTTCAAGAGAAGTTGACCTCTGTAATAATACAGCCTCGTCTGCTATCTCACACAAATCATTTTTCCTCTGTCTCGCATCGATGATGTGGGAAACATTATGGCCCACCTTCGATCAAGGTCACTTCCTGTCGACTTCAGCTCATTATCCGGGAAGGCGACTTAGAGACTCCCTTCAGGTGCCTTAGAGCCTGCATGCCTCAATGGCAGGTTCTTCGTGTTCGACGAGAGGTTTTCATCATTGGCCTCCGATCGAATGATTCCGTGGATGTTCGACACCAGCTCATTGATTCACATGCCGCGGATTGTACCTATAGTACCTTGAGGGCCATTGTCATTATTGGTGGTACCTCTCGCGTCTGTTAACAGTTTTCATCATTGACTGGTAATCAGACGATGTTCATGCATGTTCGACTTCAACTCATATATTCACATGCTTGAACTTGTACTTTGTTCGGATTGAGACGGAGCGCAAGACCCTGGATCCCTGTCTGTTGTGGGTCAGGTTGCGATTTTGTGGATGATCATTACATGACTCATTGATGGATGGCTGCGCCCATACCTGAGTCTTCATGGATGGCTGCGACCATACCTTGTCATTATCATGGTCTCTTTAGCTGGGTGGCTGCATCCATTCCACAGACCTTTTCGCATGTCTTTTGGATGGCTGCGCCCATGCCTAGACTGCATGTACTTGATTATCAGAGATATTTCGGTCCTTCCTGGTGGTGTTCCAGTTCGGCGTGTGTTGTAAAGCATTTCACCCCTCCCACTCTCTCGGTCTTCATGCTTTAGGGGGCATCTGTTACACAGTAATTTGTCACTGCCTTCCTGTCAGTCACCCTGCTGTGTCAATCACTAAACTTCATGCCTTCTGAACTAGCCCAGAAACCCATTTTTCTAAAGTTTTATGCATCAGCGCGTCTGTTTGAAAAATATCCGCGATTACTGGCGCTCCATAGTGTATTCAATGCGCTGACAGCTCGGAAGGACACCACTTTTCCGCACTGGTCGCCAGCGCGCCTTTCCCGTGTTCTTCCGCGCTGACATGACTGTCCCAGTTATGTAGACGCGGCGACATCGCGTCAGTTGCCTCATAATCCGCGCTGATCCAGTTTGGGCGAATTTGTTCAAACAGCCAGCCTTCCAGATCACTCCAGGCTTGGTTGTTAGCTTTGTGAATGTCGACTCCCTTCTATGGCATGTCTGTTCGACCCTTTGCAACAAATTCCCTTGAAGATAAGCTCATCCTTCCACCCTTATAGGAGACTCCTTCTCCTATATAAACTCTCACCATTACCATGGGCAGCTGGTTTTTGGATAGTTAGACAGAGTTAGACTTAGCTTGGAATAGCTTGGATTGTACAGAGCTTGTAGTGCTCAGATTGCTGCTATAGGTGTGGTGTGCTAGGTGTGGAAGTGATTGATTGCTTAGGGAAGGTTGTTTTGTGTTATTTGTGTGAGAGAGAGAGTTGTTTGTCTTGGGAGAATCATCCTCAAAGGTGAATGCTTGAGATACATGCTGACTGGCCCCTCCTGAGAAGGTTACCGACGTCAGAACATTTGGTTGTACTCTTCTCTATTCTGATTAATAATAGATGACTGCTATTATTGTTCCATTCTCATTTGTCTATGCAATGGTTAAATGTGAATTACATCTTTTCTGACTGATGTATGGTTGCTTTTACTAGATTTTACGCTTGTGTTTGTTTCCCCTTCGTGTGTGCAGGTATCTATTTGCGGAGATCGCGGAGGATTGTGACCAGCCGAAGCGGAGGAGCGAAGGCAACATCTCTTCGTCAAACGACAGCACAGGAATCCAAGTAGGTGCTCTTTACCTCTTGTTTAATTGTAACTAGGAACATGCGTAGCAGCATTGTGTGATTGTTGCTAGACCCTTGCTGGGCTAGTAGGGATCGCCTCTATCCGTAGAGGGGATTTACCTCTCTAACACCAAGGATGACTAAGGGAATTAGGAAACCACTTCCAATTCCCCTCTTTCATGGAACCAATTCCTAAAAATATAATGGCATTCATCATCCCCATTGATGACTCAACCTCCTGCAATCATCTATAAAAGGATCTCTCATCCAAGAGATCAGGAGGCTGAATTATTCTGAGTTGTAAGGAAGTGTTGTTAATTTCAGTATTGTAGGTTTTAACCCTGTACAGAAATTACCTGCATATGAATTCTAAAACACAGAAAAATAAACAATGCGAGAGCATAACACATTAAACACATATACACAGAGATTTTCCCACTAAATCCCAAAACCGGTACTACCAGCTTGATTTTTCATTATTTTCCTTTCAATGTTACAATACATATTTATACATGTTGAAGCATCCAATACCATGGACCGAAAACCATTGCATCCAAAAAGCATGTGCAAAAATCATGCACAAAACCATAGGTGGGTCCGGCCAACCTAACATAGGGTCCAAAACCAAAATTTTCTGGGGTGCTGCCCCGAACCCCATAAAGTGGGGTTACGAGTGCCCTTCAAACCCCCTATTAACTATGTGGAAAGAATATAACACAACCCAACATTCTCCCACTTTTTGTTTTCTTTCCACAGGGGGCCACAAGAGAGCTTAGTCATTTTCCCAGCCCTGAAATGCCCATTGTCTCTCAACACCAAGAGAACTTCTCAGAGCTCATAGATTTTGTCAATGCATCTGCAATATTCTTCAAAGTGTCCACCTTTACCAGCAACACCTTTTTTTCTTCTACCATATCCCTCACAAAGTGATACTGAACATCAATGTGCTTTGTCTTCAAATGATATGCAGGGTTCTTTGCCAAGAAAAGTGCACTTTGGTTGTCACAGTCTATCCTTATAGCTTCTTGTACTAACCCCATACTTGAACACAGTCTCTGCAACCAAACTGCTTCCTTGTTTGCATGAGTGGCTGCTATGTATTCTACCTTTGTAGTTGATAGTGCCACTACAGGTTATTTCTTACTCATCCAACTGACTGCACCTCCAAATAGGTTAAACACATACCCACTTGTAGATCTTCTCTGATCCAAATCTCCAACCCATTCTGCATCAACAAAGCCACGAATATCCAACACTCTGTCGAATCATGGTCTTCCTTGGTAGCACAGACCATAATCACTAGTGCCACGCAAATACCTGAAAACCCGCTTCACTGTTGTCCAATGCTCCTTTCCTGGTTTTGACATAAACCTGCTCAATATTCCCATTGCATGTGCAATGCCTGGTCTAGTACAGACCATTGCATACATTAGGATACCGACTGCACTTGCATATGGAACACAGGACATGTCCTCTTCCTCTTCTTGTGTCTTGGGACATTGTTCAGCAGATAACCTCACACCTACAGGAATAGGAACCTTCACCATTTTACAATCCTGCATATTAAACCTCTGCAGTATTGTCTCAACATACTTCCTCTGGTTTAACCAGAGCTTCCTCTTTTCCTGATCTCTTTTAATTTCCATGCCCAAAATATAGTTTGCAGCACCAAGATCTTTCATGTCGAATTTGGAGGACAATTGGGTCTTGAAATCCTGGATAATTTCTTTGTCATTTCCAACCAGCAACATATCATCCACATACAAGACCAGATTAATAACATGGTCACCAATTAATTTAAAATACACACAGTAATCTGCTTTGCTTCTGGTGAAGCCAAGTCCCCATATAAATGTATCAAATTTCTGATACCACATCCTTGGTGACTGTTTTAACCCATACAGAGACTTATTTAATCTGCATACCAGTTCTTTCTTACCCTTCACTGCAAAGCCTTCAGGTTGCTTCATGTAGATTTCCTCTTCCATATCCCCATGAAGAAATGTTGTCCTCACATCCATCTGTTCTACCTCAAAATCAAAAGCAGCAGCAAAAGATAAAAGTAATCTAATAGAAGTTACCTTGGCAACAGGAGAAAAAATATCACCAAAATCAATTCCTGGCACCTGGGAATAACCTTTTGCTACCAACTGAGCTTTGTATTTCTCCACTTTTCCTTCTGCATTTGTCTTCTTTTTGAACACCCATTTGCTACCAATGGGTTTCGTTCTAGTCGGCAACTCCACCAGATCCCAAGCCTCATTTTTGTTCAAAGATGCCATTTCATCAACCATGGCCTATTTCTAGAGTTTTCCATACTCTTAATCCACTGCTTCCTTCACAGTTCTGGGATCATCATTAGTAACAAACAAAGAAAAATTTGAACAGAAAGCAGATGGACTATACCTTTCTGGTTGCCTTCTTTCTCGAATTTATCTTCTCATAGCTGGAGTTTATGGCTCTTCATCTTCTGATTCCTCCTCTACTGTAGAGTCTGATTCTTCCTCCTTTAGCTCAAACTCTATCTTCTCAAGTTCCTTTGGTTGTACTTCATGTTTAATAACATATTTTACCTCTCTGAACACCACATCTCGGTTGTACACAACCTTCCGTGTGACTGGGTTCCATAGCTTATAACCCTTTAAACCATCCTTATACCCAATAAAGATGCACTTTTCAGATTTACTATCCAACTTGGTTCATTTCTCCTTTGGAACATGTACATATGCATCACATCCAAATACCCTCAGATGTGAAAGAGAGGGTTTCTTACCAGTCCATACCTCTTGTGGAGTCTTATCCTCCAATGCTAACGAAGGTGACCTGTTGACTAGGTAACATGCAGTATCCACCGCCTCTACCCAGAATTCCTGTCCTAACCTAGCACCACTGAGCATGCTTCTTACCCTTTCCATCAACGTCTTGTTCATTCTTTCTGCAACTCCATTTTGCTGAGGTGTATATGAAGTAGTCTTCTGTCATGCTATACCACACTTCTTACAGAATTCTTCAAATTCCTTCCTGCAAAACTCTCCACCATTATCTGTCCTCAGCACCTTTATCTTCTTTTCTATTTGATTTTCCATGAGAGCCTTAAATTCTTTAAACCTGTCAAAGACTTTAGATTTCTTCTTAAGTAAATATATCCATGTATTCCTTGAGAAGTCATCTAGAAATGATACATAGTACACAGACCTACCCAGTGATGGAACCTTCACAGGTCCAAAGAAATCACTGTGCACAAGTTCTAATATCTATTTCGCCCTCTTACTACCAGAGTGGAAACTCACCCAATTCTGCTTCCCATATACACAATTTTCACAGAAATCAAAATCCAGAGAGCTATTACTCATACCTTCTACCATACCTTTACCATGAAGTATCTGAAGGGACTTTTCTCCAATATGTCCAAGCCTTTAATGCCACAACATGGTTTTCTCTCCAGAGACCACTAGATTTTCTGCTCCACTTTCAGGAACCACAAAACTATTGCACCCATCAATAACAGTGCTAACTTGTAGCTTGTACAGAGTTCCAGTCTGAACTCCCTGCATCAATACCAGTGCTCCCCAAACCATCTTGTAGGTATCCTTCTCGAACACTGTTTTTACACCTACATCATCCAGCTTGCTTACAGAAATCAGATTTCTGGCCAATGCAGGAATATGTAGAACACTCAAAAGTGTTCTAACCCTTCCATCCTGCAACTTCAACTTTACTTTTCCGTGACCAATGATTCTAGCCTTCCTTTCATCCCCCAAGAAGACATCACCACCATCATATTTCTCATACTCGCAAAACCACTCTCTATGGGGAGTGAAGTGAAAGGATGCACCTGAGTCAATCAACCATGCCTCATGATCTACATGTGTACTTGAAGAAGACAAGTACACATCCCCTCCTTCATCTGAGGTGGTTTTTGCCTCTATAGAAGGAGCCTCATCATATCCATTTCCATTATCAAGAGCTTTAGATTTACAGTCCCTTTTGAAGTGCCCTTCCTTTCCAAATTTCCAGCACACCACCTTTCTAGGTTTTCCTTGAGATTTAGATCTCCCACTCAATGACTTATTTTGTTTCTATTCTGGGTCCACCATCGTACAGACAAGGCATCACCATTTTGGCTCTCCATATTTTTCCGTCTCATCTCCTCCATCAGCAAGGATGAGACTATTTCATCAAAATGCAAGGTAGTTGCATTGCTACCTATTGCAATAACCAGACTATCCCACGAATCTAATAGAGAACACAACAAACTGATGCACATATCTCCATCTGAAATTTTAATATCAACAAATGCTAACTGACTTACCACAGTATTAAATGCATTCAGATGCTCTGTCACCGAGTCTCCATCTTTCATCCTCAGGTTATACAGCTTTTTCTGTAGGAACAGTTTATTCACCAGAGACTTAGATTGGTACAATGTCCCTAACTTGTCCCACAAAGCCTTCACTATAGCTTCCCCTGATACATTCAGCAATACTGAATTTGAGACACACAATCGTCTTGTGCTCTTTGCCTTCCAATCCAACTTCTTCCATTCTTCATCGGTCACTCTCGTTGGTTTAGTACCCGGATCTACTGCGATCCATTGATCTTTATCCACCAACAGATCCTCCATCTTGAGTTTCCACAACTCAAAACTCTGACCATTAAGTTTCTCGATCTCTATCTTTCCACCACTTGCCATCTTCTTTCACCACCAGAATTGATCTCGCAGATCTCCCACTGAATATGGTCTACCACAGGCCCGAGCGAAACCCCTCAGAAACAAAGGCATCCCCTTAAAGCCAAAAACAGCTTTGATACCAAATGTAGGTTTTAACCCTGTACATAAATTACTTACATGTGAATTCTAAAACACAGAAAAATAAACAATGCAAGAGCATAACACATATACACAGAGATTTTCCCACTAGATCCCAAAACCGGGACTACCAGCATGATTTTTCATTATTGTCCTTTCAATGTTACAATACATATTTATACATGCCGAAGCATCCAATACCATGGACCGAAAACCATCGCATCCAAAAAACATGTGCAAAAATCATGCACAAAACCAAAGGTGGGTCCACCCAACCTAACATAGGGTCCAAAACCAAAATTTTCTGGGGCAGCCCCCATAAAGTGGGGTTACGGGTGCCCTTCAAATGCCCTATTAACTACATGGAAAGAATATAGCACAACCCAACAAGTATTGAGGTGAGAGCATTGTGTTATTGTTGGTATGTTCTTGCTGATTCATGAGGTGAAGAAGGCTTGAAGCTGGGAGGATGGCGCTTGATCAAACTTCTTATGGGTTGTAATTCTCCTTGTTATCAATAAAGTTCTTCAAGATTTTTCCCAATTGATTGTATTAACTGTAAATGAATTCATTTGTTTATCATATTTATGATTCTATGATGTTTATGTTGTGATGGATCATTATGCTTCGACAGGTATCTATTTCTGTAGCTGTGTAGGTACTCTCCAATTGTGTTAAGTATGGGGAGGAGTTACAGGATCGACCAAAGGAGAGGGAGATCAAGCGAAGATTCAAGAGAAAGCTATAGGTTAGCCTTTCATAATCTCTTTCTTATCTATCACTCATAAGAAAGATAGTGAATTTCTTTGACTGTTGTTTCTAGGTTAGCTACCAAACCCAGAGGGCTAGAATTTCTTAGAAATACTAGTTTTCCCAGAAATAGACATGTATGAAACCGTTGCACGATAGCAAGGCTATGAAAGGGCTGTAGGAACTTATCAATAAGTGCACTGGTTCAGGAAAACCACGCGTAGTCCGGAAACTCGGAAAGCACACATCGCGAATAGGAAGGGAAATGAGATTGACTGTGCAAATCAGGGAGTATGAAATGGATCAAGTAATTTTGGATCTAGGATCGGATGCGAATGTACTACCAAAACAAACATGGGAACGCATGGGCAGACCCATGCTACAATGGTCTCCTATTCAATTGTAAATGGCGAACCAACAGAAGATCTTATCCATGGGAAGATTGTAAGGAGTAACGGTGGATATTGAAGGTGCGAGCGCGCTAGCGGATTTCGAAGTGATAGAGATTGTCGATGACAACAATCCCTATCCCACGCTACTGGGAATAGACTGGGCCACTAATATGAATAGAGTAATAAATCTAAAGAAGCGCAAAATGATTTTTGAGAAAAAGTCACTACGCGTAGTGGTGCCTTTAGACCCTGCGGAAGGAGCACGCTACACAGAGACAGTGCACGACGATGAGCTAGACTTTATCTACAAGACAACCACTCGGGAATAGGATTGGGTGAATCCTACAGTAGATGGCTAGATTTTGTGGGAGTGCGAAAGCTCCTGTGCATCAGATTCAGATGAGGAAATAGAACGATGGCAGAACCGGTTACATGAGGTAGCCGTGCTAAATTGCAACAAGATGGTTAGATCACTGTGTTGCATGACAACAAAGGTAAGGGATCTACCTATGTATGATGGGTTGACAGTGGTGGATGAATTCCTGACCAAATTTGAAAGTGCAGTGCCAAAATAGCAGTGTTTCGATGCTCTGAAATGGGCACTGCGCGCGACGCCCGCAAGGTGGTGGGGTACGCATCAGGGAAGATTTGAGGAATGGCGCGAATGCCGAAGGGGGATGCTTATACGATTTGGAAAACCTCAACTACGAATAGGAGTTGGTTATAATGGGTGAAATAGCTTGCGTTCCCACCTTTCCAGATGAGTATAGGTGTATGGTACGCATCCTGCACGAACACACACCATTATCATGATAGGAAACAGGAACAACAAGCAAAAGCATGCAAGACAAGTGTGCGACCAACGAAGCATAATACAACCTATCATGCTAAACATCATACACAGGGAAGCCTTTGACAAGGTGTGTGAAGTGCTGAACAGGGTCCACCATGTGAGACACACCGACTGGGACCTGCGTGTACCAACGGTTGTATGAGCTCATAGGACCATGTGCAAAACTCTGACCGTGCAAGCGTTTCCGAAGATGGAGTATGAAGCCAGGGCTATAGTCCCTGTGGAGCATGCGAAGACAAGTCTGCACATAACAGCACCCATAGATACGATGGCCTACATCGTCTGGAATGAGGAAATCACACAGTTGCACGAAACAGAACATATAAGACTTAAGGAAGAAATCCGACGGGGAAACTGTAGACTTCGCAAACTTGAAAAATACCAGGTATGGCTAAGGGAGAAAAGCGTTTTAATGGATGCAGAGGTCAAGAAGCTGGAAACCGAAATAAAGGAAGCATTTCTCATCGAGAAACTGAGGATGGCAAGGCAAGGTGCGTACAGTCATACTGACAAATTGGAAAGCTATCGTCGGGAATTGGTTAGTCTGTTGCCGTGGCTGAGACCGCATCTCACCAAACGTAGTGACCAAGGCAGCGTAGTGCAAATAGTAGAGTGCGTGATGCTGATCACTACAGGGGAAGATGGGGATTCTCCATGAGCGATGGTGGAGGATGAGATGAATCCCCGCACGAGTGGTGCACCCACCTGACTAGCCATAGGAAGGATAGTCTTAGCGCTCCAGGCAGTTGAAAGGGAGCTCAGGACTATAAAATATTCTGCCTAGGGGCTGCGTGATATGAGGTATGCGTGAAAGAGCAGGACGTCACAGGGTTCGCGATCGCACATGAAGGGCTGCGCTGCCATGCGGATCAGCTGGAAAGTGACCATTGGTGTCACTGTTCATGACAAGATGTCCAATTTGAGGCCAAATGGAGTGGGCGGCGGGCATTTAAGGCAAAAGTTGTAGGCAAGATTTGGGAAAATCTGCTGCCAAGAAAGCATTAATGGCTCAAAATGGGGGTAAACATTTGAATTTTAATTCAAAAGGTGCTATTAAACTCAAAGGGCTAGCCAGCGTACAACACTTGGTAATTTGAGCATTGAACAGTTGAGCAGAGCACAGAGTTTTGAGAGCTAAGTGATAATAGAGCCCCTGAGTTCGCGAGAGACAAAATACTGTGTAGAAATGATGACATCCACTAAGGATGGATTGGGAATTGAGGAAGGAACCGCTGGCGAGGCCGCGTAGACCCCCATGGTACAGGATGTTCCCGAAGGCACGGGGGTTATGACAGAAATCCCAAAATCACCGCGGACGCCAAGGCCGAAGAAGGATAAGCTGGCAATGGGACCAGTATGCATGTCCCCGAGGAATTTGCGACACAGCAAGTTATCAATGGAAGAAAAAGGGAAGGTAGTCACGATTGAATCAAATGAGGAGGAAGAATATTTGCAGGCCCTGACTACTGCCGCAAAAGAAGAAGAAGACATGGAGGAGGACATCCAACCATTGCGCTCTTCCACGAAACTCCTTGCGTGTGTCCCTCCGCAGAAAGGAAAAGCCAAAGTACTGAAGGATTTGGATGCAACGAAGAGTTCACTCTAGACCCTGCTACTCCCAGATGGAATTGTGTTTGAGGGCTCACACCTAGGCCACGTGCCCACCATGAAATTCGAAGACTGGGACCTCACAGATAGTGAAAAGTTCCTGCACTTAGAGACGACAAACCTGATGAAGCAGAATACGGAAGGGGCAGTGATAGCGTTAGAGCAGCGAAAAATGGTTGCGCGGTGTGGAAAAGGACGGGTTTATGCACTTGCTATGGATTCCACATTTCCACTGCATGCCCATCACCATTTTCATCTTCAGGCAGCTGCTCTTCCTGGTGCATGATGGCTATCTATGGTTGGAGGAGCCTATTCGCATCATGGCAGACCTCATCCACCGTATTTCTTGGCTTCCTTGTAAGGGAAAGGACCCCGCGACGATAGCCGGGAAAAGTAGCGATCTGGCTCTCGCAGAGGCCATGAAGGCAAAGTATAAGTTGGAGAAAAAGAAGAGGGACTACGCCATCTCTAGCACCAATGATAAGGGGGTGCGCATAGCCACCCAACTCCTAGCCGATAAAGTGAAGAGAAAATTCCACGCTAATGAGGCACCAGAGCCGGTGGTCACGTTGGCCGAACAATGCACAGAAGGGGTCCAGTTCAACTAGGCCGAGTTCCTCTGCGAGGAGTTTTTGTTAAACTGTCATGAAGCCCAGGAGCAGGGTAAGACCTTCCACTATGCGTGGTTGCTCTTATCCATCCTGTTGGTAGTGGGAGAACTGCTGGAGGATAGTCAGTTCCTGAACATTGAGCGAGACTTACCAGAGGCTGCGAAGTACGCTTCGCTCTGGGCCAACAAGGACACGAAACAAATTCGTGATATAAAAATTTTATGGGTGCTCATGGAGGTGAGCATCTAAATGTGGATCAACAGGAGGTCGTGCCTGTCACTGACATTGCACAATAGTCTGCAGATTTTTGCAGACTTCAAGCCAAATATGCACAACATCTACGTCAAAGCATGGAAGGATTCGGCAACTCAGTGGACAAAGCTACCATTCGTAGCCACTGACGATGCAATATTCATGGTATTAGAGACATGGCCTCCTGATTGGTGTGCCCCAGATTTGGCAGAACTAGAGAAAGTGGCAGCACAGAAAAGGAAGGATGATGCCAAGCTGCAGATCACCCAATTGGTCGTGAGAAGGCGGAATGAAAAAGTGGCAGCTGAGGTAAGAGAAGTTTGTGAAGCAGCACAGGAAGCCACAGAGAGGAAGAAGGTCATAGAAGTAGCAGAAGTAGCGCAAACAGCAGAGGCCACAAAGGTACAGGCAGAGGAGGGCCAAGCAACATCCTTAGGGCAGGAGGTAGAGGACACAAAAATAGCAGAAGGGAGCGTAGATCCAGGGACTGCGTCCACATAGCTCAAACAGCCATGCATCTTGTTATCACTATAAAACTTCCTTAAAAAATTTTGACAACTTACATGGTTTCTCAATTCTTGTATCAGTCATGGTCAAGTCATGGTGAGGTCATTTCATGCTTTAAGGGTTAGGTCATAAGGTTAGAAGTCTTTTAAGATCATATCTTTTTTCCAAATAATGTTTGACAGCCTCATTCCATGTTTTAGAAGTCTTACCAGGTGTTTATAAGTCATATCTCACATCATTTTGGATAAATTTTGAAAGTAGCTACGAAATCACTGAACTAGGAGTTTTCGTAGCGCGCTACGAAACCCCTGTAGCAGCCTGTTTTAGCAGAAAAACTGTTTTTACTAGTTAACTTCCAAAAGCTTTCCTGAGCAGCCGAGAACTTAATTTTGCAAACTGAAAGAGGCTTTTCTTCCTAACACGCTGTACTACAAAAACCTCTTTCCATTTCTTCAAATTCGTTCTGAGGTGGGAGGAATTTATGGTTACAATTGCGCTACGAAACTGCTGAAAGTCAAGCTTTGTCTACTGGTTTTAGCAGTCTTTTTCAAGATCAGTTTTTGGTTACAGGAAGACGTATTTTGGAATTCTGAGGGAGGTTTCTCTTCATAAAATTTCCAGCTACAATAACCTATCTCACTTTATTCATAAGTGTTTTCAGTTGGGATATACTAAGTTTTCATTGAGACCCTAATTTCAAAAAACGGATTTTTCCTATTTGCCACGTGTTTTTCAAGGACAGTTTCTGGACAGCTGGAGAAATTTTTTCAAAAACCAGGAGAGGTTTTTGTTCTGGACAACATGGGCTACAAAAACCTCCTTCAGTTTCATAAAATGTGTCATGGATGAAGAGACAAAGGCTCTATCCCACGTGCCAATTTTCAAGGATCTAAACCTAAAAACAGGGAAACATGTTCCCTAATTTCTAGGGTTTTGTCTTCAGCAGTCAGATGACCACGTGGGAGGCTTCATCAAATTCGACTTCTTGAGGTTGAAAGTTGTCAAATAATGCTTTAAATGCTTAGATAAGGTTGTTCAATCATGATAAGGAGTTACACTCCTAGTTGTATTAGGTCTCTAAGACTGCTAGTTAGGTGTCATTTGAATTTAATAGTTAGTTTTGAGTGTCATTAGGTGTCAGGTCAGGTAGAATTCGAATTTTCCTCTTCCTAGAAGAGGAATCTAAGCATGTAAAGAGCTCTATATATAGCAGAACATCTGATGTACAAAGGGTTGGAAATTTTATGGAAAAGCTTGTATTTGGCCTATGTAAGACTCATTTTCAGTAATACATGCTTGACTTTACTTCTCAGGATTCATGAAGGATTTTTTATGTTCAGAATATGTGATGTTGTCCTTTTCTTAATTCTTACAGTGGTATGGATGTATAATCACTCAGAATTCACTGAATGTGCTCTAACTTCCTGTATACATTTATGAACTGTGTGGTCCCATATGAGTTTATGTTCTGAATGTTTAAATGTTGAATGCCCTGACTTCCATGTAAGGTTGAGTTCATTGTTATATTGAGGTGTTGTTGACTCCATAAGCCCAATGGATGTTTACTGATCATGTTCAACCATTCATATTTTTCACTTGTTTCATAGAGTTAGCCATCTAATCTTTATCAAAATCATTAACCTTTGAGAGAGCCCTCTCAGGTTGAGGAGGCTAAGCCTCAGCCTAAAGTAGGTTGAAATAGTTACTTAGAGTCAACCTGACCAGCAGCCTATCAGGATCTGATTTTGAGATAACACATCCCAAAGAGATCGGGTCTAAGGAAAAAGGTCAAGGCCTCGAAGCTAGCCATTGACCCAATCACCTTAACTGAAGGTGATCTCCATGACATCAACGAGATAGTCTGCAATGTCACTAGTGAAGCGCTCCAAGAGTTTACGACGGAGCATCAGACTGTGTTGGGGGCCCTATGGGCACAATTTCAGGAGTTACAGGTGCAGCCCCCTTGGGAAGGTACCTTGTCTACCCACGTCGCAGCAGGCACGTCAGTAGCAGAATAGATGTTGCGCGCGAGGATGGCCAACACGATAGTATTGCTAGATGGAGCGCTAATCTCGGAAAACATGATGGATTGGGTGATGCTTAATATGATGAAAGGCCTTGGCATTAATTTGGCTTCTCTTCCCCGGGACAAACTATATTAGCTGCAAGATGGAATAATAGCAGAACTCTGCGCCAAGGAGAGTTGTGCAATCCAGGTTCTAAGTGAGAAGAATATTAATATAGAATAGCTTAGCTTGCAGCACGATGAGTTGGTGTCATAGAACCAAAAGTTGGTGCAGATAGTTGATGACACTTGTCGGCGCATCCCAGAGTTGTCCATTGCAGCAGATCTACTGACAAAAGTGCGGATCCACTGTTTGGCAAGTGGAGTCCGCAATGCGCAAGAAGAAACAACAAGAGTGCAGCTGGAGCTGAATCTCCAGCTTGTCGAACTATGGTTGAAGGCGTAGCCTTCCACTCCCCCAGAGGTCAGAGAGCAGTGTGCCAGCGCTATTGTAGCAAGGATGGAAGAGAATGGAGGTACAGTGTGCGACTGTACCAACATGTTGGAGCAGGCGCTTGAGGTCCTCATGACGTTTCCGGAGGACTCCAACATCCAGCGGCTCTAGACCAAGGCATGCGAACTCCAGCAATAGTATGACAGCATCAGAGGGACTGCACAGACAGTAGTCCTTACTCAGCAGCTTGCAAGAATGCAGCAAGCCAAGGCGCTAAAGGAGCAGGTGGATGCGGTGCACCATAAGGAAGCAGTTCTCAAAGCACATGTCCAGTCATGGATTGACGAAGCCTTCACAATCACAGTAGATATTGAAGGAAAGCTTGAACAGATTCAGGTGATGCATGCATAGATGCAGCACAGCACGTCGAAATAGAGGGCTCAGAACATAGAATGCAACAGGTTCAGCAAGCAACAACTCAGTGCGCTGCATACATCAGGACCATTCGGGAACAGTTGGAGGGACTCCACACCAAGATCGTCGTGCCAACAAAGTGACTCGAGGGCAAGTCATGATGTTTGTGTTGGGGGCTTGTTGGGCATGGAATCCCCCCACAGCATGGTTTGGGGCTCAAAGCCCAAGTTTTGAGTAATATTGTTGTAAAAACTCCATGAATTGCGGGCGCGGAGTGCGAATTGTATGTTAGAGTCATAGGGTTGTTCACCCTAAGTTTTGAATGTAGTGTTGACCTACCCATGGTCTGTGGATCATGGGATTGTATAAATAGAGTGAGGCTCTAAGTTGTAAATTAGTTAAGACGTAAGTGAACCAAAGGATGGAATCTGAAAGATAGCAAGCATAGAGCAAGAGTCTAGTGTCTTGGGTCGTAGTAGTAGGAAGAGGCTTTGTAGCTGAGTGCATAGAGTCCTCGTAGAGTCTGCAGCTAAGTGTGCAGACCCCTGCAGCTGAGTGTGCAGGCCAGAGTCGAGTCTGTAACCAAGAAAGAAGAATAATAAAGAGAAGTTTTATCTGAATTTCGTGTATCTGTTCTTATGTTATTACATGTTTGATATCAAGTGCAATTATATTGTTTATTTACTGTGCGCTTCTGTACAAATGGTAAATATTGTTGAGTATAAATGAAAGCATACATATAAGCTAATTTAACCAACTAATATTGGGTTTCTAGTAAGGGTTTGGGAAATAACACTATTCGAGCCTCGAGTAGGGCTATGCGAAGGCAGCATCACTGGCTGCGAGGTACTGATAAGTGCACTAGCAACGTGTGTGTAGGGTCAAACTGTAGACCTTTAGAACCCATCAGACATCCCCAAGGTGTGGAAACCTGGTTCTAGCACCCTCCCATACTACTTCGAGTGAGACCTCAGTCCGCGCTTCGCGAACTGTTGCTGAAAGGGCTAGTAGTACTGGTATTTGTTTGGCTAAATCATCTCTAAACCTAGGTCAGGCCCCAACAAGCCAACAAATAAGTTGGTGCAGATAGTTGATGACGCTTTCTGGCACATCCCAGAGTTTTCCATTGCAGCAGATCTACCAACAGAAGTGCGGATCCATTATTTGGCAAGTGGAGTCTGCAACTCACAAGAAGAAACAACAAGAGTGTAGTTGGAGCTAAATCTCCAACTTGCCTAACTGCAATTGAAGGCATAGCCTTCCACTCCCCCACAGGTCAGAAAGCAACACTTTAGCACTATTGTAGCAGGGCTGGAAGAGATTGGAGGTGCAGTGCGTGACTCTACCAACGTGTTGGAGCAGGTGCTTGAGGTCCTCATGATGTTGCAAGAGGACCCCAACATACAATGTATGGAGATCGAGGCACACGAACTCCACCAACGGTATGACAGCATCATAGGGATTGCGCAGATAGTAGTCCTTACTCAGCAGCTTGCAAGAATGTAGTAATCCAAGGCACTAAAGAAGCAGGTGGATGTGGCGCACCATAAGGAAGAAGTTCTCAAAGCACGTGTCCAACCATGGATTGACGAAGCCTTCACAATCACGAAAGATATTGAAGGAAATCTTGCACAGATTCAGGGGATGCATGCACAGATGCAGAACAACACGCCAGAAATAGAGGGCTCAGAAGACAGAATGTAGTAGGTTCAGCAAGCAACAGCTCAGTGCGATGCAAACATCAAGACTATTCGGGAGCAGTTGGAGGGACTCCGCATAAAGATCACCACACCGAAAGAGTGACTCGAGGGCGAGTCACGATGTTTGTGTTGAGGGCCTGTTGGGCATGGAATCCCCCCACAACATGGTTTAGGGCTCAAATCCCAAGTTTTGTGTAATATTGTTGTAAAAACTCCGTGAATTGCGGGCGCGGAGTGCAAATTGTATGTTAGATTCATAGGGTTGTCCGTCCTAAGTTTTGAATGTAGTGTCGGCCTACCCATGGTCTACGGACCATGGGATTGTATAAATAGAGTGAGGCTCTAAGTTGTAAAGTAGTTAAGAAGTAAGTGAACCAATGGATGGATTCTGAAAGATAGCAAGCATAGAGCAAGAGTCTAGTGTCTTGGGTCGTAGTAGTAGGAAGAGGCTTTGCAGCTGAGTGCGCAAAGGCCTAGTAGAGTTCATAGCTGAGTGCGCCGACCCCTGCAACTGAGTGCACAGGGCGGAGTCGAGTCTGTAACCAAGGAAGAAGAATAATAAAGAGAATTTTTATCTAAATTTCGTGTATTCGTTCTTATGTTATTACATGTTTGATATCAAGTGCAATTATATTGTTTATTTACTACGTGCTTTTGTATGAATGGTAAATATTGTGGAGTATAAATGAAAGCATACAAATAAGCTAAGTTAACCAACTAATATTGGGTTTCTAGTAAGGGTTTGGGAAATAACACTGTTCGGGCCCTGAGTAGGGTTGCACGAAGGCAGCATCACCAGCTGCGAGGTACTGATAAGTCTGCGTAGCGATGTGTGTGCAAGGTCAAACCGCAGACCTTTAGAACCCATCAAACATCCCCAGGGTGAGGAAAACTGGTTCTAGCACCCTCCCATACTACTTTAGGTGAGACCTCAGTCCACGGACTATTGTCGAAAGGACCAGTAGTACTGGGATTTGTTTGGCTAAATCATCTTTGAACCTAGGTCAAACCCTAACTGGCCAACAGGACCCGAAAAATTGCCAAAAATAGTAAATTGTGCTACAAATAAGGAAACTAAAAAAATGAACGAAACAATGGTGGGGGTCCAAGTGGAATAGTCAGGTGGAAACCAATATCCACCTAGATCATTCCTCTCCCCTTAGGAATCAGTGGTCCCCATTGTGTTGAGTTCCTCCATGAGATGAGCAAACATCTGCTGGTGTGAGTTGTTCTGCAATGTTTGATGTGTCTAATAATGGTGGGAGGCATGGTCGAAGGTGTTCACATTGAAGGTTAGGTCCAAGACAAAGAATGGGGAAATGTTGTGCTCCAAAGCATTGTCTCCTATATCTTTGGTAATGGTGTAAGGACCATATCGGAGTGGTCTAAGCTTCCAGTGGGCTCTGGTAAGGCATTCTTTCTGCAAATTCAACCAAACTTTGTCGCCCACATGAAACTTGTGTGACACTCGATGTTGATCATGTCACTACTTGTACTTGGCATTTTCCACAATGGAGTGACGATATATCGGCCTGTTGGGTAGAGGTGCTTCGAACGAATGCTTGACCTAACAATGCAACGGTACCCCTATGGGTGAGGAGAAGATGTCCTTGTATTATTTCGTGACCATATTCACCTACTTTTGCTGCATGGAAGAACCCTTCCCGAGGTCCATGGATGTGGCTATGATCTTCCCCTTACTTTGAGAGTGAACTAGAAAGAAAATAAATTTCCTAGTCTGGGAGATGATCTTACTGTATTTCTTAGCAAAGATCAAAGAGGTGGCGATACGTAGGGCTACCTCCGGTATCATGTATAATGTATTACCAAAAGAAATAATCACAGAGTGAGGTCTAGACTCATATACAGCATGGTGCTTCCACAAGTATGGTTGTACTAATAATACATCACAAACGTCGAGAGGAGAAACATCACACAATACCTCATCTATGAAGGGCTTGAAGTTGTAGGGAAGGCGACACCACTGGCTGACTCAAAGATCTCGTCCTTGATGAAGCCACCCAATGTTGTATGACTGCAGGTGTGGTATGGTCAGTAGGCCCAGCTGCTTCATGACCTCTACTAAAATGAGGTTCTTTTGGTTTCCACTGTCGACAATGAATTGCAGCAATGAACCCTTCACCCACATTTGTGAGTGGAAAAGATGGCCCCCCTCCTCTAGATCTTTGAGCTCATTCTTCTAGATCTTGGTAATGGAAATAGTGGCATTGGGCTTCGCATCAATAATCTACTTCTCTTTGTCATTCCTCTTGTCAGTTTCTGACTTAGGGTCAAAACATGCATCTGATTCTGAAGCCTTCAACTCGGCCACCAACGACTACTTGGCCTGACACTCACTTGTGTTGTGAATGGGGCTCTTATGGAACTCACACCACTTTCCTGTGTCTTTCTTTGACTTTGTGGTGGTGCTATTTTCTTGAAGCTTTGACGCATTGTCTTCGGTCACCCCGCCTTGGCTTTGTCCTTTGTTCTTCGGATTCGCAGATCCAAAGTATCACTTCTTTTGTTTAAACTTCTGCTCGATCTTAGTATCGATATGTCATGCCAAGCGAGGAGAAGTGCAGGAACTCCATTTTGTCTTGGATGTACCTGTGAAGGCAGCTGTGGTATTTGAGTACCAAATGCCACTCAGAATCCTTGATACCCAACTTTGTACGAAGGGTATGAAAAATATTGGTAAACTTTGGCACGTCTTGGTCCCTTCCATACCGCAACGTGGTCCACTTTATGTCTGTATCCTCATAGCTTACAACAAGGTAGCATTTCTCGTTGATGGCATCCTATAATGAATTCCAAGTGGGTGCGGCTAAAAATAGTGAGGTTGTACTTTCATCCTTCTACTCGCAGTAGGTTTCCTACCAATCCTTGACGTGGGGGGTGGCTTTAAGAAGTGAAAAAGTGATCTTTTCCTAGTTGGAAAAATCATGAATAGAAAAATATCCTTCTAGTAGATTTAACCATTTACCTATGGCATTTGCATCTATCTGACCCTCAAATATGGGAATGTCAAAGTTAACTTGTACCTTAAAGGGTGTGGCGCTCCAGAGTAGCTGCTAGAAGTAGATACATCGCCCCTGGGTAGTCGCTAAAGGATCTGGGCAAAGTTGTCCATCATCGCATTCCTTTGTCACTCGATTGATTCTTCAAGCAAGATTTTGATAGGATCTCTTTCCCCCCCATCTTTCTTTTCATCCACCATGGGAGGTCGTCAGGATTTGTGAGGTTGGTCTTGCAGAGGTTCAACCAGTTCAAGCCCTAAGTCCTTATATCCCGACCTTCTTGGGGACATGCAAAGAAAAACAGAGAAAGAGTAGACCACCTATGATACCACTAATCCATATTTCAACAAGAATGCAACAAATTATAGATATAACCATAAATACAGAGATGTAATAGAAATAACACTTCATTTCATTAATATCAAATACTGAAATATGCTTACAAACAAAATGGAAATGAGACTAGCTCGGGCAATGATAGCTTATCTCTAATAAGAGATGTGGCAGCTACATGCCTCTGAACTGTGTTACAATGAGGCTCAACTATGGGAATGGCGTGTGAAACTATGGGCCCCGTTTGGGTAAATTGGTACATCAACTTCCCAAGGTCGTAACTTTGGCATACGATCTTTGTTTGACACACACAATACCTCGTTAGAAATATCTATCCAAGGACTACAACTTTTGAATGGCCATCATCAATCTAAGACCCATGTTGGCCTCGGTTTTCCAACAAAAAATAAATAAATAAATATATGTTTAGGGCCTCAAAACGGCTCCGGAAGTTTAGGACCCGAAAAATTGCCAAAAATAGTAAATTGTGCTACAAATAAGGAAACTGAAAAATTGAACGAAACAATGGTGGGGGTCCAACTGGCTAGGCAGGTGGCAACAAATATCCACCTAGATCAGGTTATGATGTATCTGGCCTGGGAATGACGTGTTGGTGGCATGATAGGGCCGTTGAAATCTACTGCCCATTTCTCAAATATTTGTGCCGTGTGAACTAGATTCAAGGGCGGTTCATCCCAATGTGATGGCTTCCCGACTCTTTGAAAAACATCACAACTCTTTGCATATTCTTTAGCATCCTTGAGGATGGTAGGCCACCACAACCCAACCTACAGTATTTTCCTTGCAATAGCTTTGCCCCCGACATGGCCTCCCACAACTCCAACATGGCACTCACATAGCATTCCCGCCTTTCATGTTGAAGGAGACAGTGTCACAGAACATGATCGAGAACCAGCCTTTAGAAAAATATTATATATTACAGAGAAATGCAAGACATATAATATGCAGAAAAACACAAACACATAAAACCAGAGAGACACGGATATACGTGGTTCACCCAGTTTGGGCTACGTCCACCCTGAACAGCCAATCCTTCCTTTCTATTATCCAACAAAATGAAGAGACACAACCTACAGTAGATCTACTGTAATATCCTCTATTTTCTCTCATAGTCTTACCTCAATGTTTCTCACTCTGAGAATACACATATAGCCTCAATACAATACCCTCATACAAAGAGAAGGGTTTCCTTCTAGGGCAAAAAACCCTAAACTAAACATAAATTCTACTGTCATATCACCCACCTAATGAATAGCCCAGATTGACTAGAAATTACTATACTTTTACAAGGCAATTTTACATCTATTTTTAGCTTCGAGGGCGCTTCCCCCGAAACCCCTGCCAGGGGACCATAGGCCCCTGGACCCCCCAGCCAGGGGGGATGGCCCCCCCCGGAACCCCCGCGAGGGGGACAAGTCCCCCCCACACCCCCCCACATGGACGAGTGTACAATCTTCTTGGGGTATACATCCAGCTCAAAACAAAGACCTCTAAATTTGGATGATAATCATGCTCCACACCCAACAATCTCCCACTTGGAGAATGATTGTAGCAACTCCACCGCTACTTCATTTGCTGGACAATGACTCCTCTTTGGACCTGGTTGTTTCTCATCTTCATCATCATCCTTGAAGACTAATTGAAACTGAGCATATTCTCAGTTTCTCCTTGGTTACAACTTTTGCTGGCATATCTACAGGATTCTGGCTAGTGTGTATCTTTTCCAGCTTCAACTCTCCATCTTCCAACATTAATCGTATGAAATAGTACTTGAGCTATATGTGTTTAGTCATAGAATGAAATGTTGAATACTTTGCAAGATGAATGGCACTTTGGCTATCACTATATAAGCTGCCCATATCATGCTTCTTACCCAATTCATCCATAAACCTTTGTAACCAAATCATTTCTTTACTAGCCTCTGTAGCAGCAACATACTCTGCTTTTGTTGTTGAAAGTGCAAAAACACTTTGGATTTTTGAAACCCAACTGACAATTGTTCCACCTAAAGTAAATACATATCCTGTAGTGCTCCTCCAGTTATCTCTGTCTCCTGCCATATCTGCATCAACATATCCCTGTAGAGAAATGTTTGAACCACCAAAGCATAATGCTTGATTTGTGGTACCTCTCAAATATCTGAGAATCCATTTCACTGCCATCCAATGTTCTTTTCCTAGATTGTTCATGTACCTGCTTACAATTCCCACTGCATGTGCAATATCAAGCCTTGTGCAGACCATTGCATACATTAAGCTTCCAACTGTTGATGCATATGGAACTTTAGACATATAATCCATGTCTTCTTGGGTCTTTGGGAACATCTCCTTAGTAAGTTTTAAATGGCTAGTAAAAGGTGTACTAACTGGTTTTGCATTGTGCATATTAAATATTTTCAACACCTTTTGTCTGTACTCATTCTAAGACAATGTTAATTTGCGATTTTTCCTATCTCTAGTTATTCTCACACAAAGGATTTGTTTTGCAGCGCCCAAATCCTTCATTGCACATGAATTTACCAATTTTCTTTTGAGAACATGTATTTCCTACATGTTAGACCCTGCAACAAGCATGTCATCTACATACAATAACAAAATAATATAGCTGCCATCATTTTGCTTTTTCAGATAAACACAATGATTGGAGTGACATCTAGTATAACCTTGTTCAGACATAAACTTGCCAAATTTTAGATACCACTGCCTTGGAGCCTATTTTAAGCCATACAAGCTCTTCTTCAACCTGCACACTAGTTTCTCCTTCCCTTTTACCTCATATCCTTGTGGCTGCTACATATATATCTCTTCCTCAAAATCCCCATGGAGAAAGGTTGTCTTTACATCTCACTGCTCAATATGCAAATCTTCAACTGCTACTAGACTTACAATAGTTCTGATTGAAGTCATTTTAACAATAGGAGAAAATATTTCATCAAAATCAATACCTTTGTTCTATGCAAACCCCTTCACCACAAGTCTAGCTTTGTACCTCTGTTTTCCTCCATCTTATTCCTTCAGCCTGTAAACCCATTTATTCTGTAGAGTAGTTTTACCTGTAGGAAACCTGACTAAGTCCCAAGTCTAGTTATGCAATAAGGAGTCCATCTCTTCTTCCATGGCTAGCTCCCACTTCTTCCTGCTTTCAACCTGCATTGCTTCTTCATAACATTCGGGTTCACCAGAATCAGTCAACAATAAATAATATAATGAAGGAGAGTATCGTTCATGGGGTATACTTATCTTGGTAGATCTTCTAACACCACTTTCAGGTGTTTGGGGTGCCTGTTGATGTTTTGGTGGTGACTATTGTTGTGGTTGTTGATTATTATTATTTTCAGGCACCTTAACTTTTTCAGTGATCCCATCAAGAACTGTGTATTCCTTGTTTTCTTTTTCCTGTTTCTTTTCCTACAATCGATTCTTATACAAAACCTTTTCATTGAATATTACATCTCTGCTTCTAATGATTTTGTGATTTTCATAATCATATAAGCGATAACCAAAATCATTAACACCATATCCAATAAAGGTACATTTCTTTGATTTTTCCTCAAGCTTTGTTCTATTTTCTTTACTAATATGGACAAAGGCCTCACAACCAAAAGGATTTTAAAAGGAGTAGTTTACCTTGAAGGCCCTCTGTTTATTAGATAAACAGCAGTATCCAAGGGACTTGAAGGCCCTCTGTTTATTAGATAAACAGCAGTATCTACAGGATCTACCCAAAATTGTAAAGGCAATCCTGCATGCAATCTCATGCACCTTGCACACTCCAAGATTGTTCTATTCATCCTTTCTGACACACCATTTTCTTGTGGTGTTCTTGGAACTGTCTTCTCTCTACGAATTCCATGCTCTGAACAGTACCTATCAAACTCTTTGCTGCAATATTCACCTCCATTTTCTGATCTGAGACACTTCAATTTCTTTCTTGTCTCAATCTCAACCAAAGCTTTCCATTTCTTGAAAGTATCAAATACATCGGCTTTATTCTGAATACAATAAATCCAAGTTTTTCTAGTTGCATCATCAATAAAAGTAACATAGTAATGAGAGCCACCGAGAGATGATACCTGAGCAAGTCCCCATACATCTGTATGCACAAGCTCTAATTTTTCGCTCTTCTTTTCTTTCCCAACTCTGAGAAATTTGACTCTCTTATGTTTTCCATAAATGCAATTCTCACAGAAGTCCAAATCAACAATCTTCAAACCCGGCAAAAAATTCCTTGAGTGAAGAATCTTCATCCCCTTCTCACTCATGTGTCCGAGCCTATGATGCTATAATGCTACATTTGCTCCTTTGGAAGTTAAAGCATTAACAGAGTTAGAAATACCATTACATAAATACAATGTACCAACCTTTTTGCCTTTTGCTATTACCAGGGCTCCTTTGGTGACCTTCCAGATTTATCTGTGAAAGTTGTCACACAACCTTCACCGCCTAACTGCCCTGTTGAAATCAGATTTTTCTTCAGATCTGGAACATGCCTTACCTCCTTTAGTAGCCATTGGTTTCCATTCTACTGTTTTACAAGAACCTTACCCATTCCAACAATTTTACAGGGTTTATCATCACCCAAATGGACTTTTCCAAATTCTCCTTGAACATAGTCATGAAAATATTTCTTATCAGGTGTGGCATGGAATGAGGCCCCTGAATCTAACAACCAGGAATCAGTAATATTTTTGAAAGAAAGAATCAAAGCACCTTGTAACATGTTATAGACATATTTGGGCACTGCAACCCCAAACTCATATGTCCATAAACTAAGGGCTCCTTAAGTCCCTAAAAGTGTTGTTTCACACCCTAAAGGATCATGGTCAACTGATTACATCATTTCCCAGAAGATCCACCTGAAAAACTACTCAGAACTAGCCAAAACTGGACCATACTGACTGCTCCATGGTTAGGGTGCGATGCATCTCACTTTCTACATACCGGGGGTGCGATGCATACTAAAAAGGCCTTCTATAGGGTGTGATGAGCGAGAATGGACAAATGTCTGAGACAGTTTGCTAAGTGCGTGATCATGGAATCTTCCAGAAACTTCTCATATGACACTTGCCTCTCTGAATTCACCTAGGGATGAGTAAGAGATCAATGAAATCTCCAAGTGGAACCAAGAACTATCAGTGGAATGACACTAATCAAAAACCCAGAGCTGACTCACACCCTTGCGAGACATCTATAAATGGATCCCTCATCTAAGAGATCTAAAGGTTGGAATATTGTAATTTGTAAGGAAGTGTTGTTGGTTTGTTGGTGAGAAGAGACATTGCATTGTTGGGTGATTTTCTTGTTCATGAGGTGAAGAGGGCTTCTACAACTGGGAGGATGATGTTGGACCAGACAGCTGGGTTGTAATCCTCTCTTACATTACTATTAATAAATTTCTTTGAGTTTTCCTCCATATAATCTTGTATTTGTGAATCTTATTATTTATGAATTCAATTGTATGGTCAATGTGTTTCTGATTCCGCATTGTTTATAATGTTTTAGATAGAGATGCTTTGATAGTTTGTTGTTACTTTGACTCTATAGGTACTCTTTGAAGCGGGACAAGTAGGAGAGGAGTGGAAAATTCTATCAAGGAAAGGAGAAATAAAGCTAGGATCAAAGCGGAAGATCTAGGTTGGTCCTCTCTTCTTCTCTTCCATCTATCACACTTAAAGGAACTCTTGAAAAACTTTCATTGTTTGTTTCTAAGATAGCTACCCATCTTAGTGGGACTAGCAGTTCAAATCCACACTAGTTTTCCCTGAAACAAAATGGTGACTCCACTGGAGAGCGAATAGTTTGTTTTGTTTGTGTATTGTTTGCTTTATAAACTACAGATGGAGCCTGAAGTTAGCCAGCTAGCCTTCGAAATGCCTTTGCTATGTAATTGTGAAGTAGATGAATGATGCTTCAATCAATCTTCGGGTTGGTTTATGAACTAAACATCTGACTTACAAATCATTCTAAGTGCCCTTGTGGTAGCTCAGAACCTCATCAGATCTTACCCTTATGCTTTTGTTTTACTGTCCATCATTACTCAGCCTAAATCACTGAACTTAGCTGTGAATTTTGAGCAAAAACCAAGTTCAGTTTCACTCCCTGGCCCATCGCACTGTCTGTAACTATGCAACGCACCTCCCATGTGTTGTAGGTGAGATGCATCCTTGTTTCCCTTTGTTGCAGGTGTGATGATTGAGTGATACTATTTTTCTTCTCTGAAATTTGGTTTTTCCTCCTTGATTTCAGCTTTATTCAGTAGTTTTTTTGTTCATGATCAGTACCTTCTTGCTGAAACCATCTTCCTTCACATTATTTCAGCCTCCATCAGTTAGGAATTGTAAAAATTTTTTGTGTATTTTTCAATCATTTACAGTCTTCCTTTGTCGAAAGTAGCCTAATCGAACTGTTATTTTTTATGCAAGTGTCGTAATTATCATTCTGAATCAAAAGAAGAGTGTCATAAAGTCCTCCTCTTCTAGATAGTTGATTGTACTTTTGTCATTGTATTTGATTTTGAAATTATTAGTATTTCAAGTGTCTAAAACAGTTTTAAATTCGAAATCGAAAAGTGTCGTCTTATTCTTCCTTTCATTTTGAAAAGAAAATTGCTAGTATTGTCGCTTTGAAAGAAAATAGTTTAGATTTGTACTTAGATTTCCTTTTTGGCATTCACACATTAAGGAAGCAGAAAACAAATACATGCATGTGCATCTGAATTTTGATTGCATGCGAAATTTGATTTAGGAAAAGTGCATTTAGTGTGTGCTCTATGCTCTCTGCTGAAAGAAAATCATTATCTTCTTTCCTTTGTAGTTAGGATTTTCATTGCTAAAAGAACATAAACGACTGTTTATAATTTTAGATTGCATGTTTAGGAATTTCACATCTACATCACGCGGTGAACCTTGAAAGACAAACTTCTAAGCAAGATCAACTCTAAAATAAACCTCAATGAACATAAAAATGCTTTGGAACCTAACGCAGCACATCTAGAAGTCTAGGCTAGAGACGTGTTCCGTCATTGTAAAACCTGGTAACTATCGTTTTCATCGAAGGTTGGGTGATTCCTCCTCTTTGATACGATAAGTGCTAGTACGAACTTGTGCTCCCTGTACCATCAAGTATATATTGGGAGACCACAATAGGCTGATATCCTTTATCCTTAGGAAGTCGTGTCTGTCACCCTATCGATTGTAATGCACTGAACATGGCATTTGGGAAGATTGACTGCCATACATAAGTCCTTAGTAATTTCTCTATCATTTATCACCAAGGTTTATTTTGCAATTTTACGATCGGTTTGGTAAACCCTCTGTCTAGACTTCCAGAGTAGTCACTTTCATTCCTTTTCGACTCCTTAAAAGAAAAGGTCCATTTGAGCACTTGCCACTTCAGGCTCATTAAAAATCGAAGGTGACTAGAGTCACCTTTAGCTTTTTCTCGACTCTTAAAAATTGAAAAAGCAAGTTGTGTCAAAGTGTCTTAAAATTCATTTAAATCGGAATAACATTTTCCCCCTTTAATTTTTGAGTTGATCAAGTAATCCAAAATCGTGGAAGAAAGTCAATCAAAACCCCGTCGTTCACGGAGGCTAGCGAGTCAATTGTCTTTGACCCCGGAAACAAAACCATCTCGAGAAAAACGGTCTCGTTTAACTGAGTCCAATTCACCTAATTTATTTGAAACTTGTGTTTCAACATCGTTAGAGACTACAGTTACTCCAGTTATCTCTGGTACATCTGCCTTTACAGAGAAAGTTCCGCAGTTACAAGATGACATTAGAACTGATCCTAGTGTAATAGTAGACACCTCTATTCCTGAAGTAGCTCCACCTAGGACTGACCCAGAAACTAATGTTCACTTGTCTGAACATCTAGAATTTGAGTTCCAAAATTCAGAAGGTGTCACCCCTCCAGTATCTGTTACTGCAGAAGCTACACTTTCTTCGGCTCCAGAAATATTTTACAGACCTGACGGTCTACCTCTCCCACCTGGATTGATTGCTATAGAATAGATAGTAGAGGATCTTCCACCCAGTACTCTAGTGCAATTTGGAACTGGGATCCACTTACATCCTTCTACTATAGAAGTTAGTTTTTTTTCATCGCAAGTTCCCTTCGAATCGCTAGGAAATCTTTTGGATAGACTAAATATGTTTGAAAACCATCAACATCTAGGACTGTGTCAACTCACACAGCTATGGTGGAGCTTCCTGCTACCGTTCCTATAATGATTACTGGTATACCATCTGTCCCGGCTAGTTATCAATAACAAGCTGGAATCCAATCAGGGATTGTTTCGACGACATGGTCTGTTCCTATTTCTTCATCCAGAATATCATCTGGTATTTCTTATGTTGAAACTCAACAAGTTGATCCAATGTGTCTTCAAATGCCAATCTACCCTTTAAGTACTAGATTATCGTCATATCGGGGGCAGTATGCCTTTTCATTATTCCCTCCTGGAGAACAACCATAAGATAGTTTACAACAAAATTTAGGTCAAACTAGAATTACATCCAGCAGTTGGGTACCAATACTGCCTCAACAACCAAGGGTTGTATATTCAATGCAACCAGTCCATCCTGTGTCAAATATTCCCACTACACCTGCTATTGTGACTCTATCTCAAGTACAAGCGCTACCTGTTGTATGCCAACCTCAAGTCTCTCAAGTTGCAATACAACAGCCTCTCGTCTCAACGATTCAATCACAACCTTGAGTTAGTGCCTCCTTATCAGGAGTGACTCAGGCTCAAACATGTACTATCACTCTACATCTTGGTCAATCATCCAGTATTGGACAACAGAAAATGATCCAACAACCATGGTTGGTGCAATATCAACAACCGCAATTCCAGCAATCATACCAAGGACCTGAGCAACAAGGCTTTGTAAGTAAGAGTCAACCGCATTTCCAAAGTGGTTATCAACAACCATACTATAATGGTTATGCCCATCAACCTTATCAAATTTACCAACATCAAATACATTATGCTGGTATGCAAAGACCTACTGCTCAGGCGATTCCATATTATCTAGGGTATGCTTCACCTAACCTGAATCAACAGTTACCCTTTGTAGCAACTCTAGAATTACCAGTGTTAGGGCCTAAATCTACCTCAGGCTGAGAAAGGTAGGATCTAGGGTAACATCAAACCACGCTTAACCTGGTAGCTAGCCCTGCCAGGTTGGGAGAGGGCTCTCCCCTTGTCAATCTCAGAAACGATGGCCAAGGAAGCTTGAGATGACTAATGTAATGACTGATTTTAGGCTAGGTATGTGTACAGAGGTGTTTTATTGAATTTAATGATGTTTTGTTGGCTCAAATGTGAAAGGAAAATTTGGGTCTGGGGAATGAGGCTCTGTTTTGCAGAGATCTCTATGGGGAAAGGTAGGAAAGTGGTTTGGTACATCAAATTGAGTGAGATGGATAGCTTCTAGACTGGTGAGGAGTTGGAAAGGGCATGGAAGTCTCAGGGATCCTCTTCAAACAGCTGAAAACATAGATAACTAAACAAACCCTAGGTAGAGCACTGCAATCTCAATGTATTCTACCTTTTATCCTTGTTTGATTTAGTTAAGATGAATCAAAGAGAGATAGTGGCATACACAAATCACATGTAAACATAAAATTACAGAAGAAAACACAATACCAAAACAAGATGCTACAGGAATCCCATAAAGTGATGCAAACCCTGGTCTATTCCTTAGCCAAACTTTTGAAATGAGTATACAATGAAGCTCCAAGCTTTCCCAAAAGTCCAACCATGATAATGACTGAAAAATTACAAGATATAGGCAACCAAAAACTCATCCTAGCCTCTAGGGGTCGAGCTCATAATATTAGGAGGTGTTCCAACAAAATCTAAACTAAGAACTAAAAAGTAGGCAGTGGAACAGCTTGCCTCTAAAAACTAGGAAACTGATTCATTCAGTTGCAAACTACCTGCTAATGGATGAATCTACCTCTATGAGTGAAAATTTAGCATAATTACATCAAAATCCATCATGTCACATTAAATTACATCATGATTTTTACAATTAGAAGGAAAAAAGTCAAACTGTGAAAAAACTAGGTGAAAAGCAGAGTTTTTGACCAAGAATGAGCAAAATTCCTCTAATGCGCCGCACTGATTTCCCTATGTGTAGCGCCTTTTTGCAGATGATTTTGGAGGCCTTCCCAGTGTCAAAATTTGCTCCAAGTGGGCTTGTCAGTATACCTCTGTGTAAACCCCCTTCTTTTCCATTATTCCACCTCCATTGTGCAAAGAACTGTAAATGTTTTTATGTATTGTGAGCCATTTTCAGTTCTCTTTTACAAAGAAGTAGCGTAATTGAACTGTCGTTTCTTGATTTGGAAGTGTCGCAAGTGTCGTTTTCAGCCATAGAAGAGAATCCGATTGTTCTTGATAGTCGATTACACTGTTACTCTTGTATTTGATTTGAATTAGTAGTTTTTCGAGTGTCGAAAGTAAGTTTTCAATTCCAAATCGCAAAGTGTCGTCATTGTCTTCATTTTGTCTTGAAAAGAAGCTTGTTAGTAATGTCGCTTTGAAAAATAATTCAGATTTGCACTTAGCTTTCTTTTTATCATTCACACATTAAGAAGGCTGAAAACAAATACATGCATGTGCATTTGCATTTAGACTGTTTGTTGGTTTGATTTAGGATAGTGCATATAGTCTGTGCTCTCTGCTCTATGTTGAAAGAATATCATCTCTCTTTCTTTAGTAGCTAGGATTTTCATTGCAAAAGAAGATTAAACGATTGTTTATCATCTTAGATTGAATTTTAGGAATTGTATATCTACATCATGCGGTGAACCTGAAAGGCAAATTTCTTAAACAAGATCAACTGTAAAATAAATTTAATGAATCTAAAAACTCTTTGGAACCTAATGCACAACATTTAGAGGTCTAGGCTAGAGACGTATTCAAGCGTCGTAAAGCCTGGTAACTGTTGTTTTCATTGCTGGTTGGGTGATTCCTCCACTTTGAGACGACAAGTGCCAGTACGGACTTGTGCTCCCACGTACCGTCGAGTATATATTGGGAGACCATAATAGGCTATATCCTTTATCCATAGGAAGTCGTGTCTGCCGCCCTATCGATCGCAATGCACTGAACACAACGTTCGGGAAGATTGACTGTCGTACCGTAAAAAGTATTCTGCAGTTTTGCGATTGGTTTGGTAATCCCTATGTCTAGACTTCCAGAGTAGTCTCTTTCGTTCCTTTTCAAACTCCTTAAAGGAAAAGGTCCATCTGAGCACTTGTCACTTCAAGCTCATTAAAAATCGAAGGCGACTAGAGTCATCTTTTGTTTTTTCTCGACTCTTAAAAATTGAAAAAACAAGTTGTGTCAAAGCGTCTAAAATTCATTTAATTCGGAAACATATTTCCCCTTGATTTTTAATTGGTCGAGTAATCCGCAATCGTGGAAGAAAGTCAATTGAAACCCTGTCATTCACGGAGGCTTACGAGTCAACCGTCTTTGTCTCCAGAATCAAAACTGTTATGGACAAAGCGAACTCATTTAACCGGTTCAAAATCCCCTAGTAAAGTTGGAACAAGTGTTCCGACACCATCGGAGACTCCAGTTACTCCAAACATTTCTGGTATCCTTGCCTTTATAGAAGAAGTTCCGCAGCCACAAAAGGACAGGAGAGCTGATCCTAGTGTGAAGGTAAACACTTGTATTACTGAACCAGCTCCATCTACAGCTGATTCGGAAGGTGTTATTCCCCAAACATCTGTCGCTGCAGATTTTATACCTTCTTCGACACCAGAAATATTTTACGGACCTGACGGTCTACCTCTTCCACCTGGTCTGATTGCTATAGAAGAGATTGTGGAGGATCCTCCATCTAGTACTCCATCGCAATTTGGAGTCAGGATCACCCTATATCCTTCTTCATCAAAAATTAGTCTACCATTATCGGAAGCTCCTATAGAATCGCTAGGAAATCTTTTGGATAGACTAGAAATGTCTGAACAACCATCGACATCTAGGATTGTGTCATCTGACACAGCGACGGCAGAACTTCTTGCTGTCACTCCAACAATGTTCGCCGGCATACCATCTGTCCCAACTAGCTCTCAATCGCTAGATGGGGCCCACTCAGGGGCTATTTCGACAGTATGGTCCATTCCCATTTGTTCATCCGGAATAATATCCGGGAGCTCTTATGTTGAGTCTCAGCAAATTGATCCTTCACGGTGTCAATTTGGGCAGTCTGGTCCTCAAGGGAAAATCATTCCTTTGAGTACCAGATTACCGCCGTATGGGGGGCAATATACCCTTTCATTGTCTCCTCCGGGAGAACAACCATACGAGAGTTCACAACAAAATTCAGGTTATGCTGGAATTACATCTAGCGGTTGGGTGCCAATACTGCCTCAACAACCAAGAGTTGTATACTCGATGCAACAGTGTTTACCTATGTCAAATATACCAACTACGCCGGCTATTGTGACGGCGTCGCAAGTACAAGCGTTGCCTGTTGTATGCCAACCTCAGTTTTCTCAGGTCGTAATGCAACAGCCTCTTATCCCTACGACTCAACCACAATCGCCAACTAGTGGAATGACACAGGCCCAAACGGGTACAATTACCCCTCATTTTGGTCAAACAGCTAGTATTGGACAACAGCACATGGCTTCACAACCATGGCTGGTGCAATATCAACAACTGCAATTCCAACAAGCTTACCAAGGATCTGAGCAACAAATCTTTGCAAATAATGGGCAGTCGTATATTCAAATAGTCAAAATCAACCATTCTATAATGGTTATGCCCATCAACCTTACCAAAGTTACCAGCATCAAATGCATTATGCTGGTATGCAAAGACCAACTACTCAGGAAATTCCATCTTATCCTGGGTATGCTTCGCCAAACCTGAATCAACAGTTACCCTTCGTGGCGCCTTTAGAGTTACCGGATCTAAATCGGCTAATGAACGATCCAATTGCTTACGCCCCTTGGTGGCCAGCGATTCCACATAAACTTCCGTCGGATATTCCTAAATTTAATGGAAATCCGGGTGAAGACCCGTCGAATCATGTGATGACCATTCATCTGTGGTGTTCATCAAACACCCTAAACGATGATTCGATTAGGCTTCACCTTTTTCAGATAACGTTAACTGGTCTGGCAGCAAAATGGTATATCGAATTACCTAGATCTTCGTTTGATAACTTCATTACCCTAGCCACAACCTTTTTAACCCATTTTCAGTTACCCATTAGGTACGAAATGGGAACAAAACTTCTTACCAATTTCAAGCAAACGACGGCCACTCACATATCCCATCATATTCATTAGTGGCGACGTCATCGTAAAATGGTAAAACCGTACGTTCCTGATCAGCTTTTAGCTGAATGGTTTATTAAGTCATTATTACCTTCCATTACAGAAGATGTGGCAAAGGGAGGAGTCATCACTGAAGAGAAAGTTATTGCTCATGCACAATATTTAGACTTGATTTATACTCAGTCTGGCACGCTCTATGATAAAATCCTTGACGCTCCCAGACCGGAATTTTCCGTTCCTCCTCCTCCTAAATCGAACAATGACTCTCATGCCGGCGATGGCGTGATTGGTACGATCGATATGAAATCAACAAAGGCTACATCAAAAAAAGCCCATAATATTTCTATTCAAAATGAAAATGAGGAACTTCTCGTCTCGGAAGTAAATTCCGTCTCAACTGACAAAGGCAAAGAAACCAAGCAACCAGGGGGCAAGAAGAAAAACAAAGGGAATAAGAAGAAACAGGAGGAACCATCACCTGAAAAACCTTCTACAAACCCTTCTGGAGATAAGAAACCAAATCGTCCATGTCTTATATGTGATGAGGATCATTGGATAAGAGATTGTCCATATAAAGCTGAGCTTAAAAAATTCTTCAAGAATTCAAAAACCTTGGTGGTATTAACTGATCCGTTTCCAAATCCAGGAACAAATCTGGTTGCCAGTGACAATGCTTCCCTGTCCCAAGTGCTAATGTTGTTGGCTTCGAAGTAGCAAAATGATGCTTTGATAACGACAAGGAATAAAGATTACGAGAATCCGCAGCTATCGAACAACAAGGATAAAGATCAACCTAGTAGTTTGACAACAACTTCGAAAAAAGTTGTGACGCCCATCATTCCAGAGCTAACAATAAAACCACCAAAGGGAGTAGTACACAAGTCGACATTTAATCCTCGTGCCAGAGCAGCACAACATTATAATATAGTGGAAGATCTGGCCCAATCGCCATCCGCTATGTCGACACTTGAGGTACTGCAATATTGCCCCTCCCAAAAGCAGGCTTTATTATCAGCAATAGGTGGGATTGACCCAAAGGATTCTAATCTTGTGTCCGTTAATGACAAAGGATATGATCCTCAGTTACCAGCTCAACTAGCTTTCCTCATTCAAGTGAAAGCCCTCAACAAAATTGTTCATCGAACAATTATTGATGAGGGGGCATCTACATGTATTATGTCGATGAGTTACTGGAAAACTTTAGGATCTCCAACCTTGTCATTATCTTCGATGACATTAAAATCATTTGATGGACGAACATATACCCCATATGGGATTTTAAGTAACTTGCAAGTTGAACTGGGGGGGAATAGTAGAAATAGATGTTGAAGTAATCGACGGAAACCTCGATTACAACATCCTACTGGGAAAGCCTTGGATATATGCTATGGCTACGGTTGTGTCGACCTACTTTAGGAAGATTGCATTTCCGTTTCAAGGGGGAATTACAATCGTCGACCAACAAACATTTCTCCCCAATAGTTCCCAAGTTACGGGAAGCATTCCAATGATCCATGGAAGCCCCCATTTTCTTCAAAATATCGAAGTGGGCCTACTAAAAGACCCTATATTAATGGGGACTTTTTCCCTCCCACCTCCAATCAATCTGGTGGAAGTGGCGATGGTAGGAACCTGCAATATGATATCTTCTATTCAAAAGATCTCAGAAAACGATATTAGCATGGATCATCTGCAGGTATTGCCTCTAAGCCCAATAGAAATATTGTAGCAATCAATGTTTTTGGCATGGGAGGAAAACCCAAATCAACTCTCATCAAGCGCTTGGATAGATAGGTCTAAGGAATATGGCACCCCTTTAGATCCTTTGTCGCAAGTACATTACACAGACGAAGGAATTGTTCGGTCAATGATAATTGATGGGGCGCCATGGGAAGATTACCACCATTGTTCCCATCTTCCAGATTGTCAAGAAGATACTCCTAATGACCTTCATCATCGTTTAGTTTTTTATTTCCTATCAAATACTGTAAACACGGTGGATTCCGAGTGAAACTTGTCCAATATCGAAGAGACTATCACCATAAATATCTCGACCAAAACAGATGTTGTAGAGAATATTTATGTTGGCAAGTGTTGTTCTCCTTCAGAACTGGAAATATGCGAAGTTCTTTTTCGCGAATTCAGAGATGTCTTTGCTTGGTCATATGATGAAATGCCAGGCATTGACTCGAGTATAGTTGAACACGAAATAAAGATGTATCCAGATGTCAAACCAGTACGACAACAGCTACGGCAGGTGCACCCCAAGAAAGCCGCTACCATCAAGGCAGAAGTTGAAAAATTTCTCCGTGCTGGTTTTATTTACCCAGTTCCTCTAACCAATTGGGTATCAAACATTGTTCCTGTAATGAAAAAACAAGGAAAGATTAGAGTGTGCGTCAATTATAGGGATGTAAATCAAGCTTGTCCAAAAGGCGACTACCCTACACCCTTTATTGACCAGATAATTGATGAATGCACCGGATGTGAAATCTTTTCATTTATGGATGGATTTTCCAGGTATAATCAAATAAATATCCACCCACAGGACCAGTCAAAGACTGCATTTATTTGTCCATGGGGCACATTTGCATATCGCAAGTTACCCTTTGGTTTAAAGAACGCAGGGGCAACATTTCAGAGGGCAATGAATTATGCCTTCCATGACATCAAAAACATCGTTCAACCATATCTCGACGATCTTCCGGCTCATTCGCGAAAGTGGACCGATCATCCGCAGCATTTGAGAGCGATATTTCTACGTTGCCGACACTACAAGATATGACTCAATCCACACAAATGTGTGTTCTGTGTCAGTTCTGGTCGTTTGCTTGGCTTATAGTCTCAAAGGACGGGATTCGTCTCGACCCATGTAAGGTTTAGGCAATCATAAATTTGCCTCCACCTTCAAATTTGCTTCAGATTCAGAAACTCCAAGGGAAAGCAAACTTTCTAAGGAGGTTCATTCCAAATTACGCAGAACTTGCTAAAGGTTATACACGTCTATTGAAAAAAGAAGTACCCTTCGTCTGGGATCAGGTCGTGCAAGCTTCCTTTGATGCTTTAAATGAATCCCTAATAAAAGCATCATTAATGTACGCTCCTGATTATCAAAAAGACTTTAACCTGTATCTGGCTGCAGCGGATACAACCATCACAATGGTTTTAGTTCAAGAAGACAATGGAATTGAACATCCTATATATTATTTGAGTAGAAACTTAAATGATACAGAAAGTAAGTATTCCTACGTTGAAAAGCTGGCTCTCGCCGCTGTTCAAGCGATACAGAGATTTTGACATTATGTCCTCTTTCAAAAAACTACCATTTTGTCAGATTGCAACCCCATGACTTATATCTTGTCACGACAGTTTCTGGGGGAAAATATTCAAAATGGATAGCAATTCTTCAAGAGTTTGATCTCAAATTTGTAAAATCCAAATCAAAGAAATCCCTGGTTTTCGCAGAATTAATATGGGATCTCCCATCGTCGTCCAACGATGAAACAACCGAAGAAACCATCGTGGATGAATCTTTGTTTCCGATATCTTCAAGCAATCTGTGGTATGGAGATATAATCATCTATCTCCAAACCCAAAAATATAGGTCTAATACCTCTCGCTCGGAACGAAGACGTATTGGATACCAATCAAAACACTACATGATCGTCGGTGATACGCTTTACCATCATGGTGTCGATATAGTTCTGAGGAGGTGCCTCACCCACGAGGAGGCCGAAAAAGTACTGAATGATTACCATTCAAGCGCGTGTGGGGGGCATCAATCTGGTTATGCTACGGCGCAAAAAATTTTACGAGCAGGATACTTCTGGCCAACAATGTTCAAAGATTGCATAACCGCAGCCAGAAGTTGCCATGCGTGTCAAATTTTCGATAGCAAAACCAGAAGACCACCCGAACCCCTGCAACCAGTAGTTGTTGTTGTGCCATTCGCCAAATGGGGCATATATTTCATGAAATGTAACCCCACCTCGACCGGGGGTCATGGTTATATCATAGTCGCGGTAGACTATTTTACCAAATGGGCTGAGGCGATGCCTACATTAAACAACACTAGCGAAACGGCTGCCCTTTTCTTTTTCAATCATGCAGTCACCAGATTCGGCGTTCCACAGGCCATAGTCACAGATCATGGATCGCATTTTCGCAATCACATGATGGTTGAATTGGCTGCCAAATTGGGGTTGTCCCACGACAGCTCTACTCCATATTACCTGTAGGCCAACGGACAAGTTGAAGCAATCAACAAGGTCCTGAAGCGGATGCTGCAAAGGATGATTGGAGTCCACAAAAGGAGTTGGCACCTGATCCTGTACTCAGCCTTGTGGGCATACCGAACATCGGTAAGGAATGCAACCGGGTTTACACCCTTTCAACTGGTGTATGGCCTAGAAGCAATCTTACCAGTTTAGTGTGAAATCTCATCCCTCAAACTCGCAGTCAACCTTCTCCCAGGAACTTCAGAAGAGGAGGCTCGTTTCTTGGAACTAATCCAATTGGATGAAACCCATCGTGATGCCGCTTTGGCTAACGAAGCCCATAAGAAACGAGTCAAGGTGCAGTTCAAGAAGAATGTCAAACCCCGTGTCTTCTCAGAAGGTGACTTGGTCTTACTTTACGACCAGGAATCCGATAAACTGGGAGCAGTTAAATTCAAGTCTTTGTGGATGGACCCCTATATTGTTAAACGTGTATTAGCAAAAGGGCCTACGAGTTAGTGGATTATGATGGGATTCCACTGGCGTAACCCCGTAACGGGTTGTACCTTAAGCGTTACTATGCATGATTCAGTGTAGTAACACCTATGCTTTTGTTACATTTTTGTTTTCTCTAAGAGTAATTGTTTTGGTCAGGTAATCCACTTTTTACATTTGTTGCATATGCTGAACCTATTGGAATCATTTGTTGGATATGTCGACGAAGCGAGTCATAGTTCGCAGAACCTATCTTCTACGGCCTAGGCCATTTTTGATCCAAGAGGCGAGTTAGTAAGTTTAAGAGGGGTATGTATTGGTCGGTCAAAAAATAACATCGCTGAATATAGCGCGTTGATAGAACTCCTCTTAATTCCATCACACATGGAATACGCCGACTTGTTGTCGGGCTAGACTCACAACTCGTCATCCTACAACTCACTGGTATCTACTCCATCCAAAATCCAGCTATTTATTGCATGTTCCTAAGGGTCAAGATTTTGGAAAGGCAGTTTGATTCTATTCAATATCAGCATATTTCCAGAAACTTAAACACATTAACAGACTCATTGGCAAATTATGTGTTAGATAGACATTTGCAACATTTATAAAAAGAAGCATTTCATCAATATTTGAATCAGGATCATGTAACTTAACCAAAATAAAACTCCGAAAATCAAAAATATATATATAACTGTTTGTGGTTTACACATAATGTTCTGTAATCAAGACAAAATTGGTCTGTGTACCCAAAACTCAAAATGCTAGGGGGCACCCTAGTCTAATGGTGTTGATGATAACAAGTCACCGCCTGTGCAATCATGTGTAAAAGCCGAGTCCATCGACTTTGCACTCCAGTAGTATGTCGCTGCAGCCTCAAAGGCAGCTCGTCAGTCCTCACATCCGGAATACCAAGAGTGAGACCCTCGACCTGATCCTGCAATGTTGAAAGAGTCTTGGCCACATCAAGGTCACGAAGGATAGCCCTCCCCACAGCCTCTCCTGCCGGAGAAACAGCTGGCGCTCTCGGACATACTGCTGGTCGAACTGGTCCAATGTTTGCATGAGCGCATGAGTTTTGATTAGTCTTGAGTAAAGAAAATATAAGAACATTATGAAAAGCAATAAACAGGAATATGGAGTATTTACCTATGGCACCCCACTGCTCACCAGCCGGCAGTGCCAAATCCGGATCACCCCCGAAATCCATACCAGCATATGGACACTCGACAAAAACCATCTGCTAACGGTTGAACCACTCAAAGAAGGTATCAGAGAAAGAAATCTGGGACTGACCCGCATGTTGGGCCATGAAGTCAACCCATCTCTGCATCCATGGCTCAGTCGATGGAGGTAAACTAAGTGAAATATATTGTGGCTGCATCAGTGGGATCTTTTCCAAGGCGAAAGCGGTCAAAATAGAACCATAACCAAAGTTCTTCAATCTTCCATTTTTTACCTTGGTCAGTTGTTCTTTCATCACAGGGAGTACTGCATCACACCAGTTGAACACCTTTGGTTCAAGGCATTCCAAGGCATACTGCATATAAGACTTGTTGGCCACATGAAGAGCCGCACTACCAGCTAGTCTAGCAAAAGTGAACAGAATGGTCCTCAAGGACCTATTAGTGACGTCTCGGATATTGATCTTGCCATCCCTACTTGGCTGAGATCCCTCTCTGTAATACCGGCGAATATAACCTCTCACGGATTCACCCCCACGGGCCGAACCTGATAATGAGATAGGGGCACCACGCCTCGATAAACCAGTCAAAAAATAGATGTCCACGATAGTCAAGGGGATGGATTTGCCCAACACCTGGTCCGTAGGATCCCATGCATCGAGAAAATATTGCAACAAGTTGATTTGTTGCCTCATGCTAGAGATGCGAAAAAACTTCAGCAGGCCACAATTCCGCAGTGCAATTACCGTACCCGAATCATGTAAAGCAAGCATGTCCTCTTCTTCATGCTCATGTTCTCACCATGCAACAGGCAATTTGCTCCAATGAATCTCTGAAAACAAACAAGAGAAGAGTCAGGATCCTGATTTGGTGAAAAACAGGCAAAAGTTCCATGAAAAACTGTGCACAAGTTTCCCTCCTTGCGCCCATCGCACACCCAGCAGTGTACTGGGTGGGATGCATACTAACTGGCCAATGGCCAGGCTAGTATGCATCACACTTTTTGATGTAGGAAAGGTGCGATGGAGCCAGGGTGAATTTTTCAAACCCCAGGGGCTCAGAAAAACCAGGAAACATGCTCAGAATTCAAAAAGGAAAGAATGAAACTGAAGAGCTCAGGTTTAGCTCTTACCTGGTCCAGACGGCGCCAAGAATCATCCACAGAATCTCCCAGAATCAGCTAGTGAAAATCAAGGGGGAAAGCACCTCCAAAGCTCCAACAAACCAAAGTTCAAATGAAATGGTAAAATGAGAGGTAAAAACCACTTTTAAATTACTTTTCACGTAATTCAAGTAAAATATTAGTGTTTTGACTCATTTTTCAAGCATACATTGTTCATTTCTAACTAGTTTGATGAAGAAATTGAATAGGCAGTACAACCTTTGAAGGAACAAAGTTGTCAATGGTAAAATCAAGGTAATCAATGACCATTATATCGAGCAGTTTTTATGTGGAGTTCAAGCTCGTTAAAAATTAAACATAAGCAATGAGAAAATGTTTCCCCTTGAGTTTAAGCTCATTCATTAAAAAATGAACCAATTTCCGGTAAATAACCATCGTGAATGCATTATCATCAAACTTTGAGCCGTGGTCGTGTTCTCATCATCACCTCCACTCTGTTTTGGTTGATCATTCACCTCCATTTGATTGTTTACCCTTTTTGAGGAACAGCTACGAAGAGTGATCCTGTTAGCCATCCTTGTGACACTGCCGTGGTTGAAAAATTCCAAACCTTACCTGGAATCAGCCGCTACCCGAATTTATCACTCGTTCCTCGAAAAACGAGTCTCCTTTAAGCTCTTTTCATCTGACTCATAAAATATGAAAAGATTTCCTACCAATTAGCCTCTCCATCTCGTTAAAGTGACCGGAAGTGCTATCCCTCCTTTAGATTTTAATCTTTTTGGACCTGAGGGATTATTACACAAAAAGATCGAGCGCTTGTTTTGTTCGGCTCGTTAAAATTACCGAAAATTCATCCCTTTTGTATTATTTTATACTTTTTCGGATTGAAGGGATTATATGACGAAAAAGGATTATTGAAGTTTTCTCTACGTCCCTTTCAGACTCTCTAAAATTGAAAAGGACCGAGTTATCTTTGTCGTTAAACTCGTTAAAACCGAATAGCGACAAACTTTTCCATACAGACAAGAATGAGTTTACCTATCGCTAGGCTCGTTAAAACATAGCGATGGGTTTGCCCGAAGGGAAAATTATAGAACAAGCATATGTTATCCTCCTCAAGCTTGAAAAAAATAAAGAGGTACTGGTCAGCAATGACTGAGGAAAAATTGGGAAGAAAACATGAAGAAACTTTATTGGTAGCAAGTCGCTCTTGAACATGACACTTTCACTCCACATCTGAGTCGGGTTGGGTTGTTCCGTTCACTGGTCATATCACCATTGGTCCATCACACCATCCACATTTGGGGTTAACACTACCAATCCATCATGTCAGTGTTGCCGGTATGTTCAAGAGAAGTCGCTCATAGAATTCACCTGTGTCTCATCCACTACAATACATTCACGCTCCATTCTTTCATGACCGCCACCCTGAACCTTATATCATCAGATCGTTTTCACCTCCATTAAAATCATTTTCTCCGTTCCATGTCGTAGATGTGGGATTCGTTAAGGCCCTCCTACGACGGATCACTTCTTGTCGACATCAACTCATTATCCAGGAAGTCGATCTAGGAACAACCCTTTCAGTACTTTGAAGCTTGCATGCCTCAATGGCAAGTATCTCACTTCTGGTGACAGGTTTACATCAATGGTCTTCGACCGAAAGATTTTGCGTGGTGTTCAACACCAGGTCTCTTTTTCACACCACATGAATTGTACTATCGTATCTTGAGGGTCATCATCAGTATCGGTGATTCCTCTCGCGCCTGTTAACAGCTTACATCACTGGTTGGTAATCAGGTGATGTCTTTCCATGTTCAACTCCAGAACATCTATCACATGGATTGACTTGTACTTTGAGTGAAGATCGAACAATATTGAAGACCTAGGATCTAGTTTCATCCATACGAGCTGTGATATATATTCAGGAAAATAAAGACATCAAATGTACGTCATTGTTGCACAGATAATCATCCATGATGGCTCTACCAGAACCATCAGTCTGCACATAAACGATTGTCTGTCCTATGTACATGAAAATGAATTTATAAAGATGAGCATGGGAATGCCCGCCTCAGCCAGATCATGAAAATATTATGAAGATAATGTATTGTATTGTATCTTATTACAGGTCGTCTTCCAACTCGAAAAAACTTCGGATCCTCATGATAAAGCATTTCACCCAACATCAAAAGATTAACAACCTCATGCTTTAGGGGGCAACTGTTATATACATTTTTGGGCACTGCAACCCCAATCATATATTTCCATGAACCAAGGGCTCCTAAGTCCCTAAAAGTTTTGTTTCACACCCTAAAGGAACAAGGTCAGTTGATTACATCATCTCCCAAAAGTTCTCCACAGAAAACTACTCAGAACTAGTCAAATATGGACCATACAGACTGCCCAGTGCAGAAGGTGCGATGCATCCCACCTGCCCAGAGTAAAAGGTGCGATGCATACTAGATAGCTCTTCTGCAGGGTGCGATGAGCGAGAGTGTACAAATGGTAGAGACAGTTTGCAAGGTGGTTCGACATGGAATCTTCCAGAAACTTCTCCTATGACACTTGCCTCTCTAAATTCGCCCAGGGATGAGTAAGAGATCATCAATCTCCAAGTGGAATCAAGAACTATCAAAGAAAGGACACTAATCAAATCTTAGAAGCTGACTCACCTCCCTGCAATCATCTATATATGAATCCCTCATCCCAGAGATCCGAAGGCTGGAATTTTATATCTTGTAAGGAAGTGTTGCTGGTTTCTTGGTGTAACATCATAGTGTTGGGTGATCTAAGCTTTTCATGAGGTGAAGAAGGGTTTTCTTGCTGAGAGGATGATGTTGGGTCAGAACAATTGGTTGTAATCCTCTTTGCTATTCTTGATATTAATAAATCTATTCAAGTTTTCCTCCACATTCTTGTATGATTGATGATATATGCGTTTGTGTGGTCAATATATATCTGGTCCTATATTGTTTGTGATAGTAGATCTCTGTTCTTCTATAGTGTTATGCTGCTTTGATTCCACAGGTGCTCTTTGAAGCTGGGTAGATGAGGAAGCGAGTGGTAAAGATCTATCAGAAGGGAGAGGAATCAAGCAAGGAACCAAGCGCAAGACATAGGTGGGTCTCCTTTGTTCCTCTCTTATCTACTTCTCATAAAGGAAAATGAAATGGCTATGAGTGAACTTGGCAGCAAAACACACAATTTGCAAACCCTATGCAATTGAAAACATAAGGATTGAGAAAATTTTGCAATTTGGGAGAGTTTATGAGTGAAATCAGGCTTCAAGCCCTGTACGCCGTGCCGACACACCCAATGCGCCGCGCCACTTCAATGCATCACGCCCGTTCAAAATTTACACTGCAAAGCACTGCCCAATGCGTCGGGCTCCAAACCCAATGCATCGTGCTTTTTGTAGGAGAATTTTGGAGGCCTTCCTGCTGTCCAAATTAGGTGTGGGATAGCTCGTTGGAACTATTATTGAGTCTAATTTTCAACCCAACTGGAATTTTCCAATTTGGAGTTCATTTTCCCTGTCAAAAATCAAATCTCCCAAGACTGGTCAAAATGTGAAAAATGAGGTTGCCTAAAGGCAAATTGATGTTGCAGTCAACTTTTGAAGGTCTTTATCAACCCCAAATTGAGCTCATGATAGCTCATTAGAAATATATTTCTGTCTAGTTATCATTGGACTCATCAAGCAAGCCATTTTTCCAACCACGCTAGAAGAAATCTTGATTTTCCCAAGGTCACTTCAGAGGTGCATCAATTCTCCTTAAGCAACTGTATTTTTGACATTTCTCTAAAACCATGACACTTGTGTAAAAAGTGAAGAATTTTTTTCTTGCTTGGCCTATTTTGGAAAAAAACCTCTCTCATTTTTCCCAAATTCATCTTTTCTTGCTCAGAAACATCATTGGAGTAAAACCTATCCCAATGTGTGGAACAAGGGATTTGTCGAAATGAAGTGAAATGAAGGGGATAAGGGGCTTCTAAATTCTTGAGAAAATTTTTGGAAGTAGGGAGGGATGTTAGGAAGTAGGGGAAAGTTGAATTTCAAATATTGCGTTAGGGGAAGAGGTCCAAAGGGGCAAAACACAAGCCTAGCCTAGAAAATTGTCAAGTTGTAGCAAGAAACTAGGGTTTGTGCGAAAATGAGGAATTTGGGGGACATCCGTGATGGGAAGTGTTTAATAAGGTACATTAAGGATAGGGGAAGATTTATGAACATCAGGATACAAGTTTTGCTAATGATTTGACCATCCAAAAGAAATTACCTTCAAAACCCTAGGAGAGGGAAATGAACCTTACCTACGCACAACTAAAGCATGAACAAGGTGTAAAATGACCCATTGGAACCTAACATGATGATGAAACCCTTTGAATGATGGTACACTTAGCTGAATAGTGACATGGACCGACATTTGGACAACTTTGGCAGGAGTAAAAGCAAAGCCTAGACCTAATACCTAGTGACCAAATTTTGCTTAAAGACTCACTGAAATGACAAAATTTGACCTCAACACCTTAAAATCACTTTGTAAGAGCATGTTTGATCACTGGAGGAAGGCTACAAACACTGACACTAACATTAGCTCCAATGGGGATGGTAGCTCCTTGGAGATACCAAGAACAGCAAATATTTGGGAAGCAGACAGTGCCTTCTTCCATTGGGCAATGGAGTCAAAAACTCAAGCTTAAATGCATGACTGAAAACTGATGACTTGACGAGACAAACTGACTCTCACTCAACTAAAAACTAACTCGATACTTAAACACAACCGAAAAACTGGAAATAATGCTCAAAGTAGAGCTTATTCATCAAAACCTACTCTAACAGTTTCATTCATCACCTGATCAAGTGAAATGAAACAACCAATGCAACCAAGTAAGTATTCCGGCTGTTTTTTGAATTCTCCGCAAGTGCTTACTTATGAAAAACAAGAGAGAACTACTGAAAGGAAACTCCCATGAAAACTTGAGAACAGATCCGTTGAATACTATGGATTCTCTATCTGCCTCCAAAAACACTGCATAAGGATCTCAAAATTCATTCACACTGGGACTTAGCTCATCCAATGGATTAATTCTCTTCTCTTCATACCATGAATGCAAACTTTGATCTGAGCTTTATGACGAGACTCCTGCTAAAAATGACAAAGAAACCAGTTGCCGGATCAAGTTTGTATCAATACTTGCTTCAAGCTCACAGGTAGCTAATGGAGAAGGATTTTGACTGCAGACATCATCCAACACATCAGCTATTGGATCATGAAAAACTTGAAAATACTACTGCAACCCATTTTCTATTGTTTCCGATGAGATTACATGATTTTCTACAAGCTGCTCATCCTTTACTAAAGATGTACTATGCAATTTTCCCTTCAAAAACTGAAATGATTCAAAACAAAATGGTACGGAATCATCTTGCATCATTTGATTGTATGTGTCAGCTTCCAAGTCTTCATTTGCAACTTGACAATCAATGGAATTCAGGGGCTGCAAATCTGGATATGAAAAGTATTGAACAAGGTTTTCATTGCCCTCAAAAAGGTTCAGATCAAGACTTGTCAACAGTTGATTTCTGATTGCATGAATGTTGTCTCTGATGAACTGAAACGAAGCAAAACAAAAGGAAAAGATCCTTCACTTACTTCAAAATTTGTTGCACTTTCCTCGTCATTTCCATAGTGGATATGTGATGGCTGAACATTACATTCGAGCTGCTGAAATTGAACTTCTTTCTTCCACAAACTAGTTGTTGATTTGTCTGCAAAACTAGCTTCGGTTTGGAGAACATAATCATCATCATACTGATCAAACCGAGGAAAATCGTCAATAAAAAATACATCATCAAGCATACATGACATATCAACAGATCTCTCTTCTCCAAGATGATCTATAAAACAATCATTATCAGATCTATGACAACTGGGATAAGAAAGAAAATGTTTTGGAGCAGCCATTTGTTCTTCTTCAATCAGCGAGCCATGGGCTTGAACATTATACTCATTCCTTGTGATGATCCTCTACATCATCTCTTCCACTACACTTACCAAAATGTCGAGCTTTACCTCTAAAGATGTTGATTCCTATAGATCTATGCTTTTCATCTCTTCTTCCTTCAACTTTGCCCTTCGGATCAGCAAATGAACCTCTACATCTATTGCACTATTCTGCATCTCTTCAAGTTTTGCAAGATTCCTTTCTCTCAGCTGAAACTCCATTTCCGGATCAAAGGCACCTAGGTAGTGCAAGAGAGCAGATCCAAGAGGAGGTCTTATATTAAACAACATCGAAAAATAGACTTGGTTAAACCTAGCATAAAACGGTTGTACTGTCTCCCTTGGCAATCTTTTCAGCTGGTTATACTCTTCTATAATCAAGAAAGGGTTTTGTCTGATCATCCACCTGTCAAGGAAAACTTTGACGAACTGCTGGAAATATGAGATGCTCACATCAGGCAGGGTTTTGAACCAACTCTTGACTTTGCCTTGCAACGAAAGAGCAAAAAGCCTAATACTGACATCTTCTTCATCAACTTCAAAAAGGTCGAGAAAGGACTTAAAATTCAATACATGTCTCTCAGTAGTGTGTTGATGCCTCGAAAATCGCTACATCAACATCGGGGATAACCACCCGGTCTGGACCTTAAAGGCAGCTCCTTTTCCGTTTGGTATGGTGGCTCCGACTGGATATAATGGGACCAGTTTCCCAGTGATTGGTAAATGGGATGGATAAATAATTGGTTTTCAAATATCTAATGATAATGGATGAATGATCTAATCTAAAAGTAAAATATAAACAACTATTCTATCCTGAGAAATTGTTGCTTTTAGTGTAACTTTGGATGGTCTTCATTCACAAACAGGCATATAGATGACTCTTGTTGGTAAGCAAAGATGTTTATTCATATGATAATTACTAAGCCCAAATAGTTGAACAAAGCAATCAAGCAAACATTATTACACTATTTCTCATTTATATCATAGACATAGACATGAGTGAAAGAATAACAGTCCTCGGACATCCAATAGTGAAAAGTACAAGGCTTGCTGTTAAAGCACATATATATATTCAATGATAGCAAAATTTAAACGAATGCAGATTCACATAAAAATGATAGAAGAGCATAGATAATAGTACCATATGTTTATTCGAGTCACTCCCAATATCAATCGCATTCACATTCCTTTTTCCAACTTAGAAACACTTCCACAAAAGGCAATAGTGCACAGATCATCAAAGCTTTCTTTGTCAAAATCAAAATATTGGTCCAATCTTTATAAAAAATAGATCAGAAGCACAATAGTGTGACTTCCTAATTTGAGTTTATACAAAAACTGAGGACCCTTTCCAAATGCATGAAAGGGCCTATAAATACTAATTAAGCTAACTAATTACAAAATAAAAGTGCTAATAAATTGGTACAACTATGCTATGAATATCTCTTCAAAATCGGCTTGTCTTCAGTCGGCAGCATGATTCATTGCTTCGAATGATCTCCCTTCGACTTGAGCTGGCAGATATCTAACATCGGTTGCAACTCTGGGGGCGGCTTAGGCGAGAATTCAGTTGAGCTGAATATGTGGCATCTTGTATCTCGGGGATCATGCAACTGATAGCATCAGTTAAACACTTGAGCGCGGCCCTCTGACTGTATGGCTTGATTAGGAAAAACCAAAAGGTATCCCAAGTTAAACTTTCGATACTAGCAATTAATCTTCCTTTCTTTTCCAGCTCCTGGTTGCATGTTTGTTCCAAGGCTTTGGCCAATGTTAGTTTTCCTGGATTACACTGTGAAATCATATTAGACAGATAAAGAGTGTCGTTGAAAAATTCAATTAAATTGCTAGTAGATAACCGACATGACGAGGTTTCTCTTTTTGCCTTCATTAATTGGGTTTGCCACTCTAGGAACAGGATGTCTTTGTGTGCTTCAATAATTCTGGGCAGGTCCGAATCCTGTCCTTCAAGGGAGTCTTGCCAAGCGAGAAAATTGGTTAAGGTCTCATCGGCCTGTTCCAATTCCTGTCTAGCTTCAACTGATTTATCAACTATAGATGTAGTAATTTCACAAAGAGGTTCAGACAAAGAAATTTTATGACATAGCAGTTTCAGCTATGTAATCAATGCCATATTGATTTGTAGAGCTTCTGCTCTGAATTCTGCTATTTGAGGAAGGCTCCTGAAATTTTCCACTTCTTGTGACAGTTGAGCGATTTGCTCATCCTTAGTCTTGCTCATTTGTTCATTCATCGCCTTTAATTTGGCTACTGCTTCAGACAGTTCCTTCTGTTTCTGCACTGCACTTGAATCTATCCTCTGTTTTTCTTTGTGTAATTGCTCAGTTAATTGGTTGTTTGTCTGCCGCTATGTTGATAGTTGTTGTTCCAATTGTTCTATTTTCCGTTGTGCTTCGGACACCTGCGACTGCAATGAATCAATCATTTGATCTTTTTCCTTGAGGAGACTGCTTACCTCCGACGCTTTATCCATGGTGGCTGCCGAATATGCTCCGGCATACTGGGAGAGTTTCATAAGGTCGTCGGAAGGGTTCAGTTCCTCCTTCCACACCACGTTAGCCATCTCTATTTGATCTGGCAAAATGGAAGATTGATCAAGTCTTTTCCTTTTCCTCTGTCTTTTCACCACAGCCCTGTGTTTAGGACTGTAAAAGACGTCTAGTGGTGGTATGTCTTCTACCTGTAAAACAATTTGATCGGATGGATCTCTGGGGATTATTTCTGCATCCTTACTATTGGGTAGGCCACTGGTTCCTTCCATCGGAACCGTAGTTGTGATTGTTTCTTGGCTGACTGTCACTTGAGGCATGCCGAATCCTGGTGGAGTCTCGGGATTATTAATAATAGAGTCAAATTGCTGCCACTCTTGGAGGAGTTTGGGATCAATTTGAGTCTACAAATCAATAACCTCACTATCATGCTTCTTCCCTTTTTCCTGCTCTTTTTCTTTTTCGGGAATTTCCTCTGTAGTGGGAGACTCGTCAGTACTCTTCTGCCCAAGCTCGCTTGACTTAGTTGTTGGTGTAGTGGCCAACAAGTCCAGAGGTAGAGTTTGCAACCTCTGCTCTATGAGCCTCTTGAATTCCACCAGTGCTTCATCATTATATTTCATTCTGGCCAATGTTTTAACCTGAGACAAAGATTCTGCTGAAGAAAATAAATCATCAAATTGATCTTTTTCATGGTCAAACTTGGTGAGTTTGGCTTGTTCAAGCACATTGTAGGCAACCTTCCGAGGATCAAATTGCCTGCTAGGGACGGCAGCAAGGTTGAGCATATTAATTTTGCCTGCCTCCTTCTCAGCATGTTTCCAATCAAGTATGGTGTAAACACCACATCTTAAAGGGAATACGGGCCATAGTTGCTTTTTGGAAGTCCTAAGAGTTTTGGACGTTCCAGCGGTTTTGATTTGGTAGGCTAATTCACGTGCCAACAGTTTATCAGGCACATATAATGGGAGGACATGGGGTTTTGTGGCACTACCAAACACCCGTATATACGTGAATTTATCTTCCTCGAACCAATTCCCCACAGCAGTCAAGTCAATTTCGGCCTCCTCGGAAATCCTTGGGGCAGGCCTATCAAAGATAGCATAATAGATGGGCAACATAAAACCATTACAGATTTGATATAAGTGGTCTTTATAATGTGCCTTCCATAACATCTGATGGTAGATGTGAATTGGTTTGGGGTGCTATGGCATCCACCTCCACCCGAGTATCGGGTATTCAGAATTAAAACAAAGCATATCCATAACATAAGCACTGTAATAGAAGGGAGGGATAGTCCGAGTAGTTTTGCGTGAATTGAATATAAAATCAAGGATTGCAGAGGCTAACTTATCAAACAATATATTGGCCCAATCCATGATATAACTACTAGTTGCCGCTTCCATTAAAGGAACCATTTCGATATCAAATTTTGCAGAATCATGCATCCCCCATATCCTACACATCATTTCCCCAGCGTAACAGTAAGGAGATGCTAAGGAATCCACGGAGTACTTACCCGATGACTCATGTTTGTGCTTTGCTGGATTTTGTCTCCACTGTCTAATCGGGGCTGATTCCGTCTCATTTTCATCTGCGAATTTCTTTAGAAAAGCTTTGTTGTATTTCTTCTCCGGCTCGGGAAAATGGTACATTTTTCTCAAGTCGTCAGGTTGAAATGAACCGAAAACTCTTCCATCAACTGTGCAAAAGGTCCTATTAGAAATAGCAATTTGTTCGACCACCCATCTGACCACATCAGTGTAAGTGAGAATTTTCTCCTGAGCTGCTATCCTGTGTAAAAACGAGTCGGCCAAATCCTTTAGCGAGGCTTCTGATTTGCTGGTTGAGTCTGCAGTAGCTTCTTCTTCTATTTTCTGTGGTTCTTCCACCTCATTCAGATTATAAATGCTTTTCCAACTGGTATTTCCTAGGCCGAGACATGTAGTGTCTGAAATCAATCCCTTCTTGCTTGCTCCTGGGTCACTAGTGGGCTGGATAGTAACTGCAGGGGTTGCTACTGCAGCGGACCTCTTAGATTTCTTTCCCATTTGCTTAAAACTTGAAACTTCGACAGAATTCTGCACAAGGAAGGAAAACCAGCGTAATACAGAGAAACAGATTACAAGAGCCAATATGAAAGAGGTATGAATAATAAAAGATCGTGATATAAATTGACGCAGATAAAATCTAAGTGGAAAATCTCGGTATAACTCCTGCATTAATTGGCCGCTTCATCTGTCATTCATGATAAGGAGGCTTGTAAATAATCCATCATAACGTATATTGATTCAAGCGTGGCTTATATTTTGGCGGTTAATCGCATTTGATGATTGGCGTCGTGAAAGGGAGGGTTTACATAATAATACAAAATATCGTTCAATCACCAAAGGTGATACAATGCATGCCAATCTTTAATATGTTTAGAAACACGCACCCTGATTTAATGTGTCGCAATCGAGGCAGGGCTCGGGTCACTTTATTTATTCCATTGTGAATCGCTGATCGCCGATGGCGATACGCCTTATCGCATCGGGGATTTCAAGGTGGCACAATTAACGCGTCGCTTACGAATGTCGATTGCCGATAGTGATGACTTTATCGCATCGGAGGAATGGGGGATGTTTTATAGATGATGTGCTTTGTCTTTCCCCGATATCCGATGGCGATTTCCCTTTTCGGATCAGAGTTATTCAATGTGCCTTTACTTATGTTCCTTTTATTATTGCGATATGCGATCTTGTGATCGATTTATCGTAATAATAAAAGCTTTATGATTTGTTTTAAAAAGGCATTTTTCTCATTGTTTTAAAAATGGAAATCATATTTCAATTTGACTTTTTGATGAGGGTGTTTCTAATAACAAGTAAATACCAATTTATTCACATATCTATGTTTAAAAAGGGACCCATTTCATATTATGATTTCAAAGAAAAAATTTATGAAATGGGGGGTTGTTGTACAGCACAACACAGTGATATTGTCATGTTCACCATCAAATCTTGGTAGATATAGGTCATGATTTTTAGGGAAAGCATGGGATATAGGAGGTAAATTCAGAGGCTTGTATTGATCTGGAATTTTACAAGGTATAGGGGTATGTACAAAAGGTGTAGAATCAGTTTTGGTCTCTTGAGGTTCATCAGTTTGAAAACAATCATCACAAGATTCAGAAGAAGGTTCTTGATCAAGCTCAAAGGCATGCAAATCTTTGGTATTCATAATCTTCAAAGGGAAGGAATAAAATGCAAGCCGAGGATCTTTTCTCAAATACAATATACTTTGCAAAGCCTTCTTGACATTCTCAGGAAAAAAGAAGAAATAATTTATGACAAAGAACAAATTTCTTGGATGAAATTCCAACTTGAATACCTTATTTTTCCATATTGTCCTTTCATGTTTTTGTTGGTCAGGTTCATCCTCCAGTGGAGTCCTTGGATCTGATCTCGAAACTGATTTATAGTCGCTAGGTGAATGATTTTGGCCTTGCTGTGTCTGATCATTATTCACCATCAACAACCAAATCTGAACTTGATTATATTTTCCTAAGGAAACTAGATGTTCAGTTTATAAACTAGACTGGAGATTGACTGAAGAAGCATTCATCTACTTTCGCTAATGCAAAGAAAGAGCGTTTCGAAGGCTACCTGGCTAACTTCAAGCTCCATCTGTAGTTTATAAATCAAACAACAAACTTTCATTCCCCAGTACGATCACCACTATGTTAGGGCCTAAATCTACCTCAGGCTGAGAAAGGTAGGATCTAGGGTAACATCAAACCACGCTTAACGTGGTAGCTAGCCCTACCAGGTTGGGAGAGGGATCTCTCCTTGTCAATCTCAAAAAAGATGGTCAATGAAGCTTGAGATGACTAATGTAATGATTGATTTTAGGCTAGGCATGTGTATATAGGTGTTTGATTGAATTTAACGATGTTTTGTTGGCTCAAATGTGAAAGGCAAATTTGGGTTGGGGAATGAGGCTCAGTTTTGCAGAGATCTCTATGGGGCAAAGTAGGCAAGTGGTTTGGTACATCAAATTGAGTGAGATGGATAGCTTTTAGACTGGTGAGGAGTTGCATAGGGCATGAAAGTCTCAGGGATCCTCTTCAAACAGCTGAAAACATAGATAACTAAACAAACCCTAGGTAGAGCACTGCAATTTCAATGTATTCTACCTTTTATCCTTGTTTAATTTTGTTAATATGAAGAAAAGAGAGATAATGGCATATATAAATCACATGTAAACTTACAATTACAGAAGAAAACGCAATACCAAAACAAGATGCCACAGGAATCCCATAAAGTGCTGCAAACCGTGGTCTATTCTTTAGCCAAACTATTGAAATGAGTATACAATGAAGCTCCAAGCTTTCCCAAAAGTCCAACCATGCTAATGACTGAAAAATTACAAGATATAAGAAACCAACAACTCATCCTAGCCTCTAGGGGTCAAGATCATAATATTAGGAGCTGTTCCAACAAAATCTAAACTGAGAACTAAAAAGTATGCAGTGGAACGACTTGCCTCTAAAGACTAGGAAACTGATTCATTCAATTGCAAACTACCTATTGATGGATGAATCTAACTCTATGAGTGAAAATTTAGCATAATTAAATCAAAATCCATCATTTCACATTAAATTACATCATTAGTTCGAAAATTAGAAGGAAAAAAATCAAACTGTGAAAAAACTAGGCGAAAAACAGAGTTTTTGACCAAAAATGAGCAAAATTCCTCCAATGCGTTGCACTGATTTCCTTATGCGTAGCGCCTTTTTGAATCTGATTTTGGAGGCCTTATTGGTGTCCAAATTTTCTCCAAGTGGATTTTTTGGAAAGGTATACCTGTATACTTTCTAGAACAAGTGGAATTTTTGAATTTGGCCTCCATTTGCCCCTTCAAAATTGAGTTCTTCCAACACTACTTCCTGTGTGTCAAAAAAGGGGCAAAAAGGTCATTTTTGAGGTGTTTTTGACCTTTTTGGAAGCTCAAAACCTGTCAAAATTTCTTGGCCATTTGTGAGAATGTATATTTGTTCATGAAAAATCCAAAAATGTTGAGTTTTCCTCAAAATGAGGTCCCCATCAAAAGCAAGCTCCAGGTGGCGCGGCGCATTGGGCAGAAAAGCCTGTTTTTTAAGGCAAAAATTCCAAAATTGCAAAAATGTCCAAAAATTTTTGAAATTTGGGTTGAGTGTCCTCCATTAAGTGATGTGTTGGACCAAGGAAGCCTCTGCCAAGATCTGAAGTCAATCTTTCTCTTTTCACCTCCTTGATGCCTTCTTCAACTTGGCCTTCAAGTTTCTAATTCTTGCCTTGCACACTTTGTTTCTTGCCAAGTAATGATGGGCCATGTGCCTCAACATATTTTTCTCTCGGTTGGCCTTCTCTAGCATCTTTTCCAAGTGGATATTTGCCCTATCCAACCAAGATTCATGATCAGCATTGATTTCTTGTTCAAGTGTTGTGAGCTTCACTTTCCTACTCTTGGCAGCTTGCCGGTTTTTCTTTATGTTTTTTAGCTCCATGGATGAGTGGGACTGATAAGGGGAGGATTTGATGCTAGCTATAGGGTTTTGGGGAATGAAAGGGTTTGGGATAGTGGGATTAGGAAATTGGGATTAATAATTTAGGGATATGGGGTTTAGGGAGTGGGAAGATGAAAATGTAATGAGAGGGAGAAAATGAAAGAGTGAGGGAGTGAGAAATGGCTATGAGTGAACTTGGAAGCAAAACACACAATTTGCAAACCCTATGCAATTGAAAACCTGAGGATTGAGCAAACTTTGTGATTTGGGAGAGTTTATGAGTGAAATTAGGCTTGAAGCCCTGTGCACCGTGCCACAAACCCAATGTGCAACGCCACTTCAATGCGTCGCGCCCGTTCAAAATTTACACTGCAGAGCACTGCCCAATGCGTCGTGCCCTTTCAATGCGCCATGCTCCAAACCCAATGTATCACACTTTTTAAAAGAGACTTTTGGAGGCCTTCCTAATGTCCAAATTGAGCATAGAATAGCTCGTTCAAAAGCTTATTGAGTCTACTTTCCAACCCAGCTAGAATTTGTCAATTTGTAGTTCATTTGCCCTATCAAAAATCAAATCTCCCAAGACTAGTCAAAATGTGCAAAATGAGGTTGCCTAAAGGCAGAGTGCTGTTGCAATCAACTTTTAAAGATCTTCCTCAACCCCAAATTGAGCTCATGATAGCTCATTGGAAAGATATTTGTGTCTAGTTATCATTTGACTCATCAAGCAAGCCATTTGGTCAACCAAGCTAGAATAAATCTTGATTTTCCCAAGGTCACTTCAGAGGTGCATCAATTCTCTTGAGGCAACTGTATGTTTGACATTTCTCTAAAACCATGACACCTGTGTAAAAAGTGAAGAAGGTTTTTCTTCTTTGGCCTATTTTGGACAGAAACCTCTCTCGTGTTTCCCAAATTCATCTTTTCTTGCTCAGAAACATCATTGGAATAAAACCTATCCCGATGTGTGGAACAGGGGATTTTTCGAAATGAAGTGAAATGAAGGGGATAAGGGGATTCTAAATTATTGAGAAAATTTTTGGAAGTAGGGAGAGATGTTAGGAAGTAGGGGAAAGTGTAATTTAAGATATTGAGTGAGGGGAAGAGATCCAAAAGGGAAAAACACAGGCCTAGCCTAGAAAATTGTCAAGTTGTAGCAAGAAACTAGGGTTTGTGCAAAAATGAGGAATTTGAGGGACATCAGTGATGGGAAGTGTTTAATAAGGTACATTAAGGATAGGGGAAGGTTTATGAACAACAGGATACAAGTTTTGCTGATGATTTGACCATCCAAGAGAAATTACCTTCAAAACCCTAGGAGAGGGAAATGAACCATACCTAGGCACAACTAAAGCATGAACAAGGTGTAAAATGACCCATTGGAACCTAACATGATGATGAAAGCCCTCTGAATGATGGTACACTCAGCTGAATAGTGACATGGACCGACATTTGGACAGCTTTGACAGGAGTAAAAGCAAAGCCTAGACCTAATACCTAGTGACCAAATTTTGTTTGAAGACTCACTGAAATGACAAAATTTGACCTCGACACCTTAAAATCACTTTGTAAGAGCATGTTTGATCACTGGAGGAAGGCTGAAAAGATTAACATTAACAACCAGATCTAAACCGGCTGACGAACAATCCAATTTCTTACGCCCCTTGGTGGCCTGTGATTCCTCACAAACTTCCCTCTGATATTCCTAAATTCAATGGAAATCTAGGTGAAGATCCATCGAATCATGTGATGACATTCCATTTGTGGTGTTCATCCAACACCCTAAATGATGATTCAATTAGGCTTCACATTTTTCAGTGAATGTTAATTGGTCCGACAGCTAATTGGTATATAGAATTGGCTAGAGCTTTGTTTGATAACTTCAGCACCCTCGCCGCTACCTTTTTAACCCATTTTCAGTTACCCATAAGGTACGAAATAAGGATAGAACTCCTTACCAACTTTAAATAGACGACAGCCACTCACATATCTGATCATATTCATGAGTGGTGGTGTCGTCGAAGAATGGTGAAGACATACGTTCCTGATCAGCTTTTAGCTGAATGGTTTATAAAGTCATTGTTACCCTCTATTACAAAGGATGTGGATAAGGGAGGAGTTGTCACTGAAGAGCAAGTCATTTCTCATGTGCAATATTTAGACTTGATCTATACTCAGTCTAGCATGCTCTACAACAAAATTCCTGATGCTCCTAAACCAGAATTTCCCGTTCCTCCCCCTCCTAAATCAAACAAGGACTCTCATGCCGGTGACGGCGTCATCAGTACCACAAGCACGAAAACTGCAAAGGCTACATCTAAAAAATCCCGTACGGTTTCTAGTCAAAAATCAGATGAAGAACCTCTTGCCTCGAAAGTTAATGCCATGTCAACCGACAAAGGCAAAAATCCTAAGTAACCAGGGGGCAAGAAGAAAGGGAAAAATACTAAGAAGAAACAGGAAAATTCACCTCCTAAAAGATCTTCTGAAAAACCCTACTGGGCAAAAGAAACCTCTTTATCCATGTTACATATGCGACGACGAGCATTTCACGAAAGATTTTCCACATAAAGCTAAGGTTATGAAATTTTTAAAAACTTCAAATACCCCAGTGGTGTTGACTAATCTGTTTCCGAGCCCAGAAACAAACCTAGTTGCTATCGATCATGCTTCCCCATCCCAAATGCTTATGCTATCCATCTCGAAATAGTAAAATGATGCTTTGATATCAACAAGGAATAAAGATTATGGGAATCCATAGTCGTTGAGGAACAAGGCTACAGATCAACCTAGTAGTTCGACAACAACTTCACCTGAAGTTGTTCTGCCCATCATTCCTGAACTGACTATAAAAACGCCAAAGGGACTAGTACATAAATCTACATTTAATCCTCGTGCCCAAGCAGCACAGAATTATAATATAGTGGAGGATCTGGCCCAATCGCCATCCGCTATGTCGACACTTGAAGTACTGCAGAATTGCCCCTCCCAAAAGTAGGCTTTGTTATCAACAATAGGTGGGATTGACCCAGTGGAATCCAACCTTGTGGCCTTCAACCATAAAGGATATGAACCTCAGTTACCGGCCCAACTCGCTCTCCTTATACAAGTAAAATCCCTCAATAAAAATGTTCATCAAACAATCATTGATGAGGGGGCATCTACCTGTATTATGTCAATGAGTTGCTGGAAAACTTTAGGCTCACCACCCTTGTCATGATCATCAATGACATTAAAAGCATTTGATGGAAGAACATACACGTCGTATGGGATATTAAGTAACTTGCAGGTTGAACTGGGGGGCAAGACAGTAGAAATTGAAGTCAAGGTCATCGATGGAAACCTTGACTACAACATCCTATTGGGCAGGCCCTGGATTTATGCTATGGTTGTTGTTGTGTCAACATATTTTAGAAAGATTGCATTTCCCTTCCAAGGTGGAATTACAATCGTTGCCCAACTAACCTTTTTCCCCAACAGTTCACAAGCTACTGGAAGCATTCCATTGATCCATGGAAGTTCTCAATCACTTCAACATGTCAGATTAGGTCTCCTAAAAGACTCATCCCTAATGGGTACTTTTACCCTCTCGCCTCCAAGTAATCTGGCGGAAGTGGCCACAGTGGAAACCTTTCATATGATATCTTCTACATCATCAAAGATTAAGAAGGACTCTGACCATTCTGATAGTCTGACTGACATGACTCAATTAAGTGATGTTGTACAATATGTACTGGGGGCATTGGAACCAGATCATTCCTTCATGACCCCTTATGAGTTGTGATCAAAGGTCGCCAAAGGATAGTTCGTTGACTGGAGTCAACCTCGTTAAAAAATGAAACCAAGGATCTGAGAAGAATTCCTTGTCTTGTGTCAAGCTCGTTAAAAAATGAAACAAGGCTGAGCAAAGTTCCAAGTCGAGTCTTTCACTTGATATCGTAAAGGAACCTTCATTCCATCCACCTAATTACCGCGAGTAGTCTGGTGAATGTAATGAAGCTTAGGGTACATGCACCCTTGTCTATTTTACGGACAAACCCAGTTGTCGAGATAAGTTTCCCTGTAAGTTATGTGATCGGTCGAGTGACCTTTCACCTTTGTCTATTTGACGGACAAAGTGCATGAAGTGTTTTGTCTAAGTATTGACAGAAAATCATCCTACTTAACCACAGTAAGTTCCATATGGTTACTGAAGACTTTTATGTTGGGGGCATGCAAACCATTTTATACAAGAAAAAACAACCAATTTCATTTTTTTTTAGCTTTTTAGCTTTATAGTTTGGTCGTTCCTAGCTTACATAAATAGGAAAAAGAGCACTGTTCCCATAAGGTTCAAGCTCGTTAACAAATAAACTTGACACTGAGCATAGTTTCTCCTGATTCAAGCTCATTAAAAAATGAAACCACCTTTGGTAAATAACCTTTGTGATCGCTTTGCTATCAACCCTTTTGAACCTTGGTTGTGTTCCTTCCATCACCTCCATTTCATGTGGCCGACCATACGCTTCCACTTGATTGTTTACCCTTTTGAGGAACATCTGAGACGAGTGATTCTGATTGCCACCCTCTTCACACTGCCATGTTTTGAGAAGTTCCAAACTTACCTGGAACCAGCTGCTACCCAGAAATACCACTTGTTCCTCAAAAATGAGTCTCTTTTAAACTCTTTTTAGATTCGTTAAATATAAAAATATTGTTGAGCTATTGGCCTTCCCAGCTCGTTAAAGTAAGAGGAACGCCATCCCTCTCATATATTTTAATCTTTCTAGACTTGGGGGATTATTAAACAAAAATATCAAGCGCTTGTCTTTGTCAGCTCGTTAAAACTATCGAAAAGTCATCCCTTTTGTATTATTTTACACTTTTTCGGACTTAAGGGATTATGCCATGAAAAAGGACTGTTGGAATCTCCTTTTTTTCCATTTTCAAACTCTCTAAACATGAAGAGGACCGAGTTATCTTTGTCGTTAAATTCGTTAGAACAATAGTGACAAACTTTTCCACCCAAACAAGAACGAGTCTCACTGATGCTAGGCTCAAGCTTGTCAAAAATAAAGAGGTACTGGTCAACAATGACTGGGGAAAATGGGAAGAAAACTTAAAGAACTCTATTGCTAGCAGGTCGCTCTTGAACATGACACTTTCACTCCATCACCGTGATTGAGTTGGGTTGGGTTTTTTCGTTCACTGTCACCATTGGTCCACCATGCCATCCATGGGGTTAACGCTAATAGTCCATATCAGTGTCACTAATATGTTCAAGAGAATTCATTCAGAGAATTCACCATCCAGCAAATGCCTCATCCACTGCATTACATCCACTCTTCATTTTTCATGGCCACCATTCCTGAACCTCATATCATCAGATCGTTTTCACCTCCACAAAAATCATTTGCTTTGTTTCGCATCGTAGATGTGGGATACATCAAGGCCCTCCTACGACAGGTCACTTCTTGTCGACATCATATCATTATCCAAGAAGTTGACTTAGAAACAACCCTTTCAGTATTTTGAAGCTTGCATGCCTCAATGGCAAGTTTCTCACTTCCGGCGACAGGTTTACATCAATGACCTTCGACCAAAATACTTTGCGTGGTGTTCGACATCAACTCATATATTCACACCACATGAATTGTATTGTAGTACCTTGAGGGTCATCATCATTATCGGTGACTCCTCTCGCATCTATTAACAGCTTACATCATTGGCTAGTAATCAGGCGATTTCTTTCCATGTTCGACTTCAAAACATCTTTTCACATGGATCGACTTGTACATCGAGCAAAGATTGGACGAGTTATGAAGACCCCAGATCTAGTTTCATCCATCCGGGCTGCGATATATTCAGGAAAATAAAGACATCAACTGTACACAGAAGCTACACAGATAGTCATCTAAGCTAGGGAAGATGACTCTTCATGCGAAGAATCACCAGTCTACAACAACAAATGGTTGTTTGTCCTATGTACATGAAAATGAATTTATAAAGGTGAGCATGGGAATTCCCGCCTCAACTAGATCATGAAAATAATATGATGATGATGTATTTTATTTTATCTTATACAGGTCACCTTCTAGTTTGAATACCTCGGATCCTCATGAATAAATCATTTCACCCGACATCAGAAGATTTATGACCTCATGCTTTAGGGGGTAGCTGTTATAAACATATTTGGGCACTGTGTTATCACAAAATCATGTACTGATGGCTGCTACCAGTTAGACTTTATGTAACTACTTCAGACCAGGCTTTAGACTAAGGCTTAGCCTCCTTAGTCAGAGAGGGCTCTCTCACAGATTTTTTGATATGAATTAATGACAAGAAAAGATGGCTAACTCTTCAAACAGTA